>CM040620.1:2425032-2452508 GCA_022817965.1 Solanum lycopersicoides
TGATATATGTATCCTTTGAGAACTAGCCATTGACTTGTTGAAGTCTCCGCTCATCAATGAATGATGCACCAATAGCACCATCATTCAAGTTTCAATCACAATAAGGCTGTCTAGTAAGATTATGACCTTAGGGAACTTTATTCTCTTTATATGTAATGGTTAGTATTTCGTTGGTCCAATAATAATTGTCGATTATACTATTTTAATATGTCTAATGGTACTTATTCACTGAGACGGAGCTAATGAGGGAGTTCGTAGGTCAAACGAATACAGTAATTTTTTCGTAAATTCTATGTATTTGTACTAGAAAATTATATAAATAAATAAAAATTAACTCGTAAATCTCTAATAAAATTGATTGATAGTTTAGTGGTAAAGAATGATCATGGAAATACTTTTATACTAGAGTTGTGGGTTTGAATCTCATTATTAACAAAAAAAATTCTCTTTTTGTCAGAACCTCAAAACCCCTAATCCTAGCCTCGACTTTAATTGTTCATTTTATGAAATTAATGAATAATTTTACACTTAATTCCTAATTTACACTCGTTTTTTAATTATAGTAATTTTTTTATTATATTTTTCAAGATATTATATCTATTATCATATATTATTATAAGTGGAAGCTCCAAAGTAAAAAGTTGAATTACAATTTTGCTCCTCTACTTAAATTATTTGGTAATACATAAATGTGTTCTTTAACTTGGCATTATTTCACGTTTATGTTCTCAAATTTTGGGTGTGCACAACTAAGCACTTAAAATTGTATAAAATTGTATAAAATTGAATAAGTAGACACATGAGTCTATGTGACATAATACACGTAGGACGTCACATATGACACAAATTGCTTTAAGAAATAAACTCAGTTTAGGCAGCTAAGGAACCAGGAAAAAAAAAGCATTCGCCCCGCCTCGCATCTGTCCCCCATTGTCATTCCTAGCTACAGATTTGATATTGACATAATACATAAACATGACCTTTTAACGTAGCATAAGCTAGCAACTATGACAATTTTTTAACTTTCTACTAATTTTGGTTTATTTTTCAATTTTGATATAACTTTTTAAGGTGTTATTTTTGTTATTCTTTTTCTATCTTATTAGCGTCTAATGCAATATTTTGTGTTGTATATTTAGAATTTGATAAGGTATTTGTGCTTAAATGCATATTGCGTTTTTATGGGACAATTTTGAACCTTTCCTCAAACACAATTGACTATATAAAATTAATATATTCTCTTATTTATTGGAAAGTTCAAAAATAGAAAAAAGTTTAAATATAGTATAAAAAATTTAAGACCCTTCAAAAACTCTATCCCACCTGTTTAATTTTAAAATAAGTATATAATAAGAAAGGTTTAATAATTCAACAAATCAAGAATAAGAAGAAATCAAGAATTATTTGTTATTGAAAATATCTCTAAAAATTTTGGTAAAACCTTCAAGAAACAAAAGAAGAATATTTTATTTATTTTTTGAAGTAAAATTGATTATAACCAAAACTTCCTCCATTTACGGCCAATAAATATAAGGTACAATTTTTCTCTTTCAACAAGACTTTGTTAGTTTGTTAAAAAAACTTAACCCAAAAAATTATTCGATAAGCTAATTAACTCTTTAATTATTATGTCTGAATAAAGTTGAGCAATATCATGTTCAAATCTTTATTAGAAATAGATTTTAATTACCTTCTTCAATATCATAAATTGATTATGTAAACAAACATTTGTGATTCTTTAATTTCTTCTGATCTTTTTAAATATTTTGGTATTTCAGGAGGAAAACAAGAAAAGAAAAGGAATATATAATAATCATGCAAGGAGCTAAAATTGTTGCAACTATCACTTCGACAACAATATTATTCTTGTTTATGATTAATATAAATGTCTCAAATGTTGCAGCAGGATTGCCAGACAAAAAAATTGTTGTCATAACCAACAACCATACAAACTACCTTAGTATTCGTTGTTTCTCCTTCGATGACGATGGTGATGTTAAACACCTAAATACCATGGGCACTTTCAACATCACCGTCAAAATAAAAAAATTCTTCCCCACTTCAACAATGTTCAATTGCTCAACAAACATGGGAACATTTGTGGCATTTAATTCCCACTATGAATGTGTTAGCCATTCAAGACCTTGTGAATGGAGATTTGATGAGAATTTCACGTATCGTCATAGTCCAAAGGAAGAAAAATGGATTGCTCATGAGTATAATCCAAATTATGAGTCTCTTACTAGGGGAGGAGTCATCAAAGGATATTATGTTAACTAAATGAAATTATCGAAGATTCAGATAGTTTATTTCAACGTTATCATAATGTTTGATTATAAAAAGTAATTAGTATAAAATGCAATTTAGAAAAATAGGTGAATTAGTTGAGGTCCTTATACAAATATTCAATAACTTCATAGATAGTTTAATTTTGCTTCTTCTTCATTTCATTGGAGACTATACTCAAATGAGTGATTTGGTTAGCAAATTATGATAATATATAGTTGGGTTACAACATGTAGTCAAGTTACATATTATATTGAATTTATATTATGTGTATATTTAACGATATTAAGTTACATACATGAAAATTTATTCAAATTATAAATCTCTTACTAGAGTAATAATATATTTCAAAATAATATAAAGATTCAGATACAAAATAATATAATATTCTTTTCTCCTTCAATATTATGTTCGTACATAATTATATCTGAAATTATAGCGATACATTCACTCAAACTTAACTTGGACCCTATTATCCACGTAAATTATTTTATAATAGAATAAATACACCATTAATATTGACGTGGCATAGAAAATGTACAAGCAATTAAAGAATATGAAAATAATTTTAAAAGTAATTAATAAATACAAATGTATATTATTAATAGGACATTATGTAATTAAATACATCTAATTAATTAGACTCCAAAAACATTCCAATTTATTAGAACACTCACTTCTTTGGATTCTCAATCCGTTATCAATTTCGTAATAAGGCAACACAAATATTATTTTCAAAAAATAATTTTAGTGGGAAAAAATTGTGAAGCGCATGTTATTCACAAAGATACTCATTTGGTTTTATAACGTCACGTTAATATTTATGATGAAATTTATTCTATTATAAAATAGTTTTGAGATTAATAAAATCTTAGTTGAATTTAGATGCGACTGCTAGAATTTTGAATATAGTCCACGTAATACTTATGACTTACCTATTCTTTTTCTTGAATAAAGGGAAAAATATTCATTTAATTAAAATTGATTTTTACTTTTTTCTATAAGGAAAACTATTTTTTTTCTTGGAAAAAGTAAGGAGTCATAATCCCCTTCACTTCATGACAATATCCATAATATACTCTTTTATTTAGGTCGAGAAGCATTTGTTGATATTTTCCTATTATTTTTTGTTATTAAATTTTTCATATGTAGGTCAATTGTCTAAATTATTTTATTTTATTATATTTTATTTAGGAATAATTTTCTGTTATATTATTTATCACCATTCAAAGTTTGCTTTGTTTGTTTGCGCATGATATCTTAGTATCTTACAATTTTGATCCCAATAAATTATTCATAATTTATTCATCTTCATGATATCTCTTTTTTATTATTTGGTACGTAAATTATTATGTACCCTTCTAAATCTCTAAACATTATGACATTTGTATTTAATATTGTGACAAAAAAAAAAAAGAATCACAAGTTTGTGTATCAAAATTGTAGAAAATGATAAAAAAAAAATAGTCTCTTTTGTTTGAGGATTAATTCAAAATAGTTCCTTAAGTATTCATTTAACAATTTTTATTGTTTCAATTATCAAAAAAATATAACTTTTAGTGATCAAATGTTCATTGAACTTTCTCTATTAAATTTAACGACAGTTAAAATGAAAAATTGAAAATCAAAATTATCCAAAATTCACATTAAAAGGTGCAATTTTTGTAATTTCTGCTAAAAAATAATAATTCAAGTCTAAGGAATTTTTAAGGTGTAATTTTTGTTATTCTTTTTTCTATTTTGTTATTATCTAGCGCCATATTTTTTTAGTGTGTACTTTATGATTTAATAAAACATTATTGGTATTTATGCTTATAAAAACATACTTAAGAGATCTAAATTGTTTTTTACATTATTAATGGACCATTTTGAACTTTCCTCCTCAAATATAAGAGATTATTTTTTGTCATTTTTTCATCTGAATTGAAATATTCTTTTATTTATGGGAAGGTTTAAAAATAGTAAAAGTTTAAATATAGTATAAAAGATTTAAGACTTTTTGCAAAAACTTTTTTTCTCTTGTTTAATTTCCCTATAAATAATATAATAATAAAGGTTGAATAATTCAACAAATTTATAAGAAGAAACCAAGAACTCTTTAATCCTTTGTAATCTTTTTTTTTTTTAACATTTTGGTACATATAACCATGCAAGAAACTAAAATTGTTCCAACTATCACCTCGACAACAATATTATTTTTATTTCTGATCAATATAAATGTCTCAAATGTTACAGGATTACCGAACGAAAAAATTGTTGTCATAACCAACAACCATACAAATTACCTTAGTATTCGTTGTTTCTCCTTCGATGACGATGGTGATGTTAAACACCTAAATACCATGGGCACCTTCAACATCACCGTCAAAATAAAAAAATTCTTCCCCACTTCAACAATGTTCAATTGCTCCACAAACATGGGAACATTTGTGGCATTTAATTCTCACTATGAATGTGTTAGCCATTCAAGACCTTGTGAATGGAGATTTGATGAGAATTTCACGTATCGTCATAGTCCAAATGAAGAAAAATGGATTGCTCATGAGTATAATCCAAATTATGAATCTCTTATTAGGGGAGGAGTTATTAAAGGATATTATGTTAATTAAACAAATTATAATGTTTGAGTAGCTCTTTAGAATATAATAAGCATAAAGGGAGAAGCACCATAGGGAACTAATTTAAATGGCTTTCTCTTATATTAGTTGTGAATTTAAATTTGTGATACATTTATTCAATTTTAGTACTTGTTAAGGTTTGCCCTAATTTTACTTTATTTGAATTTTCTTTTTGGAATAAGATATAAGTATTTTCTCGAACTATATCTGAAATTTCAAAGTCCTATTATCCATCTAAACTATTTTATAATGAAATAAATACATTATAAATATTAACGTGACATAGAGAGTGTGTACCCAGTAGAAGGATACAAACATAATTTTAAAAGTAATTAATAGATACACACAAATCTTTAGAATTGCCATTCTATTTATAATTTCTTAAAAAGTGTGCAAGACTAATAATAGGGTGGGCATTCGGTATTTCGGTTCGGTTTCGGGTTTTTTTTTCCGGTTTTTTTCGGTTTTCGGTTTTTGGAAAATGTGTACCGAATACCGAACCGAAATATTTCGGTTCGGTTCGGTTTTTACTGTTTCGGTTCGGTTTTTTATTTCGGTTTTTTAATGGGCCTGCTTAGTGGGCTTTTTCAAATTTTAAACTTTATAATTTTTTTGTTTGACTTTTCAACTTAATGGGCTAAAAAGTAAATATAGTGTAATATTTTTTTGTTTGATTTTTTAAAAGATTATTTAATATTAATAATTATTAATTAATATAATATAAATATAATATTAATTTAATATAATATTTCGGTTTAAACCGAAATACCGAATTCCAAAATAATACATACCGAAAACCGAACCGAAATACCGAAAAATACAAGAAAGTAAACCGAATACCGAACCGAAAACCGAAATACCGAAACTGAAATTTTTAAAAAATTCGGTTCGGTTTTTCGGTTTTTCGGTGTTTTTGCCCACCCCTAACTAATAATGAATAAGTATTATTGAAAAAAATAAAGTACTAATTAGAGGACTAAAAGCATAGTATATAACTTAATTAAGGTTTAAATATGTCAAAGTCAAATATTACTGAGATAATACAATAACAATGGGACTAAAAATGATTATATAGCAAAAAAAAAAAAAGTAATTTTTTATAAGAAATTTTTTTTCTTGAAAAGTACGTTGTTTTTGGATAGCATGCATGATTTGGAATCTGTTTTTTTGACAGTATGATTAATTTGCAAGTTGGACCGAATAAAAATACAACTTGCCAAAGCCGACTTTAGCCATTTGGATTAATTCATAGTTTACATTATGCTATTTTTTTCGGCCATTCAGTATCTGATATTTATTTTAAAGTTGAATTAATTGTCGTTAAAATACATTTTAGCAGTTAATGTATTTTTTATTATAAACGCTTCACACCCAATGTCTGATCTAAAATTTTTAATTTAGAATAAAGAAATACGTAATAATTCATAACTAAAGATGGTGTTCATTTACGTTGTTTAGATTTTTCAAAAATATTATTAAATGCATATATCAATATATTATATAAATATATAAATATGATAATATTTTTTTGAAAAATAGAAAACATGGTGTTACTGTCTCTTTTATTAGACCACTCAAGCGGACTATGACAAAATGTAACATGTCAACTCTCTCACTCTTCACGGAATATCTTTAGGATTTAAAGTTAATAATTTAAAATTTTAATTTTATTATATATTTTTTTTAAAATTGAAGTAAAATAATTGAAAAAAATAATATTTAGTTCTTTCAATTAATAAATATTATTTTTAATTACCATGACAAAAGTACTACGTTGTAAAATAAAAAGGAATAGGAGGAAGTAATAATAAACCTATAAAACCATGTCTAGATTCATGTCCATGTCTGTGAAGAAAGTATTTTAATATCCAGGGACTGATTATTATAATATAAAGTATAATTTATTAAATTACTTTTACTCAATAAAGGTACATTAACTTTTTTCCTAAAAAATACTCCCTCCGTCCAGAATTATTTGTCATGTTACGCTTATCAAAAGTCAATTTGACTAATTTTTAAAGGTAAATTTGATCACATTAATTCGATATTTTAAATAAAAAAATTAGATATTCTAAAACTATATGAAAAGTACAATAAATTACAATTTTTTGCATATTAATATGATAAAAAAATACATCTTAAAATGTTAGTCAAAGTTTTTATAGTTTGACTCTATAAACAATGACAAACAATACCGGACAGAGGGAGTATTGTACATGTACCTTTTAATATTAAGAATATAATCAAGCATAATTAACATTTTTAATTTTAAATTCAAAAAAGCAATAATTAAGTATTTCAAAATAAATTTTTTAAAGCTAAAATAATTTGGAACAAAGAGAATAATACTCAAATTCATTTGGTACGAGAAATAAAAGATAATTAATTTTGAATTTTTTTTTATGTTAGAATTATAGTATAATTAGAAAATAACTTACCTCAAAATTATAATATTATTTTTTGTCTTATTGAGAGTATTTAAATAATTAAAAATAACTTATGTTTCAATTAAAATTTACTTTTTAATACACATTTTAATGGTCATACATAGCGGCCAACTCCACACACCCACTTTATTTTTTTAGTGATAAAGACAACAAGATTATGAGGTCTTGAATTTTATTGAGGTACCCCCACCCACCCCGCAAAAAATCGATAGTAAATTTAATCGAATTTAATAATTTTTATATAAATAATATATTTATATTAAAAAGAAGAGTTAATTATATAAAATAATAAATTAATAACATAAAATAAATATAGTAGCTATCGTTTGATTTATTTGTGTTCCATAGCAAATTGTTTGTCAGTCTCTTTCTCCCTCATATTTTCGCTCGCCACTCTCCCTCTCTCGCTCGCCTCTCTCGCTTTATTCAATAGAATTGTATAGATTGTGTTTTTAATTGTGTAAAGCGAGAGAAAATTGTATAAACGCATGCATGCATATACATATATCTTCGTCATATACACTTATAATTATACAATACAAATATTTTCCTGCCCAAGTCTCTTTTGCTCGCTTTCTCGTTTTATACAATTTAAATTGTATATAATTTCTCTCTTTATCGTTTATACAATTCGTTTTATATAATTCACTTCAATTGTATATGTACAATGAATTATACATATATAAGTTTGCTATGAAACACAATTATGAATTTTATGTTAGTTATATATAAAAGTTGCTCTAAAAATAATTATATATATTTTAAAATTTAAATACTAGTATATTGAAAATTACTTTAAAATTTGTAATTCATAAAATTAACATTTTGATTGTCTTCAATATATGCATTTCTAATTGGTTCCTCACTTCAACAAAACTATCCTTTTCTCTATCAAGAAAAAGACATTCAAATATTTTAAGAGTGGAGCTATCCTTGATTTTTTTTAGAGGAATCAACCTACTTTTTTTTTAATTTATTAAAAAATATGTTATTTTCTTATGTTAACTTGTCACAAAAAAATAGTGTGACCATTTGAGGACCTTTGTTTGTTCTACTGTCGTATTAAAATACGTAATTATCTCATTTAAAATTTTAATAAAAAAATTACAATTTTATTTATTTAATTAACTATTATCTATTAGAATTACTGAAGTCAACAAAACTCGTAACAATAATATTGACTGCATTCCAACTCATTTGAAACTCCTTAATGGAAATTTTGTCACCACACCCCTACCCTATTTTGTCAACTAATAACAATAATATTTAAAACTTTTCCATATTTCTTAAACCACATACACACTAATCAAACTACGTCACATAAATTAAAACTAAAAAAAATACTAAATTATCTATCCACTATAATCACCTACAAAAATTACTAAATCCAATCAAACTCAAAACAAAAATATCGACTACTCCACCCCTCTTTATACATAACTCCTTAATAAAAATTCTGTTTCTGCTATCGCGTTGGCCCCATTTTCTCTATAATAACAACAATACTCACCCTTTAGTACACACTATACACAATATGAATCTTTATCCCACTTTCATCAATAAATACCAATTTCCCAAATTCTAATTATTATTTTTTCATAAACTACTAGAGCTATGGATAGATCCAATAGTGTTCATAGAAGAGAAACACACACAACAAATAGTACCAAAAAACCTCAAGAAGAGCATGAAGTACAATCAGTAGAGAGGATATTTGAATCAAAACAAGTGCCATCATGGGAAAGTCAATTAACATTAAGAGCATTTTTTGTGAGCTTAATATTGGGAATTTTATTTACTTTTATTGTTATGAAATTGAATCTTACTACTGGAATTATACCTTCTCTTAATGTCTCTGCTGGACTTTTGGGATTCTTTTTTGTCAAGACTTGGACTAAATTTCTTGACAAATCTGGATTTTTGAAACAACCATTTACAAGACAAGAAAATACTGTTATTCAGACTTGTGTTGTTGCAACTTCAGGCATAGCCTTTAGTGGTAAGTAATTCTTCTTTTTATCTCCGTAAAAAATTATATGTATCGAGTGTTTATGTTAGATGTATATCAAAATTTATCTGTATAGAGTGTTTATGTCAAATGAATTAAGATAGCATGATTTGGTGTATCTTGTATTAGTTCTTATGTTTTAGTGGTTACAAAAAATTTCCACTCTTTTTCTTTTATATCTCAATATAAACTTATCTGTATCGGGTGTTTATTTCAAATCGATTAACGCAAGACATATATTTTGTTGTCCGATATGGTTAGTTATACTTGATTTCCTTCTCTATGTTTTATCTCAATAAAAATTTATTTGCATCGCATGTTTATGTGAAATGAATAGTTATAAGACATTGTTGTTTCTGTATATATATATATTCTTATTTACGTTGTTTTGTATTAATTATTGTGTCACTTTTCGAAAGTCAATTTAGATCGAGCATGACTTAGTTACATTTATTTAATTTAGGTTAGGTGGAATAGATGCATGATATATGTTTGAATATATAAATGTTAATGTTTGAACCCATAATGCTTGGCCCATTGTTGTTTGTTCAAAGTCTTTATAGAGACAGAGAATCTTTAATTAAGTCATAATTAGAAATTTGGAATATTAAATATTTTTAAAAAAAAAATTATAATTAAAGAATATATTTTTTGGTTTATATTTTATTTATTAAAATACTTAACTAATAATAAGTTAAATTAGTTTAATATAAAAACTAGTTTCACTTATTTTATTTCAACATATTATAAAAAGTTGGTCTTATTCTACTTGTTACTAGTTGCACTATGGTTAACTTATATGATTCAACTTATATAGATTAATCTTTTTCAGTATTAAATTATTTTTTTAAAAAAATAATAATGAAAAGTTAATTGAAAGAGAATTCAATTTAAATTTGGAGTCTTTTAGTTTAACTTCACAAAAGGTGTTGATTTAGCTGATGAGATGTTCCTACTTTAAAATCATACTTCTCCGTCTTATTTCATTTTATATGATAGTATTTAATAGAATACTATTTTTTTTATAAAAAATGTTTTGAAATTTATTTATCTCATTTTGTATGATTGTATTTAATGGAATATGACTTTTTTTTTAAAAACATTTTGAAATTTGTTTATCTGATTTTATATGATTGTATTTAATGGAATATGACTTTTTATGAGGAAAAATCTGTTTTTTTTTTGCATATAACAATAAATATTACCATGCCACACAAAAAATATCACTATAGGTAAAAAAAATTTAAAAAATTAATTCTATAAAAAAAAATTTAAAAAAAAAGTGTTATACATAAAATGAGACTATGAAAATAATTGGAAAATATGGAAACAAACTTTCCATGAAGGTAGTGTTGGAAAAAATAAAAGGGAAAAGTTTGAACTGTATTTTTGTCAAATCATGTGTTTTTTCTCATTTTGCAATTAAATCGAAAAATTAATATTGTTGAAATTTTAGACTAGATACATTGTGTGTGATATTATTTAAGTCCACGGATTTTTGGTGGGTTTGTGGACACCACACTATATAAAAGAAATATCAATGAATTTTAAAACATTATCTTTACAATATAAAAAAATCTAAATATATAATCTTAGTTTTAAATAATATTTTAGAATTTTTTGAATAACAGTAAAGTTATTTCTAAGCTTACATAGTTAATTCGTGAAAATAATCACAAGCATACATTATAAGTAATAGATCATTAATTTATTCTTCAAATAACGATTTAATTAATACGAGATATTTTATACACTCGCTTAGTTATATCTTACTTTATCATTTTGCACGGGCGAAAAGGTGTGTTCCACTAAATGTGAAGATGTAAAGTAATTGTCCTTTATTATTTAAAATAATATACTACTTTGATTTTTTATTTAAGATCTTGTGATTCAAATTAAAAGTGTGCATACTATTACATTTTGAATTTTATAATTTTAGACTTGTCATTATCATTATTTTTTTAGTAGAATAATTAAGAGATTGTCATTAAAAGGTCAAATGAGAATGTTAGAAGTTTAGACTTTTTTTTTAAAACTAAATATAGGAAGGTTAAGTGACATTCTTTTATTTTAGGTACCAAATTTGGAGTAGTAAAAAACTAACATGCATGAATCTAAATATTTTTTTATACTATTTACATAAAATCTTTTAAAAAATTCTCAGAAATTCTTGAGATCTAAAAATATATATATAATTAATATGTCACTAATATTTGGATTGGATTATTATTTATATCACAGTTTTTAAAGTCGTTAAGATGGTATGTCATCTTCAGACTAAAGTTTGATGATTGAAATTTAAAATGTGTTATATAAATTAAGACGAAATAAAATAACTCTTTTTTAAAAAAAATAAAGTCTTTGTGTATGAATTATTGTGTCCGTAAGTGGTGGGGATCAATTTATAATAATGTTGACGATCATTTTGCACAATTAATTGAAATAAAAATTCCATTAGGGAAATCATTATTGCTTTAGAATTTATTAAAAGTAATTATTTTCTTCATTTTGTCATGGTTCACTTTTCAAGAATTAATTTGATTTATTTTCGAAGTATTAGATGATACAATATTTTAAAAATAACTACATATTTCAACACTATACTTTAGTACTATAAGTTACAAATTTTATAGTATCAATATGATTAAAAATATATATCTTAAAATAGTATTATTTTTTATCTATTGGATTCTGGATTAACAAAATACTAATGTTTGAGCCAAAGCTATTGAAGTTCCATCGAATCCATAACTTTGAGGCTAGCTTCGCCCCGAAGTGAATACAAGTGACACTATGAATTGGTCCCCTCTTTACACTACAACAAAAATATCATGAATTAATTGCCGCTAAATATGTATTTTTAGCGGCAATTGACACTCTTTGTATGTCCCTAAAGCCTTTAGCGACATTGATTGTAATGACACTTAATTAATGTCGGTAAAAACTCTAGCACTCTTTATTAATGTCAATATTTAATGCCGCTAAAAGATGTTTTTGTTGTAGTGTTAATATGTTGTTCATACCAGTTTGCATGTAAACCATTACAAACATTAATTTTGTTCACGAAGAGTTAGATGGATCGATGAAAAGAAATCACCTAGCGTTATTTTAAATTAGTGTCCTCTCTCCTTAATTAGGCAATGCATTATTAATTGTTGGATTTTTAAAATCATTTGGTACCTTATTTATGTGATTAAAAACATATAGTAATCTAATTTCTTTTATATTTTACCTTTTTGATCATGAGTAGGAGGTTTTGGAAGCTATCTTTTTGGCATGAGTGAAGCTATTGCTAAGCAATCAACAGAAGCAAATGCTGCAGATAATGTCAAGAACCCTTCTTTAGGATGGATGATAACTTTCCTCTTGGTTGTTAGCTTTCTTGGGCTTTTCTCTGTTGTTCCGCTTCGTAAGGTAAATTCGACATCTCTAATGCATATGCATGACATACAATAGGTTGTAACACTAGAAACACACCTCGAAATGTCATATGAACGAAATTTTGATAGGCAAAGTTAAGTTGTTAGGCTCCTTTTGGTGCAGAGTTAGAGCTTTGAGGTGCGTTTTGATAAATAGTTTGTCATAGTATCAACATTAGTATCTGCGATATATTGATGCTATCATACAAGTTGCATTGTTTGAGATAATGTGAATATATTCCTCAGATTATGATCATCGACTTCAAACTGATTTATCCGAGTGGTACTGCAACTGCTCACCTGATCAACAGTTTCCATACTCCACAAGGAGCTAAGCTAGCCAAGTGAGTCTTATACACCATCAACGATTGTTTCTTATCGATGATAGTACTTACAGTTCTAATTGCTCGTCGTTGCAGGAAGCAAGTAAAAGCTTTAGGAAAGTTTTTCACCTTTAGCTTCTTATGGGGCTTCTTCCAGTGGTTTTTTACAGGAGGGGATGGCTGTGGATTCGGGAGCTTTCCCACTTTAGGTCTCAAAGCCTACGAGAACAGGTACGTTTGAATTTCCATTAATATCAACTTGTTTGTTTGGACTTATTATGCTATTGATACATTTCGCGATGTGTTTTCAGTAACTTACACAATGCAGCTTGCCTAATTAGCTTAACTCGAATAAACGTTGAACTTCTACATCTGCTGCAATATGCTCTTATGTTTTTGTATGTATATTGGGAAACAAGGTTGTTTGTTTAGCTATGTTACTCTGACTCTCCAAGAACGTTGTCACACCCGTGTCAGATCCTCCAAAATGCACTACTTTTGAGGATCTGACAATATTAGATGTTTCTATACTCAATTGTGTAACTTGGAAGCACTACTTTTCAATGTTTTCGACTTATTTCTCTGATCAACCAGGTTTTATTTTGACTTCTCCGCGACATATGTTGGTGTTGGGATGATATGTCCATATCTAGTCAACGTATCGTAGTTGGAGCGATCCTTTCGTGGGTATAATGTGACCTCTTATTGAAGACAGAAAAGGTCATTGGTACCCTGCTGATCAAAGTCCTACCAGCCTTCACGGCATACAAGGTTATAGGGTACGTAATCAAAATGACACGCAATGTTTTTAAATTAGCTCGATCAGATAAAAACTGAAAATGAGACTAATGGATTTTTCCGCGATGCTCTTGTAATGCAGGTGTTTATAGCAATAGCTATGATCCTTGGTGATGGTCTTTACAACTTCATCAAATTATTGGGACGAACATTGTATGGTATATATTGCCAATTCCGCGAGAAAAAAACAGGTTTAGTCCTTCCTGTTGGTGCCCCGCGTGCATCCCCTGCAGAGGCATCTCTGTCTTATGATGATCAGATACGAACCGAGCTTTTCCTCAAGGATCAAATCCCTACGTGGGTTGCTATAGTCGGTTATGTTAGCATTGCCATCATCTCCATGATAACGCTTCCACACATTTTCCATCAACTTAAGTGGTACTACATTGTGGTGATATACATTTTTGCACCAGCACTAGCCTTCTGCAATGCTTATGGAAGTGGTCTGACTGACTGGTCATTAGCATCAACGTACGGGAAGCTGGCTATCTTCACTATCGGAGCATGGGCTGGGGCTAGTCACGGTGGTGTTCTAGCAGGATTAGCTGCTTGTGGTGTCATGATGAACATAGTCACAACTGCATCCGACTTAACACAAGACTTCAAGACAGGTCACATGACGTTGGCTTCTCCTAAGTCGATGTTCATAAGCCAGATAATCGGAACAGCAATGGGGTGTGTCATTTCTCCTTGTGTATTTTGGCTATTCTACAAGGCGTTCCACGACTTAGGTATTCCAGGTTCAGAGTACCCTGCACCTTACGCTCTAGTCTATCGTAACATGTCTATATTGGGAGTGGAAGGCTTCTCAGCTCTACCAAAGAATTGTCTCACATTATGCTACATATTCTTCATTGGAGCTATTGCAATCAACGCGTTAAGAGATGCTCTAGGAAAGAACAAGGCAAAGTACATTCCTCTTCCGATGGCAATGGCTATACCGTTCTATCTAGGATCATACTTTGCCATTGATATGTGTATCGGGAGCCTGATTTTGTTCGTCTGGACAAAGATAAACAAGGCTAAGGCCGATGCATTTGGACCAGCTGTCGCGTCTGGACTAATATGTGGAGATGGAATTTGGACCTTGCCTAGTTCAATCTTAGCTATATCTGGTGTGAATCCACCAATTTGCATGAAGTTTCTATCAAGGAAGGACAATATCAGAGTAGATAAGTTCATGCATCCTAAAACTAGGTAACGTGTAGGTTCTATCGCGTTCTTATTGTTCTGTTTTTCCTCTGTATGTTCGATATTTATATTGCTATAAACTTGCTATAAAGATAAAAGTAAAATTTACGTAGAGAACATGTTGAACTTCATGTGTTAAGTTGTAAATGTACACTGCATAAGTTTATTGTACTATGTCATTGTTCACACATTCACAGCTTTATATTTTGGTCAGATAATATGTATTTTGTAACTAAGTTTAAACTAAATATTTATGTAAAATTAAGGTGAGGTGTTACATTTCTCTTTAGTAAATATAAATTTAAGGGAAATTTTTCAAAATGTCAATATTTTAACATTTAAGAGGGCTCATTAGCAAACTTTTGATATTTAGTAGAAATGTCAAATTTTAGTTTGTTATTTATGTTTTTATTTATGTTTTTATTATTTGTTTTTATTTAAAGAATATAAATATTTAATAACAAAAGGGAGAAAATCAAGGGAGAGAATATTTCAAAAAAAAAGATAAGGATCACTTAATTTTCTTATCAGTTACATTTTCAAATAAAACTTAAACTTTATTCTTTCTTTTTTTCTCCAGAATTCTTACCTTTTTAAAATTGTATTCATTCCACAATATATTCTATTTATATTCATTATAGTTTTTTATTAGTTTGTATTCATTCCAATAGGTATACCAAATGTATCTATATAGTTATTTAAGAAATATTTTTGTATTCATATTTTTTTTCCCTCTGTAATTATTTTTTTCTTCAAAAATCTTGTATTTCGTATTCATTTCAATATGTATTTTATTTATATTTCTATTTATTCTAGTTTTTATTTAGAATTTTTTATAATAATATATAAACTACAAAAAAAATAGTATGATGAAAAAGTGAGAATGAAATATAAAATTAAAAAGAAATAATTGAATATTTGGTGTAATCATTATTAAATAAAATACATAACTAGTTGACATACCTTTAAAATAAATACAAATTAGAAAAAAATGTCAAATTCATAAACTATGCAACATAATTTTTGAATGAATACAAATATTAATTGTATACATACGATTTTAAATACAAATTGAGAAAGGATACAAAATTCTAAATTTTTTTTATATATATAAAAAAAGAAACTAATAGGATTTTGTTCTTCATGTAAATAATATACATATCTAGTTAGTATACATTTGGATGGATTCAATTAGGAACAAATACAAGATTCATAAATATACAACATGAGATTTTGAATGAATACAATTATTAATAGCATACATACTAATTTGAATATTAATTGAGAAAGGATACAAAATTCTAAGAAAAAATTATTAATACAAATACATAAAAATTTCATAGCATACAATACAAATCCAACAAAAGTTCATTAATAAAATCTGAAATATCATAGTCATGTAAAATGTATTCCTAAATTATTGAATATCTACAAATGTGAAAAATATAAAGAAATGAATAAAAAATGATACATTATCAAAATTTAACAAAATCTGACACCAAAATACAATAATAAAATAACAATTGAATACAAAATATATTCAGTACACATTGTTGAACAAATTGTTCTTTAAGTTCAACTCAACATGCAAAAATGTAAACATGTAAAAAATATTTAAATACCTCTTCATCAACAATTTTGTCTTCTCCGTCATTTTCTTGTACCCTACTAGTTACATTTTCAATCTGAATTTGATGAAGACTTTGTTCTTGTCGTCTCTCTTCCCTAATTTTAGAATCAGATTTTACAATATCCGTTATTTCTTGTGTAATACATAGATTAAATGATGGAAAATCACTAGAAACCATTTTACTAAGATGAATAGTGTCTCTTAGAATCAGTTATTGAAGAGTGTTTTATAGTTCTAAACGAGAATTATCCTACTTTCACCAATGTTCAATAAAATCAGAAAATAAATCTAAATTGATAACGATGAAAATACATTAATTAGAGAAATTTGTGTGAATCCAGATTTTGAAGATAAAAAAAAAAATATTTCGGTAGAAGATAATAAGAAAATTGGGGTTGAATAGAAGAAGAATTTGAAGGTTGAATAGGAATATAACAAGAAAATATGAAAAGGGAGAATTTTAAATATGGAGAGAGAGAATTTTATTTCTTTTACTTATGGGAAGAGAGAGAGACGGGAAAATTTACAAATTTTGATTTTTTTAAAATTAAAATAATTTGGGAAAAGTGAACTTGGATATACATGGAAATGTAAATAAATTAATTTTTTAGGAGATAAAATAGGGGTTTAATTAGGATACATATTCTTTTTCAAAATAATGACATTTTTGACATTTTAACTAATATTTTTAAAGTAGTGAGTTTTTTTACTAATTAAGTTGTTAAATTTGACTAGTTTGTTAATTTTTCCTAAATTTAATGATAATGTCCCATTGCAATTTGGGGACGTGACACTTTTAGTATAACACTATACTATTTTTATATAGGGAATCTTTCACATATAGCCACTTAAAAATAATTAATTACTCTCCATAACTATAGTTTGATAATTACAATTTGTAGCTATATGTTATATGGAGGAGAGAGGCGAGCGAGACTGGGAGAGAGAGAGAGGAGAGAGGCGAGATAGAGGTGGAAAAGAGTGGGAGAAAGGTGAATTGTATATGTATATAATCGTATATAACTGTATATTATACATATACATTTGTATAAATGGCTAGAGATATTGGGAGAGGGAGGAGAGAGGAAAGCGAGACTGGGAGAGAGAGGAGAGAGGCGAGCAAAATCGAGAGACGAGCGAGAGAGGGCAGAGAGTGGGAGAGAGGTGAATTGTATATGTATATAATTGTATATAACTGTATATTATACATATACATTTGTATAAATGGCAAGCGAGATTGGGAGGGAGGAGAGAGGCTAGCGAAATTGAGAGAGGGAGGAGAGAGGCAAGCGAGAGAGGGCAAAGAGTGGGAGAGAGGTAAATTGTATATGTATATAGGTTAAAAATTGTATATTATATATATGTATTCGTATATCCTGACGAATTATACATATACAAACATGACTAATCATACAAGCTCAAAGTCAGCCCAGGTAATTTATGTATAATGTTAGTCGCGAATAGTAATTATAGCAAACTATAGCTATGATGAGTAATTAAATAGTATAAGTTTGCTTAGCCGCGTAATTTTCCCTTTTATATACCATTGAAATAATAATTCAAAGTTGGAGCTTAAGTTGTTTAGAATTTGTTATGTTAATATTTATTTAATTAGTGTCTATTCATATAGGATATATACTTTCTAGTCGTAGTTTAATTTTGCTGTTTTATTATTATAAATAGAGATGTTGTTTGTTATTTTTCAGTATACAAAATAAATAGAACTTGAAGTAAGATTAAACCTTTGAGTTTATAAGTAAAATATTTTTCATTCGTAAATTTTCGATCAACTTAATTTGTTTGATTCTCAAAAATGAAAAATGTCACATAAATTGAAATAAAAGAAGTACATGTCATTGATCGAGGTCTGATGTCCTTTCTGCTTGACCACTGCACACTATAATAAAAATAACTTTTAGCGGTATTAAATAATGACACTAATAAAGAGTGGTAACGTCTTTACCGGCATTAGTTAAGTGCCATTAGAATCAACGTCGCTAAAGGCTTTATGGACATATACAAAGAGTTACAATTGCCGCTAAAAATACATATTTAGCGGCAATTAAGAATTAAATGTCGCTAATGATCATTTTTGTTGTAGTGACAGTTTTCGCAGTTTTACAGCTGCAGACCATTTCCTTTTCCGGTAAGATAAAAATTTAACGTTATTTTTATATACTCTGCCAAACGACAAATAATAGAATTTAGTCATTTAGAAAAAAGAGGTCGGCATTGAAACAAAGTTGTACAAATTGTAGCTTTTTTAATTAGTCATTATAACAAAGTTCACTCCTCTAAGTTTTATGGCAAATGAGAAAACGAAAGTTGAATTGAAAATATTTGAATTTTCTTTAATTCCCAACTAAGGAAACGAAACGATCCCCACAAAAAATCACTATCAAAAAACATTTATTTATTTTCTACATTTCCCTATATAGGATTTCACTTTTTTCCACACTAATTTAATTTATTTATTTTGGTTACGTTGCACTAAAAGTATATTAGTCTTAGTATAAATAATTTTTACGTTATCAGATCAAGTAAAACTATCTATTCTTACCAAGTAAACAAGTCTAAATACACGGTAATTTTATATCTGTGTGTATATGTTAAATCTTGAATATATTTTTAATGAAATTTTTAATTTCTCTATTGATTATATTTATTGCTCTTTCGTGGGTGTGATATATTAATGCTGAACAAATAAAAATGAACGTGACAACGACTTACTATTTGCCCTTTTATTATATATATAGTTTAAGACTTGAATTGTAAGTCTTCCTTATAACTTCTCATCATCTTCCTCTTTCTTCCTTTTAGACTTTTGAATCTTTGTCGCTTTTGGTACAGTATGTAAAAACATTAATTTTGATATCAACATGTAATATTATTAATATAAATATATAACTTTTCTTTAAGTTTTAGCAAACAAAAAAAACTAAAAAAAAACTATATATTATAACTTCTCTGTTTTTTTTCCATTTATTTTATTTGTTGACTATTAGTCCACCTTGTTGAAGATCTTTATTCCACACTTTTTCTTTTTTATCATAAGATTGTACGAAATGAATTATTTTTCTACATTAAAGTTACTTGTCATTTTCCACATTTATTTTTACTGAACTTTTAAACATTTTTGTTGAATGCAGCAGTAGAGAATATTTTGTTGCTTCAATATAATATAAAGTTATATTAGTAACTACAAGATCATAATCCTAGAAGAAAAAGAAATATAAAGGTAATTTTTATTTTTTTTTAATCTATTTGTTCTTGCATGTTGATGATCATGATGATTATGTACATGTTATTTTATTTTGTTTAATTTTTATAATATTTTTTAATTAATATTAGGGGAAAATGGCAACTACTAAAAAGAAGAAAACAGAGAAAACAATTCCTGGATTAGTGGATTTGGTGTTTTCTTGGTCTTTAAAGGATGTGTTGAACAAAGATCTTTACAAAGACAAGGTTTGAATTCATCTTTCTTTTTTCTTTATGTTGCTCGGACTTTTTGAAATTTTTTGATTGTATTCTTAACAAGTATAATGTATTTTTAAAGGACCTGACACACAGGTACGATAACATTTTTGAAGAATCTGAGCAATGATTAGCTAGCTATAGTGTGTTATATATGAACACATTTTATTTTGTTTGAGTCAAAATCAATAGGTTTAGTTGGTTGAAAGCTAAGTTGCTCCAACTCATTAAAAATGTTGTTAGGTGGATGATCAGATCCTCTTAAAATAGTGCATTTTTGTGGATGATCTGATACGGGGTACAACAACGTTTTTGGAGAGTCTGAGCAACGTTATAAGTTGTTAACATTTTGTGGCTCAAGTAGTATCATGAATTGTAGTTTTTGAACTTCTGTGTAAAATTTATTGTAATTTGTTCTGTTTCGATATGTTAGGTGAAAGAAATACCAGAGACATTCGAGTCGATTGATCATTATTTGAAGTCATACATTACTCCATTAGTTGAAGAAACACATGCTGATTTGCTCTCTAATGTGTCCACTGTTTTGCGGGCACCTGCTCTTGAGGTTGTTGATGTTAAAGTATCGAAAGGTTTTAAGCCTCCGAAAGGTTTATATTACAATATTTTGTTGAAAAGAAATCAAAATAGAGAGGTGGGAGAGAGTAGTGAATCAAAGCATGAATCGAAATATGAACCAGAAGTTGGTGATTTGATTGCACTAACAGATGTAAGACCACGAAGAATCGAGGATTTAAATAGGCCTAAGAGATCATACCTCATTGCTATAGTTCAAGGCATGAACGATGATGGTTATAGAATACCTATCTTGTCTTCACAGCTTATTCCGTTTAAGAAACCGGATAGGGGAACAGGTGAACAAGGGGACAAGCTTTTTGTTGTGTATCTTTCTAATTTGACAACAAACATTCGAATATGGAATGCATTGCATCCAGACCGGGAAAATTCAAACTTTAATATCATTAAGACCGTTATGAGAAGTGATGATTCGAATGTTGTAAGTACTTTTTTCATCAACTATACTGTTATAGTGATCATACGTTGTCTAGCATCTAATAAATGTTTCGTTTGTAGGGTGATCAAGTAGACTGCTCCCTTTGTTCTGTTGGTGAATCAGAAACTAATATTGCTATATCGAGTTCAAGAGCCATTGCTAAGTCCTTTGAGCTATATAGTGCTCAACAAGAAGCTGTCGTAAGTTGTGTTGCTACAAGAGAATGTGCTCATCGGAACATGGTTAAGTTAATTTGGGGTCCTCCGGGAACTGGAAAGACAAAAACAGTTGCTTCTTTACTTTATGTCCTGTTAAAAATGAGGTGCAGAACTTTGACTTGTGCGCCCACGAATGTTGCTGTGTTGGGAGTGACTAAGAGGCTGATGCAGAATGTACAGAGTTGTTTGCAATACGACACGTATGGTTTAGGAGATATTGTGTTGTTTGGTAATGGGGAACGAATGAAGATCGATGATCATGATGATCTGTTTGATGTCTTTCTGAGTAACCGTGTTGCTGCTCTTGCTAGCTGCTCGTCTCCGATTAGTGGGTGGAGAATTGGTATACAGTCCATGACATGTTTGCTCGAGAATCCTGAAGAAGAACATCGTAAGTACTTAGAGAAACTAAAGGACAAGGACCGTGACAGTGATGATAATGCGGAGATAGATGATGAGGCAGAGGGGAAAAAAGAATCTAGTTTGAGCAATGATCAAGGAATCGACAAGAATAAGAAGAGTGAGTTATGGAAGAAATTTGTTGTTGATACCTTAAAAGAGAACAAGAAGAAAGATAAACAAAATTCTCGAAGGAAAAACAGCTCGAAAGAAGGTGAAAAGGCAAACAAGGTTAAGAACGAAGGGGAGACGAGCAACAAAGAAGTCATCGAGTTGACACTTGATGAGTTTGTGAACAAAAGATTCAAATGTATCGAGAATCAGTTAACATTTTGCTTAACGACCTTGTATACGCATCTACCTACTTCTATCATTTCACTAGAAGTAGCTAAGGAGATGATCAGACTACTTGAGATGTTTCAAACTCTTGGAAAATTGTTTGCTACTGTGGAACAATCTGAAGGATTAAAAGAAATTCTACCGGGATTTGCTACAAAGAATAAGACAAGACGTTTAAATATTCGTACAACTAAAACAGAATGCCTACAAGTGTTGAAATTTTTAACGAAAGCATCTCTCTTCCCAATTTCATTGAGGACTACCAAATTCGAAGTTTTTGTCTGAAAGGTGCATGTTTGATTTTCTGCACGGCTTCTAGCTCGATAAAGTTGCACACAGAAGGAATGACACCACTCGAGATGGTTGTTATTGATGAAGCTGCTCAGCTGAAAGAATGTGAATCCACTATGCCGTTACAACTCCCTGGTCTCCGCCATGCTATACTCATCGGTGATGAAAAACAACTGCCTGCTATGGTTCAGAGCAAGGTTATTAGTAAATCTCTTTATAACTTGTTTTTTTTTTAAATTTACTTTGCTGCTCTTTTGTCATTGACAGCTAGTATCCGTTTATACAGATTTGCGAGAAGGCTAAGTTCGGGAGGAGCTTATTTGAGAGGCTGGTAATTTTGGGACACAAGAAGCTGTTGAATCCATCCCATTTTTTGTCAACTTTAGCTATTCAATTGGTACAAGTAATTGTTAAAAAGGAATAGTGATAAGAGTTGAAAATTAAGACTTGGTAGTTGGCAAATTGGTAAGATTTGCAACCCATTTTTGACTTTGCTATATTTACCTATGTCATTAGTGACATAGGCATGGTTTTGTCCTTCTATAAATAGAGCATTCTTGCTCATTTGTAGTACACACCAAGTTAGAGAGAAAAACCATTTTGAGAGCAAAGTGAGGTATTCCATAGACTATACAAGAAAATAGTCTGTGAGGAAAAATAGAGTGTGAGCGATATTTTAGTAAGACGGAAACCAAAAGAGTGTTGTTTCTTTTGAGTGTGTAGTAGTCACTTTGAGTATTGTATTCGTGACTACACAGTGTAAAATTCCTTACTATAGTGATATCAGTTGCTCCTCTTGGCCGTGGTTTTTTCCCTTATTTAGAAGGGTTTCCACGTAAAAAATTTGGTGTCGTTACTTTCCCATTTTATTTCCATTACTTTTACCATATATATTGTTGTGCTTGTCCGCGTTTTCCCAACAAACTGGTATCAGAGCCCAGGTTGTCAACAAGTCTCAGCCCACCGGGAGAAACTGGGTTGTCGCTCTCTCCAGCCCAAGGCCCGATGTGTGAAGGGGGAGATTGTTGGGTTATCCCACATCAGAAGTGGAAGGGGCTGGTGGTCAATTTATAAGTGTGAGGGAAAGCCTCAACCTTTGAGCTAGCTTTTGGGTTGAGAAGGCCCAACACCACCCAACATTGGTATCAGAGCCAAGGTTTTATCTGAGTATGCTCTGTGGTTGCAGCACAGTCTGAACTTCCACATCAGAAAAGATTTACTTTGATTTGCGATAACTATATTTTTTGGGGAAAACAATGGAAGCCAACACAAGTAGAATGGTTATTTTGAATGGTGTTAATTATGCCATTTGGAAGGGGAAAATGGAAGATCTGCTTTATGTTAAGAATTTTTACAAACCAGTATTTACCACTGTAAAGCCTGATAATAAAACAGATGAAGAATGGAATCTGTTGCATAGACAGGTTTGTGGATTCATTAGGCAATGGGTCGACGACAATGTGTTGAACCATATTTCTGGGGAAACACGTGCTCGAACCCTATGGGAGCATCTTGAAAGTTTGTATGCTCGGAAGACTGGCAACAACAAAATGTTCTTGATAAAGCAGATGTTGAGTTTGAAGTATCATGATGGTTCTCCGATGACAGACCATCTGAATAATTTTCAGGGGATCATGAACCAATTATCTGCTATGGGCATCAAATTTGATGAAGAAATTCAAGGCTTGCTTCTACTTGGTTCCCTACCAGACTCTTGGGAAACATTTAGAACGTCATTGTCAAATTCTGCTCCGGATGGTGTGATCTCTATGGATTCCGCCAAGAGTAGTGTCTTGAATGAAGAGATGAGGAGAAAAACTCAAGGTTCCTCTTCGTCGGATGTCCTGATAACTGGCCCCAGGGGGAGAAACAAAATTCGTGGTTCTCAGAATAGAGAACAAAATAAGAGCAAATCCAGAGGCAGACTTAAGGATATTGAGTGCTATCATTGTGGTATGAAAGGGCACACGAAGAAGTTCTGCAGGAAGTTGAAGAGGGAGAACAAAAACAAAGAGGAAACTAAAGAAGATGGCAATGAAAATTGCCTAGCCACCGTTACCACCGAAGATCTTGTTACTGTCCTTGATGCGGATATGATAAATATTGCTTGTGATGAGTCAAGCTGGGTTGTGGATACTGGTGCCGCATCCCATGTGACATCAAGGAAGGATTTTTTCTCTTCCTATACTCCTGGTGATTTTGGAACTTTGAGTATGGGTAATGAGACTGTTTCTAGGGTGGTTGGTATTGGTACAATCTGTTTGAAAACTAGTGTTGGAACTAAACTAGTTTTGAACAATGTGAAACATGCTCCTGATGTTCGTCTGCACCTAATTTCTGTTGGTGTTTTAGATGATGAAGGATATGTTAGTACCAACGGTGATGGAAAATGGAAGCTCATCAAGGGTTCCTTGGTTGTGGCTCGTGGTAACAAACGTCGTGGTCTATATTGGACTACGGCCTCTGCTTGTGTTGATATGGTGAATGCGGTTGAGAGCGATAGCTCTTCAACATTATGGCACAAGAGGCTTAGCCACATCAGCGAGAAAGGACTTAATGTTCTAGCCAAGAAGAAATTTTTGTCAAATTTCAAAAGTGTTAAATTAGAAAAGTGTGAGCACTGCTTGGCTGGTAAACAAAATAGAGTTTCCTTTAAGTCCTACCCCCCTTCGAGAAAGACAGAGTTGCTTGAGATAAAATAGGGGTTTAATTAGGATACATATTCTTTTTCAAAATAATGACATTTTTTGACATTTTAACTAATATTTTTAAAGTAGTGAGTTTTTTTACTAATTAAGTTGTTAAATTTGACTAGTTTGTTAATTTTTCCTAAATTTAATGATAATGTCCCATTGCAATTTGGGGACGTGACACTTTTAGTATAACACTATACTATTTTTATATAGGGAATCTTTCACATATAGCCACTTAAAAATAATTAATTACTCTCAATAACTATAGTTTGATAATTACAATTTGTAGCTATATGTTATATGGAGGAGAGAGGCGAGCGAGACTGGGAGAGAGAGAGGAGAGAGGCGAGATAGAGGTGGAAAAGAGTGGGAGAAAGGTGAATTGTATATGTATATAATCGTATATAACTGTATATTATACATATACATTTGTATAAATGGGTAGAGAGATTGGGAGAGGGAGGAGAGAGGAAAGCGAGACTGGGAGAGAGAGGAGAGAGGCGAGCAAAATCGAGAGACGAGCGAGAGAGGGCAGAGAGTGGGAGAGAGGTGAATTGTATATGTATATAATTGTATATAACTATATATTATACATATACATTTGTATAAATGGCAAGCGAGATTGGGAGGGAGGAGAGAGGCTAGCGAAATTGAGAGAGGGAGGAGAGAGGCAAGCGAGAGAGGGCAAAGAGTGGGAGAGAGGTAAATTGTATATGTATATAGGTTAAAAATTGTATATTATATATATGTATTCGTATATCCTGACGAATTATACATATACAAACATGACTAATCATAAAAGCTCAAAGTCAGCCCAGGTAATTTATGTATAATGTTAGTCGCGAATAGTAATTATAGCAAACTATAGCTATGATGAGTAATTAAATAGTATAAGTTTGCTTAGCCGCGTAATTTTCCCTTTTATATACCATTGAAATAATAATTCAAAGTTGGAGCTTAAGTTGTTTAGAATTTGTTATGTTAATATTTATTTAATTAGTGTCTATTCATATAGGATATATACTTTCTAGTCGTAGTTTAATTTTGCTGTTTTATTATTATAAATAGAGATGTTGTTTGTTATTTTTCAGTATACAAAATAAATAGAACTTGAAGTAAGATTAAACCTTTGAGTTTATAAGTAAAATATTTTTCATTCGTAAATTTTCGATCAACTTAATTTGTTTGATTCTCAAAAAATGAAAAATGTCACATAAATTGAAATAAAAGAAGTACATGTCATTGATCGAGGTCTGATGTCCTTTCTGCTTGACCACTGCACACTATAATAAAAATAACTTTTAGCGGTATTAAATAATGACACTAATAAAGAGTGGTAACGTCTTTACCGGCATTAGTTAAGTGCCATTAGAATCAACGTCGCTAAAGGCTTTATGGACATATACAAAGAGTTACAATTGCCGCTAAAAATACATATTTAGCGGCAATTAAGAATTAAATGTCGCTAATGATCATTTTTGTTGTAGTGACAGTTTTCGCAGTTTTACAGCTGCAGACCATTTCCTTTTCCGGTAAGATAAAAATTTAACGTTATTTTTATATACTCTGCCAAACGACAAATAATAGAATTTAGTCATTTAGAAAAAAGAGGTCGGCATTGAAACAAAGTTGTACAAATTGTAGCTTTTTTAATTAGTCATTATAACAAAGTTCACTCCTCTAAGTTTTATGGCAAATGAGAAAACGAAAGTTGAATTGAAAATATTTGAATTTTCTTTAATTCCCAACTAAGGAAACGAAACGATCCCCACAAAAAATCACTATCAAAAACATTTATTTATTTTCTACATTTCCCTATATAGGATTTCACTTTTTTCCACACTAATTTAATTTATTTATTTTGGTTACGTTGCACTAAAAGTATATTAGTCTTAGTATAAATAATTTTTACGTTATCAGATCAAGTAAAACTATCTATTCTTACCAAGTAAACAAGTCTAAATACACGGTAATTTTATATCTGTGTGTATATGTTAAATCTTGAATATATTTTTAATGAAATTTTAATTTCTCTATTGATTATATTTATTGCTCTTTCGTGGGTGTGATATATTAATGCTGAACAAATAAAATGAACGTGACACGACTTACTATTTGCCCTTTTATTATATATATAGTTTAAGACTTGAATTGTAAGTCTTCCTTATAACTTCTCATCATCTTCCTCTTTCTTCCTTTTGACTTTGAATCTTTGTCGCTTTTGGTACAGTATGTAAACATGTAATTTTGATATCAACATGTAATATTATTAATATAAATATATAACTTTTCTTTAAGTTTTAGCAAACAAAAAAAAACGTGTTGCT
>CM040620.1:2453306-2766175 GCA_022817965.1 Solanum lycopersicoides
GATGAAATGAATATTAGTTTTACTGAAATTCTTATTTTTTATTTTTTACTTGCTTTTGCCTGTAAAGACATTTAATTGCAATGACCCAGTTGGACTTGAGCTTGAAATGTCTGCTGAGTATGTTTGTCAGGTTGGGAATTTGGGTGATGCTTGGTAGTTTTTGGGAAATGGAGGAAAGGATGTGTGTTTTGGTATGTTTTTTGTGAAAATAGGTATTTTGATGAGGCTTTGGATTTGTATCCACGGATGTTGTGGGTGGAATTAGGCCTGGTGTTTATATTTTTCCTTGTGTCTTGAGGACTTGTGGGGTTTGCCTGATTGGAGAATGGGTAGGGAGATACATGCTTATGTAATACGTTTCAGCTATGATTTGGAAATGATGTCGTTAATGCATTGATTACAATGTATGTTAAGTGTGGTGATGTTTGCATTGCAAGAGTGTTGTTTGATGGAATGTCCAAGAGAGATAGAATTTTGGGTATGTTTGCAGTGCAAGAGTGTTGCTATGATTTCGAGTATGTGTCAAGAATGGACTTTAATTCAAGTTTAATTCAGGTTTAATTCACTTGTTAGTATTTGTGTTAATACAACTTTAGTTTAGGTTTAATTCACTTGTTAGCATTTGTGTAATACAACTTTAATTCAGGTTTAGTTCACTTGTTAGTATTTGTGTAATATAGCTTTAATTCAAAGTTTAATTCACTTGTTAGTATTTGTGTAATACAACTTTAGCTTAGGTTTAATTCCCTTGTTAGCATTTGTGTAATATAGATTTAATTCAAGTTTAATTCAGGTTTAATTCACTTGTGGATATTTAAAAAAAGATTAGTACTGAGTATGCTTTGTTCACTTGAAAATCCTGAAACAATTACCATGACAGCATCAATAAGGACACAAAGAAGGAACAACTTCAAATAGAAGACTTACATATAAACAACACAGTTAGGTATATAATATCAAGACTTACAAAATAGACCAATATAGTTTTTCATAGCCATAGTAACTACAAATTGTTTTACATTATATAGTTTTCATAGTCATACTAACTAATATAACTATATTCCTTTATCTAACTGGTCTTTCGTCTTCACTTTGAAGGTGACTCGCTTGCTTGCTTCTTGCATATTCCCATAATATAGCTCCAAATCTCTTTCGGAGAATGTCTGCCTTTACTTGTTGATTTAGAATATGTTGGCCATTACTTACAAACTCCGCAAATGCAGCAACGAAAACTCCACAATCCCTACAAAATTCAATATAAAATTATTATCAAAATATCGATTTAATACAAAAAAAATACCTATTTGATAATACTTACAGCGAATCCTCTTGTTGTCTGGGAACATCTTTAGTTATGAAATGAAACTCAATTTTCTCAAACTCATTTACCTCACTGTATTTTGGTGTTGCCTTCAATTCAGGACGCTTATCATAGAACTTGATCACACTTAAATAATATGGTAAAACAACTGAAAGCATCTCAATAATATTTTTTACCTCTAAATTCACCCCACCCCTAGCCGGAAATGAATCATACACCTCCAAAGACCTTTGCCCAATATCAAACACCACAAAAATTCAGTGACGATTCTCTTTAATGTTTAGTGGAAGAAGAACAAAATCCACTTTATCCCACGAGGTACTTGCCAACAAACGACGTCCACATATATATCGGGCAATATCAGAATCTAAAACTTTAAAATTCTTCTTATCCTCATGAGCATCACAAAGTTTAAAGAAAGAATTGGTAATCTTTGTCTTGAAAACACAATCAGTCGTCGTAAAACGAACATTACTGTTGGTTTCATATTTTCCTTTCTTTCTTAGGTAATAGAAAATGACATCAATATTCTGCAAAAAAAGAAATAGATTGAAATGTAAGAAGAAATAGTCTCAACAAACAAACATTCAATTAACCAGGAAGAAATACGTTGAGTACACAAATCATGTTGATAAACTAGGGGAAATTCTTTTTGGCTAACTATCAGAAGGTCTTGGTCTAAAACTACATAATGTGCCAAAGAACAAGGGATGGCATAGCCAAATCATTAATGCTATGAAAAGTTCAGTCAACGGGGGCGTACACTATTGCTGTTAAATGGTTCTGCAGCAACTATATGTCTTCAAATTCCAAAGATCAGTAATGTACTTGATCCAAATTTATGATAATCACTAATCAGTCCTTCTAGATACAATCTATCCTAAAAAAAACTCCAGTCTTGATAAAATCAAATTTGCCAAATTTATGTTCTAACTGAGAATCAACAGTAAAGAAAAAAGGATAGATGAACCAAAGAATATAAAACAACAACAAAAAGAGGATATTTAGCTCCAAGAATCATATATATGAAGAAATCAACATATTTCACCAAATTGGGTTTTGTAATCTTGGTATACATATTTTTTTCCAAAGTAAAAAAAAAAAGTAGAAGAAGAAAAGAAAGTTGCAAGAAATGAGGCCAAAAAGAGGAAAATAAAAACTGCATACCACTAGATTACTATGAACATTAACTAGGCTTCATCAAGATAAGCTAGTTATATGTATGAAAAAAAAGCAATTAAGAGTCAAAGCAAGAAAATCAAACATCTAACATCTTTGAAGAAGAAAATTAGACAGAGGAATCTTTGATAATATAAAATAAACTTAAAAGTATCAAAAGACACCTTTTTTTTCCTGAAAATATCACAGAATATCCTTGAAGTACTCTTATGAAGAGACAAAGGCAAACTCAAGATTAAGAAACAAAAAGAATCAAAGAAATATTAACGTCCAACTAAAATTTATATAACAAACCTCATCACACCATTGTTGTCCAGAATGTGCCAATTTAAAAAACCAGAGTCTTTCATCTACCGTACAGATACCCAATTCAAATGCTGGATTGATAACATTAAGAGCATCTGTATAAGGTTTCTTTCCCCTATCAAAACAGAATAAAAATTAAAAAATACTCAAATTGAGACAACAACAACTAAAAAAGAGGCAAATACGAAATTAAAGAAGAGGTACAGAGCGTTCCACAAGTTGAATTAATCTTGTATATATTAATTAGGAAAATTATCCCAAAAATATCAAAATAAATTACCTCTTTTTTGTACCCGTATAAAGCCACTTAGTGAATAAATCGATCAAATCAGATTCATCATCTCCTCCGGTTGCATATAAAAAAGGATGTTTTGTCTCAAAAACCTGACGTGTAACACATAAAGTTCCTCCAGATTCAAAATGTTGTGTGAAGGGAGATGTTATTAACTTTCGTGGAATTTTCTTTCTGCCACGTTTCTTCGGTGACGCTTTCTTTTTGTTTTGATCAACATGGGCTCTTTTTTTTAGATAAGATTCTTCAGTCCTATTTATCTGAGAAAGATCTTTATCAAGTAAAATAAAGTCATCAAGAGTATGCAAAGGTTTTTGACAATCCTCTGTTGCATCTGCATATAATAGATATATTTATTAATTTACAATCAACAGATACAACACTTATTTATGTTGGTTTTTTTTACTACATTACCATCAGGTTTCGTCCCAACTGTATTCACATCAGCTGCCTCTTGGACTGTAAGCAAAATAAATATTTTAATAATGTTATCAAAATAAAACGAAAGAAGTTTAGTTGAAGTTAAGAAAATGAATACCATTTATATCAGCAACAACCTCTGACAGAACTTTTTCAATAGCAATTCCTGCAACATCTTCATCTGTACATAACAAGAACATTTAAAATAACAGAATTGAATTAAAATATATGAAATATGTAATATATCTGTATAAAATCCTTCATTACCTATTTTACTTGATACTCTTTCAAAATTTTCAACATCAACAAATCTAACTGAAGTTTTAAGCACTTGAGATTCTTCATTTTGATTTGATCCCATAACATGAGCATCGTTCCCTCTCGATTCATTTACAGATGCATTAACACGGGAAGAAAATGTTGTATATGCAATTAACATATTATAAAAAAAAACATATCAAAGTTAACTGGAAAATGAAATATTAAATTCGTGTCACTTCTAGATTAACTGGAAGAAACTACTAGACTATTAACATTATATTATGAATATAAAGAAATGTACTGAAAATATAAACGAACCTCCATTAAAATCTAATCCACCTGAAAATGTCTCACCATCATGCTTCTTAGATGGTTCCCTGACTTCTCGAATAACAGAGCTGCTACCACCACTCTTAGCAAACAACAAAGAAATATCCTCCAATAATTGTTTGTTTGAGTTCACCACAAATTCTTTGATTTGATTGAATCCTAAATCAATCTTCTCTTCAAGCGCTTTGTTATTTTCATTCACCTAATAGATATTAAATCATAACGTAAATATTAAAAAAATAACAATTTTAAAATAAAAAGCCTAAACTTTAGTTTGTGTATACTTTTACAAGCTCTTTTCTCAATTCTATGACTTCATTGGTCAAAATGTCTAGACCATGATTTGATCCTTTAGGCTCCAATTTTAAAATTTCAGCATGGTAATCACGAGTTTCAGGAAGCCTGAATTTGGATACTTCATCTTCACTGGCCACTATGTTCTCAAACTGAAAAATCAAATACACAAAATAACATTAGATATAGTAACTTGAGTTGAAATAAACAATGTAATAAAATGTATTAACTTTGTACAAATACCTTATTTTTTGTAGGCATGAAGAGACATTTCTCAATATATTTTAACCATGGACTTTCTGCAATTGTCTTCCAATTCAAGATTCTTGGAATAGAATCAGCAACACGAATAACTATATCTTCATCAACCTTTGAACAACACTCAAATATCCAAATTTGAAGAGCAAGAGGCAAGCCACCAATTCTATAGTTGACTTAAGCTCATGTCTCACAGAATCAGACAACTTTTTGTAGACATCTAAACCCCACGGATATGAATTGAATTTTCCACTTTCCACAAGGTAAAAATCTCTATTGCTAATTTGGTATTCGTTGTCCTCATATGAAAATAAAAAATCATTAATGAAGTATAGAACAGCCAATGAAACAGCTGAGTCATCATCTATGAATTTTTTAGCTAAAAACAGTGCACGTAGATGACTCTTTGGAACTGTGATTTTTTCCGGGAAATAACTACTCATCAAACTACATCTAGAATTGGGAACATTGATAGAAGTGTCATCACTAACACAATTTAAGCCCGTAACTATCCCAAATTCTCTAAGACCAAAAAAAACTTTTTATTATTTATTTCAATAGCAAACACATCATCCGGTGTGTGTTTTAACTCTCTATTTATAAGACAATGAATAAGTTGTAGTTGTGTGCTCGATTTTGGAAGGTCAAGAAAGTACCCAAAATATGTATTCCTAAACAACTCAAGTTGTTTATCAGATAAAGATAGTTTGATTTGTTCAATGACACTATGATTAGTGTAACATGACCACCTACTCGGAATATACACAACATCAGGATGTTTCCAGAATTTACGATCCTGCATATGCATTAAACATGAATTAAAAATGTGTTACTACATACTAAAGATGAATTGAAGATGAATTTCACATACTATGTGTCAAAGAAAGGTAGTAATCAGTTGAATAAAAGATGAATTAAAGTTGAATTACAACAATGATCACTTCTGGTTCAAAATCCAGAAACAACTTATCAACTTCAACACAAGCAGCCTAAACAATGATATAGTTAAAGGCTTCAACTCATATCGTGTTCATGCCCCTTGAAAAGTTTAAGGGGGATACTAAGGCAGTGAGAGGGAGCATGTTTGATCTTGAGTTTGTTATTCTAAATGAACTGCAACACCAACACATCATACATTCACAAGCCAACTCTCCTCTCTAAGAGCTATTCACAAAGTTGATCAGAAAGATTACAGAAATGCAGTTATAAGACAAATCAATTTACCACCAGAAAGAAAAACTAAAATAAACAGGTTAATGGTCAAATCTAAATATTAATTTAGAATCATATTGAGAAGGAATGATAAGTAAAACAACACTAGTAAGACAATAACAAACTAACATGACAATAGTTCTGTAACGTGAAATTGGACAGATCTCCAGAGATACTTTTCATAACTTGATTTGTTTCTTTTCTTTTTTTGGTTTTGGGGAGGTTTGGGATGGGGGATATGCTACAAAATACAATGTCAGAAAGTAGAAATTTCAAGTTGGGGAGGACATAAGATCTGGTAAGCATCTTATTGTTATTTTGAATTTACAGATACACTATATTGTTGAATTTGTGCTGATATAAAGGTCACCCAATCAGCTATAATCTCATGGTGCACCATTGAGGAACTTTAGTAGTTAACCAACTATGAGCCTGATATTCTTCCTATATTCAATACACTAGGACACTCAAATCCCAATCTAGTTAAGGTCAGCACTCAAAATCCTACCTGCTCTATTCACTTCCTGTGTCATACTAAAGTTGAATTAAAGTTGAATTAAAGATGAATTTCACATACTACATCTAAAAAACAAGCAGCAATCAACATACAACCATTGCTAAACAACAAATAACTAAGAACTACTAGCACATACCGGATATCTACTCTCTGGTAGAATGACACTTTTGGGTAAACGATTTCGTGTTTTTCCATCATTCACCGGCTTTTTCTTCTCCAATCCATCTTTATTTTTCAAACTTTTTGATTGAAATTGAGGAGGTAAATCCTCAAAATCATCATCACTGTCAACGAGTTTCTTCGACGTAGATGCCAAAGTAACACATATTTTTTTCGATTTCTTCATTGTTTTAACCTCTTTAACTCGTTTTTTACCTTTCTTTTGCTTCTTGTTCTGTTCCTCATTGTTCTTCTCCTCATTGTTCTTCTCCCCCGATATTTGTGAGATTCCCAAACTAAAACTTGGAACTTCATCCATAGAAGTAGAAGACGAAACTTGCGGCTTCTTTCGACTTCTTCTATAAACTTTTGGATTCGAAGTATCAATATCCCTCACTAGACGCGAACTTCTTCTAAGAGATTTTCCATTACATTCTTCCATTAAAATTTGTGCAGAAAAATGGAGAAAAAAGAACAAAAAACCCTAATTTTTTTAACAGACGAGGAGAAGGAGAAAGAAAAGAGCGAGAGAGGATATGATTTATGAGCGAATACGTTTTTACTTGGTTTAAAAATTGTATAAAAAAGGAATAAATGTGTTCTAAAATTGTTTTAAGTTAATATAGCTAAAAATTGACAAAAATGGTAATAAATTAAAAGTATACTTAAAATTGGTAATTATAAAATAAAAGGTCTTTGTTTATGTAATTAATCCATCATTTAAGGTATGAGCAACTCTTTCTTGTCCATTTAGTTATGGATTAGGATTTAAGAAAATATAATTTATATAAAAGGAAAACTTTCACATATAGCCACTTAAAAATAATTATTTACTCTTCATAGCTATAGTTTGATAATTACAATTTGTAGCTACATGTTATGTGGAGGAGAGAGGCGAGCGAGACTGGGAGAGAAAGTAGAGAGGCGAGAGAGAGAGGGGGAAAAGAGTGGGAGAAAGGTGAATTGTATATGTATATTAGTTATATAATTGTATATTATACATATGTAATTGTATATATGGCAAGAGAGATTGGGAGAGGGAGGAGAGAGGCAAGCGAGATCGAGAGAGGGATGAGAGAGGCGAGCGAGAGAGGGCAGAGAGTGGGAGAGAGGTGAATTGTATATGTATATAGGCTAAAAAATTGTATATTATACATATTTATTTGTATATCCTAACGAATTATGCATATACAAACATGACTAATTATACAAATTCGAAGTCAACCCACGTAATTAATATATAATGTTAGTCATGAGTGGTAGTTATAGCAAACTATAACTATGATGAGTAATTAAATAGTATAAATTTGCTTACCCACGTAATTTTCCCTTATAGAAATCCCATAGTATATATAATACAAATAGAGTGCGTATATATGTAGATGTTGTATCAAGTATAAACAAGCAGTGGTCCAGTGAATAGACTAAGGGGGAAGTCGGACAAATAATTTGGGCCGTAGGTTCAATCAGGATAAATATATTAGGTTGAGTTCAATTTGAATAGATACTTTGCATAGTAACTTCAATTTGTGTAATTATTTTCATAAATAATCTCATAAATATTTCGTAATTATTATTCTTATCCACGAATCGAAACAAACCCTAATCATTGGATGAGTCGATGGGGCCAAGTATGCTTGCTAGTCCACCAACATAGGACTTACTTCATTAGGTGTGAAACCGACAATAATTTGACCAAAAAATAGTAGGGAAAGTTTTTTTTTCTTATTTATTTATTTTAATTATGGTAGAAAAATAATAGGGGAACCTTCACATAGAAAATATGTGCTCTATGTTTATTTGAAATAATGAAATTTTTAAAAATATATATTTTATCTATTGCACTTTTATTTGAAATTATATTGATTCGCTTTTCCTAAAATTTCATAGAAATAGTAAATGTGTGTGTAATATATTGGTTCTATGGAAATTTGTAAAGGTTTTGTCTGATTTTTTTTAAAGAAAGACAGATAAAATATTATCATAAATATTTTGATTCTTTTTTTTTTTGAAAATAATGCATTATGTTTTTTCCATATTTGTTTTATTCCTTCCTTAGAGGAAACATTTGAAACTCTATAAATTGAAGTCCTTTATTCTCATGCCAAAGTACATTAATAACCGTCGATTAAAGAGTTTTGTTTATGAGAGATTATTCTCCCAAATATAGTTTATGTTATTTATACTAGTTTTCAATATGTACGTAGATTACTTGATCAAATCTGTCTTTATTTGTCAATTAATTTATCAACCATATGATTTGTAATCGTTAGCTTTCGCATGACGTCATAATCACTTTCAAAGCCAACACGTTGTTGAATTTGAAAGTGATTAGGCCGTCATGGGAAAACTTACAATTACAAAACATATGGTTGTTGACAATAAAAATATACTAAAAATATATATATATGATTTGTTCTAGAAACTTACATATTAAAAACTAACACTAAAAAGCATACTCTATTGGGAGAATATTCTCCCCATAAACAAGATTTTGAACGCTTACACGACGAATGCTATTATATTACCCTATGAAAAAAGAGAATATTCAGACTTTTCTCAAAAGAAAAAATAACCACAATGTGAAAATGATTTATCTTTTTTCTTTTAAAAAGTAAAATTAATTATAGTAATGTTTTAATTTTTTTTAAAGAAAAAATATTATTCAAATATGAAAAGAAAAATCGTGTAAAATGCTAACAAAGTATGATCCATAAAATTGGGTGGTTAAAATTTAATGAATATTGAGAGCATAAGTAAAAGTCAAGTCAAAAGGTGAAGAAAAACAAACAAAAAAAATCCCAAAAAGGTGGTCTTCGAAATGACTGAAATGGCTGCGTCTTTTTTTTTATTTAATTTTTTTTTTCATTCACTTATATTTGTCGCAATATATACGAAGAAAATAATATGATACAATTATTTTATCATACTTTTTATATTAGACTTTAAAAATAAATTGGAGAACGAGTAATTAATGATAAAATATCAACTACCAAATCAATAGAACAAGGGTCTACAAGCAAGGTTGGATCCATTATCAGTCGGCTCCGAACTAAAAAGACCTAACGAACTAATTCCTTATTTAGGATCGTAGATGCTAACAGAGCGGGAAGCAAACATAAAAAATAATATTAATTATATTTTTTTGATATGTTAAAAGTAATAAATAAAACTGAAAATCTATATTTAAATAGTGAATATGAAAATATTAATTAAACTTTACATATAATATCACATAAATTGAAAAAAAAAGCATCTTTCAAAAAATTTATATCGAATCAAAGCGTAAATAATAGTGGATGAAATGTATCACATAGAGGGGAGTCAGATAGAAGCAAGCGAATTTCGTAAAAAATGATTTTTTATATTCAACACTATCTTAATGTATATATAAAGTATATATTGAATACCTTTAACTTCTTCATGTTTTAAAATTTGTTAGTGAAAATTTTGACTTCGCTACTATGTGTATAGATCGAAACATAGGCACAAGCACACTTGTTACATTATACACGTATATATGGTCATCGATTTGTTCTAATTTAATTTGGTATAAGCTGAAAAATTTGCAACAATATTTTGTCCCTTCTTAGAAAAGTTTTAGTAATGCATTTTATCAAAACTAAATTAGCATGTGATTGTGATAAATATTATTTCAACGTGTTTTACGTTATTTGACCATGTTTTTTCTTAATTTATATATAAAAGAAAGACCGTTAAAAGAAAAAAAATAATCAGTTTTTGGGGCTTTCTAATTTGGTCAAAAAGAAAAACGTGAAATATGAAAGTTTATCGGCTTGAGATTTTTTATAGTAAATTAACTTCAAATGTTGCAAAATAATTATTGTGTTTTTCATTTACTCATCATATATGGTCAATATATATTATGGCTTAACTACCAAATGAAGAAAAAAAAAAGATTATGTTCTTTAAGAAAATGTTTGGATGTATAAGAAAAGTATTTTACTCTAGGTATGTTTGGTTAGGGTGTGAAAAGTCGAATCAATCGATAAATTGAATTAGAAAAAATATTATTGATTTATTGAGTTAAAAAGTTTTTAATGATTTTGTAAAAAAGAATTGCCTGATTGTCGATTCGATTTTGGTATTTAATATTGAGTTATTGTGTAAATCGATAATCCATTAAGTCGATAGTAATTTACTACTTTATCCCTACAAAAATATAAATATTAACTTCAGTACCTGATTTTTCTCTATACGGTTCAATTCACACTTTACGATGATTTTGAATTCACAACTTTATCATATTATACAAAACGTTAAAATCAAAAGTAAGTATTTTGTTCCTTTTAAATTCTGTTTGTCTTGTACTTGTATAGTTTTTTCATGTTGGTTATTATTATATTTATTTTTGAGCGTTTTATAAAGTTACATTATTATTTTATCGCGTTAAATTATTGGAAAAGTCATATATTTATATTATAAGCATTTTTTTATTGGTTAAGTGAGGTGGAGTTTGGTTAGGGCAGCCCAGGATGAAGTGGTGAGGTCAAAGCAGCCAAAAGTTATTAATTATTAAGAAATAATAATTCAATTAATTATTACTCTCCATTTTCAAGGGTCAGTGGTCTTATTAATTAGTTGAAATTGAAATGTGAAATGTGGTGGAATTTATTATTATTATTTTCTCCGTTCTATTTTATATGACACTGTTATTATGAGATCGTCAATCAAGTTTGTCCTTAATTGTTTCTTTATATATCTATATCTTTTATCTATTTTAAGTTCTTAACTATTATAATTTACCGTTAAAATTTAAAAGTTTGTATTTCAAAATTTGATTGTGTCACGTAAATTATGACGCAACTATACATAGTCATTGCAACTTCACTATTATTTCCACCTAAACAACCATTTAGGGACCCATAATGGGCCACATTAGTCTTGACTCCACACTTGGGTTTTTTCACTATAAATTTTCCATCTTAGTTTGCATATTTTGCATACAAATTCTAAGTTACCTCACTATATTTTCCTCTCCAACAAATTTTAATACCCTATACTTCTTTTTTAAAAAAAACACAACTTTTACTTTAATCCTATGGATAATTTACCAAAATGTGGAGCAAATTATGTGTCTTTAACTCCTCTTACCTTCTTAACAAGAGCCTCAAAATGTTATGCCAATAGGACCTCTATCATCTATGGCAATGTACGTTTCACATGGAGGCAAACCTACGAGCGTTGTTGTCGCGTTGCTTCCTCTCTTCGATCCCTTAACATTGTCAAGAACGACGTTGTAAGTACAAAATATCAATCAATTATCATTTAAACACGATAAATTTATGTTATGTATATATTGAATGTGTAAAAGACCTAACACTATATCGATATGTAGTTTAACAATATGTTATGTCACATTAGTTAGTTACAAATACTTATTATAGAGATTTACATGTAATATTTTTTTTAAAAAATGTCATTTTTTTTTTATTATAGACTAATTATAAAAAAAATATCATGTTAGCTACGAGCTATTTGGCAATAGATTAACGACGAATTTCTATTTTTTCTTTTTGTAGGTTTCAGTGTTGGCACCAAATGTTCCAGCAATATATGAGATGCATTTTGCTGTGCCAATGGCAGGGGCTGTATTGAACACAATAAATACAAGGCTAGATGCTAAGAATATTGCAATTATTCTTAAACACTCTGAAGCCAAAGTATTTTTTGTTGATTATGAGTACCTTGAAATTGCTAAAAAGGCCCTTGAACTACTATCAACATCCAAAATGACAAGAATACCCCTCGTCGTTGTCATCGATGACATCGACTCCCCTACCGGAATCCGGCTAGGTGAGCTCGAGTACGAGCAACTCGTGCATCAAGGAAATCCGAGTTACGTCCCCGAAGAAATCACCGATGAATGGGATCCAATCAGCTTGAATTATACATCAGGTACTGTTGAAAACGTCTGATCATCTCATCTAAGAATATTGATTTATTTATAAAATTGGTAAACCCCCCTCTATCTCAATTTATTAGCCTATCGTAAAACTTTTTATATTTGATAACAATTTAACTTAAAACTTTCTATTTTACCCTTAATGATTTATGACCACAAATATAACTAACATAAGTTTCAAAAGTGGTTCTTTTATCCTACCATCACCTGAGTTGAGACGAAAAAGAATATATGTTTTTATTTACTTAATTATGTTTTTAACAGGTACGACTTCGGAGCCGAAGGGGGTTGTGTATAGTCATAGAGGGGCATTTTTGAGCACTTTGAGCCTATTATTAGGTTGGGAAATGGGTACTGAGCCAGTGTACTTATGGTCTTTACCAATGTTTCATTGCAATGGATGGACATTCACATGGGGTGTAGCAGCACGTGGTGGTACAAATATTTGTATTAGAAACACAACTGCCAAAGAAATGTACACAAACATTGTGTTACATAATGTTACACACATGTGTTGTGCACCTATTGTTTTCAACATCTTACTTGAAGCCAACTCACATGAGTACTCCAAACCCATAACAACACGTGTCCAAATCCTCACGGGCGGCGCACCGCCACCCGCACCTCTTCTAGAGAAAATCGAGAAGCTCGGATTCCACGTGGTCCATGCTTACGGGCTCACAGAGGCAACCGGCCCGGCCCTCTTGTGCGAATGGCAAGAGAAATGGAACGAATTACCTAGTGAAAATCAAGCTAAGTTGAAATCGAGACAAGGGGTTAGTATACTAACCCTAGCCGATGTCGATGTGAAAAATATCGATAACATGGTTAGCGTGCCACGTGATGGGAAATCAATCGGAGAAGTGTGCTTGCGCGGGAGCAGTATTATGAAAGGGTATTATAAGAACGATAAAGCGAATTACGAGGTTTTTAAAGATGGTTGGTTTTTTACTGGTGATGTTGGTGTAATTCACCAAGATGGATATTTGGAAATTAAAGATAGGAGTAAAGATGTTATAATTTCTGGTGGAGAAAATATTAGTAGTATTGAAGTTGAAAATGTTTTAATGAAACATAAAAATGTTGTTGAGGCATCTGTTGTGGCTATGCCACATCCAAAATGGGGTGAAAGTCCATGTGCATTTGTGATTTTGACTAAAAATTCACAAATTAAAGAAATGGATATTATTGGACACTGTAAATTAAATTTACCAGGATTTATGGTACCAAAAAAGGTGAACTTTGTTGAAGAATTACCCAAGACTGGAACAGGAAAAGTGCAAAAAAATCATTTGAGAACAATTGCTAAAACATTTGTTGTTGTCACAGAGAAGTCAAATTATCATCAAAAAACCAAAAATATTACAAGTCAAGTCAACAAAGAAAAGCCAAGATATTATGAGCAAGTTCATGCTTTGTCTCGTTTATAACAGCAACAATATACTCAATGTAATTTCACAAAATAAAAATTAAAGAAGACATGATACATGCATAACAGATCTCTATCTTAAAGACGGACGATATATTTTTGATGTGTAAGGGCTTATTATTATAAAATTCGAAGTGTTTGAATAGTATTGTTGTACTTTTTTTGGCTGATGTGGTTTTTTTTTTTTTTTTTTCGTGTGTGTTTTACCATAAAGTAATTAATTAATCATGTAACTTTTGGTGACATCTCTAATTGGAGTTACTAGTGATGATTGTCTTGCTTACGTTATCAACTATATATTTCAACTATTTTCTCTCTCTGTCTAAATTTATGTGATAATTTACACTTTTCGGTTCTTAAGTTTGAAATCAACCTATGTTTAATTAAGATAAAAAGAGTATTATATTATTGTATTAAAAAGAATTATTCAATTCTATTTATGTATTTCAAAAATTACTAAACTTTCTTTAAAAGTGGGATATTTTTTAACAAAACATGAAGAAAAAGTGATGGTCCAATTTAGAGAAGTCCATCTGGCATTTGATGGGCTTGGGCAGCACCGGCCCGTAATCCTTCCACTGCAAAGAGCAGGAGGTAATCGTTACTCTGTGAAGCCAGCCTGACGCAATCCCCTCCACTCTAGGATCCATGAAACCTAGGCCTTCACTTAGGTCACATAGGCCAACTCCTCGCTTGGAGAGGGCGGTCCAGTATAATACTGGCCTAAACCCTACCATTGGACTAATCCAATGTTCCATCACTTTAAAGCCCCAACTCAGGTTATAAGTTCACGTTACTGAACTCGGCATACAAGCATTAAACTCTCAACTTTATAAATTGCATATATTTCTTTTCTTCAAACGATGTGGGAGTTAATTAGAATGATTTTATTAATTTCTCATAATTAAAATGACTTTACAACAAACATTATCTTATATTAATCCTTGTAGGATGTTTAATTTCCTCTTTCTTATTTATGTAATCTAATTAATTTTTAAAATCACTAAAAAAAATCAAATAAATCCAATCAAATTATGTTTTTTCCTTATTGGATAATATCATGTCTGAGAAAATATTTTTCTAACTTTTAAATACCAATAAGTAATTACATTCATGATCTATAATTATGTGAAATCTTATTTTAAAAATATGTATAAATTACATGTCCATGCCCTTGGTATTGACAATTACAATATTAAAGACATCAAATACTGGTCACATATCCTTATTTAATTAGGACGCGATACTTCTCCGATCAAAAGGAATTTTAAAATATCTTCACAAACTACACTATCATAGATCAATAAATGTCCACCATCATGAACTTCATGATATTGAATCCAAGGTAACATTTTTGCTACATACCTTTGTAATTTCAAATTAATATATTGATCCTCACAACCATGCCAAATGTGAACATTACTTTGACCATTTTCAAAAATAGGACAATTAATTAGCTCCAATGGATCAAAATCCCACTTACTAAAAGCCACAAGGAAATCATTGCAAAGGTTGTCAAAATCATTTCTATTCCATAGTTTTTCCTGTAGATGACAAATATAAGATAAAAACATAAATAGTCATCCATTCAACTGCTTAAACAAAAAATAGTTGTTTAAGATATATAATTCTTGTATAATATGTATATAATCTGTATATTGACTAAGAAAATTAAACAATTAATCCGGCTAAAGTTTTGTATAATGATACATAATATATATAGTAAAGCATGAGGTATTGAGACATTTTTAAGCGAATACAAGATTATACATATACTTCCTCCGTTTCAAAAAGAATGTTCCTATTTCCTTTTTAGTCTGTTTAAAAAAGAATGACCCCTTTCCTTTTTTGGCAACACTTTAACTTTAACTTTCCACGTGGCATGTTTAAGACCACAAGATTAAATGGCATTTTTGTACATTTGACATAACTTTAATTTAGAACCACAAAATCAAAAAGTCTTATTTCTTTTCTTAAACTCCGTTTCAAGTCAAACTAGGTCATACTTTTTTAAACGGAGGAAAGTATTAGACATGAATTTAGGTCACAAACTAAAATAACAATTTGAAGCATATAGGAATAAGTATATACAAAACATTGATATAATTATGAAATAGAATTAATTAATATTACCATTTCAAATCCAGGTGTATTCTTGATTGAAGAAGTTGTGGATGATTTTGCAATTACCAACCAATGTAGTAATGATCTAGGAAAATACCTAACAAGAAACATCATCCACCAATAATCTTTTTTCCTTTTATCATCTTCAATGAGATTGAGAGGAAGTGATGGCCATTGGTAATTTACAATGGGGACAACAAATGCCACACCTGCTAACCTATATATATATAATAATATAAACACTACAAGATCAAAATCATAATAAATAAAATGGTGGAATACATCGACAACCCCTTTAAATTCGACGGTAAACAAAGGTAGATATAGGATTTTGATAAATTATATATACATATCAAGTAAAAAGAAAAAAGAAAAAAAAACATCTTGGTGTATTAAGCTCTTGCTATGTGCAGATTTTGGAAATGGAAAGGATCACAACGATCTAATATACGCAGCCTTACTCTGCATTTCTGCAAGAGATTGTTTTCAGTGACGCCAAGGCTCCCCTTCTATATACATATTAAGTGGATTTTCTAAATATATATTAGAACAAAGTACGTGATTCGAGCAAAAATTAATGGTAAAAAACACATCGAAATTGTTATTTTTTCGTGAGTTTCACATCTCAACTATTAGTTGTTCTCTTTTCGTATCCGAACTATCACCATCTATGTATTAAAACACACCTGAAAACTAATCAGGTCAACTATCAGTTGTTTTCTTTTCGTATCCGAACTATCACCATCTATGTATTAAAACACATCTCAAAACTAACCAGGTCAACTATCAGTTGTTATCTTTTCTTATTCGAACTATAACCATCTAATCAACATCTATATGTTTTAATACATAGATACTAATAGTTGCTATGTGAAACTCGCGAAATAATGAGAGCTCATATGTATTTTTTTATTATTAACACTAAAGTATTGAGTTCACATAACCCATTATTTTTTGCTCAAATATTATGTATTTGTACTACGATATTTACTAAATACTTATAAGTATTTAATTATGAATTCAGTTATTATCATATATTAGTCCAAATGATCAGTAAAAATTCATAAACTTTAAATTTTAAATATCATCGAGCAAATTAAAGACCAAAAAAAATAGTGGATCTTGCCTTTGGGGAATGTGCTTGATGCAACTCCAAGTTGGGTAAGATCCCATAGAGTTACTAATAATATAGAATTTTGATTCTAATTGTAAGTGATCAGCCAATTCTTCAATATCACAAGCTTCACTCCTTTGGGATCTTTTTGGGTTTGGGTCACTTTCCCCATATCCAGCTCTATCATATTGAACTACATATATTCCCATTTTTTTCAACATTTCCTGTTCACAATTTCAAAAAAACAAATTAAAAATATTCTTAAAATCCATTATATTGTAATTTTAGCAAATTCTATTACACATTATTCATGCACCACTTCAAAAATTATTGAGTTCAAATGCACTCGATAAAATAAAATCACATCTCCCCTCCCTAGATCAGACATGCATACTAATTATCGTAATCTTAGTGAATTTTTACACACATTTATACTCTATGTCGATAAATTCAGATGAACCTGATATTATAAGGCTGGATCCACTTTTGTCACACCCTTACTCTCCTATCATATTTGCCTAAATTATATACATAAACTTATCAAACATAAATTTTCTCTTCTTTTTTTCAAGAAAATATTTTCCGCTCGTACCGTACACACTATAAAGTATATTATGGAGGAGATATACCAACCTGGGGTGCAAGAAATTCAATATCTTTGGAGCTATGAAAGCCATGAACAAATATTATTCTATAATTGGATTTCTCCTTAGCAACACCTCTCTCTTTGTAAGCTAAGTTTCTTCCATCACTTAATCTCAAATTTTTTGAACACAATTTTAATAGAAAATATTTTTTGAAAAAGAAAAAAAGAGGATGTTGAAATTAGTTGTGTATATGTTCTTCTATCTTGGAACCTTTATATATATATATACACACACATTTTTTATACAAAAAAAATATAATAAAATACTTTATTATATTTATGTGAGATTAAATTATCGTGCAATTCAACCAAAATCAGAATTTTTAAATATTATGTACACCTTCTTGTCTGGCATCAAAATTATATTTTTTTATAAGACATACTAAATATATGGGTATAGCCATACTAGAACGGCTCTAGTGGCCCTTACCTCGTTATATAGCATAAAAGAAACAATTGACTATAAAAATAATTATAGTTGGATCAAAGATCGATAATTATATCATGAATATATTTGATTATTATAGATAATTATAGTTTGCAATTGCTTAATTTCATTCTTAGCAACGTGTCAGAAGGAGAAGAAATGCGAGTGATATCTAGGAGAGATAGGCAAGATGCAAGAGAAATACAATCTATTTGTATATCAAATCAATATTTGTATCTCAAATATAATACATACAATTGATTTGTATCGATAAATATAACTGTATAAAAAATTAGCTACATGTTTGAAGAGGAGGAGGCAAGCGAAATTAGGAGAGGGAGGAGAGCAGCGAGATATATAAAATTGATTTGTATATCTGATCGATAATTGTATCATGAATACATTTGATTGATACAGTTGATTTGAATCAATGAATATAACAGTATCAGAAATTATTTTATTTGTTTATACAAATCAATTGTATTAACGAATTGCAATATTTTTTAAACTATAGTTATACGTAACACATGTTAACATTGTTGCGTAAAAGAAATAATTACAAACATAAGAAAGAAGACATAAAACCATATCTCCAACTTCAAGAAAAAAAGCAAACAAACAAAAAAATTGATTCAATTTTAACAAATTATTAATTGATTAAATTTTTACATAAAATTTTATTTTATTTTTTCACTAATAATTCTCTTGAAATTATTTCTTTTGCACCTGTTAGTGATTATAAATTTTAGAGGCTTCGCCTCATTTTAACACACTGAAAAAAACAAAAACAAAATAAGATAGAAATTAGTTGTATACGTGTTTTTAAGCATTCACTTTTAGGTTAATAAAGTTTTAATTTAAGTCAAAAGTAGAATTTCGTTTACTTATGACTTTTAACTTTTGACTTATAAATTACTTTTTATAAGTCCATCTAAACAACCCTTACTTCGTTTATTAAGTTTGCTGAACTTGTATATATATATATATATATATATACCTTGTTTATTAGTCTAGTTATCATTATATATTGACTCGTGATCACCATAAAATCTCATAAATATTATAATCATACCGTCTGATATAGCGATGAATTTGAATAATTTTTTCAAGATGATATTATGATTAAAAAGAAGAGATATTGAATGTCCAGTATGTCAATTGATTGAAATGTTTTAATGATATTATTATGATTAAAAAAAGTGTTCTGTTTAAATGATATAATGTCCTGTATGTTATTAGATCAATTTGAATGTGCCAGGGCAGTAAACTAACACTAATCAGATGGTTTATCTATTTTACAAAAATACAAATAATATCATAAATTATTTGACAAAAAAAAAACTCATTATGATACCTGGTAAGTATTAAATATACAATAATGTCATTATTTGTTTCACTAATTAAACTTGTTCATAAAAATAATTCCTTAATGGGTTTTTTTTTGTTAAATTTTTATTTCTTTGTGGGTCCTCGTTTACGTGACATAAAAAATATTTGTCGATTTTTCTTTAATAATAAATTTAATTGAGTGATTTTATTGATTTAAAAGTCTAAATTGAGTGATTTTATTGATACAAAATAAAATTTAATGACTTTATTACATATATTTTCAATGTTGATTGACCTTTTGAAATATTAACTTCTTTATTTTCTGATACATGTTCTAATAGTTGATTTCTTCATAGATTAATGGCTTAATAATAGGGAAAATGTATAATTATCTCCTCAATATTTATTATCAAATTATCACGTGAAAAATTAAAATTAAAGAAATACTAATACATAAAAGTGATGTTCAGTGAATTTCTTAATGAAAATACATGAGCTGGACTAAAGTTACTAGTTCAGATGAATCTGTAAAATATACGCTGAAAGAAATTAGCAGCATTTGATAGACATTAATTGTGTAATAGTACAAGACTTCCAAAGGAAATAATCCAAACAAACAAGCATACTTCTCATTGAAATCAACAATGGCAGCCTGACGCACAAGTGCTACAACTTCATTCATATCATTACAGAAATTTAATCGAACGACAATGAATCGGAGCACACTACTAGCTAAGCAGAGGGGAAAAAAAGGGAAACTTAACAACGTTCAGACTCGATCACATCCTGGAAATCTTGAGAGGAACAATGGATTTGAGAATTTCTTCCCTGGAGGAAACAAGTTGAACACTTCCAAGTCTCTTAATGAGATGCTGGCAGCAATCTTCAGCAGCTATGATTCCAGCTGAATATGCACCGTGCACCGACCCTTGATGGTCATCCATACACACAGCTTCGCCTCCAAAGAATAGATTACCTAAAGGTGCTCGAAGCTTATCATATATATCTGTTGGCTTTCCAACCAGATCATACGAATAGCATCCTAGGGAATCCGGATCTGTTCCCCAGCGTGATACGAGATACTGAACCTGCAAATAGTACCAACATATATAGCTATCAGCTCAATGGTTATTACACATGTTTTCCTTTTAGTTACTAACAATATATGTTGTTCGGATTCTTCAAAGATGTCATAGTGCATTTTTGGAGAATCCGACGTGTGTTGCAACACATTTGGAGAGTCCAAAGGCAACCGTAGTTAAATAATGCATGCAGTAGTAATAACTGCAATAGAATTATGTAGGACCAGGTATTACTCACAGGTTCAGGTGCATGAGGAAACATCTTTTTCAGCTGACGCATAACAAAATCAGCTGCCTCTTTGTCTGATAATTTCTCTACGTCATAAGCAAGTCTTCCGGCAGCCATATAGACAAGGACTTGATGCCCTGTTGCCTTGTGGAGGTTAAGAAAATATCCACAAGCATAAGAGGTAGGTGCAACAATGCCTAACAATTCAACGTTTGGCCAAAATACAGTATCAAATCGTAATGCAATCTTGTTTTCGTTGCCCACACCAAGATCTGCTATTGCAGAAAGCTTCCAATCTGGCAATTTGGGTTTGAACTCAATTAAGTTGGCTTTGAGGACTCCAATAGGTACAGTTATTATAGCAGCATCCGCAACAAAATTCCTCCCATCCTCAAGTGTAACCATCACTTTGTTATACCCATCCGTAATCGCCTTTACCCTTGTAATTCAGATCGATGGAAAATTAGAATTGCAGACAAGCATGGAGGCTAAAGTATAGGTAAATCAAGATAAGAAATTACTTGGCAAAAAATCAACTCCGATGCAGACAGGTAATCCATCATAGATTATGAAGTGATTGAAATAAAGGTAAAATACAAATAAGAAAGCATTATTTCCAGCAGATGAAACCCCTTTTGGGGCATTTTCTCCCATTATTTCAGTGGCCTGCCCTTTTTTAGGCATGGGGATTGGGAGAGAGGAGAGATGTCTATGCCGGGCTGTGGTGTTACTTGAAAAGAAAATGGCATCACTGTGGAGGAAATGAATTGCATTTTGTTTCTTAACTTTCCTATAGAAAATCTTGTAACAAGAAGATTCAATCGTAAGTCCACAAGTTGGTCCGTCTATAGGTTTAACAGTCACAAGAGTCACAAGTGCTGCATTAGTTTTCAGATTCTAAAGTGAAAAAGCCAACAGCGTAACAAGCTAAAGAAACAACAAACAAGATGTCAAACTTCACAGAAAACCCCAAACATACCTGTGATTCAAACGAATATCAATATCTTTTGACAATGCCTCAATCACCGGGTGATAACCCTGCACCATTAGTCCATGGCCACCCGTAAGAACTTGCTCCTGCACACAATGTAAACAACATTAATATTACATATTTAGGAAACTATTCATCAAACATATCCTAATGGCAATAATTTAAAGCATCTAATGTAAAATGGAACGCCAAAATTTCCTATCTGAAAATGATAGCTATAATAACACGAGTTGTGCCTTACACTTCTGACATACTTGATAGTTTTCTTACTTATAGCATTACTGAACCAGGCAGTTAGAGCCTTGCCATTCGGATGAGGAATATTGTCTTTGGGGATTGGGAATAGTAATAAAATCTTTTAGATGCACATACTTTTCAAAGAGATGCACATAAAATTACTCTTTTAGAAGAAACTTAGAATAACAAGTAAAAGAACTTGCCTGATCCCAAGTTTTCAAAGAGATCGTGTCTGCATCGGCAGAAAACCATGCCTCCATTCTGCATATGTACCACTGCAGTACTTCATGAGAGACTCCTTCTTGCCTGCCGCAACATGTAAGATCAGTGGATGTAACTAGATACACATTTAAAAGAAACAAACATAAGTTGGTTATAAGAGAAGAACTTTTTCGCATACCTCAGCTCAGGATGCCTGTCCAATACAATAGATATTGCTTGAAGAACCGATATGTCATTACTATTCTCATTTCTCACTTTCTCAGTCTGCATTTGCCGATACACATAATCATTCATTTGCATCTTTATAAAACCTCAAAAGGTATTGCACTTGGTGTTAAATACAGAGCAAAGCCAACCTCATCGAGGATTTTCTTGAATACATCTCCTACTTCAGCAACTGTTTTATGAGGAACTTGATGGCCATCCATGTCAAACAGCATGCAGCTTTAAAAAGAAAGAAAACATAAGCAAGATTCTGAATGATGAAATAACATCTCTAGTTAATTTACACAAAAACAAAAAGAATATAGGCTAAAATCTAGCAGATACAGCATGCTTCAATATGAGCGCACTGAGAAAACAAAAAGAACAGAGGCAACAATTCTTCCACGCAGACGAACTATAAGTGTGCTTTATTTTCATTATGAATCAGATTACAACACACTGCAAGATACTTTCCTGCAGAAAAACTACTGAGACAACTTAAGAACAAGCTAGCAGATTTTTGCCCCGAATTTTCGGTGGCTACATCAGAATGGAAACAGAACATGACTTAGAAATCTGAAACCAAAAATCTGAAGTGTAACTAAGAGAGCCACACCCTCCATTTAGACAGATATAGAGTGAGACAGGGTGTTTTAAAAAAAGGAAGCATGTCCAGTAAACATGATAAAATCATTTTGAAATTAAATGTGAAAAACCCAATTTACCTTTCCAAATCATGGTCATACAGCACTGAGTCATCACCACTAGTTCGATACAGAGTGAGCCCCAGCCGACGTATCAATGGAGCTAAAGGATTTTCATTGCACACTCCATGGAGCCTGAGATGCAATTTGAAGAACATGAATAAGCATCCAGTTCTGGATGAATTAGAAAGGAAAAGGTTAGTGTTACTCACCATGAAGCTCCCATATCAACTGGACAACCAAACGAGTTGTCAGTGTGTATGCGACCACCAAGTCTATCTCGTGACTCCAGCAAGAGCACCTGGATAAAAATAGACCAGCTTATTAGCAAGAAAAAATTAGCATAAAGGTCACTACATGTGAAAGGGGTTTAAAGTCATGAGTAACCTCACCTTGAAATAAGCATTGTGAAGGAAACGTGCAGCAGCTACCCCTGAGATACCTCCACCAATTACAATGACCGACGGAGATGAACCATGTCGCCTCCCTAAGCAAGGTGGTAAAGTGCCTAGTTAACCAATAGTTTCATGGCCATAATATATATATATGTGTGTGTGTGTGAATAACATATTTCTGTTAATTCCAAGAATTCATAGATGCAATATGTTTCCAATAAAGCATGTCAAGACCAATGGCACAACTTGTAAACAAATAATTTGAAGAACAGGTCCTTATCTTATAACATTTTTTTTATATCAGACAAAATCCCCTGTTTGGTTAGCTGGTCAACCATAGTTGGGTATAAGTTGAAACTCAGAATATAAGCACACCATTCTACTCCTCTCCACTTAAACACCAAGATTTTGTCATCGTCAGGGCTCACACTACTAATGTTTGCCTTCCACATCCTACGGTCTAGGGATAATGAAAGCTTATAATATAAGAGGGTATTGTTCCTAAAAAGACAAATGACTTGATTCCCATCAATTGTTCATATTATCAAACGATATGAGCACGTAGAAAACCTATGAAAGGACCCTTTGCTTATTCAATCCACATTTTGCCCAATCATACAAATCATAGCTCTGAGTTAAACAAATATAAGCTCACACACATAACACAAGCTAACAACATTAATTTATATTCAACATTAATCTATAACTTCACTGCTTTTCATCTATTATTTCAGTAAAATCATAGCAATCCCAGTAATCAGTCACAGTTAAACGGATACAGTAATTTCCCAAAACAAAAACACATTACTACATCCATCCCAATTTATGTAGCACTTAACAAGTTTGACTAATCTTTGAAACTAAATTGGACTAATAAGTTACAATTCTTTTCATGAACAGATGCAGACCCAAGATTCGGAAACAACAAGATCACCACCAAAGGCAAATGCACGTTAGAAAAAGCAATGTCACAAAGCACCATCTCGTAGATATTCTAACGTCTAAATATAAACCAAATCATCTAGTTGAATGAAGCTCGCATTGTCAACCATTTGTTTCAACACCACATTCTTTTAATTGTCAACTAAAAACCAAAAATGATATACCATCCCAAATTCAATCTCAGGTAATGACCAAATCCAACACATACACTAGACAATTCTTCTTAACATATAAACACACAATTCTATACACTTTACACAAGGTTGATAACACATTATACATAAAGATTAACACAAGGTTGATACATTGTATTTCCATAATAATCAAGACAAAAAGTAAATGAACAAGAATTCAATACAATTAACAAACTAACCAGAATCATTCCCTTTGAGCTCCATGATTCAACAATGGTTACGAAGAAATCAATCAAGAAAAGAAAAGGGTGTGTGAGGAATGTTGTTAAGGGTGTATAGGAAGCAAGAAATTGGAAATTAATTGGAAAGAATGATAAAGCATGAAGAGAAGAAGGCCAGCAATGATGCGGCTTAAATTGTAACAACACTGTAACTGATCAAATCCACTCATAATCATAAAAATCCTCTAATAAACAAATCGTTCGATCACAAATTCCTTAACAAATTTCGTTTTTTCTTTTCTTTGAGGCAATTCGTCGAACAGTTGTTAGGCAACGGAAATGAGTGTTTTCATATATAATGAATGAAGAACAACAGTTAAACAAGAAGCTAAAGCCAACCGCTTTTAATGCGCCACTCATCATGATATTGTGTTTGGTGAGGGTTATTTTTGTCATTTTTTTTATTTTTGTTGGTGCCTTGTCATAATTTATATTCCTGATTCATATTAGTTGTTCATTGGTGTTACGAGAATATATAAACGTATGTTTTAACTTTGACATTTATGTCATTCAACTTTGGACGTGTACAAATCTGTATAAAATTGGATAAGTAGAAACATAAATTCTACGTAGCGTCATACAGGACAGTTCACTTCCTATATGATGTTATATGTGTATTAGATCACGTAGGATATGAAAATCTACTTATTTAATTTTATATAAGTTTAAGTTTCTGATCCGACATTCATTGTGTTGTGTTGTATTGTTATTGTAAATATATTTAAATTTAAAAAATCACAAAAAAAAGTCATAATGCTTACAACTAATTGTCATATAAGTTGGTTCACCTAAAGAGAGTAGCATCAAATATTAAAAAATACAAACATTTCATATTTTTGAGTCATGGCGCAAGTATTGATGATATCCTAACCTAACAACCTCACAATGTCCACTAAATGCATTTTGCGTGCGTATAAATTGAGATATTTTAGATTTTTGATATTTATTATCATCAATTACATATAGTTTAATTGATAAATCGTTATTATATTATTTACTTAGAGTTGTTCACTTACGTATTTATAGTTTTATTAGTATATATTTATGCTCAAATTTTATGAAATTTGTCAAGTTTCAGATTTATTTATGAATTATCATCAATGGAGTTCGAGATGTAAAATTATTTATTATTTTTTTAATAGAAAGTAAAAAAAAAAAGCTTAAAGGAGAAGTTGGACTCAAAAGGAAAATAAGAAAAAGTGTGTTTAGCACTACTTTGAAATCCTAGTATATATTTGGCTAGAATCGTGGCTCATATCATATTTTATTTTCTTAAATAAGAATAAAACAAATATTTAAAATGCAAGTTAATTATATATTTATATGATAAAAACTATATTAAACTCTCCCGTCAAAACAAAATATCAAAATTGCAAAATCCATTTTATATTTTATGATTTGATTTTGAAATTTAAGAAGAAAAAATTACATGAATTGATACATTTTAATAAATAATTACTGATTTTAGCAATACTTTTTATTTATTACCATTTATAGCAATACTATGTTAAATCTGTAATATATTAAAAGTGAATTATGTATGCAATATATATGAATTATATATGAATTATAATTACTTTTAAGTATATTATATTTATTTAGTAAAAAATTGACACATTGAATTATAATAAGTGTATTAAAATGTGTTATAAATGAATAATTTATCATTAGAATTTGTATTATATGTGAATAAAAAATTGTTCTTTGTAATATGAATTAAACTTATATTATAAATGAATTAAAAGTGATCAAGTGGAAAAAAAAAATATTGCTATAAATGATAAATGCTATAAATGATAAATATTTTTTTATTATATTATAATAAAACATCCATTTTTTATTATATGATTTGATTTTAAAATTTAAGAATTCGACACAAATAGGGAGTAGTAATTAAGTTTTATATTTGAAATATCCAAACCAGACCAATTCAAACATGTGTATACCCCTAATTGAAGTTCAATCATATATATCAAAATATTCGGACATTTTTAATGACTTCAACCATTTTTAATACAAAGTTCATACCCATTCATTTATTTCCAACTCTCAAATTTCACGCCTTTATTTTTTTTAATAGAAAAAATCATAATCATAATAATAATTATAATAATAGATTTAGTCATCTTTTGATAACCAAAACAATGTCAAATGTCACAACTCATACATTCTCCAATCTACCTACCATTTAAATAGAATAAGATTCAATTAAGGTATCGAAACTTTGAACACACAATATACTTAGGGGTCGTTTGGTACAAAGATGCATAATGCAGGGATTACTAATGCATGGATTAGTAATGCATGGATTAGTAATGCAGGGTTTAGTAATGCAGGATTATTTTTTATCAAGTGTTTGGTTCATTATTTCCTACCTAGTCTTATGTTTGGTTTAAAACTTTAGAAAAAGTTTATTTCCTATTATACCCTTTAGTTATTGTGAGATTTTATGTTTCATTTAACTAGTCAAGTTAAATATTAAAATATATATATATAAATATTATTAATTTTGAGGTGTGATATGTCACATGGTATATTTCTAATTTTTTGTTGGTCAAATATAACTTGAACTTAACATGAATTTAAGGCTACTTAAATTGTTCAAATACACTTAGCTTATTTAAAAAAAAAAAAAAAACAGTTCACGTGGTCAATTGACGAACTACATTTAAAAAAAAATAAAAAAATCAACCCAATATAACAACTCAAACATGGAAAAAAAAATATTAGTTTGTGAAATCATCAAATTACATGAAATAAATTTGGAGAATTAAATGAACATTTTAAATATTCTCGTATAAATAAAAAAGAACATGAATTACAAAAAAAAAAAAGGAAATAAGAAAAAAGATTTGGGGATAATTTAGTCATTTAAGGGGTCTTATCCAAGGATTGCTAAACCTTGAATTAGCTATCCCTCCCTTTCCTAGGGATAGAATAAGACCTTGTATGAGGTATAACTAATCCATGGATTAGGTTAAATAAAGTAACCAAACAATGTTTTTGTTGGACTATATTTTAATCCATGAATTGTTTTGATTAATACTTCCTACCAAACGGGTCCTTAATGAAATCCCACATGATAAAATAGAAAAAGGATTGAAGTATCCCTCTATCCGACTCAGATTACACATATCAAAGAACATATAAATATAATGAGTATCACATAACATTCTGAAAAGAAAAAAACAATAACAACAAAATAAATACATTAGTAAAATCCTTTTAATTTTTTTTTTATGAGATTCATCAAGCAAACAAAGGGGTTTGAGTTGTAAAACTACTTGTGCTAGTTGATGTATGTGGAGGAACAGGAGGTCTACTACTATTATTCCCAAGAAAGCTTCCATTTCTCTTTGCTTTTAATGATGAACATGAGCCTCTCTTTGAGCTTAATCTTGAAGAACTATTGCTTCTTATAGGAGGATTCAAGTTATTTGATTTGAAACCTTCTAAGAAAACTCCATAACTCTTGCATGATTTGAGCTTCTTGTTGTATGGATTCTCAGGCTTAGCCATGTCCTCTAAGCTCCTCACATTTGATAGAGAGGTGAATGATTGTGATTTCCCATTGTAATGTTTTGACAAACCTCTCCTAGTAAACCAAAAAAAAAGGGACAATTAATTAGCATCATAATGAAATAATGTGAATAATTGTTGAAGAAAGATTCAGAGGGTGTTTAAAGATATGGATCTTAAATCTTATTCAATCTCAAAAGCTGGCTTAGGGCGTGAAAGGATTGTCTGAGAACATATAAAGAGTTATTATAGTTTAATTTGATGTGAAACTCTTCAACACCCTACCTCACGTCTAAGTCTGGACATTTATGAAGTAGTATAGACAATTTATTATGAAAATAAGAATTGAGATTAATCCTGCTCTAATAATGGTTTAAAGTCGAGTGTTTCTAAGTTGAAATCAAATCAAAAGCAATTAGTCTTGACATCTCTCAACTATCCAAACGAGCAATTACTTATTTTTAATACAATTGACAAGTGATTTTTACGATGTTTGAGCTTACTTACACACAATCTGACTATTTTTAAGTATAATACAGATATCAAATAACTCTTATTCAACAATTCTCGAATATGGAAGCAAAATAATATAGTAAGTATTCTTTGAGCGCTTTGTAACAATTGATATCAAAGGCCCGTTTAGACCTACTTTTGATTCAATTATAAGCCAAACAAACTCTAAACTTGTGTATAATTCACCTAAAAAGAATTTTACCTTGTTGATCTTTCAAAGTTGTTGTACCAAATTTCTAGCCTTGTTTAAAGTATTTTCAAATTAATAACTCCCTTAGCGTTGAATAATTTACCAATTACTATCTCTTAAATGACCCTACAGTCAATAAATGACGAGTACTCACTCATCTTTAATCAGAATTAAATGTCTCTTCACGTCATAAGCGATTTGATTCATAGGCAAAGTCAGGTGGGAGTTCGTGAGTTCAGACGAACACACTACCTTTTCCGTAGATCATATATTTATCTTAAAAACTTTTTATATATATTAACTTGTAAATTCCTGATAAAATTGATTGACCGTAATTAAGAAAAAGTCATAAAAATGTCTTTCACACTAGTGTTATGGATTCACAACCACCATTATTCTTTCTGTCCTAAAATTTAAAAATCCCCAAACTCTTAATTTTGATTCCCGTCACTTGATCAATGCTTCTTTCAAACCACACATAAAGGATCTTTTGTCCAACTAAGCTACCTAAACCATTTTCAAAAGTTAATTTCTCAAATCTATCACTCAAACTTATAAGTATTATCTTCCTAAATCATATATTTTCTTATTTCTTGGAATTCGAATAACAACTAAAGCTTTTATTCGCCAATTCAAATTTAATCAGACTTCGATATAAATACATAACATTAGTAAAAAAACACATAAATAAAACAGAGGAAAAGTAGTTGTTACTTGAAGGGAAGTTCTTGTAGAAGAGTGGACATATTTTGCAAAGCTCCTTTTGTATGTTCATCATGATTTATTGAATCACTAGAAGAAGAATTCGGAGAAGGTGGATCCGAAGAATCCCCTTCTCCTCCTCCTTCTTCGTCAAACAACTCCGAATCAGATGAAGAAAAATTACTCAATATATCAGAATTAAAATCAGAATCATGATTAATATCCTCATCCATGATCCCATGGGTGTTTTGTTGGTCCAAAGAAACTAATCTCATTTTCACATTCATAATCTAAATAAACAAAATCCACCATACAGTTTTTAGAAAAAAATAAATATATGTGGATGAATGAATAGGTGTAACAAGATAAGGGGAAAAAAAGGAGTATAAATATAAATATTTATACTATAGTTTTAAAATTTTAATATTAATGTTACGTGATATCAAAATATTAAAAAAAGATTCGTCGTTATCCTTTTAATCGACCCCACTTGTCCCAAACAGTACTATAAATGGAAAGAAAAAGTGTTTGAACCAAACCCCCATTCATCCTTTGGCGCATGCACACCACTTTTGCGTTATTTATTTATTTCATCTTTTATCATCCGCTCGATAAAATTTAATTTAATAAATTTTTTTTTACGTAAATACGAAAAAAGTATATATTTGATCATTATATAGTTCAAATGATCATAACGATTTACTAACAATCAACTTCGAGTTATGTTACACATTTCTTCGTATTCAAGCGAAGCATCAAAACATATTAAAATGCTATCATATAGTTTTTTACAATGGCAAACATGACATCGTTTTATATGAAAGGAACACTTAATTTTTGTGAATTATATATCATATTCAACATATATAAAATAGGATTCATATATATTTAAATTTCTCAAATTTAAATTAATCGAGCTTCGATATCGACATTTTTTTGTTATTGTTGTGTGTGTTATGCACCTTAGATGTGGGCGAGTTGAGTGTTTGAAAATGTGGAATAATGGATAAGGCTCTCCACTCCAACTTATTACTTTTACCGCTTTTTTTCCTTTTTTGTTTTCCTACGGCGCTCCTTGTTTTTTTTTTTATAAATTTATTATTATTCATTATTAATTTCCACCGTCCCTAAAATAAAAAAATAAAATAAAAACTAATATCTCTGCTCTTTTTGCTTTTTCCAAAAGAGATATTTACTTGAAACTTTTGACGTGGATTTAATTTTTATTTTTCTTATTGTTTTGAATATTTTTACATATTTTGAATACATTTATACATGAATTATTTGAGGACATTGAAATATTATTTACAGATTCCCAATAATATTATCCATTATTATTTCTTTTCATAACTTGTTTACAAAGTATTTCAAGAAAAAACATAATATTTAAGTAGTTTTTCTAAATTTATTTCTCAATAAGTATTTTGAGCAACCATTAATATTTAAATTTGTATTTTTCTTAAAATGCTTTTAGGAAAAAACAACTTATGCTGCTTTTAAAAAATACTCATTTCCCCTTTAAAACTTTATCAAATACCGTACATTTTAGAATAATTAGTTTTAAAAAATTATAATGACTTTAATTATTCAAATACATTAATTAATTATTAATATGCGGTATGGTGGACCTAAAATCCGTTTGGCCACGGAGTTGGGGACCATTGGAGGTAAATCATAGTCTTTTCGTTTTAGTTTGTTCGTTCTATTTTAATTTTATATAAAATATAAAATATATTAATTTATGTTTATAATTATAAGTTAAAAATATATTAAAACATTTTTAGTTTCATAATATTAATTATTTCAAAGGTGAAAATTAAATTATAAAGCTATAATAAGATTTTTTTTAAAAAAATACGTAAGACAAATAAATTAAGATTACAAAATTAGGAGGTAATCACTACATTACTTAATCCATTAATTAAACTTGTACCTAAGTCTTTATCCTCCACCACTTCTTTTTTTCCAATAGTTATCCATCCACATAAGAGAGGGGGCACGTTTATTCATATATATTTTTTAAAATTTAAAATTTGATATTTGAATAATTTAAACTTAAAGTTATATTTCAAATTTGAAAATCGTACTATGTTGTTACCCTAATCCAAGGACCATACAATGTTAGATTATTCAATCTTCAATTATCTAAGTGAAATATTCTGTCGTTTCAGTTAGTTTGATTGATTTAAAAATATATTATTAAACTAAATAACTTTTTGTATAAATTTAGATATATTATTTTTAGTTTATTTAAAATAAAATTTATAAATTATTTAAAAAATATTATAAGTATGGTGGTTAACAATTCAGAATATTTAAAAAGTTTTGAAAAATTATAATAATTTAAAAAGTATATCTTTTTATTGTCCAACTACTTCCTCCATGGATCCGTCTCAATTTATTTCTCTTTCAGATGTCCTTTTAAGAATAAAAAATCAACTTTTTTACCATTTCTCTATCATTTATTTATGATTTTAAAATATGATTTTTCTTTATAAAATATATACGCTATTGAAATGCTTGTAATCAGTGAGAACAATTAGTTTAAAGGATAAAATAAAAACATTAATTGATTTGAGACAAAATATTTAGAGAAAATACTATGAATTATTCGATAATTAAGCAGTTAATATAAATAAGCTGCACATTGAATTAGCTTCCACCAAGTGGACGTGCCGGAGTGGTTATCGGGCATGACTAGAAATCATGTGGGCTTTGCCCGCGCAGGTTCGAATCCTGCCGTCCACGCATTTTTTTTGGTCCTATTTTTCCGAACAAATGTTTCGTTAGATTAAGACGCTTAAATCTGAGTAAACATTTAAATATTAACATATGTATTAAAATTTAAATACTTGAATAAGTCTCAAATGGGTGTTTTTCAATAATTTTTGAATGATTTAACTCATTCATTTACTAACTCGACTTATTTAAACTTTGTTTACATTCAGCCTAATCGTTTCATTTGACATGACTGTGTTTTAGAATCCTTATAGTATCCTAACATCAGTTATATATGTTTAATGTTTTACTCTATTTCAAATATGGTTTGAGCGTAGTTTGACTTGACAATCTTAGTCATGTACGTTGAAGTGAAGTGTGTATTTTACTCTCTCCATTTAAGCCTTATATATTTATGCATTTATAAATGATTGCATTAAATATTAAATGAGAAGTATGAAGTTATACTGTTTAGCTCGTCTTGACTCAGTCTATCTCGACTCAAGTAACGGTCTATTTAATAACTCAGCCGATTTGACTCTTCAAGACCTGTATATTAATCTGCTCATTCATTAACTTAACTCATTTTGATCCAATAAATGTGTTCATAAAAAAGTTTAGCTGATTTGACTAAACATAACTCAAATTATCGTGTGAGAAACTTCATTAAAAGATTCTTCAAAGTTTTTTTTCCAGTTGTTATATTATATATCATCATAATAATTTTTAAAAAGCTATTAGGTAATTATATAAGTTATTAAAAAACAAACAAAAAAACATAATTCAATTTCGCCCGCCTCTCTCCTCCCTCTCCCAATCTCGCTCGCCTCTCTCATCCCTCTCTCAATCTCATTCGCCTCGTTTTTCCCTCTCCCAATCTCGTTTTCCATACATACAAATACATATGTATAATATACAATTATCTAATAGACATATACAATTCACCTCTTTCCTACTATTTTCCCTCTCTCGCTCGCCTCTCTCCTCTCTCCTCTCTCTCCCATTTTCGCTCGCCTCTCTCCTCCCTATAACATGTAGTTATGAATTGTAAATTATCAAAATATAGCTATGGAGAGTAATTAGGCTATTTTTGAGTAGCTATATGTGAAAGTTCCTCTTATTATGTGTCCACCATTTTAGATTTCACACCCCTTAAAAAATTAGATAAATTTATTATTGTATCCTTATTTAGTGATCTCTTGAACTCAAGTTTTCTATAGATGAACATAAATCAATTAGTTTTAATATGGGTAAATTAGTTGTCTTGAACTATAGATTGTATTAGAATGAAGACCAACAATTGTTGATTTTGGAAAAAGCTCAAAATGAGCACAATTGGGGGAGTCACATAATCCAAGTTCCTTTAGAATTGGAAGACATTAATTTGATGTGTACATATATAAGGAAATGGTATATTCAAGTAGTATGAAGTCAAGTTATTCTATCTCAATGTGTTATGATTTCACTATGAAAAAGTTGGAGAAACTTTGTGATAGGTTTTCTATAGACTATCTTTTGTTATATTGAAAATCTCCTCTCTGAGATTAGTTTAGTTTGCTTTCTATCAAACAAATCCCAAAGTAAACCTATGTTGTGGTAGTTGAGTTTTTTTAGTTTTCATTCGATGTTCAATATCAAAATAAATTGAGTTACTATTATATTTTAATATAATTGTATTTGATATCAAAGCTAAAATTATTATAATTTTGATATCGTCACACAATTCACATCTCAGATAAAAGTGAAGGGCAAACTACCCGTCTTGAACTATAACAAGTATTGAAGGATACCATTTTTAACTATGTAGAAAATCTTTCTTTTAAAAAAACAAACTTCAATTTGTACTGGTTCATTTTAATTTTGAAGTTTATCGATTTCACTTATTGATTATCGATTTATAGACATGCTAAATTATTATTAAACCATTAAGATATTGACTTATCAGTTATTGAAATTACTTAAAAGTAAAGTGACAAATTAAATGAGCTATACACATGAACCAAACTTTTAACAGTTGATATAAAATGAACTTTTCCTTCTAACAAGTGATATAAATTAGTCTTTCATCAAAGTTCGATGATATATTTTAACAAATTTTCTTTGTGGCTTAATCACAATTGACCACCCGTAAAAGAAATTTGATAACATGAATGATATTTTTTTCAAACAAAAATAACATAGTCAAATTTTTAACGGACGATATTGTAATCATTTAAAATTTATTAAATATAAATTTATAAAATGATTTGGATTATATTAAATTCATAAATATATTAATCCAAATAAATATTATGGATTGATATACTTGAGTTAAATATTTAAGTCCAACAAATATGGACTTAATTAAAATCCAAATTAATTGATTTGGGCTACAATTTGTTGAGCCCAATTCCACCTCATTCTAGAGGCCCATCTTGGCGCCACGTGTGCAAATGATGTGGCATGCCAAGTCAAATAAGAAACCAATAGAATCATGACATATGTCAAAGATGACAAGCCCGCTCCATAAAGCCCATATGCCATGTCACTTAAATCTGATTGGCCGAACGGAATCCTATTCCAATCGCAACTCCTCTATTCTAAAACTATAAATAGGGGTCCTCATAATTCAGAAAAGAGACAGAAAATTCTAAACAAGAAGCTAGAGAAAATCCGTGGTACAAACGCCATTTAATTCTCTACAAAGCTACAAGTTTAAGAATTCAAGCATTCAAGTTCAAGAACGATCAAGATCAAGACCATCGAATTCAAGAACAAGCTCGAAGCCCTTGAATTCAAATAAAAGTCAGGATCAAGATAAAGTTCAAGTTCAAGTTCGTTAGAGATTCAAGAACAAGCTTTAAAGCCCTTGAATTTATATATTGAAAAGGCGAATTCAGAGGAATTATAGAGATTGTAACACTCGCACTTGAAATAATAAAACGATTGTTGCTATAATTTTCCGTTCTTGATTATTGTTTTCTCGACGCGAATTTTATTGTCTACAAATTCTGGCACGCCCAGTGGGACAATCTCTACCTCTCATCTCAACTTTTCAAACGTCAAAGAATATCGAGATGACTTCCATGAACAACAACTCTCGATCAACCGCCTCTAAGTCCACTAGCTCCAAGTTCTCTACTGAAGTTGAAGACATCCTTGGTGTTACCTTTGGAAGTTTTGGAGTTGTTACGAGAAGCAAGGCTGCTACACTAGGACAACAAATGCTTAAAGTGTCGTCTGCATCAACTCCTATTTTTGGGTCTTCGACGCCAAAAAGAGCAAATTCCTCCACAAATGCTCTAGAAGGAGGAAGTAGTGTTGCTGAAAAGATCAAGAAGACATTGGCTCTACTTGAGCAATCTGGTTCCAAGAACTCTACCACAAAGGAGAACTGTGATTCAACTTATGAATCATCTCCACGTATATCGCGTAACGTGAGTCCACTGGAAATTAACTTACGCGATAATCCATGTTACTCTCCTGCATCTCCGATGATCATGCAAACGATGGTGACTGCTGCTTCCTCTCCTGAGGAACAACTCGCAAATCTGACGAAGTTGGTTGAAGGATTGACGAAGCATGTACAACACCAAGAGTCTCGAATTGATAAGTTGATGGACAGGATAGAAGGACTCTTAGATGGAGATGCGAGCCATGCACCTGGAAAGGGTATTGAAGTTCAAGAAATCGAAGATCCTGCTAAGAAAGCCCCGTGTGTTAAAGAGATGCCAGTTTCTTCTGAAGGAATGATCCCACTCGATCGCTTGAAGAAGTTTATTGAAGACACTATCAAAGATAAGTATGAAGTCTCCACCAAGTCTTCTCATATGTATGCTAAGCCATACACTGCTAGGATTGATAACTTTAAAATGCCTGCTGGTTATCAACCTCCAAAGTTTCAACAATTTGAGGGAAAAGGAAATCCGAAACAACATGTCGCGCACTTCGTGGAGACATGTAATAATGCTGGAACATATGGAGACTATCTTGTCAAACAGTTTGTCCGCTCTCTAAAAGGAAATGCCTTTGATTGGTACACGGATCTCGAACCTAACTCTATTGATAGTTGGGAGCAACTAGAACACGAGTTTCTTAATCGCTTCTATAGCACAAGGCGCACGGTGAGCATGGTAGAACTCACGAATACTCGCCAAAGGAAGGATGAACCGGTTATAGATTTCATAAATCGATGGAGGAACGCAAGCCTAAATTGCAAGGATAGGCTTAGTGAAGCTTCTGCAATCGAAATGTGTATTCAAGGAATGCACTGGGAGCTACTTTACATCTTGCAAGGAATAAAACCAAAATCCTTCGAAGATTTAGCTACTCGCGCTCATGATATGGAGTTGAGCATGTCCTCTGCCGGAAAAGATATGACTATTGTCCATGATCCTCGCAAAGGAAGGGACAAGCAGGAACCAAAGAGATGGAGCAAGTTTCTGCCCAGAAATGACAACAAAGAATCCATGAGTGTAAATGTGTCGCCCGCAAAGTTCACCACGAATGAGGGCGTAAAACAAAATGTGAGAACGACTTTTACAGCACGTTCAAATCAAAAGTCGACACTGAGGGAGATGCAAGGCAAAAAGTATCCCTTCTTGGATTCTGACGTTTCTGAAATTTTTGATGAATTGTTGAGTTAAAGCTCATTGACTTGCCAGAGATGAAGCGACCCGATGAAGCTGGAAAAACTGATGACCCAAATTATTGCAAGTATCATAGACTTGTGAGTCATCCTCTTGAAAAATGTTTTGTCTTTAAGGACAGAGTGATGCGATTGGTTAACGAAAATAAAATTATCCTTGATGATGAGAAGGCTAGTTCTAACCAGATATCTATCACGTTTGGGTCACTTGATCCGGTCCAAATATATGTCTCTGAAAAGCATGAAGAAGAGTCAGTAGACCAGGAAGTTGACATAGATGGTGATGAGGGTTGGATTCTTGTAACTAGGCGAAGACGCAACAAGTCAAGCTACAAAAAGAATTATCCGAGCAACCGGTTAAAGGAAAAATGGTGAAGAAATCAGAGAAGCAAAAATCAATCAAGCGCCCCAAAAGGGCAAAGGTTGAAGTGCATCACTACCAAAAACCTCGACGTCTTGTGACTCTAGAGGAATTCTTGCCAAGCTCGTTCGACACAAAGTCTACTCAAGGCAATGTCGAGGCATCATGTTTCAATGCGGATAAAGAAGAAACAATGAAGGTGCCTCCTACTGTAAAAGAAGGAACAACGAGTGAATCCTCACCAAAAGTGTCTCCTAGGAAGAAGAAAAAGAAACAAGGGAAATCTCAGCAATGATGTCTCTTTCATCTTCTGAAAAATCTATTGAACTTTCTTCCCAAGAAGCACATGTTGTGATACTAAAATCACATTTACAGATAACGATCTTCTATTTGGTGAAACACTGCACAACCGTCCTTTGTATATGGTGGGTCATGTGCTAGAGAAGAAGATAAATAGAATCTTAATAGATGAAGGATCTGGAGTCAACATTTTGCCTATCCACACATTGAAGGAACTTGGCATCACGACTGGGAAACTTAGTGAAAGTCGTCTGTTGATACAAGGATTTAATCAAGGCGGGCAGAGGTCCATAGGCTCTATTAAATTAGAGATCCACATGGAAGATTTGCGATCAAGCGCATGGATGCATGTGATCGACGCAAAGACATCATACAATATATTACTTGGCAGGCCTTGGGTACATGAGAATAAATTGTCTCATCTTCGTACTATCAATGTTTGAAATATCTTGAAGGGGAATTGAAAGAAAGATAGTTGCAGATGATAATCCTTTCACCGAAGTTGAGACACACTTCGCGGATGCGAAATTCTATTTGAGAAGTTATGTTGTTAAAGGGGTCAAATCCAACGACGTCAAATCAATCAAGATTGATAAGATCATAAGCAAAAGAATTGATGCGGCCGTCGAAAAGGTGAAAATTGACACTAAAGACTCTTGTCCCATTCTTAATGAAGGGAAGATCCTGTCTTCAAAGAAGAAGCTGACTTCTAGGCTTTGCTATGTTCCAAAAGCAAAGAAAGAACAAGATCAACCATCTAACCTTAAAGAAAATGCATTGAGAGGGCTAACTCTTCCTATCAGACGGATTGATGCAATAAACTTGTCTTCAAAGTTACCAGAAAAGTCAGCGCTCAAGATCAAGTGCGAGATATGGCTCTCCCTACAAAACGCACAAGAGAAGGTTTTGATCCCAATGCTTACAAGTTATTTGTGAAGGCAGGATACAACCCTAGTGATCCATCAGCGCTAGGGAAACTTCCATCAGAAGATACAACTAGGAAAGCGCGTGAAGGCCTAGGTTATAGCCAACCGCCGCCAATTCGCATTTCCATAAGAAGGGCCAGCAATAATCATATAACTTTTGAAGATGACGTCACTGCTCCCAATAAAAGGCCTTCCGTCTTTATCGACTTGGGGAAGCGACTGCAAGAATTTCTGTGTTTGAGAGGTTAGGTCCTCTGAAGAAGAATAACAAGAACTGAGAAGTTATTTAAAAGTTACAACGCCTACTTCACATTTGATTCGAAAGGATTTCAGAAGTTTGATTCCTTCTAGGATGAGGCGACGAGTGGAACTTGTGGTTTCCTGTAAAGAGGAACTCAAGCAAAGGTTCATACTGTGGTTTACACCAAAGAGCGCGAGGAAGATGAAGAAAGTGTAGGTTCCTCAAATCATGTTACAATCCAAAATGAGTACGATTCTTTGCCTCAAAAGAAGATTGAGGAAGAGGTAGAAGATATTGTCTCGTGTTGTCATATATCTGTCAATGACAATGATCCTGTGGAAGAGGAAGATGCTAAAGATGCTCCACCAGAACTTGAAGAAGGAGTAAAGACACAATAGATCCTTTGAAGGAAGTTAACCTTGGCACTGATGAAGACCCAAAGCCAACTTACTTGAGTGCGTTTCTAGAAATTGATGAAGAAGTCGCTTACATGAATATGCTCAAAGAATATAGAGATGTCTTCGCTTGGAGTTATAAAGAAATGCCTGGATTGAATCCTAGAGTAGCGGTCCATCAATTGGCAGTCAAAAATGGTTCTCGTCCTGTTAAACAAGCTCAAAGACGTTTTAGACCAGACTTGATTCCGTTGATAGAAAATGAAGTTAACAAACTCATTGAGGCAGGTTTATTCGTGAGGTCAAATATCCTACATGGATTTCAAGTATTGTTCCTGTGAGGAAGAAGAATGGTCAAATTCGAGTTTGCGTTGACTTTAGAGATCTCAATAATGCATGCCCTAAAGATGAGTTTCCTCTTCCCATTCCAGAGTTGATGATTGATGCCACCACTGGTTATGAGGCAATGTCGTTCATGGATGGTTCTTCTGGATATAATCAAATCCGCATGTCACCAAAAGATGAAGAACTCACTGCATTTCGCACGCCAAAAGGTATTTATTGCTACAAAGTGATGCCATTTGGTTTAAAGAATGCTGGTGCCACATATCAAAGGGCTATGCAAAATATCTTTGATGACTTGCTCCATAAAAATGTTGAATGTTATGTTGATGATTTGGTAGTAAAGTCGAGGAAGAGGGGTGATCATTTGAAAGACTTAAGGATTGTGTTTGAATTACTCCGAAGATATCAACTAAGGATGAATCCATTGAAATGTGCCTTCGGAGTTACTTCCGGAAAGTTCCTTGGCTTTATTGTGATACATCGAGGAATTGAAATTGATCAAGCCAAAGACGATGCAATATCAAAGATGCCTGAACCTCGAGATATTCATGAGTTAAAAAGTCTCCAAGGAAAGTTAGCCTACTTGAGAAGGTTCATCTCAAATCTAGCGGGGAGATGTCAACCATTCAGTAATCTCATGAAGAAAGGTGCTCCTTTTAATTGGGACCAAACATGTAGCGATGCCTTTAAAAGTATCAAATCGTATCTAGCGAAACCTCCGATTTTGGCAGCCCCTATACCTGGAAAACCATTGATACTCTACATTGCAGCACAAGAAAGGTCTGTAGGAGCCCTGTTAGCTTAAGAGAATAGTGAAGGCAAAGAAAATGCTCTTTATTACTTAAGTAGAACGATGACGCCAAATGAGCTAAATTATTCGCCAATTGAAAAATTATGCTTGGCACTGGTCTTCTCAATTCAAAAGATGAAGCATTATTTTCAAGCTCATGTTGTCCGCCTTATTTCTAGAGCAAATCCCATCAAGTTTGTTATGTCAAAACCTGTCCTTAGTGACCGACTAGCAAGATGGTACCTCCAATTCCAACAATTTGAGATTGTGTACATTCCTCAAAAATCTGTGAAAGGACAAGCACTAGCGGATTTCTTAGCAGACCATCCTATACCAAATGATTGGGAGTTAACTGATGAGTTTCCTGATGAAGATGCGATGTTAATTGAAGTTCAACCTCCTTGGAAAATGTACTTTGACGGGGCTGCACATCGCGGCGGAGCTGGTGCTGGCGTGGTGTTCATCACTTCACAAGAAGAGATTCTACCATTCTCTTTTACTCTAAAACAATGTTGCTCCAATAATGTCGCTGAATATCAAGCACTGATACTTGGACTTGAAATGGCCGTTGACATGAAACAATTACATTTACAGGTCTTTGGTGACTCTCAATTGGTGATTAATCAATTCTTGGGAAGTTATGAGGTAATAAAGCCTGAATTGCGCCCTTATCATGATTATGCTCAAAAGTTGATAGGATGGCTTGGAGATGTAACCCTTCAACATGTGCGTAGAACAGAGAATAAGAAAGCTGATGCATTGGCTACTCTAGCTTCAACGCTAACCCTTCCTGATCAAACGCAAGTAACTGTCTGTCAAAAATGGATAGTACCACCATCAAATGAGGAAGAATATATTGAAAATGAGCTTGATCATATCGTCGCCATTGTTGAAGCCGCGAAGGAAGATTGGAGACAACCCATCATTGACTACCTGTGTTATGGGATACTTCCAGAAAATCCAAGAAGAAGAACTGACATACGTCGTCGTGCACCTCGTTTCCTTTACTACAAGGACACATTATATAGGCGATCATTTGAGGGTGTGTTATTACGATGTTTGGGAGAGGAAGAAGCGATTCAAGCTCTGCAAGAAGCACACTCAGGAGTATGTGGATCACATCAATCTGGACCAAAACTTCACTTTCACATAAAGAGGATGGGGTATTACTGGCCAACCATGGTGAAAGATTGCTTATATTACGCCAGGAGGTGCGATGCTTGTCAATTTCATGCGAATTTCATTCATCAGCCACCCGAAGTATTGCACCCAACCATCGCATCTTGGCCATTTGACGCTTGGGGACTGGATGTTGTAGGACCATTACCAAAGTCTTCTGGTGGACACTTGTACATCTTGGCTGCAACTGATTACTTTTCAAAATGGGCTGAAGCTGTCGCTCTTAAAGAGGTGAAGAAAGAGAATGTTGCAAATTTTATCCGAGTAAATATTATCTATCGCTTTGGCATCCCTCGCTATATAATAACGGACAATGGCAAACCATTTGATAACAAGTTAATGAACAAGATTTGTGATCTTTTTGACTTTAAGCAGCGTAAATCTTCTATGTACCATGCTGCCGCTAATGGTCTTGCTGAAGCATTCAATAAGACTCTATGCAACCTGCTCAAGAAAGTTGTCTCCAAATCCAAACGGGATTGGCATGAAAGAATGGAAGAAGCTTTGTGGGCATATAGGACAACATATCGCACGCCAACTCAAGCAACACCATATTCACTTGCTTTTGGAGTTGAAGCAGTCCTGCCACTCGAACGTCAAATACCCTCCTTAAGACTTGCTATTCAAGAAGGGCTCACTGAGGAAGAAAATGCTCGATTGCGTCTTGCTGAGTTAGAAGCACTTGATGAAAAGAGGTTAGAAGCCCAACAAAACCTTGAATGTTATCAAGCTCGTCTATCTCGTGCTTTTAATAAGAAGGTTCGCTTGAGGTGCTTTCAAGTTGGAGACCAAGTTCTCGCAGTAAGAAGACCCATCATTACTTCGCACAAGTCTGGGGGCAAATTTACCTCAAAGTGGGATGGACCATATGTCGTACATGAAGCATATTCAAATGGTGCTTACAAGCTTGTTGATGCTGATGGCTTAAGGATCGGTCCTATTAATGCCAAATTCCTAAAGAGGTACTATCCTTGAAGTAAGATGATGCTCCTTAAGGTACGAGCCTAAACTGCATGTCACTCCTGGCCCGCAAGAGTATAAACTGTATACGGCACAACCGCAAAAAAAAAATAAAAAAAAAATCACTCAAATCCCCAGAACTACGTTGTGACTTGATCCTCTTCATTGAGGTACGTAGGCGCTTAGAACCATATTCTAAGTTCAGTTGCATGAGTGTCAAAAAAAATATTTCCACTTTGATCTATTGCATGAAAGTCAAAGCGATATATATTTTATTTTATCTTTTGTCTCATCAAACTTTATACTTGCACGAAGTATTGATGGGTCAATGGAGGGGGCAAACCTTTATAAAATATGAGTCTCTTATTAGTACAGTTGAAGTCTTTAAATTAGATCAAGTATACAAATTGAAGTCTTTATATTCTTCGAGTTTATTATTTGAAGTATCCAAATCCTCCAAGTATACAAGTTGATGTATTCAAATACTCTATGTATAAATGTAAGACTTCAAGTATGTAAGTAGAAGTGTTCAAAGTCTACAAATGCGCATGTAATTGAATTTCATGCCTTAAGGTGGGCGAGGTTTGTCCCTTTGCACCTTAAGCTAGCTTTGTTGCGATTTTATCCTTCAACGAATCTTTAAATTTCTATGCCTTAAGGTGGACAAACTTGTCCCTTTGCACCTTAAGCTAGAGTTTCCACGGATTTATTTTTAAAGGATCTTTAAATTTTCATGGCTTTAGGTAGACAATATTTGTCCCTTTGCACCTTAAACTGGTATTTTCACGGGTTTATCCTGCCTCAAGTTGGTTAAGTATTGAAGACCTTGTAACACCTTGAGTTTATTTTCAAGGCGGGAGTGTTACACGGTATTCTAGTTAGCTTCATGGTCAAGCATTCGGGACCTTGTAACACCTTGAGTTTATTTTCAAGGCGGGAGTGTTACACGGTATTCTAGTAAAGCTTCGTGGTCAAGCATGCGGGACCTTGTAACACCTTGAGTTTATTTTCAAGGCGGGAGCGTTACATGCTATCCTATTAAAGCTTCAAGTTGGTCAAGCATTCGGGACCTTGTAACACCTTGAGTTTATTTTTAAGGCGGGAGCGTTACACGGTATCCTATTAAAGCTTCAAGTTGGTTAAGCATTCGGGACCTTGTAACACCTTGAGTTTATTTTCAAGGCGGGAGCGTTACACGGTATCCTATTAAAGCTTCAAGTTGGTTAAGCATTCGGGACCTTGTAACACCTTGAATTTATTTTCAAGGCGGGAGCGTTACACGGTATTCTAGTAAAGCTTCAAGTTGGTTAAGCATTCCAGATCTTGTAACACCTTGGTTTATTTTCAAGGCGGGAGCGTTACACGGTATCCTATTAAAGCTTCAAGTTGGTTAAGCATTCGGACCTTGTAACACCTTGAGTTTATTTTCAAGGCGGGAGCTTTACACGGTATTATAGTAAAGCTTCAAGTTGGTAAAACATTCGGGACCTTGTAACACCTTGAATTTATTTTCAAGGCGGGAGCGTTACACGGTATTCTAGTAAAGCTTCAAGTTGGTTAAGCATTCCGTACCTTGTAAGACCTTGAGTTTATTTTCAAGGCGGGAGCGTTACACGGTATTTTAGTAAAACTTCAAGTTGATTAAGCATTCGGGATCTTGTAACATCTTGAGTTTATTTTCAAGGCGGGAGTGTTACACGGTATTCTAGTAAAACTTCAAGTTGGTTAAGCATTTGGGACCTTGTAACACCTTGAGTTTATTTTCAAGGCGGGAGCGTTACACGGTATTCTAGTAAAGCTTTAAGTTGGTTAAGCATTCCGGACCTTGTAACACCTTGAGTTTATTTTCAAGGCGGGAGCGTTACACGGTATTTTAGTAAAACTTCAAGTTGGTTAAGCATTCGGTATCTTGTAACATCTTGAGTTTATTTTCAAGGCGGGAGTGTTACACGGTGTTCTAGTAAAACTTCAAGTTGGTTAAGCATTCGGGACCTTGTAACACCTTGAGTTTATTTTCAAGGCGGGAGCGTTACACGGTATTTTAGTAAAGTTTCATGGTTAAAAACTCGGGACCTTGTAACACCTTGAGTTTATTTTCAAGGTGGGAGCGTTACACGGTATTCTAGTAAAGTTTTAAGTTGGTTAAGCATTCGGGGCCATGAAACACCTTGAGAGTATTTCTTTTAGGCGGGGACGTTAAACATATTTTTATGTGACAAATCTTGCCATTATGTAGCCTCCGTAAATATAAATTGTTTTTGTTGATCTACAAAAAAAAAAAAAAAAAAAAAAAAGGGAGGAAAATACAAGTGAAGGAGAGATTGTTACCCGTCAAGATGTTTGAGACCCGAAAGGTATTAAATCTTGTATCTTGGATATGTTATAGACCTTTATGTCTAGATTCGGAATCATCAAGAAGATTGTGATTTCGTCGTTCCTACGTCAAGACAACGAGATTTTTAGTAAGTCACACAAATCTGAAAATTTTTAGCATGGCAGAATCTAGAGCTAACTTCGAAAAATCATCTAGAAAGATTCTAAAGGTATTAAATTCTGAATTTTGGATATGTTTGAGATCAAGAAGTCTAGTTTCTAAAAAATTAAACGGTTCATGATTTCAATTTTTCTACAATTAGATATGAATTTTCTACGACAGACATGTCAAGCTGTAAAAGAGTGACGAAAATTAAAAAAAAAACAAAAAAGAGGAAGATTACCTTGAATATGCCCTTTTGTCATAGGCTCACAATCTGTAATTGAAGATAAAATTGTGGAGACAATGTATCTATTTATAGATGTCATGTGGTGGGAATAAAATTCTTCTCCTAATTCAATTACAATTCCTTTTGGCTTGGGCAATAAAACATATATATGAATATGAAATTGAGTAGGATTACAATTCCTAGTTCAATTACAATTCCTTTTTTTTACTAAGGCAATAAAAACATATATATGAATATGAAATTGAGTAGGTTTACAATTCCTAGTTCAATTACAATTTCTTTTTTTGACTACAAATAAATAAATAAATAAATAAATGAATATGAAATTGAGTAGGATTACAATTCCTAATTCAATTATAGTTCATTTTTTTTAACTAAGGTGAATTTAGTAACCGGTTAATGCTTCAAGCCTAGTCTTTAAAAGATAGATTATCTCGACAAGACTTGAAGCAGGGGGCATTTGTAATCATTTAAAATTTATTAAATATAAATTTATAAAATGATTTGGATTATATTAAATTCATAAATATATTAATCCAAATAAATATTATGGATTGATATACTTGAGTTAAATATTTAAGTCCAACAAATATGGACTTAATTAAAATCCAAATTAATTGATTTGGGCTACAATTTGTTGAGCCCAATTCCACCTCATTCTAGAGGCCCATCTTGGCGCCACGTGTGCAAATGATGTGGCATGCCAAGTCAAATAAGAAACCAATAGAATCATGACATATGTCAAAGATGACAAGCCCGCTCCATAAAGCCCATATGCCATGTCACTTAAATCTGATTGGCCGAACGGAATCATATTCCAATCGCAACTCCTCTATTCTAAAACTATAAATAAGGGTCCTCATAATTCAGAAAAGAGACAGAAAATTCTAAACAAGAAGCTAGAGAAAATCCGTGGTACAAACGCCATTTAATTCTCTACAAAGCTACAAGTTTAAGAATTCAAGCATTCAAGTTCAAGAACGATCAAGATCAAGACCATCGAATTCAAGAACAAGCTCGAAGCCCTTGAATTCAAATAAAAGTCAGGATCAAGATAAAGTTCAAGTTCAAGTTCGTTAGAGATTCAAGAACAAGCTTTAAAGCCCTTGAATTTATATATTGAAAAGGCGAATTCAGAGGAATTATAGAGATTGTAACACTCGCACTTGAAATAATAAAACGATTGTTGCTATAATTTTCCGTTCTTGATTATTGTTTTCTCGACGCGAATTTTATTGTCTACAGATATAAAATCGACTAATTGAGGATATATTTTTGGCAGTTTCCCTCACTTGTACTCTTTCCCCAAATTTTCCTCAAAACTCCGTTTTGATCATTTGCCGTAAATATTATTTAGAGAAAATTGCTGATTTCTTCAAGTTTTGGCATACAAGTTGTATGATAATGGCAGGATTTTGATTACTTCAAGTTTTAATCTATGAATCTACTAATCTAAGGTCTTCTTCTTCCTCGTTATTTGATTTTGCTTTTTCCTAATTAGTATAATTTATGCTTATAATTTTCAAATTTGTTTTTCTATGCTTATTTGTGTTTTTTCCCCTTTAGCCCTAGCCCTAGCCCTTTAGCTACTGAAATCAACATGAAAGGGGGCTTTTGAGTTTTGACCATGAAAATTGTGGAAAAATTCTATTAAAAGGGACAAATTAGTTTGTCAATTAGGTAAAAATCCTTCAAGTTCTAAAAATTAGATAGAAATGAAAAAAACAAAATATTAGGTTAAAATATATTTTTACAATAGTCCCAAACTTTTAACTATTGCACTTTAGTTCAATAACTGTCGTAGTTATCGGGACAACTTCTTTAATCGTTCGACAACTGTCGTAGTTGTCGAAACAACTTCTTTAGTCGTTCGACAACTTCAACAGTTGTCCAAGTAGCTTTAGAAGTTGTCCAAAAAACTTCAATGGTTGTCCAGACAACTACGAAAATGTTACTTAATTTAGTCCTTTTATTAATATTAAAAATAAAAAAGTAAAGAAAAATAAAGGAGTCCCACTTGTCCTATTTTTTTATTAAAAACTTGAAATGCACTATGAGCTCATTTTTCCAAAATATTTGGGGGAAAAAATTGTTTTTGTTTTCATAGTGAAAAATCATATCACAAAAGAAAATTGGAGTGTAAAAAAAGAAGATATTTTGTGTTTTCCTGATGAAGTTCAATGAATTCCAGAATATTATTGTCAAATGTGTTGAGCATCAGTTCATCTATAATTTAGGATGAGTGTATCTCACGCGAATTAAATAGTTGTCATATAAGGAAATGTGATATTATTCGTATAGAGACGGATTAAAAAAGGAAAGGCTGCCACGTTAATTGTGAACAAAGGGAGTACCTGTTTAATTGTTTGATTTATGGAAAACAAGTAGTTCTATTTTTTCTTGTTTGATATAATTCGATGTGTAAGAAGTGGGGCGCAAGAAGGCTAAAGTTGTACGATAAAATGTATGGCCAATTTAAGAGCAAAGCTGAGATAATGGATAAAGTTCCAGCTGAGATTCCACGGGATCAATGGATTTCTTATGTTGAATACCGCTTTAAAGAGAAAACAATGGTATTTATTTAATTGCTTCAATTTATATGTGTAATTATATACCTATTTGTTTGTATATATCAACTTTTAAGTATTTTTTGTTAGGAAATGTGTAAAAAAAAATGCTGAAAATCGGAAGAAACAAACCATTTCACACATTGGTGGCTCCAAACCCAACTCCCGAAGAAGGGCTGAAATGGTGAAAGATCTTTTACTTCATTTTGGATTGCTTTAATTACTAACAACTATTCGTAGTTCGTTAAGTTAATACGACTTTGTTTTATTTCATTTAGATGGCTAAGACTGGACAAAAGCCTGGACGAGGGGAACTTTATCTCGCTACTCATAGGAATGAAGATGGATCATATGTTAATGAGGCAGCAAAAGAGATATGCGTAAGTTTTAATGCTATTAGTCTTAGCTTTATGCATCTATTTTATTTATTGGTGATTATTTATCAGGCTCTAGGTTATCTTCTCTTGTTTTTATTTTTGTCTTGTTAATCGATAACTTCGTTATCGTATCTATTTTTTTGGTGCGTGCTGTGTTTAGGAAAAAATTGAGCTAGCCATGAATCAAAGCACCACAAATGAGTCTGAAGTTTCGGCAAATGATGCTGTTGGTAAGGTGCTAGGAAAAGAGCATTCTGGACGGGTAAGGTGCTTGGGATTAGGACCTGTCCCAAGCAAAACTTTTAAACAAACAAGACCCCGTTACAGTAATTTAAATGCTTCAAGTTATAATAATGGTTCGTGTTCTTCCCAATGCCAAGAGAAGTACGATCAAATGTTGAAAGCTCAAAATCAAAACCTGGACAACTACAATGTCATGATGAATGCTCACGCTCAAATGATGAACGCTTTCAAGGCATATATAATAATGAAAGAAGGAACAGTACCTGAACAGCTTGCTGAGATCTTCGTTTCTACGACACCTTCAACGGTAAAGAAACTTCCATAAATTCCTGTTTTTTTAATTTTGAATGTGTGATTGATTGGTCCAAGTATGACTGTATGTATAAAATAAGTTCTGTTATATTCCTATTATGTCTCATAACTTCTGATACTACATGAATTTTATTCCTCCTACGTTTTTCATTGAACTTATAGATCTCTTTTTTTTTTTTTTTTTGCCAACACGTAGAGAGTTTTAGAGAACGATGCAGCAAGTGGATCCATTTCACCCATGGACATAGGATCATCAGGTGACAGTAATGCTATTGACAATCAATGAAGTTCCGTGCAATTGTATTAGATAATTAAGTATGGTAGTTAACATGAACAAATGTAGCAGATGTGATTGATGTAAGTTTTTGAGATTAATGATAATATTATTGTTTGTGATGTAATGAGTAGATGTGTCTAACCTAAGTTTTGAGAGTAATGATAATACTTGTTTTATGTAAATGTCTTTATTTGTTTAATACTTTATTGATGTCACTTCATTTTAGTGTCTTAGTACATACATTATGTTAATATATCCTTTAATGACTCAATCAGCCTAGTACACAGAAGCAAATTTAGGATTTGAAGTTTATAGGTTTTGAACTGTCTTAGTTACTAGGTACAAAATTTGATATCTATACCTACTTAATAGAACTCCTAATAAGAATAAGCTACAAAGTTCGTCTGAACTCGTAACTAGTACTCTACCTCAATGATGCAAAACATTACATATGATCTTTGGGATGTTAGTTACTAGATTGATTTGATACCGGTTGCCACACTGCTTTCTTCGTCTTGGACTTGTGAAAATTACTGGTAAAAATGAGTTTAGTTAGTAACTAGATTGATCTAATGCCAAAAAAAACAAAAAAAAAAACATAGACAAATGATGTTGTTATAGAGAGGTTTGAATGTATTTTACTCTATGATTTTCAACGTACGTACACTCACTTTGAACTTCTTGAAGATCCCGGTTTATCATTCAAATTCATAGCTGACAATTGACGTGCTAAGTTCTGGTCTCGTTCACTGTGAGCTGATCCGGTTCCATTGTTTGGCCAAGTTATTGGAAGTACTAAGTTTCTACAGAACAAGGATGATTTGTGTGAAGTCAGAAAATGAATATGACTGATAAGAACAGACGATAAGACGACAATTTAGACCAGAGGCAAAAACAAAGACAGGTATGTACCTTTCCACACGTTTAGATATGCAACGATTCATCATATCCACTGTATATTGACCTAAAAGCATGTCAAGGTCCTTTGAAAAGTTCGGTATCTGATCTGCTGGTAAAATGTCCCAGATCTTTAGTACTTGAACGTGTACCGAATCCTGCTGCAGAATATCTATGGTCCAAATCAGTTTTAGATACTTCACATTGTAGACCTCCAACAGTGCAGAAGAACGCCCACCCCTGTTGTTGATCATTCTCTTCTTTTCTGACTTACGCCAACCCCTTGATAGCTTCACCAATAGGGAAACCACTTCTTTACTGATTCGACATCCTTAAGTCTGGCTATGGATTTCGAGAAATTCTTACAGAACAAAACCTGTTAGGTTTTAAACACGTCATGTGGAAAGTGGAAAGTTAAAAGAGTTAAAAGAGTCGAGACAAACAAAGTGAAGTAACATACCTTCCACTTTGCTGTTTTGAATAGTGTGGAGTCTGTTCTGAGTAATGTATCTATCTGTCCAAGCTCAACAGCAGCACTCAAAACTGCTTGAGCTAATCTCATGTCATCAATAGCATCAAAGTAACAATCACGAGCCTTGGCGTCAATGACTATATTCTTCCAAATAGAACCACTGTTAACCAAAGTTGCAGCATTTCCCAATATCCAAAGACAGTATCTGCATAACAATGTGTCCATCACAATTTGAATGATTCTGAAATGTAGTAATGTTGTCATCAAATCACTACCTTGCTCGAGTCAGTGCTACATTTGCTCTCTGAATATTAGAAAGAAAACCAATCGATCCACTCCCATTACAACGAACAGTGGATATAATTATCACATCCTCTTCACCACCTTGAAAACCATCAACAGAACGTACATTCACTGAGAAATCACTCTTAACATCCGTGCTATATCTCTTGCCAAGAATTCGTTCAATAGCAAAAACTTGAGCTTTGTAAGGAGATATACAACCAACACGGACTTTGTGATTTGAACAGACAGATTCTGTATTTCAAATTATAATAAGAGGACTGGAAAACACAAATTCAACATGAAAGATAAAAAGAGTATTTACCTCTCTGAAGGTTTGCAACTATCTCAGCTACAACGAGAACTTCTGCCATATTTCTAGTGCTATGCTCATCATCAAGTTCCTCTTTTCCGCTACTCACATTGATGAATGAATATGACCAAAAATATCTCCTTTAAGAAATCTCTTCTCGTATAGAGCTGCTGTTACATTAGGACCATCCATAATTTTCTTCTGATAGAACTCGTTGTTCGGGAACAAACTTATTTTTGGATGCATCCTATATTGAACATTAAGAAGTTGTTTCTTGTGTCCTAATATTACCAGCCTCTCGAATAAGCTCCTCCCGAACTCAGCCTTCTCACAAATCTGTCAACAACAGACACTTGCTGTAAATTATGAAAAGAGCAGCAATGTAATGGAAAGAACATTCAGTAGTAAGATTATTTGAATACCTTGCTCTGCACCATAGCAGGCAATTGTTTCTCATCTCCGATGAGTATAGCATGGCGGAGACCAGGGAGTTGTAACGGAATAGTAGATTCACATTCTTTCAGCTGAGCAGCTTCATCAATAACAACCATCTCGAGTGGTGTCATTCCTCTTCTATGCAATTTTGATGAGCTAAAAGCAGTGCAGAAAATCAAGCAAGCACCTTTTAGACAAAAGCTTCGAATTTGATAGTCGTGAATGAGTTTGGGAAGACAGATACTTCCTTTGAGAAACTCCAATACTTTAAGACATCCTTGTTTGATTGCATACAGATTAGAAAAACGCCTCGCCTTATTCCTTGCCAAAATACCCATAGAACCAAACAATGTTTCAAGAGTTTGAAGCATGTTAAGAAGCCTTATCATTTCCTTAGCTACTTCTAGTGGAAGGAAGGAAGTAGGCAGATGTGTGTACAAGCTCGTAAGACAATACGTCAAGTGATTCTGGAGCCATTTGAATCTTTTGATAACAAATTCCTCAAATGTCCAAACAATGTCGTCTTCTTCACTTGTCTCGACAAAATTGGCCGTGTTTGCTTCACCATTCCTTCTGAAACTTCTTTTAACCTTTGTTGCCTTCTTCTGGTTCTTCTGTAAGTTTTTTATGACAACTTTTTTCCGCAACTGCTTGGTACTATTCCTTTCTTCTTCTCTCAAGTATTGTTGGTATTGCTTCATAGGAGCCTTGAGAAAATATATCATGGACTGGATAGCACTTCTCCACCCATGAATAGGAGATAAACAGCAAGTAAGAATACGAACACGAGTATTAAGAAACACATCAAACAGATCTTCATGATCATCAATGTTCATTCTTTTTGCATTACCAAATAAAATGATGTCTCCTAAACCATATGTGTCAAATTCCAGACCATCTCGTACATGTTGCATCAGCCTCTTCGTAACTCCTAACACAGCAATGTTCGTAGGAGCACAAATCAAAGTTCTACATTTCATCTTTAACAGGACATATAGTAAAGAGGCAACTGTTTTGGTCTTCCCCGTTCCTGGAGGACCCCAAATTAGCTTAACCATATTCCGGTGAACACATTCTTTTGTTGCAATACAGCTTAGAACAGCCTCTTGTTGAGCATCATCTAGCCCAAAGGACTGAATAATGGCACTTGAATTCGATAAAACATTAGTTTTAGATTCTGAGGAGGAACAAACGGAGCAGTCTACTTCATCCTGCAGACGTTTAAAACAACAACAGCATGTCTTGAAAATGAAACGAAGCATAGAAAGTAGAGCATCATGAAAACTAACACAATCATATATACACTCAAATATAACTTACAAGCCAAATCGAAAAGATGTTTACTTACAGTAATTGGATTACTATTCAGCACAGTCTTGATGACATTCAAGTTTGCATTTCCATGTTCGGATTCAAAGCATCCCATATTCGAAGATTTGTTGTTAAATTGCAAAGATAGACAGCAAAAAGTTTGTCCCTTTTTTCACACTTTGCATTCTTTTCTTGTTTCTGAAATGAAATAGGCTTCGAAGACTTAATGTGTATCCGATATGAATCTTCACCTTTTATGTGAATGATTATGCCAATCAGATAAGATATCTTTGGTCTGTTCAAATCATCAATTCTTCCTGGTAACACATCTGATACTGCAATCAAATCTCCGTTCACTGGTTTATAGTTTCGTTCAACATTATTCCCCTCCATAGCTCTATTCAACAAAAGATCATAATATAAACCTTTAGGAGGTTTAAAATATTTGGATTCTGTGACATGAAGAACCTCGAGTGCAGGGGCTCGTGAAACTGTCGTGATGTTTGAGAGCAACTCAGCATGTGTTTCTTCAATAAGTGGAGAAATGAACGACTTCATGTAATGATCAATCGATAAGAACGTCTCAGGAATCTCCATAACCTTACACATTTTGGGAACAAAAGATTAATAACTTAGCAAATGTTTATGGATTGTACAAGACTTTATGCATACTTGGCTCTTAGTCGGTATATAAGTGATCTGATTGTATAAATATTTTTCAACTATCATTAAACGTAACTTAAAGCACTATCTATACATAATTCCAAGAAGAAGAAAGATTCAAACCTTGTCTTTGTAAAGATTTTGTTCAACACATCCCCTAAAGACCAAGAAAACACAAAATCTATCAACCCTGAAGGGGTTGTTTTCTCTGTTTTCTTCTTTTTAGTAGTTGTCAATGCCATTTTCCCTAGTAGTCATCAAAATATCAAAAAAAAAAATAAAAAATTAGGATCTTCACGCGAATAGTCGTACAGATTTACTATTTACTATACCAGATTACACACTATCATACACATACTATAAATGAACTATACATACTTTCCTCGTAATCATTAAAACAAACTTCATACAAATAGTCAGATAGATTTACTGGTTACTTTTTCTAACCAATATACATAGATATCATACACATATTATACTTATATTACCATTTTCCCTAATAGTCATCAAAACAAACAAAAGATCAATTTTCTTAGGAATCTACACAGAAATAGCTAGACTTGTCTACTTTTTTTCTAGTCGATATACATAGATTATACACTATCATACACATATTATACTAGATTATACATCTTACCTAGTAGTCATCAAAACAAAACAAAACAAGATATTATTTTTTAACACATGCAAGAACAAATAGAAGAGGAAAAAAATGATTTGTTTAATTAATTACCTTTTTCTTCTTCTGAAATTATGAGTTTTTTTTTTTTTTTTTTTGCTTTGTGTTGGTTGAGGAGTTCAAGAGTATATGACTACTTAGCTAAGTAGATTTCCGAAGTAAATTAATTCATTATTTATGGGAAATGTTGTACATAAAACAATAATGTGAAGTGATATATTATTATTATATTATTTTTTTTAAAAATTAAGTCGTTTCCTTTTCTTCATTGGAAATTAAACCGATTTTTTTAAAGAAAAAGTTGGTCTTTAATATTCTTTGTTTCATTTTCTTTTCTCATTTTTCCATTGGCTTGAACGAGAATGCGAAAAGAATTACGTGATACAACGACACACTAAAAGCATATAGTATTTCATTTTTAACGTGTTCATTATTGATTTGATATATTTTTTTCAAAAAATAGAATAACGATTTCACTATATTAACATTTTTAATATAATAAATTAAATGTATTTGAAAAATAACTATAATAAATAATAAGGATAATTTAAGACATAAGTGAGAAATTATCTCTTGATTTTTTAGATTGGACTAGTAAAATCTTAAATATATTTTTAATATAGTAGACGACAAATGGATTATTTTTCAATTCACGTATTCAGATGTGCATTCAGATTTTAATTTTTAACGATCGAAAAATGTCAGATTTACGTATTCAGATGTGCATTCAGATTTTAATCTTTAACGATCGGAAAATATCAGATTTACGTATTCAGATGTGCATTCAGATTTTAATCTTTAACGATCGGAAAATATCAGATTTATTTATAAAAAAAACGTGGACGGCAGGATTCGAACCTGCGCGGGCAGAGCCCACATGATTTCTAGTCATGCCCGATAACCACTCCGGCACGTCCACGTTGATGACAATAAATTCATAAAAACATAGCTTATTTAGTTTTAAATTATTTATACATATATTAAATCAATGTTTAAACACAAATAGAAAATTTGAGAAAAAATTATTGAGTTCTACCGAACTCGTAGAATATGGTAGGATTAATCAGACTATGTTGAGGCACAAAATGTGCCTATTCTGGTTCTTAATACCATTTTGTTTGAGTCATGTTTCTATTGCGATGAAGTTATGTTAGTATAAAGGGAAAATACATAAAATCCCCCCTGAACTTGGCACGAAAACTCGCTTTAGTACTTAAACTACACGGATAATTATTTACCCCCTAATCTCTTTTCAAGTGAATTAAAATACACCCTAATATAATAATACCAGTCTCACAATGGCAAGTGCATTTCACACGCGCCATTTCATCGATACGTCAGCGCCACATCAGCGTCACGTCATTGCCACATCAGCATCCCATTCCACATATTTAAATTTTGATTTTTAATTCTTTTTTTGTTTCTTTTTATTTACTCACAATTTTAGAAAGTAAAAAAAAAATCTCAAAAATAAGAATTAATATAAGAAAAGAAATCAATTGAACGAGATTCAAAATCTCAAAAATCAATCTCACAAGAACACTCAATTTTTAAGAAACAAAATTAAAACAAATAAATAATAACTACTAAAAATTTAATTTGAAATGAAAATTTGTAGAGTTTCATTGAAAATAGCTTCAAGTTCATCACATTCAAACCTTGTCATAAATGTTAATATTAATTTGAAGCAAGAACAAATTGATGACTTTCCAATTTTTTCTTGTTCATCACATTTTTTAAATTTATTGATAGAAATTAAAGAAAATGAGGGTGGGATGGATCTGTTTTGAAGGAGAAAAAATATGAAAAGTATAACAAAGAAAAAGAAGAATAAGAAAAGTGTAAAGCACCGAGATTGGAAGACAAATAAAGAGGGTAGGAGTGGGGGTTCGTCGGGGGTGGGGGGTGTCGAAGAAGAAGAAAGGGTAGTGCAAGTGGTGGATGAGGGCGGGAGGGGTGAATTGGGTGTGAGGAAGATGAAAGGACGGGAGGTGGGGGTGGGGGTGGGGGTACTAAAGGTTGGGGGTGGTAGGGTATGAAGAAGATGAAGAAAAAAAATATTATTGGATAAAATAAAATAATTGGGGTCCACTCATTCTTTTTTTTCTTATTTTTTAATCTTTACGCGCTTCAATTTTTTTGATTTGCCATGTCAGCGATTTGGGTGTATTTTAATTTACATGAAAAGAGATTAGGGGGGTAAATAATTACCCGTATAGTTTAAGTACTAAAGCGAGTTTTCGTGCCAAGTTCAGGGGGGATTTTATGTATTTTCCCTAGTATAAAAGTATTTACACAATAAAAAATTACTTAAAAGGTAATTGAAAATAACTTCATGTAAATAACATTGATAGTTAACCTATAACAAATTGTAACGAATCTTATTATATGTATATATAACTTAAATCCATTAATGAAATATATATGCATTACAATTCTAATTTATAAATCTATATATACATTTCGAATATAGGACAACATGCATGAAGATCACAATGAAGGCAAAATTATAAATATTAAGATTATTATATATATATGGATCCAAGCTACATAGTAAATTAACATGATGAAGATACAGATTTTCACGTTAAGTCATGTCGTAGCTAGTCAAACTAAGACAGTCAAAATTATAAATATGACATTGTATTTAGTATCACTGTTTACTGTCTTGAAGATCCTGGTTCATCCTTCAAACTCATTGCTTCCAATTGACATGCCAAGTTGTCGTTTCGATCTCTATTAGCTGAGCTTCTTGTTGAGATAACACTTCCATCAATTATCCAAGTCATTGGCAATACAATGTTTCTGCAGAAAAATGAACACTGGTGAAAGTTAGTCGTAAAGATAAAAACTTAACACGTTGAGACGACTAGACATGTTCACTATTGTTAGGTAACAGGAAATTCTTTTACTCTGTCAATGTATAAAAGTTAAATCGAGGGACAAAAGTATAAGACATGTATATGTACCGTTCCACACGTTTGTATTTGCAACGATTCATCATATCAACTGTATATTGACCAAAATGGATGTCAAGATCCTTTGCCAACTTTGGTATATAATATCCTGGTAAAATGTCCCATATCTTTAGCACTTGAAGATATCTCGAGTTCTGTTTCAGTATATCGATTGTCCAGATCAACTTTAGGTGCTTTACATTGTATACCTCCAACAGTACAGAAGAATTTCCGCTCTTGTTGTTGAATCTGTTGTTCATTTCTGAGTCACGCCAACCACTCGAAAGCTTCTCTACAAGAGTATTCACTTCTTTACTTATCTCAGCATCTTTGATTCTGGCAATGGATTTAGTGAAATCCTCACTAAATATAACCTGTTGAGTTAAAACAGCAAAGAACGTGTTATATCTCCGTTATGTAGAATGTACAAAATGTCGTTAAATGTTCTGTTTTGGTCTTAAACATGTCACGTGGAACGGTGGAAGAGTGAAAGAGAAGTTAAATATTCATCATACCTTCCACTTGGCTGTTTGGAATAAAGGGGAGTCTGTTACGAGTAATGTTTCTATATGCTGAAGTTCTATAGTCGCGTTCAAATTTCCTTGATTCAATCGTTTATCATCAGTAACATCAAAGTAACAACCACGAGCCTTGGCGTCAATGATCAAATTCTTCCATATGGAACCACTATTAACCAAAGTTGTTCCATTTCCCAATATCCAAAGACAGTACCTTGCTCGGGTCAATGCTACGTTTGCTCTCTGAAGATTAGAAAGAAAACCAACCGATCCATTGCCATTACAACGAACAGTAGAGATAATTATAACATCCTCTTCACCGCCTTGAAAACCATCAACAGAACGTACATTCACAGAGAAGTCACTCTTAACATCTGTGCTATATTTGTTGCCAAGAATTTGTTGAATAGCAAAAACTTGAGCCTTGTAAGGAGATATACATCCAACACGGACCTTTTGTTTCGAAGAGATATATTCTGTATGTAAGATGATATCTATCAAGTATGCCAACTACAAAGAACAAAAAACAAAATCCTTGAAAGATAAGTCGTGTGTTACGTACCTTTATGAAGGTTGAAAACTATCTCAGCTACAACGAGAGCTTCTGCATTATTTCTCGTGCTGTGTCTTTCATCTTGCTCTTCATTTCCATTACTTACGTTGATAAATGAATACGAGCCAAAAATATCTCCGGTAAGAAATCTCTTCTCATATTTTTCACCTTTCACATTAGGACCATCCATAATTTTCTTCTGATAGAACTCGTTGTTCGGGAACAAACTTATTTTTGGATGCATCCTATATTGAACATTAAGAAGTTGCTTCTTGTGTCCTAATATTACCAGCCTCTCGAATAAGCTCCTCCCGAACTCAGCCTTCTCGCAAATCTGTCAACAACAGACACTAATTGTAAATTATGAAAGAGCAGTAATGTAATGAAAGAACATTCAATACTAAGACTATTTGAAAACCTTGCTCTGAACCATAGCAGGCAATTGTTTTTCATCTCCGATGAGTATAGCATGACGTAGACCAGGGAGTTGTAACGGAATAGTGGATTCACATTCTTTAAGTTGAGCAGCTTCATCAATTACCACCATCTCCAGTGGTGGCATTCCTTGCATGTTCAGTTTTGATGAGCTAGACGCCGTGCAGAAAATCAAGCATGCACCTTTCAGACAAAAACTCCGAATAGGGGGCTTAAAATACTTACTAAAAGTAGGAAGAGAGAGATGCTCGTTAAGGAATTTCAACGTTTCAAGGCATCCTGTTTTACTTTCATACAAGTCAGCAAAACGCCTCGCCTTATTTGTTGTATCAGTACCAAGAAGCACTTCCTTATATCTTTCAAATGTTTCTGTAGTAGCAAACAATGTTTTAAGAGTTTGAAGATTCTTAAGAAGCCTGAACATTACGTTAGCCGTTTCTAGAGGCATGACAGAAGTAGGTACATGTGTATACAAACTTGGCAGACAAAATAACAAATGGTTAATGAACCATTTGAATTCTTTGATAACAAACTTCTCAAATGTCAAAACATTAACTTCTTTGTTACTTGACTCCCCTTCTGCTCTCGAGTTGTTCCTCCGTTGAGTACTTTTTTTTTCTTTTGAAGCCTTCTTCTTGTTCTCTTTTAAGGGTTCAAGAACATATCTTTTCCACAACTTATTCTTCGTATGCTTATCTACTAGTCCATGAGCATTGATCTTCCCATCTTTGTTGCTCAAGCTGGATTCGTCATTAGTAACGTTACCTTCTACTTCCTCTTCATCATCATTTGTGTCATGTTCCTTATTTTCATCTTTTTCTAAGTACTTACGATACTGCTCTTTAGGATCCTCGAGCAAACATATCATGGATTGTACACTACTTTTCCATCCATCTTTTGCAGACAGGCAGCTAGCAAGAACATCAACGCGGTTCTCAAGAAACACATCAAACAGATCTTCATGATCACCGATCTTCATTCTTTCTCCGTTTCCAAATAAAACAACGTCTCCTAAACCATACGTGTCATATTCAAGACCATCTTGTACATGCTGCATCAACCTCTTTGCAACTCCCAAAACAGCAATGTTCGTAGGAGCACATGTCAAAGTTCTGCATTTCATCTTTAACAGAACATATAGTAAGGAGGCAACTGTTTTAGTCTTCCCGGTTCCTGGAGGACCCCAAATTAGCTTAACCATATTCCGATGATCACATTCCTTTGTTGCGATACAACTTAGAATAGCCTCTCGTTGAGCATCATCTAAACCAAAGGACTGAATGATAGAAACGTCAGTTTTAGTTTCTCTGTCGGAGCAATCTGTGCAGTCTACTTCACCCTGCCATTGATCAAAATCAACATGAATGCTAGATTAACAACATGAATGACTTGTGACATAAACACATAACCGATAACTTACATCACTTTGCAACACAGTCTTAATGATCTTTCGATTTGCATTATCAGGATCTGAATGCAAAGCATTCCATATTCGAATATTTGTTGTCAAATTAGACAGATACACCACAAAAAGTTTGTCCACTTGTTCACCCTTTTCATCGTCCTGTCGCTGAAATGGAATAAGATTTGAAGACAGTATATGTATCCAGACTTCATCGTCTTCATCGTCATCTTCATCATCAATGTTTTGAACTATGGCAATGAGATAAGATCTCTCAGGTCTGTTCAGATCATCGATTCTTCGTGGTCTCACATCTGATAATGCAATCAAATCTCCATTCTCTGGTTTATATTGTGTTTCAATCTTCTCTCCCTCTTTAGGCCTTTTCAGTAAAATTTGGTAATATAAATGTTTGGGAGCCTCAAAGTTTACTGATGTTACAACATCAAGAACCTCAACGAAAGGGGCACGCGACACTGTGGAGATACATGAGAGCAAATCAGCATGTGTTTCTTCAACTAGTGGAGTAATGTATGACTTCAAGTAATGATCAATCGACACGAATGTCTCTGGTATTTCTTTCACCTATATAACACACATAGTATTTTAGTTAATAACTTAACAAATCATATACAAAGGAATAAGGGAGAGTCACGATTTGAAGTTTATGGAGAGACACTAATCCAGGAATTGTTTTCTCTGTTTTCTTCTTTGTAGTAGTTGCCATTTTCCCCTAATAATAATTAAAAAAATATTATAAAAATTAAAAAAAAATAACAACATGTACATAATCATCATGATCATCAACATGCAAGAACAAATAGATTAAAAAATTTAAAAAAAAATTACCTTTATATTTCTTTTTCTTCTAGGATTATGATCTTGTAGTTACTAATATAACTTTATATTATATTGAAGCAACAAAATATTCTCTACTGCTGCATTCAACAAAAATGTTTAAAAGTTCAGTAAAAATAAATGTGGAAAATGACAAGTAACTTTAATGTAGAAAAATAATTCATTTCGTACAATCTTATGATAAAAAAGAAAAAGTGTGGAATAAAGATCTTCAACAAGGTGGACTAATAGTCAACAAATAAAATAAATGGAAAAAAAACAGAGAAGTTATAATATATAGTTTTTTTTTTAGTTTTTTTTTGTTTGCTAAAACTTAAAGAAAAGTTATATATTTATATTAATAATATTACATGTTGATATCAAAATTAATGTTTTTACATACTGTACCAAAAGCGACAAAGATTCAAAAGTCTAAAAGGAAGAAAGAGGAAGATGATGAGAAGTTATAAGGAAGACTTACAATTCAAGTCTTAAACTATATATATAATAAAAGGGCAAATAGTAAGTCGTTGTCACGTTCATTTTTATTTGTTCAGCATTAATATATCACACCCACGAAAGAGCAATAAATATAATCAATAGAGAAATTAAAAATTTCATTAAAAATATATTCAAGATTTAACATATACACACAGATATAAAATTACCGTGTATTTAGACTTGTTTACTTGGTAAGAATAGATAGTTTTACTTGATCTGATAACGTAAAAATTATTTATACTAAGACTAATATACTTTTAGTGCAACGTAACCAAAATAAATAAATTAAATTAGTGTGGAAAAAAGTGAAATCCTATATAGGGAAATGTAGAAAATAAATAAATGTTTTTGATAGTGATTTTTTGTGGGGATCGTTTCGTTTCCTTAGTTGGGAATTAAAGAAAATTCAAATATTTTCAATTCAACTTTCGTTTTCTCATTTGCCATAAAACTTAGAGGAGTGAACTTTGTTATAATGACTAATTAAAAAAGCTACAATTTGTACAACTTTGTTTCAATGCCGACCTCTTTTTTCTAAATGACTAAATTCTATTATTTGTCGTTTGGCAGAGTATATAAAAATAACGTTAAATTTTTATCTTACCGGAAAAGGAAATGGTCTGCAGCTGTAAAACTGCGAAAACTGTCACTACAACAAAAATGATCATTAGCGACATTTAATTCTTAATTGCCGCTAAATATGTATTTTTAGCGGCAATTGTAACTCTTTGTATATGTCCATAAAGCCTTTAGCGACGTTGATTCTAATGGCACTTAACTAATGCCGGTAAAGACGTTACCACTCTTTATTAGTGTCATTATTTAATACCGCTAAAAGTTATTTTTATTATAGTGTGCAGTGGTCAAGCAGAAAGGACATCAGACCTCGATCAATGACATGTACTTCTTTTATTTCAATTTATGTGACATTTTTCATTTTGTGAGAATCAAACAAATTAAGTTGATCGAAAATTTACGAATGAAAAATATTTTACTTATAAACTCAAAGGTTTAATCTTACTTCAAGTTCTATTTATTTTGTATACTGAAAAATAACAAACAACATCTCTATTTATAATAATAAAACAGCAAAATTAAACTACGACTAGAAAGTATATATCCTATATGAATAGACACTAATTAAATAAATATTAACATAACAAATTCTAAACAACTTAAGCTCCAACTTTGAATTATTATTTCAATGGTATATAAAAGGGAAAATTACGCGGCTAAGCAAACTTATACTATTTAATTACTCATCATAGCTATAGTTTGCTATAATTACTATTCGCGACTAACATTATACATAAATTACCTGGGCTGACTTTGAGCTTGTATGATTAGTCATGTTTGTATATGTATAATTCGTCAGGATATACGAATACATATATATAATATACAATTTTTAACCTATATACATATACAATTTACCTCTCTCCCACTCTTTGCCCTCTCTCGCTTGCCTCTCTCCTCCCTCTCTCAATTTCGCTAGCCTCTCTCCTCCCTCCCAATCTCGCTTGCCATTTATACAAATGTATATGTATAATATATAGTTATATACAATTATATACATATACAATTCACCTCTCTCCCACTCTCTGCCCTCTCTCGCTCGTCTCTCGATTTTGCTCGCCTCTCTCCTCTCTCTCCCAGTCTCGCTTTCCTCTCTCCTCCCTCTCCCAATCTCTCTAGCCATTTATACAAATGTATATGTATAATATACAGTTATATACGATTATATACATATACAATTCACCTTTCTCCCACTCTTTTCCACCTCTATCTCGCCTCTCTCCTCTCTCTCTCCCAGTCTCGCTCGCCTCTCTCCTCCATATAACATATAGCTACAAATTGTAATTATCAAACTATAGTTATTGAGAGTAATTAATTATTTTTAAGTGGCTATATGTGAAAGATTCCCTATATAAAAATAGTATAGTGTTATACTAAAAGTGTCACGTCCCCAAATTGCAATGGGACATTATCATTAAATTTAGGAAAAATTAACAAACTAGTCAAATTTAACAACTTAATTAGTAAAAAAACTCACTACTTTAAAAATATTAGTTAAAATGTCAAAAATGTCATTATTTTGAAAAAGAATATGTATCCTAATTAAACCCCTATTTTATCTCAAGCAACTCTGTCTTTCTCGAAGGGGGGTAGGACTTAAAGGAAACTCTATTTTGTTTACCAGCCAAGCAGTGCTCACACTTTTCTAATTTAACACTTTTGAAATTTGACAAAAATTTCTTCTTGGCTAGAACATTAAGTCCTTTCTCGCTGATGTGGCTAAGCCTCTTGTGCCATAATGTTGAAGAGCTATCGCTCTCAACCGCATTCACCATATCAACACAAGCAGAGGCCGTAGTCCAATATAGACCACGACGTTTGTTACCACGAGCCACAACCAAGGAACCCTTGATGAGCTTCCATTTTCCATCCCCGTTGGCACTAACATATCCTTCATCATCTAAAACACCAACAGAAATTAGGTGCAGACGAACATCAGGAGCATGTTTCACATTGTTCAAAACTAGTTTAGTTCCAACACTAGTTTTCAAACAGATTGTACCAATACCAACCACCCTAGAAACAGTCTCATTACCCATACTCAAAGTTCCAAAATCACCAGGAGTATAGGAAGAGAAAAAATCCTTCCTTGATGTCACATGGGATGCGGCACCAGTATCCACAACCCAGCTTGACTCATCACAAGCAATATTTATCATATCCGCATCAAGGACAGTAACAAGATCTTCGGTGGTAACGGTGGCTAGGCAATTTTCATTGCCATCTTCTTTAGTTTCCTCTTTGTTTTTGTTCTCCCTCTTCAACTTCCTGCAGAACTTCTTCGTGTGCCCTTTCATACCACAATGATAGCACTCAATATCCTTAAGTCTGCCTCTGGATTTGCTCTTATTTTGTTCTCTATTCTGAGAACCACGAATTTTGTTTCTCCCCCTGGGGCCAGTTATCAGGACATCCGACGAAGAGGAACCTTGAGTTTTTCTCCTCATCTCTTCATTCAAGACACTACTCTTGGCGGAATCCATAGAGATCACACCATCCGGAGCAGAATTTGACAATGACGTTCTAAATGTTTCCCAAGAGTCTGGTAGGGAACCAAGTAGAAGCAAGCCTTGAATTTCTTCATCAAATTTGATGCCATAGCAGATAATTGGTTCATGATCCCCTGAAAATTATTCAGATGGTCTGTCATCGGAGAACCATCATGATACTTCAAACTCAACATCTGCTTTATTAAGAACATTTTGTTGTTGCCAGTCTTCCGAGCATACAAACTTTCAAGATGCTCCCATAGGGTTCGAGCATGTGTTTCCCCAGAAATATGGTTCAACACATTATCGTCGACCCATTGCCTAATGAATCCACAAACCTGTCTATGCAACAGATTCCATTCTTCATCTGTTTTATTATCAGGCTTTACAGTGGTAAATACTGGTTTGTAAAAATTCTTAACATAAAGCAGATCTTCCATTTTCCCCTTCCAAATGGCATAATTAACACCATTCAAAATAACCATTCTACTTGTGTTGGCTTCCATTGTTTTCCCCAAAAAATATAGTTATCGCAAATCAAAGTAAATCTTTTCTGATGTGGAAGTTCAGACTGTGCTGCAACCACAGAGCATACTCAGATAAAACCTTGGCTCTGATACCAATGTTGGGTGGTGTTGGGCCTTCTCAACCCAAAAGCTAGCTCAAAGGTTGAGGCTTTCCCTCACACTTATAAATTGACCACCAGCCCCTTCCACTTCTGATGTGGGATAACCCAACAATCTCCCCCTTCACACATCGGGCCTTGGGCTGGAGAGAGCGACAACCCAGTTTCTCCCGGTGGGCTGAGACTTGTTGACAACCTTGGCTCTGATACCAGTTTGTTGGGAAAACGCGGACAAGCACAACAATATATATGGTAAAAGTAATGGAAATAAAATGGGAAAGTAACGACACCAAATTTTTTACGTGGAAACCCTTCTAAATAAGGGAAAAACCACGGCCAAGAGGAGCAACTGATATCACTATAGTAAGGAATTTTACACTGTGTAGTCACGAATACAATACTCAAAGTGACTACTACACACTCAAAAGAAACAACACTCTTTTGGTTTCCGTCTTACTAAAATATCGCTCACACTCTATTTTTCTTCACAGACTATTTTCTTGTATAGTCTATGGAATACCTCACTTTGCTCTCAAAATGGTTTTTCTCTCTAACTTGGTGTGTACTACAAATGAGCAAGAATGCTCTATTTATAGAAGGACAAAACCATGCCTATGTCACTAATGACATAGGTAAATATAGCAAAGTCAAAAATGGGTTGCAAATCTTACCAATTTGCCAACTACCAAGTCTTAATTTTCAACTCTTATCACTATTCCTTTTTAACAATTACTTGTACCAATTGAATAGCTAAAGTTGACAAAAAATGGGATGGATTCAACAGCTTCTTGTGTCCCAAAATTACCAGCCTCTCAAATAAGCTCCTCCCGAACTTAGCCTTCTCGCAAATCTGTATAAACGGATACTAGCTGTCAATGACAAAAGAGCAGCAAAGTAAATTTAAAAAAAAAACAAGTTATAAAGAGATTTACTAATAACCTTGCTCTGAACCATAGCAGGCAGTTGTTTTTCATCACCGATGAGTATAGCATGGCGGAGACCAGGGAGTTGTAACGGCATAGTGGATTCACATTCTTTCAGCTGAGCAGCTTCATCAATAACAACCATCTCGAGTGGTGTCATTCCTTCTGTGTGCAACTTTATCGAGCTAGAAGCCGTGCAGAAAATCAAACATGCACCTTTCAGACAAAAACTTCGAATTTGGTAGTCCTCAATGAAATTGGGAAGAGAGATGCTTTCGTTAAAAAATTTCAACACTTGTAGGCATTCTGTTTTAGTTGTACGAATATTTAAACGTCTTGTCTTATTCTTTGTAGCAAATCCCGGTAGAATTTCTTTTAATCCTTCAGATTGTTCCACAGTAGCAAACAATTTTCCAAGAGTTTGAAACATCTCAAGTAGTCTGATCATCTCCTTAGCTACTTCTAGTGAAATGATAGAAGTAGGTAGATGCGTATACAAGGTCGTTAAGCAAAATGTTAACTGATTCTCGATACATTTGAATCTTTTGTTCACAAACTCATCAAGTGTCAACTCGATGACTTCTTTGTTGCTCGTCTCCCTTCGTTCTTAACCTTGTTTGCCTTTTCACCTTCTTTCGAGCTGTTTTTCCTTCGAGAATTTTGTTTATCTTTCTTCTTGTTCTCTTTTAAGGTATCAACAACAAATTTCTTCCATAACTCACTCTTCTTATTCTTGTCGATTCCTTGATCATTGCTCAAACTAGATTCTTTTTTCCCCTGCCTCATCATCTATCTCCGCATTATCATCACTGTCACGGTCCTTGTCCTCTAAACCTATTGATTTTGACTCAAACAAAATAAAATGTGTTCATATATAACACACTATAGCTAGCTAATCATTGCTCAGATTCTTCAAAAATGTTATCGTACCTGTGTGTCAGGTCCTTTAAAAATACATTATACTTGTTAAGAATACAATCAAAAATTTCAAAAAGTCCGAGCAACATAAAGAAAAAAGAAAGATGAATTCAAACCTTGTCTTTGTAAAGATCTTTGTTCAACACATCCTTTAAAGACCAAGAAAACACCAAATCCACTAATCCAGGAATTGTTTTCTCTGTTTTCTTCTTTGTAGTAGTTGCCATTTTCCCCTAATAATAATTAAAAAAATATTATAAAAATTAAAAAAAAAATAACAACATGTACATAATCATCATGATCATCAACATGCAAGAACAAATAGATTAAAAAAATTTAAAAAAAAATTACCTTTATATTTCTTTTTCTTCTAGGATTATGATCTTGTAGTTACTAATATAACTTTATATTATATTGAAGCAAACAAAATATTCTCTACTGCTGCATTCAACAAAAATGTTTAAAAGTTCAGTAAAAATAAATGTGGAAAATGACAAGTAACGTTAATGTAGAAAAATAATTCATTTCGTACAATCTTATGATAAAAAAGAAAAAGTGTGGAATAAAGATCTTCAACAAGGTGGACTAATAGTCAACAAATAAAATAAATGGAAAAAAAACAGAGAAGTTATAATATATAGTTTTTTTTTTAGTTTTTTTTTGTTTGCTAAAACTTAAAGAAAAGTTATATATTTATATTAATAATATTACATGTTGATATCAAAATTAATGTTTTTACATACTGTACCAAAAGCGACAAAGATTCAAAAGTCTAAAAGGAAGAAAGAGGAAGATGATGAGAAGTTATAAGGAAGACTTACAATTCAAGTCTTAAACTATATATATAATAAAAGGGCAAATAGTAAGTCGTTGTCACGTTCATTTTTATTTGTTCAGCATTAATATATCACACCCACGAAAGAGCAAACAAAATATTGTAATATAAACCTTTCGGAGGCTTAAAACCTTTCGATACTTTAACATCAACAACCTCAAGAGCAGGTGCCCGCAAAACAGTGGACACATTAGAGAGCAAATCAGCATGTGTTTCTTCAACTAATGGAGTAATGTATGACTTCAAATAATGATCAATCGACTCGAATGTCTCTGGTATTTCTTTCACCTAACATATCGAAACAGAACAAATTACAATAAATTTTACACAGAAGTTCAAAAACTACAATTCATGATACTACTTGAGCCACAAAATGTTAACAACTTATAACGTTGCTCAGACTCTCCAAAAACGTTGTTGTACCCCGTATCAGATCATCCACAAAATGCACTATTTTAAGAGGATCTGATCATCCACCTAACAACATTTTTAATGAGTTGGAGCAACTTAGCTTTCAACCAACTAAACCTATTGATTTTGACTCAAACAAAATAAAATGTGTGTATATAACACACTATAGCTAGCTAATCATTGCTCAGATTCTTCAAAAATGTTATCGTACCTGTGTGTCAGGTCCTTTAAAAATACATTATACTTGTTAAGAATACAATCAAAAAATTTCAAAAAGTCCGAGCAACATAAAGAAAAAGAAAGATGAATTCAAACCTTGTCTTTGTAAAGATCTTTGTTCAACACATCTTTAAAGACCAAGAAAAACACCAAATCCACTAATCCAGGAATTGTTTTCTCTGTTTTCTTCTTTGTTAGTAGTTGCCATTTTCCCCTAATAATAATTAAAAAATATTATAAAAATTAAAAAAAAAATAACAACATGTACATAATCATCATGATCATCAACATGCAAGAACAAATAGATTAAAAAAATTTAAAAAAAAATTACCTTTATATTTCTTTTTCTTCTAGGATTATGATCTTGTAGTTACTAATATAACTTTATATTATATTGAAGCAACAAAATATTCTCTACTGCTGCATTCAACAAAAATGTTTAAAAGTTCAGTAAAAATAAATGTGGAAAATGACAAGTAACTTTAATGTAGAAAAATAATTCATTTCGTACAATCTTATGATAAAAAAGAAAAAGTGTGGAATAAAGATCTTCAACAAGGTGGACTAATAGTCAACAAATAAAATAAATGGAAAAAAAACAGAGAAGTTATAATATATAGTTTTTTTTTTAGTTTTTTTTGTTTGCTAAAACTTAAAGAAAAGTTATATATTTATATTAATAATATTACATGTTGATATCAAAATTAATGTTTTTACATACTGTACCAAAAGCGACAAAGATTCAAAAGTCTAAAAGGAAGAAAGAGGAAGATGATGAGAAGTTATAAGGAAGACTTACAATTCAAGTCTTAAACTATATATATAATAAAAGGGCAAATAGTAAGTCGTTGTCACGTTCATTTTTATTTGTTCAGCATTAATATATCACACCCACGAAAGAGCAATAAATATAATCAATAGAGAAATTAAAAATTTCATTAAAAATATATTCAAGATTTAACATATACACACAGATATAAAATTACCGTGTATTTAGACTTGTTTACTTGGTAAGAATAGATAGTTTTACTTGATCTGATAACGTAAAAATTATTTATACTAAGACTAATATACTTTTAGTGCAACGTAACCAAAATAAATAAATTAAATTAGTGTGGAAAAAAGTGAAATCCTATATAGGGAAATGTAGAAAATAAATAAATGTTTTTGATAGTGATTTTTTGTGGGGATCGTTTCGTTTCCTTAGTTGGGAATTAAAGAAAATTCAAATATTTTCAATTCAACTTTCGTTTTCTCATTTGCCATAAAACTTAGAGGAGTGAACTTTGTTATAATGACTAATTAAAAAAGCTACAATTTGTACAACTTTGTTTCAATGCCGACCTCTTTTTTCTAAATGACTAAATTCTATTATTTGTCGTTTGGCAGAGTATATAAAAATAACGTTAAATTTTTATCTTACCGGAAAAGGAAATGGTCTGCAGCTGTAAAACTGCGAAAACTGTCACTACAACAAAAATGATCATTAGCGACATTTAATTCTTAATTGCCGCTAAATATGTATTTTTAGCGGCAATTGTAACTCTTTGTATATGTCCATAACGCCTTTAGCGACGTTGATTCTAATGGCACTTAACTAATGCCGGTAAAGACGTTACCACTCTTTATTAGTGTCATTATTTAATACCGCTAAAAGTTATTTTTATTATAGTGTGCAGTGGTCAAGCAGAAAGGACATCAGACCTCGATCAATGACATGTACTTCTTTTATTTCAATTTATGTGACATTTTTCATTTTTTGAGAATCAAACAAATTAAGTTGATCGAAAATTTACGAATGAAAAATATTTTACTTATAAACTCAAAGGTTTAATCTTACTTCAAGTTCTATTTATTTTGTATACTGAAAAATAACAAACAACATCTCTATTTATAATAATAAAACAGCAAAATTAAACTACGACTAGAAAGTATATATCCTATATGAATAGACACTAATTAAATAAATATTAACATAACAAATTCTAAACAACTTAAGCTCCAACTTTGAATTATTATTTCAATGGTATATAAAAGGGAAAATTACGCGGCTAAGCAAACTTATACTATTTAATTACTCATCATAGCTATAGTTTGCTATAATTACTATTCGCGACTAACATTATACATAAATTACCTGGGCTGACTTTGAGCTTGTATGATTAGTCATGTTTGTATATGTATAATTCGTCAGGATATACGAATACATATATATAATATACAATTTTTAACCTATATACATATACAATTTACCTCTCTCCCACTCTTTGCCCTCTCTCGCTTGCCTCTCTCCTCCCTCTCTCAATTTCGCTAGCCTCTCTCCTCCCTCCCAATCTCGCTTGCCATTTATACAAATGTAAATGTATAATATACAGTTATATACAATTATATACATATACAATTCACCTCTCTCCCACTCTCTGCCCTCTCTCGCTCGTCTCTCGATTTTGCTCGCCTCTCTCCTCTCTCTCCCAGTCTCGCTTTCCTCTCTCCTCCCTCTCCCAATATCTCTAGCCATTTATACAAATGTATATGTATAATATACAGTTATATACGATTATATACATATACAATTCACCTTTCTCCCACTCTTTTCCACCTATATCTCGCCTCTCTCCTCTCTCTCTCTCTCCCAGTCTCGCTCGCCTCTCTCCTCCATATAACATATAGCTACAAATTGTAATTATCAAACTATAGTTATGGAGAGTAATTAATTATTTTTAAGTGGCTATATGTGAAAGATTCCCTATATAAAAATAGTATAGTGTTATACTAAAAGTGTCACGTCCCCAAATTGCAATGGGACATTATCATTAAATTTAGGAAAAATTAACAAACTAGTCAAATTTAACAACTTAATTAGTAAAAAAACTCACTACTTTAAAAATATTAGTTAAAATGTCAAAAATGTCATTATTTTGAAAAAGAATATGTATCCTAATTAAACCCCTATTTTATCTCCTAAAAAATTAATTTATTTACATTTCCATGTATATCCAAGTTCACTTTTCCCAAATTATTTTAATTTTAAAAAAATCAAAATTTGTAAATTTTCCCATCTCTCTCTCTTCCCATAAGTAAAAGAAATAAAATTCTCTCTCTCCATATTTAAAATTCTCCCTTTTCATATTTTCTTGTTATATTCCTATTCAACCTTCAAATTCTTCTTCTATTCAACCCCAATTTTCTTATTATCTTCTACCGAAATATTTTTTTTTTATCTTCAAAATCTGGATTCACACAAATTTCTCTAATTAATGTATTTTCATCGTTATCAATTTAGATTTATTTTCTGATTTTATTGAACATTGGTGAAAGTAGGATAATTCTCGTTTAGAACTATAAAACACTCTTCAATAACTGATTCTAAGAGACACTATTCATCTTAGTAAAATGGTTTCTAGTGATTTTCCATCATTTAATCTATGTATTACACAAGAAATAACGGATATTGTAAAATCTGATTCTAAAATTAGGGAAGAGAGACGACAAGAACAAAGTCTTCATCAAATTCAGATTGAAAATGTAACTAGTAGGGTACAAGAAAATGACGGAGAAGACAAAATTGTTGATGAAGAGGTATTTAAATATTTTTTACATGTTTACATTTTTGCATGTTAAGTTGAACTTAAAGAACAATTTGTTCAACAATGTGTACTGAATATATTTTGTATTCAATTGTTATTTTATTATTGTATTTTGGTGTCAGTTTTTGTTAAATTTTGATAATGTATCATTTTTTATTCATTTCTTTATATTTTTCACATTTGTAGATATTCAATAATTTAGGAATACATTTTACATGACTATGATATTTCAGATTTTATTAATGAACTTTTGTTGGATTTGTATTGTATGCTATGAAATTTTTATGTATTTGTATTAATAATTTTTTCTTAGAATTTTGTATCCTTTCTCAATTAATATTCAAATTAGTATGTATGCTATTAATAATTGTATTCATTCAAAATCTCATGTTGTATATTTATGAATCTTGTATTTGTTCCTAATTGAATCCATCCAAATGTATACTAACTAGATATGTATATTATTTACATGAAGAACAAAATCCTATTAGTTTCTTTTTTTATATATATAAAAAAAAATTAGAATTTTGTATCCTTTCTCAATTTGTATTTAAAATCGTATGTATACAATTAATATTTGTATTCATTCAAAAATTATGTTGCATAGTTTATGAATTTGACATTTTTTTCTAATTTGTATTTATTTTAAAGGTATGTCAACTAGTTATGTATTTTATTTAATAATGATTACACCAAATATTCAATTATTTCTTTTTAATTTTATATTTCATTCTCACTTTTTCATCATACTATTTTTTTTGTAGTTTATATATTATTATAAAAAATTCTAAATAAAAACTAGAATAAATAGAAATATAAATAAAATACATATTGAAATGAATACGAAATACAAGATTTTTGAAGAAAAAAATAATTACAGAGGGAAAAAAAATATGAATACAAAAATATTTCTTAAATAACTATATAGATACATTTGGTATACCTATTGGAATGAATACAAACTAATAAAAAACTATAATGAATATAAATAGAATATATTGTGGAATGAATACAATTTTAAAAAGGTAAGAATTCTGGAGAAAAAAAGAAAGAATAAAGAGTGTGTTTGGTATGAAGGAAAACATTTTCTGGAAAATGTTTTCCAATTTTCCCATGTTTGGTTGGGACAAAAGTTTTGGAAAATGTTTTCCAAATCAACTCATTTTCCTCAAAATTAAGGAAAATGACTTCCCTTCAAAAATTAAGGAAAACATTTTCCTAAACTCTCCTCAAATTTCAAATTACATTTTTTTTTTTGGAAAAACATCAATTTTAACAACATATTTTCAATTCAAAATTTTATTTTTAAACTCCTCACCCCTCACCCACCCCCAACCTCCAAAAAAATTAATTTTGTTTTTTAAAAATACTATCAACTTCAAATTTTTATTTTTTCACACCTCCCCCTCCCCCCTCCCCCCTCCCCCGCTCCCACCCATTACCCCACCCACCACCACCACCACCACCACCACCACCCAAAAAAATAACAACTTTGATTTTAAAAAATATTTTTAATTTCATAAATTATTTTTTACTCTAGTAAAAATAAAAGATGTCTCTCAAAAACATTTTTCATTCATAAATCAAACACTAAAAATCATTTCCGGAAAATATTTTCTACTCACCAACCAAACATGAGAAAATAAGTTCAAAATCTACTTGTTTTCCAGGAAAACATTTTCTAGGAAAACATTTTCCATGGAAAACATTTTCCTCCATACCAAACACACCCAAAGTTTAAGTTTTATTTGAAAATGTAACTGATAAGAAAATTAAGTGATCCTTATCTTTTTTTTTGAAATATTCTCTCCCTTGATTTTCTCCCTTTTGTTATTAAATATTTATATTCTTTAAATAAAAACAAATAATAAAAACATAAATAAAAACATAAATAACAAACTAAAATTTGACATTTCTACTAAATATCAAAAGTTTGCTAATGAGCCCTCTTAAATGTTAAAATATTGACATTTTGAAAAATTTCCCTTAAATTTATATTTACTAAAGAGAAATGTAACACCTCACCTTAATTTTACATAAATATTTAGTTTAAACTTAGTTACAAAATACATATTATCTGACCAAAATATAAAGCTGTGAATGTGTGAACAATGACATAGTACAATAAACTTATGCAGTGTACATTTACAACTTAACACATGAAGTTCAACATGTTCTCTACGTAAATTTTACTTTTATCTTTATAGCAAGTTTATAGCAATATAAATATCGAACATACAGAGGAAAAACAGAACAATAAGAACGCGATAGAACCTACACGTTACCTAGTTTTAGGATGCATGAACTTATCTACTCTGATATTGTCCTTCCTTGATAGAAACTTCATGCAAATTGGTGGATTCACACCAGATATAGCTAAGATTGAACTAGGCAAGGTCCAAATTCCATCTCCACATATTAGTCCAGACGCGACAGCTGGTCCAAATGCATCGGCCTTAGCCTTGTTTATCTTTGTCCAGACGAACAAAATCAGGCTCCCGATACACATATCAATGGCAAAGTATGATCCTAGATAGAACGGTATAGCCATTGCCATCGGAAGAGGAATGTACTTTGCCTTGTTCTTTCCTAGAGCATCTCTTAACGCATTGATTGCAATAGCTCCAATGAAGAATATGTAGCATAATGTGAGACAATTCTTTGGTAGAGCTGAGAAGCCTTCCACTCCCAATATAGACATGTTACGATAGACTAGAGCGTAAGGTGCAGGGTACTCTGAACCTGGAATACCTAAGTCGTGGAACGCCTTGTAGAATAGCCAAAATACACAAGGAGAAATGACACACCCCATTGCTGTCCCGATCATCTGGCTTATGAACATCGACTTAGGAGAAGCCAACGTCATGTAACCTGTCTTGAAGTCTTGTGTTAAGTCGGATGCAGTTGTGACTATGTTCATCATGACACCACAAGCAGCTAATCCTGCTAGAATACCACCATGACTAGCGCCAGCCCATGCCCCGATAGTGAAGATTGCCAGCTTCCCGTACGTTGATGCCAATGACCAGTCAGTCAGACCAGTTCCATAAGCATTGCAGAAGGCTAGTGCTGGTGCAAAAATGTATATCACCACAATGTAGTACCACTTAAGTTGATGGAAAATGTGTGGAAGCGTTATCATGGAGATGATGGCAATGCTAATATAACCGACTATAGCAACCCACGTAGGGATTTGATCCTTGAGGAAAAGCTCGGTTCGTATCTGATCATCATAGGACAGAGATGCCTCTGCAGGGGATGCACGCGGGGCACCAACAGGAAGGACAAAACCTGTTTTTTTCTCGCGGAATTGGCAATATATACCATACAATGTTCGTCCCAGTACTTTGATGAAGTTGTAAAGACCATCACCAAGGATCATAGCTATTGCTATAAACACCTGCATTACAAGAGCATCGCGGAAAAATCCATTAGTCTCATTTTCAGTTTTTATCTGATCGAGCTAATTTTAAAACATCGCGTGTCATTTTGATTACGTACCCTGTAACCTTGTATGCCGTGAAGGCTGGTAGGACTTTGATCAGCAGGGTACCAATGACCTTTTCTGTCTTCAATAAGAGGCCACATTATACCCCACGAAAGGATCGCTCCAACTAGCAACGATACGTTGACTAGATATGGACATATCATCCCAACACCAACATATGTCGCGGAGAAGTCAAAATAAAACCTGGTTGATCAGAGAAATAAGTCGAAAACATTGAAAAGTAGTGCTTCCAAGTTACACAATTGAGTATAGAAACATCTAATATTGTCAGATCCTCAAAAGTAGTGCATTTTGGAGGATCTGACACGGGTGTGACAACGTTCTTGGAGAGTCAGAGTAACATAGCTAAACAAACAACCTTCTTTCCCAATATACATACAAAAACATAAGAGCATATTGCAGCAGATGTAGAAGTTCAACGTTTATTCGAGTTAAGCTAATTAGGCAAGCTGCATTGTGTAAGTTACTGAAAACACATCGCGAAATGTATCAATAGCATAATAAGTCCAAACAAACAAGTTGATATTAATGGAAATTCAAACGTACCTGTTCTCGTAGGCTTTGAGACCTAAAGTGGGAAAGCTCCCGAATCCACAGCCATCCCCTCCTGTAAAAAACCACTGGAAGAAGCCCCATAAGAAGCTAAAGGTGAAAAACTTTCCTAAAGCTTTTACTTGCTTCCTGCAACGACGAGCAATTAGAACTGTAAGTACTATCATCGATAAGAAACAATCGTTGATGGTGTATAAGACTCACTTGGCTAGCTTAGCTCCTTGTGGAGTATGGAAACTGTTGATCAGGTGAGCAGTTGCAGTACCACTCGGATAAATCAGTTTGAAGTCGATGATCATAATCTGAGGAATATATTCACATTATCTCAAACAATGCAACTTGTATGATAGCATCAATATATCGCAGATACTAATGTTGATACTATGACAAACTATTTATCAAAACGCACCTCAAAGCTCTAACTCTGCACCAAAAGGAGCCTAACAACTTAACTTTGCCTATCAAAATTTCGTTCATATGACATTTCGAGGTGTGTTTCTAGTGTTACAACCTATTGTATGTCATGCATATGCATTAGAGATGTCGAATTTACCTTACGAAGCGGAACAACAGAGAAAAGCCCAAGAAAGCTAACAACCAAGAGGAAAGTTATCATCCATCCTAAAGAAGGGTTCTTGACATTATCTGCAGCATTTGCTTCTGTTGATTGCTTAGCAATAGCTTCACTCATGCCAAAAAGATAGCTTCCAAAACCTCCTACTCATGATCAAAAAGGTAAAATATAAAAGAAATTAGATTACTATATGTTTTTAATCACATAAATAAGGTACCAAATGATTTTAAAAATCCAACAATTAATAATGCATTGCCTAATTAAGGAGAGAGGACACTAATTTAAAATAACGCTAGGTGATTTCTTTTCATCGATCCATCTAACTCTTCGTGAACAAAATTAATGTTTGTAATGGTTTACATGCAAACTGGTATGAACAACATATTAACACTACAACAAAAACATCTTTTAGCGGCATTAAATATTGACATTAATAAAGAGTGCTAGAGTTTTTACCGACATTAATTAAGTGTCATTACAATCAATGTCGCTAAAGGCTTTAGGGACATACAAAGAGTGTCAATTGCCGCTAAAAATACATATTTAGCGGCAATTAATTCATGATATTTTTGTTGTAGTGTAAAGAGGGGACCAATTCATAGTGTCACTTGTATTCACTTCGGGGCGAAGCTAGCCTCAAAGTTATGGATTCGATGGAACTTCAATAGCTTTGGCTCAAACATTAGTATTTTGTTAATCCAGAATCCAATAGATAAAAAATAATACTATTTTAAGATATATATTTTTAATCATATTGATACTATAAAATTTGTAACTTATAGTACTAAAGTATAGTGTTAAAATATGTAGTTATTTTTAAAATATTGTATCATCTAATACTTCGAAAATAAGTCAAATTAATTCTTGAAAAGTGAACCATGACAAAATGAAGAAAATAATTACTTTTAATAAATTCTAAAGCAATAATGATTTCCCTAATGGAATTTTTATTTCAATTAATTGTGGAAAATGATCGTCAACATTATTATAAATTGATCCCCACCACTTACGGACACAATAATTCATACACAAAGACTTTATTTTTTTTAAAAAAGAGTTATTTTATTTCGTCTTAATTTATATAACACATTTTAAATTTCAATCATCAAACTTTAGTCTGAAGATGACATACCATCTTAACGACTTTAAAAACTGTGATATAAATAATATTCCAATCCAAATATTAGTGACATATTAATTATATATATATTTTTAGATCTCAAGAATTTCTGAGAATTTTTTAAAAGATTTTATGTAAATAGTATAAAAAAATATTTAGATTCATGCATGTTAGTTTTTTACTACTCCAAATTTGGTACCTAAAATAAAAGAATGTCACTTAACCTTCCTATATTTAGTTTTAAAAAAAAAGTCTAAACTTCTAACATTCTCATTTGACCTTTTAATGACAATCTCTTAATTATTCTACTAAAAAAATAATGATAATGACAAGTCTAAAATTATAAAATTCAAAATGTAATAGTATGCACACTTTTAATTTGAATCACAAGATCTTAAATAAAAAATCAAAGTAGTATATTATTTTAAATAATAAAGGACAATTACTTTACATCTTCACATTTAGTGGAACACACCTTTTCGCCCGTGCAAAATGATAAAGTAAGATATAACTAAGCGAGTGTATAAAATATCTCGTATTAATTAAATCGTTATTTGAAGAATAAATTAATGATCTATTACTTATAATGTATGCTTGTGATTATTTTCACGAATTAACTATGTAAGCTTAGAAATAACTTTACTGTTATTCAAAAAATTCTAAAATATTATTTAAAACTAAGATTATATATTTAGATTTTTTTATATCGTAAAGATAATGTTTTAAAATTCATTGATATTTCTTTTATATAGTGTGGTGTCCACAAACCCACCAAAAATCCGTGGACTTAAATAATATCACACACAATGTATCTAGTCTAAAATTTCAACAATATTAATTTTTCGATTTAATTGCAAAATGAGAAAAAACACATGATTTGACAAAAATACAGTTCAAACTTTTCCCTTTTATTTTTTCCAACACTACCTTCATGGAAAGTTTGTTTCCATATTTTCCAATTATTTTCATAGTCTCATTTTATGTATAACACTTTTTTTTTAAATTTTTTTTATAGAATTAATTTTTTAAATTTTTTTTACCTATAGTGATATTTTTTGTGTGGCATGGTAATATTTATTGTTATATGCAAAAAAAAAACAGATTTTTCCTCATAAAAAGTCATATTCCATTAAATACAATCATATAAAATGAGATAAACAAATTTCAAAATGTTTTTAAAAAAAAAGTCATATTCCATTAAATACAATCATACAAAATGAGATAAATAAATTTCAAAACATTTTTTATAAAAAAAATAGTATTCTATTAAATACTATCATATAAAATGAAATAAGACGGAGAAATATGATTTTAAAATAGGAACATCTCATCAGCTAAATCAACACCTTTTGTGAAGTTAAACTAAAAGACTCCAAATTTAAATTGAATTCTCTTTCAATTAACTTTTCATTATTATTATTTTTTTAAAAATAATTTAATACTGAAAAATATTAATCTATATAAGTTGAATCATATAAGTTAACCATAGTGCAACTAGTAACAAGTAGAATAAGACCAACTTTTTATAATATGTTGAAATAAAATAAGTGAAACTAGTTTTTATATTAAACTAATTTAACTTATTATTAGTTAAGTATTTTAATAAATAAAATATAAACCAAAAAATATTTTCTTTAATTATAATTTTTTTTAAAAATATTTAATATTCCAAATTTCTAATTATGACTTAATTAAAGATTCTCTGTCTCTATAAAGACTTTGAACAAACAACAATGGGCCAAGCATTATGGGTTCAAACATTAACATTTATATATTCAAACATATATCATGCATCTATTCCACCTAACCTAAATTAAATAAATGTAACTAAGTCATGCTCTATCTAAATTGACTTTCGAAAAGTGACACAATAATTAATACAAAACAACGTAAATAAGAATATATATATATACAGAAACAACAATGTCTTATAACTATTCATTTCACATAAACATGCGATGCAAATAAATTTTTATTGAGATAAAACATAGAGAAGGAAATCAAGTATAACTAACCATATCGGACAACAAAATATATGTCTTGCGTTAATCGATTTGAAATAAACACCCGATACAGATAAGTTTATATTGAGATATAAAAGAAAAAGAGTGGAAATTTTTTGTAACCACTAAAACATAAGAACTAATACAAGATACACCAAATCATGCTATCTTAATTCATTTGACATAAACACTCGATACAGATAAATTTTGATATACATCTAACATAAGCACTCGATACAGATAATTTTTTACGGAGATAAAAAGAAGAATTACTTACCACTAAAGGCTATGCCTGAAGTTGCAACAACACAAGTCTGAATAACAGTATTTTCTTGTCTTGTAAATGGTTGTTTCAAAAATCCAGATTTGTCAAGAAATTTAGTCCAAGTCTTGACAAAAAAGAATCCCAAAAGTCCAGCAGAGACATTAAGAGAAGGTATAATTCCAGTAGTAAGATTCAATTTCATAACAATAAAAGTAAATAAAATTCCCAATATTAAGCTCACAAAAAATGCTCTTAATGTTAATTGACTTTCCCATGATGGCACTTGTTTTGATTCAAATATCCTCTCTACTGATTGTACTTCATGCTCTTCTTGAGTTTTTTGGGTACTATTTGTTGTGTGTGTTTCTCTTCTATGAACACTATTGGATCTATCCATAGCTCTAGTAGTTTATGAAAAATAATAATTAGAATTTGGGAAATTGGTATTTATTGATGAAAGTGGGATAAAGATTCATATTGTGTATAGTGTGTACTAAAGGGTGAGTATTGTTGTTATTATAGATAAAATGGGCCTAATGCGATGGTAGAGACAGGATTTTTATTAAGGAGATATGTATAAGGAGAGGTGGAGTAGTCGATATTTTTGTTTCGAGTTTGCTTGAATTTAGTAATTTTTGTAGGTGATTATAGTAGATAGATAATTTAGCATTTTTTTTAGTTTTCAATTTATATGACATAGTTTGATTAGTGTGTATGTAGTTTAAGAAATATGAAAAAGCTTTAAATATTGTTGACAAAATAGGGTAGGGGTGTGGTGACAAAATTTCCATTAAGGAGTTTTAAATGAGTTGAAGCGAAGTCAATATTTCTGTTACGAGTTTTGTTGACTTCAATAATTTTGATAGACAATTATTGATAATAGTTAATTAAATAAATAAAATTATAATTTCTTTTTTAAAATTTTAAATGAAATAATGACGTATTTTAATACGACAATAGAACAAACAAAGGGTCCTCAAATGGTCACACATTTTTTTGTGACAAGTTTGCATAAGAAAATAGCAATACTTTTTTAATAAATTAAAAAAAAAAGTAGGTTGATTCATTTTTTAAAATATCAAGGATAGCTCCACTCTTGGCATATATAATTATTTTTAGTATAAATATATTATTATATAAAAATTATTAAATTAAATTAAATTTACTATCGAACTTTTGCGGGGGTGGGTGGGGGTACATCAATAAAATTCAAGACCTCATAATCTTGTCGTCTTTATCACTAAAAAAAAGTGAGTGTGTGGGCTTGGCCGCTATATATGATCATTAAAATGTGTATTAAAAGTAAATTTTAATTGAAAAATAAGTTATTTTTAATTATTTAAATACTCTCAATAAGACAAAAAATAATATTATAATTTTGAGGTAAGCTATTTTCCAATATACTATAATTCTAACATAGAAAAAATATATTTAAAATTAATTATCTTTTATTCCTCGTATTAAATGAATTTGAGTATTACTCTTTTTGTTCCAAACTATTTTAGCTTTAAAAAAATTATTTTGAAATACTTAATTATTGCTTTTTGGAATTCAAAATAAAAAAATGTTAATTATGTTTGATTATATTCTTAATATTAAAAGGTACATGTACAATAATTTTTTTTTTAAAAAGTTAATGCACCTTTATTGAGTAAAAATAATTTAAATAAATTATACTTTATATTATAATAATCAGTCCCTGGATATTAAAATACTTTCTTCACAGACATGGACATGAATCTAGACATGGTTTTATAGGTTTATTATTACTTCCTCCTATTCCTTTTTATTTTACAACGTAGTACTTTTGTCATGGTAATTAAAAATAATATTTATTAATTGAAAGAACTAAATATTATTTTTTTCAATTATTTTACTTCAATTTAAAAAAAAATATATAATAAAATTAAAATTTTAAATTATTAACTTTAAATCCTAAAGATATTCCGTGAAGAGTGAGAGAGTTGACATGTTACATTTTGGCATAGTCCGCTTGAGTGGTCTAATAAAAGAGACAGTAACACCATGTTTACTATTTTTTTTAAAAATATTATCATATTTATATATTTATATAATATATTGATATATGCATTTAATAATATTTTTGAAAAATCTAAACAACGTAAATGAACACCATCTTTAGTTATGAATTATTACGTATTTCTTCATTCTAAATTAAAAATTTTAGATCAGACATTGGGTGTGAAGCGTTTATAATAAAAAATACATTAACTGCTAAAATGTATTTTAACGACAATTAATTCAACTTTAAAATAAATATCAGATACGGCCGAAAAAAATAGCATAATGTAAACTATGAATTAATCCAAATGGCTAAAGTCGGCTTTGGCAAGTTGTATTTTTATTCAGTCCAACTTGCAAATTAATCATACTGTCAAAAAAACAGATTCCAAATCATGCATGCTATCCAAAAACAACGTACTTTTCAAGAAAAAAAATTTCTTATAAAAAATTACTTTTTTTTTTTTTTGCTATATAATCATTTTTAGTCCCATTGTTATTGTATTATCTCAGTAATATTTGACTTTGACATATTTAAACCTTAATTAAGTTATATACTATGCTTTTAGTCCTCTAATTAGTACTTTATTTTTTTCAATAATACTTATTCATTATTAGTTAGGGGTGGGCAAAAACACCGAAAAACCGAAACACCGAACCGAATTTTTTAAAAATTTCGGTTTCGGTATTTCGGTTTTCGGTTCGGTATTCGGTTTACTTTCTTGTATTTTTCGGTATTTCGGTTCGGTTTTCGGTATGTATTATTTTGGAATTCGGTATTTCGGTTTAAACCGAAATATTATATTAAATTAATATTATATTTATATTATATTAATTAATAATTATTAATATTAAATAATCTTTTAAAAAATCAAACAAAAAAATATTACACTATATTTACTTTTTAGCCCATTAAGTTGAAAAGTCAAACAAAAAAATTATAAAGTTTAAAATTTGAAAAAGCCCACTAAGCAGGCCCATTAAAAAACCGAAATAAAAAACCGAACTGAAACAGTAAAAACCGAACCGAACCGAAATATTTCGGTTCGGTATTCGGTACACATTTTCCAAAAACCGAAAACCGAAAAAAACCGGAAAAAAAAACCCGAAACCGAACCGAAATACCGAATGCCCACCCCTATTATTAGTCTTGCACACTTTTTAAGAAATTATAAATAGAATGGCAATTCTAAAGATTTGTGTGTATCTATTAATTACTTTTAAAATTATGTTTGTATCCTTCTACTGGGTACACACTCTCTATGTCACGTTAATATTTATAATGTATTTATTTCATTATAAAATAGTTTAGATGGATAATAGGACTTTGAAATTTCAGATATAGTTCGAGAAAATACTTATATCTTATTCCAAAAAGAAAATTCAAATAAAGTAAAATTAGGGCAAACCTTAACAAGTACTAAAATTGAATAAATGTATCACAAATTTAAATTCACAACTAATATAAGAGAAAGCCATTTAAATTAGTTCCCTATGGTGCTTCTCCCTTTATGCTTATTATATTCTAAAGAGCTACTCAAACATTATAATTTGTTTAATTAACATAATATCCTTTAATAACTCCTCCCCTAATAAGAGATTCATAATTTGGATTATACTCATGAGCAATCCATTTTTCTTCATTTGGACTATGACGATACGTGAAATTCTCATCAAATCTCCATTCACAAGGTCTTGAATGGCTAACACATTCATAGTGAGAATTAAATGCCACAAATGTTCCCATGTTTGTGGAGCAATTGAACATTGTTGAAGTGGGGAAGAATTTTTTTATTTTGACGGTGATGTTGAAGGTGCCCATGGTATTTAGGTGTTTAACATCACCATCGTCATCGAAGGAGAAACAACGAATACTAAGGTAATTTGTATGGTTGTTGGTTATGACAACAATTTTTTCGTTCGGTAATCCTGTAACATTTGAGACATTTATATTGATCAGAAATAAAAATAATATTGTTGTCGAGGTGATAGTTGGAACAATTTTAGTTTCTTGCATGGTTATATGTACCAAAATGTTAAAAAAAAAAAAGATTACAAAGGATTAAAGAGTTCTTGGTTTCTTCTTATAAATTTGTTGAATTATTCAACCTTTATTATTATATTATTTATAGGGAAATTAAACAAGAGAAAAAAAGTTTTTGCAAAAAGTCTTAAATCTTTTATACTACATTTAAACTTTTACTATTTTTAAACCTTCCCATAAATAAAAGAATATTTCAATTCAGATGAAAAAATGACAAAAAATAATCTCTTATATTTGAGGAGGAAAGTTCAAAATGGTCCATTAATAATGTAAAAAACAATTTAGATCTCTTAAGTATGTTTTTATAAGCATAAATACCAATAATGTTTTATTAAATCATAAAGTACACACTAAAAAAAATATGGCGCTAGATAATAACAAAATAGAAAAAAGAATAACAAAAATTACACCTTAAAAATTCCTTAGACTTGAATTATTATTTTTTAGCAGAAATTACAAAAATTGCACCTTTTAATGTGAATTTTGGATAATTTTGATTTTCAATTTTTCATTTTAACTGTCGTTAAATTTAATAGAGAAAGTTCAATGAACATTTGATCACTAAAAGTTATATTTTTTTGATAATTGAAACAATAAAAATTGTTAAATGAATACTTAAGGAACTATTTTGAATTAATCCTCAAACAAAAGAGACTATTTTTTTTTTATCATTTTCTACAATTTTGATACACAAACTTGTGATTCTTTTTTTTTTTTGTCACAATATTAAATACAAATGTCATAATGTTTAGAGATTTAGAAGGGTACATAATAATTTACGTACCAAATAATAAAAAAGAGATATCATGAAGATGAATAAATTATGAATAATTTATTGGGATCAAAATTGTAAGATACTAAGATATCATGCGCAAACAAACAAAGCAAACTTTGAATGGTGATAAATAATATAACAGAAAATTATTCCTAAATAAAATATAATAAAATAAAATAATTTAGACAATTGACCTACATATGAAAAATTTAATAACAAAAAATAATAGGAAAATATCAACAAATGCTTCTCGACCTAAATAAAAGAGTATATTATGGATATTGTCATGAAGTGAAGGGGATTATGACTCCTTACTTTTTCCAAGAAAAAAAAATAGTTTTCCTTATAGAAAAAAGTAAAAATCAATTTTAATTAAATGAATATTTTTCCCTTTATTCAAGAAAAAGAATAGGTAAGTCATAAGTATTATGTGGACTATATTCAAAATTCTAGCAGTCGCATCTAAATTCAACTAAGATTTTATTAATCTCAAAACTATTTTATAATAGAATAAATTTCATCATAAATATTAACGTGACGTTATAAAACCAAATGAGTATCTTTGTGAATAACATGCGCTTCACAATTTTTTCCCACTAAAATTATTTTTTGAAAATAATATTTGTGTTGCCTTATTACGAAATTGATAACGGATTGAGAATCCAAAGAAGTGAGTGTTCTAATAAATTGGAATGTTTTTGGAGTCTAATTAATTAGATGTATTTAATTACATAATGTCCTATTAATAATATACATTTGTATTTATTAATTACTTTTAAAATTATTTTCATATTCTTTAATTGCTTGTACATTTTCTATGCCACGTCAATATTAATGGTGTATTTATTCTATTATAAAATAATTTACGTGGATAATAGGGTCCAAGTTAAGTTTGAGTGAATGTATCGCTATAATTTCAGATATAATTATGTACGAACATAATATTGAAGGAGAAAAGAATATTATATTATTTTGTATCTGAATCTTTATATTATTTTGAAATATATTATTACTCTAGTAAGAGATTTATAATTTGAATAAATTTTCATGTATGTAACTTAATATCGTTAAATATACACATAATATAAATTCAATATAATATGTAACTTGACTACATGTTGTAACCCAACTATATATTATCATAATTTGCTAACCAAATCACTCATTTGAGTATAGTCTCCAATGAAATGAAGAAGAAGCAAAATTAAACTATCTATGAAGTTATTGAATATTTGTATAAGGACCTCAACTAATTGACCTATTTTTCTAAATTGCATTTTATACTAATTACTTTTTATAATCAAACATTATGATAACGTTGAAATAAACTATCTGAATCTTCGATAATTTCATTTAGTTAACATAATATCCTTTGATGACTCCTCCCCTAGTAAGAGACTCATAATTTGGATTATACTCATGAGCAATCCATTTTTCTTCCTTTGGACTATGACGATACGTGAAATTCTCATCAAATCTCCATTCACAAGGTCTTGAATGGCTAACACATTCATAGTGGGAATTAAATGCCACAAATGTTCCCATGTTTGTTGAGCAATTGAACATTGTTGAAGTGGGGAAGAATTTTTTTATTTTGACGGTGATGTTGAAAGTGCCCATGGTATTTAGGTGTTTAACATCACCATCGTCATCGAAGGAGAAACAACGAATACTAAGGTAGTTTGTATGGTTGTTGGTTATGACAACAATTTTTTTGTCTGGCAATCCTGCTGCAACATTTGAGACATTTATATTAATCATAAACAAGAATAATATTGTTGTCGAAGTGATAGTTGCAACAATTTTAGCTCCTTGCATGATTATTATATATTCCTTTTCTTTTCTTGTTTTCCTCCTGAAATACCAAAATATTTAAAAAGATCAGAAGAAATTAAAGAATCACAAATGTTTGTTTACATAATCAATTTATGATATTGAAGAAGGTAATTAAAATCTATTTCTAATAAAGATTTGAACATGATATTGCTCAACTTTATTCAGACATAATAATTAAAGAGTTAATTAGCTTATCGAATAATTTTTTGGGTTAAGTTTTTTTAACAAACTAACAAAGTCTTGTTGAAAGAGAAAAATTGTACCTTATATTTATTGGCCGTAAATGGAGGAAGTTTTGGTTATAATCAATTTTACTTCAAAAAATAAATAAAATATTCTTCTTTTGTTTCTTGAAGGTTTTACCAAAATTTTTAGAGATATTTTCAATAACAAATAATTCTTGATTTCTTCTTATTCTTGATTTGTTGAATTATTAAACCTTTCTTATTATATACTTATTTTAAAATTAAACAGGTGGGATAGAGTTTTTGAAGGGTCTTAAATTTTTTATACTATATTTAAACTTTTTTCTATTTTTGAACTTTCCAATAAATAAGAGAATATATTAATTTATATAGTCAATTGTGTTTGAGGAAAGGTTCAAAATTGTCCCATAAAAACGCAATATGCATTTAAGCACAAATACCTTATCAAATTCTAAATATACAACACAAAATATTGCATTAGACGCTAATAAGATAGAAAAAGAATAACAAAAATAACACCTTAAAAAGTTATATCAAAATTGAAAAATAAACCAAAATTAGTAGAAAGTTAAAAAATTGTCATAGTTGCTAGCTTATGCTACGTTAAAAGGTCATGTTCATGTATTATGTCAATATCAAATCTGTAGCTAGGAATGACAATGGGGGACAGATGCGAGGCGGGGCGAATGCTTTTTTTTTCCTGGTTCCTTAGCTGCCTAAACTGAGTTTATTTCTTAAAGCAATTTGTGTCATATGTGACGTCCTACGTGTATTATGTCACATAGACTCATGTGTCTACTTATTCAATTTTATACAATTTTATACAATTTTAAGTGCTTAGTTGTGCACACCCAAAATTTGAGAACATAAACGTGAAATAATGCCAAGTTAAAGAACACATTTATGTATTACCAAATAATTTAAGTAGAGGAGCAAAATGGTAATTCAACTTTTTACTTTGGAGCTTCCACTTATAATAATATATGATAATAGATATAATATCTTGAAAAATATAATAAAAAAATTACTATAATTAAAAAACGAGTGTAAATTAGGAATTAAGTGTAAAATTATTCATTAATTTCATAAAATGAACAATTAAAGTCGAGGCTAGGATTAGGGGTTTTGAGGTTCTGACAAAAAGAGAATTTTTTTTGTTAATAATGAGATTCAAACCCACAACTCTAGTATAAAAGTATTTCCATGATCATTCACCACTAAACTATCAATCAATTTTATTAGAGATTTACGAGTTAATTTTTATTTATTTATATAATTTTCTAGTACAAATACATAGAATTTACGAAAAAATTACTGTATTCGTTTGACCTACGAACTCCCTCATTAGCTCCGTCTCAGTGAATAAGTACCATTAGACATATTAAAATAGTATAATCGACAATTATTATTGGACCAACGAAATACTAACCATTACATATAAAGAGAATAAAGTTCCCTAAGGTCATAATCTTACTAGACAGCCTTATTGTGATTGAAACTTGAATGATGGTGCTATTGGTGCATCATTCATTGATGAGCGGAGACTTCAACAAGTCAATGGTAGTTCTCAAAGGATACATATATCATTTATTATATTCCTATGAGTTGAATGATTAAAAATACATTTAAATTTTATCATGTTTTATTAATGTTTTTTATTTGAATTTATCACCGGTGATTTATTAAATCATATATTAAGTATTAGTTGTTTAGTTTTTCTACCTGAAAATATCAATATTGTTCAAGTAGGAAAACAGAGTACATGTAATTTGATAAATAGGTGGTGATAATTTAGGCGAGGGAAAGTGAACACCAGATAGTTCATGTGGGAAGGTCGCAAAAATATAATATTTCGCATGTGTTTTTGATCATAAACTCTGTCTTTATCAAAGTGTATTTGGTATGAAGAAAAATATTTTTCAAAAAATTATATATTTTATTTTAAATAAGTAGGTTTCTTACTTATATTATAGCATTTGATAAGTAAGCAAGAAAAACTTCTCCAGAATTATTTATATGTGATAGCAAAACACTATGGAGGCGAGATGGAATGGAAAGTGAGGTTTGGGGGGTGGGGGGGTGTTGTCAAAGGGTTGGGATTGAATAGGTGGGAAAGAGATAATGAACTTGGAAGAATACGGTATGCACTTCATTTTTTTCTATTTTCATTAAGAAAGTTTTTTTCTTCTTATTTTTAAGAAGGCATAATACATAAATATACTCTTTAAGTTGATCTTATTTCACATTCTTTCAACTTTGAGTGTACATACGTAGAGACTTAAATTTGTATAAAGTTGAACAAATAAATACACAGATCCTACGTGACATCATACATGACAATTTATATTTTATGAGGTGTCTTACGTGTAAGATACCATATAGGACTCATCTGTCTAACTGTTTAACTTTAAAATCCTAAGTGTATATTTGTTCAAACCCAAAATTAAATGACCTAAAAACAAAATGAAGTCAATTTAAAAGATATATTTATATATTATACATAAAAAAAAAAACTTATTTCCATAACAGATAAAAATTTTCAAAATATTTTAATCAAAGAAAAAAAAAATATTTTTAATACTACACACACCCAAATAAAGACTTTCTTTTTATCCTTTTTATATCCACACAAAATTTCTACGTTAATTAGAAAAATGGTGCAAACATCTAAATCTGTAAAATGAATGGTCTGAAAGAAAAAGAAAATTGGAAAAGAAAATTCTTACAAACAATTATGATGAATCACTTCTTCATGTTACTAGTTTTGTAAGCTGTCATTACATAGTCGGATTTTAAAACAAATATTTTTTAGACGTTACATATATTAGTCGTTCATTTTTCAAGTATAAATATCATCATCGTTTATCTAGTAAATGAAATAACTGATAGTCGAAATGCGATTTAATGAATAGTTAGTAATAATTTAAGTAGATAATAAAACACACCAGATAGTTCATATAAAAAAACTCATAAAAACGTAATACAATTCAAATGTATTTTTAACAATCAACTTCATCTTATAAAATAAAGACTTATTTTCTTTTTCTTTTCTATAGTGATTCGAAAGGGTTGATCACAAAATTGCAAACATTCAAGGATATACTTTTCACATCCACACAAAATTTCTACGTTAATTGGAAAAATAGTGCAAATATCTAAATCTATGATTAAGATGATTGGCCTGAAAGAAGAAGAAAAACAAAATGGGAAAAGAAAAATCATAGAAAAGAAATAATATATTTTGTGTCACTAGAATGAAAAAAATATTTGCATCATCAAAAGCATAAAATTTATGTAAAAAAAGAAAATGTAGAAGACGAAATAAAGTAATGAAAATGAGAATGTTGAGATAGATGTGTGTGACATATTAAGGAGTTTTGAATATATATGAAGATATTCGGGACAAGGTGAGAGTATCCGCTGTGATAGACAAGATGAGAGAAGCGAGTTTTAGTTGGTTTGATCATGAGAAAAAGAGATGCAAAGATGTCAGGTGAGAAAGTGTAAGAGGTTAGATTGATGGATCTGCGGAGAAGTAGTGGTAGGCTTAAGAAATATTGAGAATATATTTTCGATTTATCGATTTTGGTCATTAACAATTGGATTTTCAATATAATCTATAGATTAAAAAAGGACTTATAAAATAAATATAGGACTTCTCTAACAAATTTGATACGATACGACAATAATGTAATTTTACAAATGCTCATAAAATAGAAACAATAATAACTAATATGAAAAGAACTATAAGGTGTAACACAAAGAGAAATTAAAAGGAATAGAATTTTTACTTTAGATTTTGACGTTTTGTATAATGTGAAATAGTGAACTCAAAGTCATTGTGAAGTATGAATTAAAGGACAAAAATAGTTAACTAGTAAGGTATTGAAATTACAATTTAATATTCATACACAGGTAAAAAAAGTAAATTACTACCGTCTTAATAGATTATCGATATATCCAATATTAAAAATTAATATCAAACCAATAATTTAATAAGTCTTTTTATATAAAACCATTAACCCAATAATCTAATAATAATAATCAATAATATTTTTTCGATTCAATTTATAATAATAATAATAATAATAATAAAATAGTACAACCTATTTTATGTGGAATTTATTTGTGTGAATTGGCTTTGAAATATTCCACTTACAAATTGTAAATTCATATAAATGATAACTTGACAATTATGGTGTATTAAGTAAGCAAATTATTTTCTTGACATTTTGTTCTTTCTATGTTTCATTTTATGCTAAAGTATTTGACACACAAAAAAAAATAATCAAAAAGTAGGGATTTTTGAAACTTATAAGTTTAATATAGACATAATAGATAAATATATCATTTAACGCGACTTTAGCTGATATTATGCCCTCTAATATTAGTTGTACACAAATAGACTCTTAAACTTATATAAAATTGAATAAGTAGAACATGAGTCACGTAGAACACAAAATTGTCACGTGTCAAGTTAAAGTTATATGTTATTCATTTGTGCCCTATTTTTTGTGACTCTTACAATTTATTTCATATATAAAGTATATTCATAATTCATTTCAAAAAGAGCAAGTGTATCATTTGCAGACATCCTAATTCGTGATTGGATTATTATTTGGGCTCAGATCAAAAAGGTTTTGAGGCCCAATGAGTTTGATATGGAGAAATGTAATAAAATTAGGGTTGATAATTGGCGGGTTGAATCAAAATTTGGGTGGATCACAATTGGGTTACTCTGGCTAAGATTCAATTCAGTTCAAAAGCTTATATTAAAATGGGTTGGGTACTGGGTTATAGAACGAGTCAAGTTACATACCAATTCAATTTTTACTAAGTTTTAATTAATTGTTTTATTTGTTCTTTTACAATTTTTTAGTATTTAATAAAATAATTTTTTCTTTATTATGACTATATATAATATATAAAAATACAAAAAAAAATGTTTTTTAAAAATAATTTGACAAACTTGTCTCGAGTCAATTTGGGTTACATATCAACCCATATTTTAATGGGTTGAAATATTGAGCTAATAAATTATCTGCCCAAACTTATACGGGCGGGGTGAATTGGGTTTGATTTTGTCATCCCTAAAGAAAGGGGATAGTTTCAAATATATACAATAAAGTAATTAATTTACATAAAATATAGTCATGTTTTTTTTTAAAAAAAAAAGAGCCAAAAATCATAGAAAGTAATCAAAGTATATATTAAGTTATTAACTATACAATATAGCTTCTCAATAGTCATAGAAAGTATATATTGTCTATACAATACAACTTACATGCCTATACATGAGAATTGAGATATACACTGACAATACATTATGATACACTCAAAAAGCTTAATATAGTTTAACTATATACATGAAGTATACATGGACTATTCAATCTCGATCAATTCAAAATCACCTCTAAACAATCCCAAATTTTAAATATAAAACTCTTTCAACATTTCAATTTTTTTGATATATAATTTGATTGAAGGATTAACATTTGTGATATATTGAAATTCTCTCAACAGTTCGAGTCATTAATGGCGAAATTAAAAGGAAGAAGAAGAAGCAATTTGGATAATTTTAAAAATTAGGCTAATTTTCTAACAAAGCAAAAAATTGGATGATCGCCATATTTTAGAGTGACCACGATTTATAGCCAAAGTTAGTTCTTATAGCTTTTAATTTCAATAAATATTGCAATTATGTATATATTTCACCTCCACTCACCATATGATGTTTGAATTTCATATATACAATTGAAAGTTTATTTTTTTTTTTGTTTGAACTTCAATATATATGTATATATATATATAATAGAACTTCAATTATTATTATTTTGAAATGTGTAAACATATAAATAGCTATTTTGCCTCATTTGACTATGAAAATTGTGAGTATATTTTTTAAAAAATAATTTTTATTTTTACAAAGTGAAACTCTCGACTTAAATAGTGTATCCTCCAATTTTAAAGCTAGCATTTTAAAACAGTTTTAAGTTATAGACTTATAATACGTCCATCCAAAATGTTGACTTTTTTGTCTGATTAATCCTTTTTTTTTGGTAAGAAAAGATTTAGGATTTTATAAATATAAGTTTATTCCTTCTAACTTAATCAATATTTACGGTGTAATTTTAGGATTTTTGAGTTTCGGTTATGGGACAAATTTTGTGAACCACCTTGTGTTTCGAGTGAATTGGTTGGGCGTTATTTCTCTCTATAATTTGTACTCTCATAATTATAGTGGATTGCTCATCTCCTTATGTAGGTCGATTGACCGAACCACGTTAAATCTTTGTGTTCTTTTGATATATTTCTCGTTTGTCTTCTTACTCATGGTCTCGAAGTTTGTTTTAGTAACTTCCACATGACATCTGACTATTTTCGATCCTAAGTGAAAGATATATTGTTTAGATGTACATAGATAGTAATTTTTATTTGATGAAAGTACGAGATAGTAATAGCAGGGGTCCGACTCAATGTAGTAGCCTATCTGTGGATCGATTTAATTACTATCTTTACCTACAATTTTAAAGACACATATACACACACATAAAAATAAAAAATAAAACGACATTGATTATTGGCCATAAATACCAGATTAATTAATGTGGTTGACACATAGTAAATTTCTCTATCGCCTTGCAATAGGCCGTGTGAATCTTAGTTTAAGGTAAGGATCGTTAATACGTAAACAAAGTCTTACATTAATAACTAAAAAGAAAATTACATAATAACTTCAAAATTCAATTATTTTTAATATACTAATATATTAGTTTTTTCAAAATGATTATAAAAATGAAATCTTGGAAACATTAATTGCATGTAGGTGGTATTTGTTGAATGTTTCAAAGTTTTTCACATTCTTGTATTGTATGTGGACAATTTCTTCTTAGTATATATATTATATATATATATGCATGAGTCACTTTAAATATTATGACTAACCGCAAAATCTTTATTGCGTGTGTGATCCAAATAAGATTGAATTAGGTGCAATGCACTTTATGTGATCCAACTAAAATAATAATTGATGACATATTATATATATATATGTGGTGTGTGGGGTGGGGGTGGGGGGAGGACACACCATGCATCATGCTAGGAAAGTAACAAGTCAAACTTGCACAAACTTTGTCATGTCCTTAGAATCAAATGTGATGGCACTTGCACCGGACAGAAAAAACAGATTCAGAATTTAAATTTATAAAATATTATTATTTAGTAGATTCTTTTGTATATATATAGGATCTGGATAGAAATTAATCTACACATATATGAACTTGTAATTGGGCTTTTAAATTCGCCACTATATTCGCGGGAGCTTGATTTCCTTTGATGAGCTAAACATGTGAAGAAAAGATAACATATGGTGATGAAGCTCGAAAATACGACATCTTATCTATTCTGATATCATGTTAAAATCTATGATCATATACTTTTTAAAAACTTAAATTGTTAGAAGAATACACATTTTATATTTACCTAGTTATACATAAATATTGAAATCACACCTTAGCATTATTAATATGTAAGTTTTTAGCAACTTTTGAACTCGTAGTTAAGAATTAAAACTATCTGATATTTGAAATTAACTGAATCCGATTAATCTGAATTTATGTCGACGTAGGATCACTTGACTTTTTCTCTCTCAGTTATTTTATTTTGATTTAATTTTTATATATTTCTGATATCAATATGAGAGCTAGATTAAATCTGAATTTGCACTGAAAAATCTCATATTGACAAGTAAATTGTTTTTCTAACAAAAGCAACTTCATACCTAAAGAAACTCGAACCAAATATCTCTAATTAAAAATGATAAACTACCACCAGAATTCTTACTCGTCCTAAGCCCAACTTCAATAATCACTAGTTTTGGCACAATGTAAAGTTGGCAAATAATTATTTACATTTACTCCTCTATCACCTACTATGCATCAATTTTCAAGGTGACAAATTAATAACACCAAAATATTTCTTTGAAACCATGTGGTACCATTTTTTTAAAAAAAAATATTTTTTGCATGTTCAACCTTTATCTTCTAATGTTACATATTCAAATTTTTAAGAAGATAGGTACACTACAATAAATTGGTAAATTTAAAATTTATATTTGATAAGTTTAACCTTTATATATTTATTGGTAGATCTATTAATTTACACTTTCAATAATTTAGAGAGTTTTATTTGAAGTTTTAGTAAATATTTATATTTATATTTTTACTTATACTGAATATATTATTATCTATTTTAGCACATTAATTATATATTACGTCCTCTGTTGCTATAAATTTAATAATACAAAATTATACGATAGCAATCGAAGAATAAGAATTTCAATATATTAAATTTGAAGATTTTGAAAGGACAAATCAAGTGGAGGTGCACAAATTAACCCATCACACCATAGGATTCTTTGAGTTTAAATGCACACATAAAGCATATTTAAATATATAATATCATTGTTATACATCATGTAATAAAGGAAGCATAAATACACATGAACTCAGGCTCCTCTTCCTATACATGTAAATATATAAAAATCACACATATTAGAAAATACTAATATTTTAATTTTTAGCTATGTTTGAACCCATAGCTAAGAACCAAAACTCATATTGTTTCATTTTGATAGAAATAAATGCTTGCAACTCATGATTTACTATTTACTAAATAAGCGTTTAGTATTGCTTGTTCACATCTTATCTGATTAATCTGAATTCACGCTTATACAAGTGATTTGGCTTTATCCCTAAGTAAATACTTTTGAATTTTTCCAGTAGCAGTCTTTGGAAGGTCATCTTCTATAACAACTGTCCTTGGTACCATGTAAAGAGGTAAATTCTCTTTACAAAAATCTCTCAACTCCTTCTCGGTCACTTTGCACGCATCGTTTTTTAAGCTTACGAACACACAAGGTGTTTCACCCCAATAATTATCTGGACGTGCTACTACAGCTGCCTCATTCACCGCGGGGTGTTTGTATAAAATTGACTCAACTTCTACACTGCTTATATTCTCGCCACCACAAATTATAACATCTTTCAATCTATCTTTCACTTCTAAGTATCCATCTGAATGCATTACTCCGACGTCTCCGGTGTAAAACCATCCATCATTTTTCATGCATTTTGATGTTCCTTCAGGGTCTTTAAGGTACCCTAACATCACACTACCTGTTGGGAATAAAATTAGATGCGAAAACATATCTGAATATGAAAAAATAAAAGAAAATCTTTAATTTAATGTTACTTTAATTTTCACCGCATCAAACTTTCTATATATTTATTAAACAAGAATAAAAAATAAAAATAAATAATAATTACTACTCCTCTTTTTCTTTAAAAAACAATATTAGTAATCAATTATTTCTAATAAGCACAATAACAACATAATTTCTTTATTTATTATTTGGTCCATTAATGCTACAATTTATTGTGGACTCTTGGGACCATTTTTCATATTAATAGACTACTTTAAGTTGGTCCGAACATCTCAAGACAACAGATACTCCCCCACAAGTAATAAATTAATTTAATTTTTTTATATTTATTCATTATTCTAAAAAAAATCATTTTTAATATAGAAAAATAGTTCAATTTCGTTTCATGTTTTATTCTTAAAATTAATTACTTAATCCTTAAATAATTTTTGAAGACTTAATACTCAACATATTACTTTTTATACTAAAATATGCATATCTTTCATTTATCAGACATTACAAAATTCAGAGTGAACAAGTAAAATTGAATAGAGAAAATAGACTGTTAATGATATAAATTTCTATCTTCGCAAAAATTACGATATGTGTAAGATTATATATTTGAAAAGATTTTTATAAATTTAATACTTCTATATAGTAATCATGACAATTAGAATAGACCAGAGAAAATATAATACTCGAAATAAAAAGTTACCATAGTAAAAAATTAAAATTAAAACGAATCGAATAATATGTACCTCCTTTCAAAACAATTTCTCCAACAGCCATTCCATTCCTCTCAATACTAATGCCAGTTTCAGGATCCACTACATCAACTTCACTAAACCCTACCATCTTCACACCTTGTCTTGATTTTAGTGTTGCCCTCTCTGAATTTGTCAATGAATCCCATTCTTGTTTCCATGCACATGTCACCGCGGGCCCACCCGTCTCTGTCAATCCATAACCGTGACTTATCACGAATCCCAATGATTCTGTCCTGTCCAAAACTGTGGCCGGGGGTGGCGCCCCGGCCGTTAGGATTTGGACAGGGGAATCAAGGGGTTTCCTTTTTGAATAGGTTGATAACATATTGAGTACTACTGGTGCACCACACATGTGAGTTACCTATATATATACAAAATTATATAATCAAAATCACTAAACAAATAATGTATTAATTGTTAATTTAAATAAATACAAAGTAATTAAATTGATATCACATTTTCTTATCATGATATCAAATCAAAAAAAATGCTCACATAAATTTGGGCAGATGAATATTTATCTCTAATAAATTAAGTTGGTAGATGATACGGTCATAAAATTGAACATTATGTCTAAGTAGCTTACAAAAAATAAAGAGTTGAGTTTTATTGCTATAACATATATACAATAAATAAAAAAAGTCATGTGTCAGATTCATAAAGTAGAATCAGACCCACATTAGATAAGGTATATTGAAGATATTATCATTAAGTGATTAAAAAAAAAAAAAAAATTGAAAGCTTAATCTTTTAAATGAAACATTCGACGTTACCTTATGTTGTTGAATCGCTTCATATATTAAAGCAGCATCATGACTCCGACGTAGACACACATTGGTTCCACCAACAGCAGCCATAGTCCAACAAAAACCCCAACCATTGGCATGAAAAATTGGTAGGGTCCACAAGTACACCGGTTGCTTCGGGACGGACCAATCAATTAAGCCCATGACACTCATCATAAACGCACTTCTATGACTATGAAGCACACCTTTCGGTGCATAAGTAGTCCCAGAAGTGTAGTTTAGTGTCATGGGCTCCCATTCGCTCTCTGGAGCGATCCATTTGAAATGCTGGTCCCCTTCATCAACAACATTCTCATAACTATTATAAAACTCATTTCTCGATACTAAAGGTGTACCACTACAATTATCCTCGATGAGGACTAATTTAGGACGTTGTAAATTAGAAGGGAATAGAGAAATCGCCTCGAGTAATAAAGAACTCGATTGATAGTCCACAAATACAAGCTTTGATTCGCTATGCCGGAGCAAAACGGATAGGGTACGTGGATCGAGGCGGAAATTTATGTTGTTGAGGATCGCACCGGACATTGGCACGGCGAATTGGAGCTCGTACATTGCCGGAATATTTGGGGATAACACGGAAACGACATCGCCTTTCTTGATCCCTATCGAAGAAATCGAAGAAGCCAATTTTTTACACCTAGTGTAAGTTTGTGACCAAGTGTAACTTGTGTCATTGTAAACAATTGATGTGCGATTTCCATAAACAATAGAAGCCCTTTCTAAAAAGTCCAAAGGCGAAAACGGGCACATATTCGCTTTCCCCTTGGATATTTTAGTGGTCACACTCTCGTTTTCTTTAAAAATTTCAGGAGGAGCAATAACAGGATTCAACGCTAGCGTAGATCGGATCGTACATTTCTTTAATTTGTTTACTTTAAAGGGGATTCTTGATTTAAAGAGTTGATAACCTAATGGATTGGATATGCTAAGGGATGATAAGTTGCAAGCATGAAGAGATGGATTTTTTGTAGAGCTAGTTGGTGTTAAAATATCCATAATGTAGTATGCTTAATTTTTTTAAATTTTCCTTTCCTTAGTATGGATGGATATATATATATATATATAATAATAATAAGAAGAAGTTATGGGGAAGTTGGGGCATATATCAAAATTAAATGTTGTAGGTACCACTATGAATTTGTCTTTATTAGACGGTCCAACATGTCTTTTTTTTTTTTTTTTATTGCGTCTGATTTTATATTGAAATTCAACTAAATTCGTAAAGGATTTAAATCAGAAACATTTGATCAAAAATAAAAAAATATTTATCGCTCTATCACGATTATTTTCAGTGTCTTATCATGATTATCATGAGGTTACCTTTTGTCTAATTTGATTTGGAGTGAAACAAATACTCTCTTATCATGATATATGTCCCTCTGCTTTATTCTGTTTTACACGGAAATAAATGTTCTTTTTTCATGATTATCATGAGAAAACCCTTTGTTCTATTTTGTTCTGGAGTGAAATAATTATTTCTTTATCATGATTATCATGAGATTATATGGTAGGGGTAAATATGTGTGTCTCGGATTCAAATTTTGAATTTTTTTTAAAAAAAAACTTTAATCGAAAGTGTTTTATTATATTTTATATGATAATTTATGTTCAAGATGATTTTTCACATGTATTATGCTATGAGACTCATATGTTTACTTATTTATTTTTGTACTAGTTTAATTGCATGCTTCTGCACATTCATGAAAAAAAGCATAAATATGAAATAAGGTAAAGTTAAAATACAAATTTATATATCATATCTAATATATACTCACATATTAGAATAATACTCCCTTCGTCCGCTATTGTTTGTCATGGTTTCTATTTTTAGAGTCAAACTGTAAAAAAAATTACTAATATTTTAAGATGTATTTTTTAATCATATGAATATGCAAAAAAATTGCAATTTACATTACTCTTCATATAGTTTTAGAATATCTAATTTTTTTATTTAAAATATCGAATTAATGTAACATAATTTAAGTTTGAAAATTAGTCAAATTGACTTTCGAAAAGCGTAATGTGACAAACAATACCAGACGGAGGGAGTATCTACTAATGAACTTAAAGTATCTTTAAAATTATAAGTTCAATAATATGTAAATATGATCTTTAACTTGGTTTCAGCGGACAATTATGCCTTCTAACTTTGATTGTACATAAGTAGACACTTAAACTTGTATAAAAATGAACAAGCAGACACATGTGTCCTACATGACATAATACACATAAAACTTCACGTAGAATACAAAATTGTCATGTAGGATGACATGAAGGAAGAATGCGTCTATTTGTTCAATTTTACATAAATTTAAGTGTCTGTTGATACACACTCAAAATGAAAAATCATATAGTTACTCGCTGACACCAAGTTAGATCACGTTTATATATTCTGTCTTTAGAAAAATCACCTCACAATTTCTTTTTACTCCTTCAGAAATTAGATTCAACTCAAATTTAAGAAATTAAACTTGATCCTTGTTTTATTGAGACTCGATCCAAATCCATTTTTGAATATGAATTATAGTGTACCATCTTTAATTAATAAAATTAATAAGTAATACATAAACTTGAATATGAATGACCTTTAACTTGATTTTATTTATCAAATATGACATTCAATTTTGTTCGTGAACAAATAAAGATTTTAATTATTCAAAATTTGAATAAATAAACAATCGCAGGTCATAAATTGGAATGTGGGACGCCACATAGAAGGCATATGTCTATCTGTTCAATTTTATACAAATTAAAGTGTCTATTTATGCAACCAAAATTAAAGGGCATAAATGTTAATTGAGGTCAACTTAAAAGATACATTTATATATAATGTCTTATTAAAATCACTACAGAAACGCTTATTTTAGGAGGGGCTTAACTAGGGATTACAATGGGGCGGGGCGGGGCGGGGCGGGGCGGGGCGGATTGAGCTTAACCCACAATGTTTATAGTCAGCCTCGTTCCGCATAACAACCTTTTTCCTTTTCAACCCACCCCGCATAGACCCGCACGCATAATTTTTATAATATTTTCTTTTTCTAGTTAAGTTTGATACTAAAAATAAAATTCATACAAATAAATTTATTTTTTCATTTAGTTATATTAATATAATAGAATAGTAACTTTTTAAAAAAAATTAGAGGTCAATTGGAAAACATATAGGAAATTGTATTATTTTTTATCGAACCATTTTCATTTACTATCTTGAAAATTTTAGTAGCTTTAAAAAAAAATTCAACAAATAATGTTATCACTCTTATAACATGTAAAAAGTTGAAATTAATTTTGAACATATATAAAATCATATATATCAACAACCCGCCCCATACAACCTTATACCCACTCGGCCCCTGCCCGCATAGCCTTAAATCCATCCGACCCTCACTCTGCACCGCCCAATTATCATCCCTAGGTTTAATTGCATTTTGCGCGGGTTTAAACATCACGCAATTTACTCTTACAACGGTTACAAAAATCCTCTCAAATATTTCATTTAGCAATTATTTTTTATATATTAATAAATTCATTTAAGAGGGGTTTATCACAAGTAGGCATTTTTTCTCCAATTTTTTTTCCCTCTAGCACACGTAATTTGGGTGTATTTCACTCAATTTATTAGGTAGAATTCGAGTGTTTATTTGTTTTAGTTTTAAATAATCAAAATATTGACAAAGTTAAAAGGCCTATCAAATTAAGGGTCATGTTTATGTGTTATTATCAATTTATTAAAGAGTAATTTGATCAATAATGTTGTTTTTTTAAAGTTTAGTTTTGTGATATTAAATTATACTTTTGTTGTGATTTTTTTGCTTACATGGTAAAATTGTATTAAAAAAATTGAGATAATTTTAATAGTAATCTACAACTAATAAAAAATTATGTTTATGAGCAAAAACTGTAATTTTATATCATGATTTCTATCTTATGTAGTTTGAAATTTCATTAAATCAAGGGTAGACTTTTGGTAATAGCGAGAGTAAAATTAGATAAAATAATTAACAAGAAATAAATAAATTAGGGGATTAATATCTCAAAAATCCTTAGTGAAATTATTTTTAATCTTTTATTTATATATATAAAAAATTATTTGGTGATTGATTATATATAGAGAAACTTTCACATATAGCCACTTAAAAATAATTAATTACTCTCTATAGCTACAGTTTGATAATTACAATTTGTAGCTACATGTTATATAGAGGAGAGAGGCGAGCGAGACTGGGAGAGAGAGGAGAGAGGCGAGAGAGAGGGGGAAAAGAGTGGAGAAAGGTGAATTGTATATGTATATTGGTTAGATAATTGTATATTATACATATATATTTGTATATATGGCAAGAGAGATTGGGAGAGGGAGGAGAGAGGCGAGCGAGACTGGGAGAGAGAGGAGAGAGGCGAGCGAGATCGAGAGAGGTGAGAGAGAGAGGGCAGAGAGTGGGAGAGAGGTGAATTATAAATGTATATAATTGTATATTATACATATACATTTGTATAAATGGCAAGCGAGATTGGGAGAGGAAGGAGAGAGGCGAGTGAGATTGAGAGAGGGAGGAGAGAGGCGAGCGAGAGAGGATAGAGAGTGGGAGAGAGGTGAATTGTATATGTATATAGGTTAAAAAATTATATATTATACATATGTATTTGTATATTTTGGTGAATATTACATATACAAACATGACTAATTATACAAACTCGAAGTCAGCCCACGTAATTAATGTATATTGTTAGTCACGAGTGGTAATTATAGCAAACTATAGCTATGATGAGTAATTAAATAGTATAAATTTGCTTAGCCGCATAATTTTTCCTTATATATATCATACTTTATATGGGACAATTCAAAATGACATATTTACCCTTATCCAAAGATTCCCCCAACCCCCAACCCCCTACAAAATTCCATTATTAGTTAATGTTATATAATATTACTATTCTGAAATGGTAATGTAAATTACCTACATTTTATTCTATTTAAACTTTATTTTATAAATATTACACTAAATGTATTATTTTATATTATAATATCATTATGAAATTTTTGAAATAACTATTTTTCAACCCAAGGAACCTACTCAAGTACAATTTACTATCCTAATCAATGCAGAGATGGGTATACATGCTAAATCTATGTCACCTAGCTGGCTTATTAATTATTATAGAAATTAATGTTTCAACTACTTGCTGCTCCAAAAACCCTAAGTTGGTGGAAGCAATTAATTTACAGTTTGTATCTAAAAATAGTATTTTTAAAAAAAATACTTTCTCTGTTCTTTTTACATGTCGTCTATTTCTATAAATAGTTGATTTATAATACTTGTCATTTTATAAAATTAATATATAAATTAACGTATTGTTCTTTTTTACTATATATGACACGTAAAAGAAACGAAAAGATGCTCTTGTCGTTCATTTTTAATTGCTCATTTTGAATTTGACACACTTTTTGAAAAATAATATTTATATATAGATATTTTATCATAAATCTTAAAAAATAAGTATTTAATATTAAGAAAAAAATAGAAAAATATATATTATATTATCCTAATATGTTAAAATAATAATAATAATAATAATAATAATAATAATAATAATAATAATAATAATAATAATAATAATAGGAATGAAAATGGGGAGGGGGAGGGTTAAGACTATGTGAGGCGGAGCACGTTTAAGGTTATGAGGGGGGCTTAAGGCTATGTGTGTGGGGGGAGGGGGGGGGGAGGGGAGCGGGTTTAAGGTTATGTGGGTGGGGACGATTTGCGGGTATATGTGATTTTATTTGAGTTGAAATTGAATTTTAATATTTTACATGTTATAAGAGTGATAGAGCATTATTTATTAATATAATTTATTTAAAACTATTAAAACATTTAAGATAATAAATAAAAATAGGTCAATAAAAAATAATACAATTTTTCTAATTGATCTCTAAAAAAAAGACACTATCCTATTAAATTAATACAATTTAATCGAAAAATAAATTTATTTTTATGAATTTTATTTATATTAAAACACTTAAGCGCGGCGAATTTATGCGAAGCGGGAAAATGCGAAACTGAAGTTGGTTGAAAATGAAAAAAACTGTTATGTGGGGGCAGGGCGAGGCGGATTAAGCAAAACCCGCACCGCACCGCCCAATTACCATTAAATATAAATAAAATCCACTTTTGAAATAGTGAAAATTCTCATAAATAGTATTTTCTTCGTTCCTAATTACTTTTAAACTTTATCTTTTATATATAGTTGTCCTAATTACTTGTCCATTTTGATAAATAAAAAAGACAATTTTTTTTACCTATTATACCCTTAATTAATTACTTTAAAGAAATGTAAAACTTCTTTAAAATCATAAGATTTTAATTCATCTACTTCAATCAAAATTAATAGGAGTAAAATGATAAATTCGTTATTTCAATTGTTATTCTTAGTAGGTGTGTTAATTCTAAAAAACACAAATAATTAGGAATAAATAGAAGAGAGTTTTTTTTTTTTGGTGAACTGAATAATTTAATTAATAGCTAAAATAAGATATTGTTTCCGCCATTGACAGTACAAGAAGAGTTAGGGGCCGTGGTATGGCCTAATACATCAGTAGTTAAAACGGAAAAGGGTCAAAGTTGCCTATGAACTATACGAAATAGATCACTTATACCCTTTATTATATTTTGGGATAAAAAATACCCCTGCCGTTATCCTAGGAGACCATAAATACCCTCAAGAGTTAACACCCCAATTTAGTGATGTGGCATGCCACATGGGACTAATCCCTCCACCTAAGCGTTGCCAATAAGATTCACTACAAAAGAACTTGACTTTTAGTGGCGACAAAGTTCGCACAAAATCTCAAAATATTGCCACGAAAGGTTATGAGTGATTTTTAGTGACGACTAAGGCTCCAACACCCATTCGCTAGTAAAACTTATTTTTTTCAACAAAAAATATGATAATTAATTTTCGATTGCAACCTAATTTTCTAAAATAAATAACTTGCAATATCAATATTTAAAACACCCAGTATTATTACGAAAAATCATGAAAATTACTTCTCGATTCACATCTAGTGCTATATAATGCATCATTGTAATCTTTATACATTTACATATAACATAAAAACAAAACATACAATGTATTCAAACTCCTACTTAATCGATATCATTTTTGTTTTTTTAAAAACAACGAAGAAAAAAACAAAATTAGAATTTAATGTTAAAAATATTTAGTGACGATTTTTTGGGATTTTGTGGCGACTATTGTCGCCGCTAAAGGTCTAGTTCTTTTTTAGTAAATCCTAGTTGGCAATGCTTAGGTGGAAGGATTAGTCCCACGTGGCTTGCCAAGTCAATAAAAATATGAAGTCTTAACTCTTGATGGTATATGTGGTCTCTTAAGATAACAGCAGGGACATTTTATATCCCAAAATATAATGAAACGTATAAATAATTTATTTCACATAATTCAGTAGCAATTTTAATCCTTTTTCGTGGTTAAAAGGATTAAGTTTTCTTGTATACATAATTCCTAAAGTGTCTGTCCAAACTACAGAGTTGAGAGTAGTTGCCCACCAGTCAAAGGTCTTAAAGGAAGAACAACAAAAAGCATGTGAATTAGAGATCAATTAATGTTGTTATTAAATTATTTATATATAATAATACTTCTATATGTTCCTAATTCACATGTCGTTTCTGTGAAAAATAATGTTACTTAATATATAAGTGATGTTATTTTTTTTAATTTATCCTTTGAGATGTATTAACTTTAAAATTATGTATATATAAATAACTTATTCATGTTTATTGTCAATTTCATTAATAAAAATAAATTAATTTATATTTATTTATAAAAATTTGACTTCAAGATGACACTAAACAAGAAAATAATTAATAGTAAATTTTCTTAGTTTATTAAGAGACGTAGAATCTAAGATAATTACATATAAATAAAAAAAAGGAAGTACAAAATTTAACATGCCACGAATGTCAATCATTTTGTTGGAAGACGAATAAAATGCAATAATTTTAGTTTTTTCTTTAAAAAAAAGACATTATAAGAAAATCATATCTAAAGTTTGGGATCGTTTAAAAAATTTAAATCGTTGAAAATTGAAAAAGAGTTAAACTAATTAAGAAAGTTAAATTGTTGGCTGTAATCAATTTAAATTGTTCTTAATAGTAATATTATAGGTTACTTTTTAGAAGATAAAATTATTATTATTATTATTATTATTATTATTATTATTATTATTATTATTATTATCGCGAAAGTAGTTTTGGAATCTTGGCCAAGCATAAATTGTTGCTTAATATTAACAAAAATATTTTTAAAATTGATTAACAAGACTAAATAACCACTACACAAAAATACTTTTTAAAAGATATTTCTAATAAAAATTATTTTTACATATATATATATATATATATATATATTAAAAACTTGGTCAAATAAGCTATTTATTGCACATTAAAAAGATTTTTAAGGCAAGAAAAGACGTATGGAAGAGTGGTTGTTATACATTAACTGGACTATAGTGTATTAAAATCTTTCCATCTTGGGAAAATATATCTAAAATTGAAAGGAACTTATCATAAAGTTTAATGTAGGAAATCGACATGTAGGTGGGGGTGGGGGTGGGGGTGGGGTAGGGGCTACAATTGTGAATACTCAACAACATATGGTGTAAGTTACTTCAATGAAAGGGAATTCTAACGGCGAACGAAATTCAGTATTTAAATTTTATAAATTAAAAGATAATAATTTTTTTTACTGATCTTCACAATTTTAGTATTTAACGTGGAAAATATGTGAAGGATATTTGTCATTCGAATAACTCTATGAAATATTATTTATTTATTTGTGAGTTGCATATTTGAACCATCAGGTGCATGCTTGTATTTCTTATTTGAACTATATTCATCAACTATATTTACCAAAACAATCCTCGAAGTTGATTAAATCAATTGTTTGAGTGCAATCGTGAAAACTATATTCATTAACTTTTTTTCGTATTTTTTTCATATCAAACATATTCTTTCCTTAAATGTCAAAAAATACTGAAGAAATAATGTCCATTTAACTTGGTCCCGACTAATAGTTATATAAAATTATGGGGAAAATAAAAATAGCATAATAAATTCTCAACTAATAACTGTAACAACTAATGCATTAGTTGTGTTTTAACAAATGGGATGGGTAAATCTTTTGAGGGGCCACCTTAAAAGATATTTATGTAGTTGAACATGAGATGAAATTACATATCGAAATATATATTTAACTAGTAAATTTGGTCGCATTTTACGCGATTTTTAAACTTGACACGAACTTTCACTTGGACACTTTAAATGAGCATTGTTCATTTTAGACAATTCTTTAGGATTTGAATTTTTTAAAAATTTGAAAGAAAATAATTTCATATTCGTATTAGTCTTTTCCGGAAAAAATAAAGTTTCGCTGAAATTATTTTTGATGCATTCGATTTTAATTTTTGATACTATAAATAATTGTGGAATGCCGCTAATAAAAATAATAATTAAGGAGTGTATGAGAAAGGGGTATCGCAGGGATCATGGCAAAGAAATTTGATCAGATTTTTTTAAAAATAAAAATATGACATTAAAAAGTTTAATTGGGGATGACACAACCAATAATTTAACTAGAAAATTAAGTTTAGCAGATTCAGAGTCCGTTTGAATTGGCTTAAAAGTTGGTTTGGTAGTTTTTGACTTCCGAAAGTGTTTAACAAATATAAAATATAACTTAATATAAATTACGAAATATTTAACAAGGTAAAAATAACTTAAAATAAGCCAAAAATGACTTAAAATAGGTCTTCCTGTACTTTTTAATTTTTGACTTAAAAATCATTTTATTTGACTTTTTATTTTTGACTTAAAAATTATTATTTTTAAGCCAATCCAAATCGACACATAATTTTCATTTTAACAAAAAATGAAGAAAAAGAATAAAACTAAAATGAAGTGCAAGATATTTTTGAAATGGAGTGAAGAAGATGACAGGTGTGTGGGGTAGGGTTGTTTCTTTTTTTTATTAAGATTTTTTTTTTATATCGTATCAAAAAGAATGATCTCCTTTCCTTTTTAGTATGTTTCAAAAAGAATAACCTCTTTTTTTTTTTGTAACAACTTTCCACGTGGCATGTTTAAGGCCACAAGATCAAAGGACAATTTTGTACATTTGATCTAACTTTAATTTAGGACCACAAAATTCAAAAATCTTCTTTATACTCTTAAACTCCGTGCCAAGTCAAACTAGGTCATTCTTTGTGAAACAGAGGGAGTAATTATTTAGTTAATGTATGCAGATGTGACAAAAAGTAACAAATATTTCTATAAAAAAAAAGCTAAAAAAATAAAATAGAACTTATAGACACGCTCAACAATAGTGATCTACACTTATTCTGTTACGTAAGCATTTTGTATTTAATAGGTATATATTTTAAACAATTTAAATATTCAATAGATATAAAACCTAATTAAGATGTTTAAGTGAATTATGCGAATAATTTTAGAAGATTATCTGTAACTTAAGCCTTAAGAGTTAAAAGAATACATATTAATAAAGTTAATGGTCTAACCCTATTAAAAATAACGGCTCAATCCTTCATAATCAAGTGTATTTTAGTTTAATTTTTAATTAGCTTCTCTCTTTCATTTTCTAACACGATTTGACTTGGACATAAAATTTTAATACAAAATTATTATTATTATATAATCATTTTAACGTATAACTTTGTTTTATTATTTTAATCAACAGTACGTGTATATTCCTAGAATTCAAAATACCCTTTAACTTCAATCAAAGATAAAACTCAAAGAATTGAATCTACTTAAATTAAGTATCTAATAACAAAAGTTTAGATTTTAAAAAAAAATCTAAAAATTGTATCAGTATCTCAAGTCTAAAGCAAAATACTGTATTCCATTGACAAGTTGCAAAAATTAACCAAAAAATAAATCGATTGTTATACAATTTCATCGAATGAGCAAACCACAATTCAATAATAAGATATTGAAATATCACAATGCGCTATATTGATAAATCACATATCCGCATGCTCCTTTTATAAATAGATATATATATAATTACAAACTTTCAAATACATATAATTTTATAAAGATTCAATTGTGAAAAATAATAGTAACTTCTTATTCTTTAATATAATTATTTCTTACCAGCAATCTCTTCAGGCCAAGCATTAGTTTGTTTGTTTTACAAAATTTAAATAATAATTCTTTTCTTTTTATAAAATATAAATTTATAAGTCAAGTTTTATATTTTAAAAAGTTGAAATCACAATTTAAAATTTAAAATTACATATTTAAATATTAAATCAAAATCATGATTTTATATCATATATTCAAGCACAAGCTAATATTAAAAGAAGGAAAAAAGTTGTTAGCATAATAAATTCCTCAACTACTAGCACAATAAATGTACTACTGTTGTAGAAAATGCACAAGTTGTTGCAAATTAATATAATAGCAGCATTTTTGGAAGGAATTTTTCAGTTTCTGGAAGAAAACAACAATTAAAGTAAATTTTGATATAAATATTGATATTGACCTGTCTATGTAGAAGGTAGGTGGGACCAAGTAAAGATTGATTCATCAAGTTCAACTGAATTCATTTATTTTTATTTGAATTATGTAATATAATCGACTAAATAGGATGTTTAAGAACGTATTTGATCATGAAAACAAAGAACAATTGACTCTATTTGATTTCAAACTTAGAATTATGTTTGGCCATATTTTTTTCGTTTTTACAGTAAATATTTAAAACTTGAACTTGAACATATATATATATATAATAAGTTCGAAAGAGAAAAAATTAATAAAATTGAAACAATGTTCAAGATATTTTCAAGTCGTATTTGAAATTTTTATGATCAAATGCTAATTTTCAAATAAAGTGGAAAAAGTGAAAATCCTCATAGCCAAACATGTCCTAAGAAGAATAAAAGAAAAAGATTGTAATAACCCAGAAGGTCATTTTTGAAACTTTCGTAAAAATTAACGTTTTAAACCTTCGAATAGTTGGCCCACATATCAGTTTGTGAAGTTAGTTGGAAATTTTGAACTATACATGTAACTATAGTTAATTAATTGACGGGTAATTTTTAGATAATTAATTTAATTGGTAGCAAATGGGTCAAATCCTTTTAGAATTTATTGAATAGATTGCATCGATTTGGAAGCCCAACGAAAGGGGAAGGCGCAAATTCCGAAGTGATTGTTCAGTTAATTAAAACAAGTGAGTTTCTCAACTCTTGTTAAGTGTATAGAGTCATGTGTTTCCTTGTGGTATGTGTTGGGGAGTAACAGACATGGTTATGCGTTGACTTGTCCATATTGAAAAATTCTAATGACGAAAAAAGGATAATAAAAGGTAATATGATTAATTATTGTGTGTGATGATTTAAGAAATGGTTTGAAAGGCTTATAGATTCATTGTTGTGAATTGTGCATAGTTATGGAAATGGGCATCTCCTATTAATGGCCTAACCCATCATTGGCCCCTTAAACTTGGCACGAACTTTCACTTGGGCACTTTAAGTGAGCGATGTTCATTTTAGACACCTCATGTGAGGTCTTGCTGTGTCATTTTGACACTTTTTTGCCAATCAACAAAAATATATAAGGTGTGTGTTACACTCGCGAATTACGTGTAAAGTGGCGAATTAAATGGCGACATTTGTCAAAACTAATTTATAGATAATGAATTTTGAGTATAAATATAAAGCAACGAATAATTCATTGACACGTGGATTTTTGCTCAAATAATTTTCTTAAACAAATTAAATCAATAAAATTTCACATGCCCCCCTCCCTTTCCCACCCACCCATTGTCTTCTCCAAAAATTCATACCCATTTGCAAAATAAACACCCGCCCCCTTCCCCACCTCCTCTCCAAATACCCCTACCCATTTGAAGAAAATCTGAACATACCCGTTTCTCCACTCTATTGTCTTCTCCAAATACCTCCATCTCTTTTTTGCTAAAACATTTGGGTGAAGTTACATACTCTTCTTTTTATATTAGTGTCTTCTTCAAAAAAAAAAAATCTTTTTTATTCTAATTAGCAAATTTATAATTCACCAAAAATTAAACTTACTCCTCTTTAAATATTAAATTCTTTCAAGAAAGAATCTCATGAATAAGCTAATTTTTAATTTTGAAATGGGTCTATTCTTAAATTTCTAAAATAATTTCCATCATTTTTCATTATTTTATTGTGTCTATTTTTATTCACCATATTGAATATTTAAATTTGCAAAAATGGTGGCTGAAAATGGGAAAGAAGAAGAAAAAAATAATTAAAAATTCGACTAAACAAGTTTTTCACGCGCGCAGAGTAAGTGTATTACACTCACTAAGCCATTTAAGCAAAAAGTGTCAAAATGACACAGCGAAACCTTACATGAGGTGTCTAAAATGAACATCGCTCACTTAAAGTGGCTAAGTGCAAGTTCGTGCCAAGTTTAAGGGGCCACCGATGGGTTAGGCCCCTATTAATTGTGTGAACATGTCATTTGCATTGATTCTGGGATATTATCGTAACATTGCGAGGGACATGTCGCGCGCTACGACATATGTTATGACTCGAGGTACGTGTCGCACGCCGCAACAAATTCTATAATCGAGGAACATGTCGCATGTCACGATAAATTTTTTTTATCGACGGTCGTGTTGCACGCCGCGAAAGATGCATGAACAAATATATTTCCCATGGGCCCCAAACTGAGAAACAACGGATGTGTATCACTAGATCAGACATGCATCACCATATTAGGCATTGCATATTTTTATAATTTGTGAACTTGTGAGTGCCTTTCAGTGGTTGTGGTTGTGATTGATGAACTTTATCTTGTATGTTTTTGATATGTAATTGTTGGAATGTTGTAATTGAGTTGTGTGCTATGGAATTTTGATCTGTTAGGTTGGCCTGGTTTTATGTAGATTGTAGTTGCGGAGGTTCGATCGGGATTGTAGGAGTACCCATCTTCTTGTCCCATGATTTCTATGGAGATTTGTGAGGTAAAATCTCTATAAATATTAATACTCGGTAAATTAATAATCTCTCTAATATAATATTTTCTCCGATCTCGACTTGGGCCAGTGAAAAAATCACCAATTTCGATAAGATAATATATTTCCAGAAGACACATAAATATATGTCTCATTAATATCATATGATTCTATTGTGTTCTGTTTTTTTTTAATATTTAAATCTAGTTAAAGCTCATCTCTAACTTTTCTTATTGCAATCAAGATTTTCGATGTTGTCTTTTTAACTGTACCATAAAATTGTGAAGAGTTCTAGACGCGATTAGTGTTTCCTTATGTGTAACTGTTCCAAAGATATAGTATCATCTTCAACCATCATCAACATTAAGTTTTCTGGTGGTATCTACAATTTCTTCTAGGCTCTAAACCTTTGAACATGTATCACTTTCACCCGAATAATTCAACAGGTTATTGACATATATTTTATTGTGGTAATCGAGATTATTAATCATGACATCAAGTTCATGAATGACACTTTCACAAGTGAGTTTATTCAAATTCTCTGAGATTGCATACCCCGAATGAATTTTATAGTGTCAAAAATAATTTGCTATTATCTCTTGCTGAATATTTGTTGTACAAACAGGAATTACAAAACTGATAGCATCCAAAACATTAATTTTTACTGGATCAACTTGTCCCACTTCATAGCCTATATCCTACGATAAAATTTATACATCTTGAAAACCCTTATTATCCCAGCATCACAAGATTGAAATTAGTAAAGATACAATGATTTTGATATATTTATTGCACTTTATGGATAATTTTTTAATATGATATATTAATTAGTAAGAAACAATGATTTAGATATAATCTCTAATCATTCTTTACATTAAATCTCAAATCATGCTTTACATTAATAAATATTAATTTATCGATTTAATACTATCTCTAGATTTTACTGTAGTTGATACAGTCCTTTCTATTCCTATTTATGATCATGTTCTCCTTTAGAGTCAACAACATTTGAAACTTGTTTATTCATTTCTTATATATTACTTCCTCCGTTACGAAAAGAATGACCCTATTTTTTCTTTTTAGTTTGTTTAAAAAAGAATGACCCTTTTTTTTTTTGCAACACTTTAATTTTAACTTTCCACGTGACATGTTTAAGACCACAAAATTAAAAAGTCTTCTTTCTTTTCTTAAACTCCGTTCCAAATCAAACTAGATTATTTTTTTTTAAACGAAGAGAGTGATATATTAGAAGTTTGTACACGTGATAATCAGATTTTGGAACATATCTAAGTTAATTGTGAATTTTCACATTAGTTTATAGTATTTGACTTTTATTCTCACTTTTACTTCCGCATTATCATATTATTGACTGACTTGCCTTGTGAGATAAGACGAATGCCATAAGATTCATTTTGGGTCGTGGCAGAGCTTTAAAACAAACTTGAACATACCACAGTGCAACTATAAAACTTACAGTTTGATCATGCCATAAGATTTGTTAGTAAGATTATAAAGGCTTGTTCTGAAAATAAAATAAAAGATCTAGGTTAAATATTTAAATCATTTTCAAACTTAAAAAGCTATTGCGACAATAATAAACTCAATGTAGTCTCACACGGTAAGGTTTTAAAGAGGGTAGAGTGTACCTCTACCCATGAGGTAGAGAGGTTGTTTCCGATAAACACCCAGCTCAAGACAAAAACAATCTAAGAAATGATATAATGAAAGTACAACAGACAATAGATGGTAACAAAACAACAAACAGAAACAAAATAGTACTACCAAAAAAAATACTATTAGTCTACTATAAACAAACTACACGAAATAATACAAACACTCTGACTACTAATATAGGCATTCCTACCTACTAACATTCTACCCTAATTCGCATCTTCCCCACCTTCCTAACCGAAAGAATAACTAAATATTAATAGCTTTTAAAATAGTGATTAATTTTTAATACTATTAAAAGTGGCTATCTGTCAAAATGCAAACTAACATGAAAAGACACGAGGCTTTTTAGCCAGTCAGGCCCAAATTCAATAATGTACCATTTGGCATAACTATTATCCTCTCAGTTCTCAATCAATCAGTTTTATCAACTGTATAAAAATTGATACCATGTAATAGCTTGTATATACTCCATCAGTGACTTTTTGTCCAGCACCCTGAACTGTGCCAACGCTTATTAATCGAGTGCCAGCAACTACCGGTGAAGTAATTGTAGCAATCTTTTCACTGCCGGTAGAGAATACAGTTGGTAGGTGGTGGGCGAAAATAGTTATGGTAAGCAGCAAATGTAAACTTTGCTGAGAGTTTTGTCCAAAATACACTTGCATATTGAAAAAACAACTGTCGACTGCACTCTGCCGAACCAGTGTACAATTATCACAATATAGAGAATACGAAGAACTGTTCTGGAACATCCAGAATATAGTGAAGAAGCTAGCGAGTACGGATTAAGCAAAAATGGACCTTCAGAACATCCAGAATATAGACTTCCTTTCATTAGACAATGTATAGCACTCAGTCTTTACTACTATGAGAACACCGAACTCAGCATAGTGCAAACAAGAAACTACAAGAAGAGCATAGCCTAGATAGACATCTTGAATGATGATACTTAAGCAGGCAGCTCATCCAGCTATTTAGTATGCAAATAGACAGGGCGACGATTACATGATCACTGTTACCATTCTCTCAAAAAAAAAAAAAAAAAGAGGTGGTGGGCAGAACCCAGAAACATGCCCTCTATGAAAGTAGACCTTATATAAACCTGTCAGAGGTGCTCCGGAGTCGGTAACAAATGGCTTCCAATTTGCTTGTATCAACAAATAGAAAGAAAGTTATTGGCACCAACGACAATATTGTATTGGTACACCAAACACATCTTCTTCAATATATATCTTAGTTAGACACAGCACAACACACCAACATTTGAACTCATCAAGCAATATAAGTGAGAGTTCATATTTCACATATTGTCTGGGTATTGGGGTCCTTTCAACATTGAGATCGTGGCCCTCCTTGATCCATGCGATAATAACAAATCTCACTGACCACAGAAAAATCCAGATTACACATGATATTTGCAACACTTGTCAGTCAATGTACTAACAAACTTACTGCCAAGCCCATCTCTCTACTCCTTTGCCGAAACCCATCCATCTTCCCCAAAGGCCCCGAAAATAAAATAAGTGAAAAACTGGTCAAAACACTCTCCTAACATACCTCTAATGATCAAATCTAAAGCTCTATCGTGAATTGGAAATTAAAGAATTGAAATCTAACGCAGAGACAGATGTTTGAGGTACCATTGAGTGATGGTATTGCTGAGATGCTGATGGAAGATATCAATCAGAGCAGCATATTTGATAAGCCATGAACAATTATATTACAAGCTTAATTTGATGAAGATGCTTTAAAAAATAATGCTTTTTAAAATTGTGATTGTGGTGGCAAATAAAGATCATTGGTATTAGAGGTGATGCAACGTGGAAGAACAGCAAGAACAGAGTGGAATACCGTAAACCCCTATATATCACATTTAAGGGGTCATTTGGTTTGAAGACAGATTATGTTGGGATTAGTTATGTAGGGAATAGTTCTTATTGACTGTATCGTTTGTTGTATTGAAAATAACATGAACTCCATAATTCCTAAGAAAAAGTTGATTCTTTAAAAATAAACCATCCACCCCCACCCCCCACCTAGTAAAAAAAGGGTTTGAGTGACCTCAAAGGTATCTATGTCATTTTAAATTTTATTCCGATACTATTAATCCACCCTCTAACAGTGAACTATCCTGGTACTAATTACTAATCATTGTATAACTTATCCCAGGATTAGTATCAAAACAAGGGATAAGGCAGTACCAATTTTTTATCCAAGGAGTAACTATGCTTGTTCAACATACCAAACGACCCCTTAATTGTATTAGACACAACACGTTCACTAAAACAAAAAGTCTAAAGAAAAGATATGCTGGAAATCCCCTCAACTCAAACAAAGTTACTAACCTCAACTTAAATAACTCCTTGTAAAGAAACTGGTAGAAAACCTGCAACAGAATAGGAAATCACAATTCTGGTGCATGGATCATGTTGGCAGACACTTTATACTTCCATAGGCATAAATACAAAGTCCTATCTTCAGAGTTAACTGTTAGTGAGCGGTAGCACTATCCTATGGAACTAGTCGACATACACAAAAGCCGACACAGACCCATTGGCTATCAAAAAAAATTACATAGTCCTATCGTCAGAGTTAAACCGTTGGCAAGCGGTAGCACTATCCCATGGAACTAGTCGACATACACAAAAGCTGACACAGACCCCTTGGCTATAAAAAAAAATTACATAGTCCTATCGTCAGAGTTAAACCGTTGGTGAGCGGTAGCACTATCCCATGGAACTAGTCAACATACACAAAAGCCGACACAGACCCCGTGGCTATCAAAAAAGAAATACAAAGTCCTATTGTCAGAGATAACCGTTGGTGAACGGTAGCACTATCCCATGGAACTAGTCGACATACACAAAAGCCGACACAGACCCCTTGGCTATCAAAAAAAAAATTGCAAAGTCCTACCCGAAACACATAGATAATACAATGTCAGCTTCCAAGTTAGCATCTTTAACACAATTGCACATCACATAAATAACATAATAATAAACCATCATAATTTTTATATTTGTTCGATGGTGAATACACAGTGTACTACCCAATAACATGGAGGATGCACTCCTCCATTACACTGTTTACAGTTACTTAGTAACATTTTTCACATTTCAATACTAATATATAAACAAAAGCAAAGTCACAGTAATTCAGCACATTTGTTCATCAATTTTTGAAGCATCAATAACAAATGCATTCAACAAAACAGCAGAAATGTTTAAGCGTTCCCCTATTAACCAAACACTTACACATAGAGACCACCTTTCATACCACTTCTTTAGCCGGAGCAGCAGGCTTCTTCAAATCATCATCCACGACTTTAGTCGGAATCGCCACATATCCCATCTTCTTAGCACTGGTAACATCAAAATCATCATTTCCGTCCTCGACATCATCATCAGAACCCTCAAACTCGAAGCGGTTAGGCCAGAAAAGCGACCAGATCAAATACATACTCGCAGCAGTTAACGCACCACAACCCACACCGAAAAGCAAAGCTCCAACAACCCTCATAATATCCTTGGTCCGATCACGGATTGAGCTCGTCACCGACGAGTAAAATTCCACCGGAATCATCGACGATGATCGACTCTCCTGTTCCTCTCCATCTTCCACATGTTCAACAGCGTCCTCTCGTTCGAAGAAAACCGGGTCGGGTCCACGGATTAGAAATGGGTCGGATCTTCGGAAGAAAACTGATGGCCTAAGAAGTCCGAACCTCGGAGCATCGTCACGGAAACCGGATGTCGCGACGAAGAAAGCACGGAATCGAGGAGAAATGGAGGGGTTACGGAGGAAGAAATTAGGGTTAGGGTTAGGGTTTCGAGGAATAGCTGTGGGGATCTGGTAATAGGAAGTGGAGGTGATGAAGAATAGGGTTTTGCATGGCCGGGCGGCGGCGGAGACTGCGAGGAGAGAGAAAGCGAGAAGTAGAAGCGCGAAATTCGAGGACGCCATTGACGCTTAGAGAGAGAAAGAAAGAGACGATGAGGAAATCAACGATGACAACTGTGGCTTTAGATGAAAATTTTGGGAGGAAAAATAGTTAATTAAACTAAATTTAATACAATTAATTAAACACTTTTTTTGGTTTTGGACTTAAAAGTCATATTCAACTATTAACAACAAACTTCTAAATTAGTTACCATTTGTTGGGAAAAAAAGAACCAAAAACAAATATGGTTTAGTTTAGTTTGATTTTACGTAGAGAAAATAGAAATAATAAAGATAGTAGACATATTAACGCTTTACACGTTTAGTTTCGATAATTGTATTTCATATTTACAGTTTTGTTTGATATGTGGGTTGTGGTTTGTATTTTGTTTGTGAATATACAAATAGAGTAAGTATATACAAATTTTGTATTCATACATTTATAAATTTCAGAACTCCGTTTGTATATTTCGCTTGTCAATATATTTATGGGATAATTGTATATAATAGCAAACTAATAACTTAAAATAAATGGAGTAGCTAGGGTTTGATTTAATTGTGCTCCATAGCAAACGTTTGCAAAAAATTGTCAGGCGCCTCTCTCCCAAATATCTCGCTCGCCACTCTCCTCCAATCTCTTGCTCGCTTCCTCACTTTTTATACAAACACAAGTGTATAAAAATTGTTTCGAATTGTATAAAGCAGAGAAAATTGTATAAATACATATATTTTTGTTCCCCTCTCTCCCCTCTTCCAGATCTCGCTCGCCACTCTCCCAAATCTCGCTCGCCACCCTCGCCTTTCTCACTTATACAAACAGAAGCGAAATGTATAAATTGCGTTTCTGTTTGTATAAAGCATGAGAAAATTGTATATACACATGCAAGTACATATATTTTCGTCCTATACACTTATAATTATACAATAAAAATACTCCCCTACCCAGTTCCTTTTGCCTTTCTCTCTTTCTCGTTTTATATAAATTTCAAATTGTATCTAATTTCTCTCTTTCTCGTTTTATACAATTTGATTCAATTGTATATTTCTTGTCAAGTCTCTTTTGTCTTTCTCTCTTTCTCATTTTATACAAATTCAAATTGTATATAATCGTTCTATACACTTATAATAATACAATTCGTTTTATACACTTCGTTTTTATACAGTTCTCTGCCCAAGTGTCTTTCTCTTTCTCGTTTTATACACTTTGTTTTTATACAGTTCTCTGCCCAAGTGTCTTTCTCTTTCTCGTTTTATACACTTTGTTTTATACAATTCGCTTTAACTGTATATGTATAGCGAATTATATAGTTTCTATGTTTGCTATGGAGCGCAATTATACAAACTTTGCTATAGCATACAAATATGAATTTTTTATTTGCTATATGTGAAAGTTGCCCTATATTTATGGGCAAAGGACATAAATCACATAATTTTAACTATTTGTCCTTTATAAGTTTATAATTACAGAAATCCTTCAAACTGATACAATAATATAAGCGTTGATACATTAATCTAATATGCGAGATACATTAATCGTTAAGTAAGATACATTACATTTTATACATGATACACTAATCCGATTAACATTTTATACATCATACATTAATCTGATGAGCGAGATACATTAATATGATGCGCTGATACATTAATCTGATGCGCAAAAATAAGAAATTTTAAAGATTTATAAAACTAATAGGGAATAATGATAATAAGAGAACCTTTTTTTTTTTTTTTGGTAACAACTGTAAAAAATACCATAACCATCAAAGAACAATTACAACTAAAGAGCACCTTATTTCTATTAGCAGAAATGAGGTCTCCAACAAAGCAAACAACGAATTACATCTCTAGTTCTCTAATAAAACTTCTACAATTTTGTGCTCTCTTAGTTTTACAAAGTAAACATATCCTCTATCCTGTCTCCTTCTTTACTCTGTGCGACAATCTCTATAGTATGTACATACTTATTTCTAAATTTCAGAACTTCGTTTGTATATTTCTTTAGTCCATCTACAATGCTCAAACAAGTGAGAATTAGTCTTCATCACTTGTTCATCACATAGGCAACAATCAGTCTCATCATCTTGAATGTGGAGCCTCACTTTCCTCTCTTGCGTTTGAAGTATACCATGTACAGCCAACCATACCAAAAATCTATGCCTAGGCAAGGCTATTGAGGTCCATATTAGTTCTGCATTCTTATTATGATTTTTTTATAAATCGTATAGAAATAGTTAGGGTAACTGGGTAAGCATAAACAAATTCCTGAATTTATTCCATTAGGAACCGAATTATACGAATCAGACGAATAACAAACAAGATTAGGTGAAACTCTAGTTGTGAATTAGAATTTCCCTATACAAAGTCAGTAGCTATAACATTTAATACGGTTTAAATATTTGTTATTATGTATAATTTTTCCTTCTATGTATTATTTATACGGTTTATTAGTTTTTGATTTTCAAATACACTAAATCGATAACAAAATAAATAAAATATTGTTTATCGATTTTCAATTTGTTAATTTTTTTTATCCTTGATGGTTTGATTTTCAGTTTAACCAATAACAAAATGCTTATAAAATAATTAATCCAATAATTTGCACGACAAGACAATAGTGTAATATTACGAAATGCTCATAAAATAGAAGCAATAGTAACTAAAATTAAAAATACGGAACTATACAAGTGTTATACAAATAAAAGAACTAGGGCAATTATACGAATTGAAGGCGAATGACAAATATAATAACCACTAAGGTATTGATATTAATATATAATATTTATGTAGGGGTAAAGTAATAAATTACTATTGTCTTAATGAGTTATGTGTTTACCTAATGATCCAATAATTTTGTTTAAAAAATCATTCACCCAATAACCCATTTGCAATAACTCAATAATATTTTTTCGATTTGTGCACAATCCTAAATTTAAGGCTATGTTTAGATATGATTTAATTTAATTGAAGTTGAAATTATATTTGACATAAAATTTGGATAATCCATATTCACATTGAGTATGAATCTTTTTTTTTTACAGAATTCAAAAGAAAAAAAAAATACAAAACATAAACTTATAAATCCTTTGCATTTAAAATTTTTGAAATTTCAAAATTTTTACTTTTCATTAAACGTTTCTTCATAGAATTTGGGATCGCCCTTTGAATTAGTGTTTATAAATGTACATACTAATCTAGTTCTGTTGAAATTGTGTCTGAGTTTGACAACATTTTACTCTTGGCATGATAATATATCAATAGACACTTTAATTTGATTCCAACTAATAATTAAATATTCAAATTTTGAGAGTGTACATTAAACTCCCCAATTCCGCTTTAATGTATCAATTGAACTCTTCAACTTACGAAATGACACCATCAAATTTTATATTTCTCATCAAGTATTGAATGCTCAAAAAACACAATGAAAATAAATCAAAGTGTCTAGATGTACATTTTCAAAATCAAAGTGTGTAATTGTTAGTAGACACCAAATTAAAATGTTTATCTATGTATAATATCTTTGTTCAACAAAAAAAATGTTCTTTTATGGTCTTTTAGCCCGCAAGAGCTATACTTTAATTCTTGAGCTGAGGATCTATGGTAAAACAATCTTTCCACCTCACACTAGGAAGATAAATATAAGGTATGCATACATTTTATCATCTTCAATCTTCAGATTTTATTCATGAAGTCACATTCTTGAATTAGGGTTCTATGGTAAAATAGTCTTTTTACCTCACACAAGAAAGATAAGGGTAAGATATACGTATATTTTATCTTCTTCAGAACTTAATTTGTCACGATTCAAAATTGGACGTGATGACACTCGTCTTATCCCACCAATACAAATCAGCCTAAAACTCAACAATTACAATAATATGCAGAAAATTTACAATCAACTTATAAATATCCCCAAAACCTGATTGTCACGTGTACAAGACTCTAATGTAAATAGTAGGATAAAATAAAACACGCTAAGTCTCAAATGACGTTGTCTTCTAAGTAAAACAAAATCATAAACAAGAGTAAGAAGGTTCGCTGAGGAGACAAGCAGGTACCTCACAAATCTCCACAGGAAGTCAGAAATGAAGAGAATATAAGGCATCATAAAGATCCGGCTCGTGACCTACAAAATATTGTAGAAGCAAGGGGTGAGTACGAAACCACACGGTACCCAACAAGCAAACCTCTAAACACAAGTTAAGGGGACGAAATACGGGTACTCCTACCACCCCAACCAAACCTCCACAACTACAACCTGCATAAAAATCAGCCTAACCTAACAGCTCACAGTTTACATAGCACATAGCTCAACAACAACACTTAGACAAATTACATATCCTCCACAACAACACTTTGACAAATATATATCCTCAACAACAACACTTCAACAAATTGCATATCTTCAACAACAACAAGTCAACACTTCAACAAATTACATATCCTCAACAACAAGTTCAGTATTCATCAATCACAAGTTCCGCAGAAAGGCATTCACAAGATCAACAAAACACAATATCAAGTTCACTAATAATAAGTATGTGCAATGCAATGAAATGCAATGTCAAGTATAATGATACATGTCTGATCTAGTGATACACATCCGTTGTCTCTTAGTCCGGGACCCATAGGAAACATATATGTCCATGCATCAATCGTGGCGTGCGATACGATCCACGACAATATTAACCATCGCGGTGCGCGATACGTCCCTCGAAATATAGTATTCATTGCGACGTGCGATATGTCCCTCAAAATATAGTATTCATCGCGGCGCGCGATACGTCCCTCGAAATGGTACATCCTCTTTAAGTTCTCATTCTTTATCAATGCACATAACACTTATCACAACCATGTCTCAGAATAATGCAAATGATGTGTTCACAAAAATAACGATGAGATGATCATTTTCATAATATTTCACAATTCACAACAACATCAACAATAATTCAACAAGTCTTTCAAACCATTCTCCATTATCAACACATCATACACAAGCAATTAATCACATTGCCTTTTATTACCCTTTTGTTTTTCATCATTAGAATTAATCAATGTGGCAAGTCAATCCATCACAAAGTCTCATTACTCACAAACATATACCATAAGGAAATACACGCATTTCATATACTTAACAAGAGTTTAGAAATTCACTTGCCTCAATCAATCAAGAATTTACTCCGAGACTTGAGCCTTCACCTTTCGTTAAACTTCCAAATCAATGCAATCTATTCAAATAAATATTTACAATAAGATTTTGAATTTAACAACACCCTTATTACTATAATTCAATTTCTAATTCTTGATGTCAATCAATACGTTACATATCACCCTTCTATTAAAACTAAATTATTCATAAATCTTAGACCCCAAATTTATATACCATGAGCAATTATAGAGCCCAACATGTCTTGACCATTATTTTTGAAAATATATTGATGCACGAACAAATGTACACCAAATTTATCATGTATAATCTCAATCTTATAAAATTTCGAGATTCTAGTATTTATGCATTTAATAAGGAGAGTATAATTTACGAGAATTAGAATACAATTTAAAGGAATGGATCAACCATTACTTTCTGATCTTCTCCATTAGTATAAAATACACTCTAATATAAAATTCAATTATTGAAATAACCATCATATTGTCCTAGTGTTAAATAAAATTAATATCATTGTATAACATTTAGAATAAATTCTCTATATATGTATTACCTACCAACCAATCAAAATGATCCAAAGTGGTGGGAAGGTGATAATAGCAAGATTCAAGAAAAATGAAAACGAAACTTGTTCAAAATTCACAATCTCGTAGTTCTTAAATAGGAGTTCTTACCTGAAACACCTATCATTCTTCTTAGGGATCGTTCGGTACAAAGATCAATAATGCAGGGATTAGTAATGCAGGGATTCGTAATGCAGGAATTGATAATGCAGGAATTATTTTTATCAAGTGTTTGGTTCATTGTTTCTTACCTAATTTTGTGTGTGGTTTAAATGTTTACAAAAAAATTTATTTCCAATTATACCCTAGAGTTATTATGAAATTTTATATTTCGTGTAATTGAGTCAAGGTAGATAATTAACTGAGAACATTATTTTTTATAACATTTTAACTAGCTAGGAGAATAAAAAATTTATTGTCATGTTCACTATTTTTTCACTTAAATTATTTGAGAGTAAATAATTGTCATCTTAATAAATTGGAGTTAATATTTCAAAAGGTCACACAACTATAATGATTTATAGAGAAAATTTATTGAACTTTGTTTATTATCAATAAATTTTAAAAAAAAACTCTTCATCATAAAATAAAATAAAAATATAAAATAAATATAGCAAAATAAATTAAACTATTTTTATACTCGCGATGTGTGTGTGTGTATATATATATATATATATATATATATATATATGCTCTTGTTTTAGAGTACTTGTATAATGTTTAATGGACTTTCGTTAAGAGGCAATATTTTATTTATGAATTGTTCTTAAATTCATACATCAACATTAGCATATTAGTTGGATTATAATATTTTATATTAATAATAAATAGATTAAATAACTCATATTTTAGAAACAAAAATTATATCTAAATAATAAAATTTTAAGCTAATTTATTTAAATAAATTTATTAGTTTAAATATAAATATAAAATAAAAAATAAAAAACTAAATAAAATATTAAAAGGATTTGAGGGGGTATTTTTGTCTTTACCTAGAATAATCCCATGGTATTAGAGCTCAAATGGAAGGTATTAGTTATACACCCTCTAATACCATGTAGGGTGCATAACTGATTCCTAGATTGATAATACATAGACCCAAAGTTCCTACCAAACATAGAATTAAATAATACCACACATAATACTTGGACTATTTCTCCTAATATTCCCTATCAAACGACCCCTTAGTGGTTGTGCCCGCCGCATCGCTCTTTTTTTTTCTCTCACTCAAATTGTGGACTAAAATATTAAACCCTACTAATTTATTTTTTATATGGGTCAAATAGTATAGGATATTAAATAAATTATATTATCAACCCACACTACATCAAAAATGAGCTTTAGCGGCAATTAATTAGCAATTGCCGCTAAATATGTACTTTTAGCGGCAATTAACATTCTTTGTATATGTCCCCCCCTAAAGGCTTTAGCGACATTGGATCTAATGGTACTTAACTAATGCCGGTAAAGACTTTAACACTCTTTATTCGTGTGTCATTTTATTGCCGCTAAAAGTTATTTTTGTTGTATTGTCATTAGCCATCAACTAAATAAATAAATTATTTAATATATACCATCAATTAAACAACCGTAGTTATCTAATAATTTAAAATTTTCAAATCAATTTCATCGACTAATCAAAAATTACTTGGGACAGCTATCAAGAAGGGTAAAACGTTAATTTTATGAAAGTTCCCAAAAATAACCTTTCAGGTCATTACATATAGAATTACATTAAATATGTTATTGTTGTTATTGCGGAGCTATACTTTTAATAGCATAATCGTTCACCTCTCAAGCAAACTCTTGTTGTTCTTGGGATAATGTGCTATTGCAGGGCAGCTTTTGTTAATGATACAATTCACATACACATATACAATATACAATATATATATACATAGATATTTAAATAATCAATTCGAGACTTGTTATTTAAATTATTTAAATTAAAAGGAGTATTTACGATTTCATCAAAATATTTGATGGTATTACTAGTAAGTAGTGCGTATGTCTTTTGATTTGATTTTTGTGGCTAGCTATTGTTATTTTTTCTCCCCGATCAATATTAATTGAGTGACCATTAAATTACCAGTGAAATAAAACATTCAAAATGTCAATATAAGACAATTTGAAAAGAAAAGAAAATAAATATAAAAAGAGAAACTTGACCCTTTCAAAGATCCAAAGATTTCTAGTTCTAAATTTTTATTGCAGTTACTTCATCACGGATTACATTACTTTCTACTCTACATATATTATTCGTTTCGAATATTTTCATTACGTTAATATCATTATACATTTCATTATTACAATTTACACTAAAAAGTTTCCAACAATGGTATATAAATTTAAAACAAAAATGCATGAGGCAATAATTGAAAGAAATAATTATGTGGTCCAATATAACATAATAATGTTTTGCCTAGAGGTTGTCTAGAAAACAAGACATGCTTTTTTTTTTAATCATCATTAGTAATATATTATGCCATATCCAAATTAAAAACCTTAACCTTACCAAACAACAAAATCTTTGACAATTAAAAATGTCAAATATATATTTTATATTGGGAGACAAATTGAATCATCAATCATATCTTATGAGGTTAATTTTTATCCACTTCATAAAGTTTTCTATAATATAAAATCAAAACCTAATACAAAATACTATGAATATAATACACATACGATTACGAAAATTTAACTATTACAATTCAAGAATAGTATGGATTAGTGTTTTAAAAGGCGGGGGCGTGAGGCGAGGCGTTTTATATAGTACGGGGCGAGACGTAAGCCCCGAGACACGGGGCGTAAGTCCCGAGACACGGGGCGTAAGTCCCATGGATCTACGGAGCGTACTCTCATGTATATTCAATTTTATAGTTTTATTACTAATTAAATTCCTTTCAATGATTTTACATATAATTTTTTATTAAAATCCTATAATATACAGAAATTATATTATGATTTTTATTTGCGATAAGTATTGATAATCTATAATAAAGAAAAAAAGTATCATAATTACTATTTGAGAAATATCATTACACCAATAACAATAAAACATGACTATACAAGTATAAATAATCTAATATCTTAACTTTCTAATAATAAAAGAATCATTACTTTTAAAAAATATATATATATAGTACTATACAATTTATCCCCCCCCCCTCCCCTCCCAATGCCCTAAAAGAAAATAATCAATAAACTAACAAGTATTATAGTATAAACATCACTGTTTTATGAATAAAAATAAAATTACTTTCAAATAATTAAATAAAATATGATAATTTTGAGAAATATGGCAAAACCATGAAGACCAATGATAAGTGAACAAGTAAAATTTCGCTACATATTTTGAAGAGAAATGTTACGTAATATATAATTACCTTCATAGTATTACCAAATAGTAAATATGTGATACTACATTTGTTGTTTAGGTTACTCTCAATCTTGTTATCTTTATAAATTAAAAAGTTGTGTATCATTCATTTATTCAAGAATTATGAGGGTCAACAATGTTAATTAAGGATTTTAACACATAATTTGTGTAAGATCTGTTAGGCGAGTCCCGAGCGTTGGGCGTTGGGCGTGCTTAGGGCGTACAGTCGGGCGCTTAGGACGTAAGTCTTGTAGAACTAAATCCCAAGCTTGAGTTTCGAGGCATTTTGCTAGAGCCCCGCCCAGGGCGAGCCCCGAGACAAGTCGCAGAAGAGTCTTTTAAAACACTGGTATGGATAATACTCAAATAGGATCAAGCTCCTTGTATTATGATTTTGCCCTAATTTTCAATTTCATCTGAATTCTATTGTAATTTTATTTTATTTCGAAAAGATTTTCTTGACTGAAAAAATTATTTTATATCTATTATTTTCTTAGAGAATAAATATTTAACTCAATATTAAAGGACACCTTCTTCTTCTCCAAATAATAATAACAATAATACCTTTTTGTAGATAATGATGATGTTGGAAATAGAGCAAAATATACTTCCATATTTTAATGATAGTCATGTACTCAAATTAATTACCTTAATCTTTTTACATTTATGAAACAAGAAATTTTAATCTATAATTACTAGAAAAAAACACTATAATTAAGCAAAAAAATTCATAATCTCTTAGGATTATGATTTTGATTATGACCCTCCTCTTTTTTTTTTTTTTAAACCTTAAACCATTGCCAGCCATTTATCAGACATCATTATTAAAAATTGTGTTCTATTAATTGACATATTTAGTGATATGATTAAACTACCTAATTTAATCTAAAATGAAGATTTACTGGTGTTAATTATGATTTATGAACAAGGGTATAATTCATGTAGATGGGAGTGGAGGTTGAGTCCTACTTAAGAATTCAGACAAACCCGATATCTTTTGTTTGGAACTGATTTTATATTAAAAATTAATTAGATATTTTGATATTTAAATATTCATATTTATTTATCGTCCTTATTAAAAATATTTATAAGCATTTTATATTAGAAAATTGGTAAATATGTAATTGTGAATTCCAATATTTAATTAAATATTTAATATTCATTTATTTGATGTGAGATTTTCAATAACCATATAATGTCACTAATTATTCCTCTATCAACTGTCCCACAGACTTGACCTTTATATATAGTTTCTTTTTTCTCTGTGCCAAAATGTTTATTGTCCGTATTAAAATATTTATATAAGCATTTTAAAAGTTTGAAGATAAAATTAAATTATTATTTTCTTTTGTTTTACTTTAAAAAAAAATGTTTTTGAAGATATAAACACTTCAATTATGGTACATAGATATAGTTAATATAGTACATATTTAATAAAGATAATTATTAGTTCTATCTTAATATATAAGTACTGATAAAATAATCAAACACTCTTCTTAATTAATAATTTCTGAAGAGGCGTACAAATTAGTAAAAACATAACAAATATTTTGAAATCGAAAAAATATATATATTAAAATTTACTTTAGCCTCAAATATTTTATGACGAGACATTATCTATAGACCCTCGCTTCGAGAAAATGAATTGCATTTAACTATAGTGTATAAGTTTGTTGTACCAAATTACATGTTATAGGCAACCTAGTATGCCAAGCTCACTCTACTACTATTGTATTTCTTACTCAAGAAATCCTAGAAGCCTAGTATTGGGTAGATACTTGAATTTGGTAATTATTATTAGTTTTTAATGGCTAAAAAATGATCAGAAAGTCACGAATTTGAGTTACAAAATACGTAAAACTCTTTACAAAAATATTAAGTAAGATTACATTCAAAATATCTTATAATGTGATGGACCATATCTCGAATCCCATGCACGATGGAAGTTTAGTGTACTATATTGGCTCACTTGGTGGGGTTTGAGAATAGTTAAATGTACGCAGAGTCGCAGACCTTACTATTACGTCGTGACGCTTTTCGAAAGATCCTCGGCTCAAGTATATTGAGTCTGAGTAAAAAGGGGAGAAATAATGAAGAAAACATAGTAGCTATTAGCTAATCAGAAAATTACTGTAAACAACAATTTTTTACAAATTCTACTATTAATCAGAATAACGATTTTTCCGATAAATGATATGATTTCTACAAAACTCAATAACTTTGATCTATATCATATTGGGAAATCTATTAATGAATATGTACATATCATCAATTCCAGAGCTTATGAAATTCAATATCTAACACTCGTAAACTTTAAAGCTTGAATCATCGTCTGATCGAACGATTGTTTATTAATTTTTGAATCACTTGTCGGTTGCCACCTACTTTACACAGCACCTACTTACTATATTACAAAATTATTTTACCATGAAAAATTGAAGGGTTGTTGCTCCAAATCTTTGAAAATCTTTCACTAAAATCTTTGTATTCCCCACAACGTGTGAAAGGTTTAAGTCTATTGTACCATATTGGACTATATAGTACTAAATATGCAGGCCATAGCCAACTCTTTTTTACCGCTCTCTCCGTCTCAATTTATATGATACGATTCAATTTTTATAAGACAAAATTTTTATTGTTAGGCACAAATTTATAATTAATAGTAATTTTCATATAGTTTTAGAATATCTAATTTTTTTGTTTAAAATATCGAATTAATGTAATCTAATTTACCTTTAAAAATTAGTCAAATTAATTTTCGATAAACGTAACATAACAAATAATTCCAAACGGAGGGAGTATATAGAATCTAGCAATGTTATGATAAAAAAAGGGGGGAAACAATTCTACGTCCAAACAACTCCCTAACTTGTTAACCCTCTAGGGATCGAGATTCGATCGATTTTAAATTTAAATTCTAACGACATATATTAATTTTTAAAAAAATTTCTGACGTGAAAACCTTAATTCCATGCCCCACTATGAGTTTTTTTTTTTTAAAAAAAAATTATGATGGGTGGCTAACTGGCTATATACACTGTATTTTTCTCCCTATCTTAAATCTTTTTAAGTGTACTTTCCAAAAATAAAAAAGTGTGAATTCTTAAAAAAAAAAAAGGGAAAAAAATTAGTGGCCACAACATATTGCTTTTTATCAAATGAAAATAATATACTTTTCTTTTTCTCACTTTTGACCAAAAGTAGTACGACGTATTAGAAAACGCCCACTAAGATATGAGAAGAAAGATGCACTTACCTTTTTTTTTTATTTGAAAAAAGTTTCAAAATATATTTTAATTTTTATCGAAATTATTGTAACAATTTCAAAATTTAAACAAGACTTGTTGCTCATATACTATTTAATATTGTATTTAAAATGTATATATATGTTCACGTGGACATATTGCATCATTATAAATAGTAACTTGTCAAGTTTAATATTTATATATCTTTAAAATACACAATTAGATAGTGCAATGAGATAATACGTTCTGCCCAAAATTTGAGACTGTTACAACAATTTCAGTACAAATTTATATATATTTCATATTTTTTTCCCTTAATTTTTTCTTGAAATATATCAATAACTTTTTAAATTTCTGGGTATATTTTATTTAGATATTTGAATATGTATGATTTGTATTAGTTGAGTACTCGAATACTTGATAAAGTGTTCATATTATACAATTTTGATTCAAAATTTTTGTAAAAGTTTCTACCCAAATTCTCAAACTAAAATTCATTGGGTAGATACTTTAATCACTTAAAATATTTTATCATATTCAAATACATACATTAACCTTAACAAGTTATAAAATCTCAAAGTTTATTTTCATTGATGTGATGTATAATTAAATGATGAGATATTTTATGTGAATAATTTATTTACGTAATGAGTTCTTCGAGAATATGTGCAGATTTAACTTTTTAAAATATAAATTAGAAGTGTCTAATAGAGACACTTTTATCATGTATTTAAGTGCTTAATTGAGATATGTTAATTAAGTATTCAAATGAAATTTACTAACAAATTAAAAAAATTAACGATGAGTTCAACCTTAATTTTAACTGGAATTCAGTCTTTATGAGTATGTTCATGAGTTTCGTACTCCACTTTAATAATGGTTAATTTAGAATTTTAAATTTATGAAATTGAATATAAAAATAAAATAATAATTACGTTTGGACCTATATTTTAGTATATTAAAGTAAAACATTTAATGTAAATATAGAACTCAAACTAAAATTATTAAATTTTATCCAAATTAAACAAAGTTCAAATGTCTTTGGTCCTTGTTATATGTCGACCGTTTTCGAAAAATGACAATTGATGTGAGTTTAATTTGATGATAAAATGACAAAAATATGGTCCCTAGTGTTTGATGTATATTTATAATGATTGCTTGAATATATTTTTTTGAGTAATTTTAATTATTTTTGATCTTTTAAATTTATTAAAAGTTTGGTCTCTATAAAATAAAATAAAAATTATTTGAATAAATTAGGAATGTTAAGGGACTATTTCTGTTTGAAAGTGTTAAAGGAAATGATGTCGTGATTAGAGGCGGAGCTTAGATTAGGAGTTTGAGAATTTTAAATTAATTTGTTTGAGGTTCAGAAGTTAATATACATTTTAAATTTTTTCTTAATACAAATATAAAGTCTACAAAAAGCTAGTGGGTTCGTCCGAACCCATGAACCCCACCTAACTCCGCCTCTGATTGTCGTAACAAGTTATTTTATTACTCTATATATAACTCGATCTAAGTTATCATTTGGCTATATATTTATATTACATTAGAGTTTATTTTTAAAAATATTTTCGAAATCTCAAAACCTGGTTATTCAATTTATTCAATTATAAAATTTATTAAATAAAATACATATTTAAACACAATCTCAAAAATCACATTTTTAAATATATAATTTTAACTTCAAAATTCATAATTAAATACGAATTAAACGATTTGATGGGATAGAATGACTCACTACTCACTAGCTATAAATTATTGTCAAAATAGATTCCAAACAATTCAACATTGAAATTGTTGATGTCTCCAAATAACTACGATTGATTCTTTAATCATGGAAAAATCTTTTTTCACGTAGAAAAAAAGAGTATCTATATATCCAAATTTTTATAAAATCTATAGGTTTGATAGAAAAAGAATTTGGTCCCCTCCTAAACAAAGTCCTCCTAGGACTATATATATATATATGAGTAGTAAATTATCAATTTTTTAGGCATGGACCATTTTACCATGTCCCTACCATCTATATATACAATTTTTTTCTTAAAAAAATTCAATATAATACATTATTTAAGATTAAGTTTCCATTTTAATAATCTAATTTTAATTTCACGCGTAAAGTCTTTATCTATAATTTTAACTTTTTGAATAATGAACGTAAGCATAGTTATCCTGTGTTATGTGACAGAAAAATACATGTATCTCCAACACATTCTATAAAATAATTATAAGATCAATAATGTTATACGAGAATGAATATTAAATTGTTCAAGTCCAGCACAATTACAAAATAATTTTAAAAATGTGAATAATAAGATAATATACAATTATACAAGACTAAATAAAATTAGGAATAATAATATTCACCAAAAAATTCAAATAACACACATTAAAATATAGTATGCTATAATATCATACAAGATGGGGTTGGGTTTGTCATGTCATAAATCGACAATGAATGCATAAAATGATGATGAGTCAATTTAACACTAGGAAAAAAAAAGATCAGTTTGCATCCTTTTTGATCTATTTATGAAATTATACTAAATATGTAAAAATTATTAATAACATATATACGAATAATCCCGAACAAAATGTATTACTGTTTCACTATTTTTTTCAACTCTTTCTTTCTTCGTCGCGAGTTTGGAACCTAAATAAATAAGCCACATAAAGGTAAAAAGTAAATAGTGATTTATTTTGATCATTTCTATTTTTTTGTGACTTATTTAGATTTCGAACTCCGTCTTCAGAATATAATGAATGAGACTGTTTTTTTTAATCATAGAACCCGATTAAATTTGTATATGAAAATTAAATTTGTATATGAAAATATTATTGACGTAAATGGTGTGAATATGAATATCGAACGTCAAAAATAAATAAATAATCTTTCTTCCTTGATCATGTGCAAATATTATATTGGATGGTCCGTACTCTGACAATGACTATTCAAAGAATGGTGGCACATGCCACTTCTGTCAAATCCAATACCCCACCTCAAATCAATGGCGAAGATCATTCATGTACAGGTTTCATCAAACGGCTGTTGATTGAAGCTTTTTTTCCCCCAAAACCCCTTTCTCTGATTGAGTATACTCCTTATCTTTCTCTCTCTGTTTCTTGATTTTCTCTCTCTACTGTTATTCAGGTCGAGCTTGGTCGGGTGTGCTATAAAAACAGAAAAAAAAGAACCTTTCTTTATCACTCTTTCATAGATAGTGATTGCTCTCAAAACTCAACTTCTTTTTCTTCATATTCAACTAAAATCAAGAAAAGGGTAGTGTTCAGAATTTCAGAAACACTTCAAAAATTTGATCTTTTGGTGTTTTGGGGTTGTTAATGGAGGTCTTGGAGAAAGAGAAGTGTTGATTTCTTTAAGGTTTGTTGTTGGGGAGCTGAAATTAGGAGTCTTTTTTTAGTGGGGGTGGGTGGGGGTTATTGAGGGGTTTTATATAATTGTCTGGATAATCATAATTTGAGGGTGTTTTAGATATATATATATATAATTTAAGGTGTGATTAAAAATATGAAGCTTTCAACATCAGGAATGGGTCAGCAAGCTCATGAAGGTATCTTCTCTTCCTTTCATGTCCTTTTTTTTTCTTCCAAGTTTTCCTTTTTATATATCCTTGTCTGTATATTTATGCTTATGCTTTGTGTTTAGTTAATAAAAGAGAGATCTTTAAGTATTTACTTAAGTTGAACTAAATTATTGATGATGGATTCTGATTCTTTGTTTGGTTCTAAAAGGAGAAAACAAGTGTTTGAATTCAGAACTATGGCATGCTTGTGCTGGTCCCCTTGTATGTCTACCAACGGTAGGGAGTCGAGTGGTTTACTTTCCTCAGGGTCACAGTGAACAGGTCTTTATCTAATTAAGCTACACTAATTTTGAACTAATTGTTGCATATATTAGTATTTAGTCAATTGATGATAGTTACCATTGGAATTGAGTGTCAGGTTGCGGCAACAACTAATAAAGAAGTCGATGCTCACATACCTAATTACCCGAACTTGCCACCACAGTTGATCTGTCAACTCCACAATGTCACAATGCATGTAGGTTCTTTGTTCATATTCTATGTTTTCTTATGAATTAGTGTTGTGTAAGTTGTAATATAGGCTTACGAGGGAATGACGATTCCTAGGATTTTAGGCAGATGTTGAAACGGATGAAGTATATGCTCAGATGACATTGCAACCCTTGACACCGGTATTTTCTGAACGATGCAATAAAGCTCATTTACTTGTACTGATTACCGGATATTTTGTGTGAATTGGGGGTGACAAAATATGCTGTTGCATTTTCAGCAAGAACAAAAGGACACATATCTTCCTGTTGAATTGGGTATTCCTAGCAGGCAGCCTACTAATTATTTTTGCAAGACACTCACTGCAAGTGATACCAGTACGCATGGCGGATTTTCTGTTCCTCGTCGTGCTGCAGAGAAAGTTTTCCCTCCTTTGGTGATAACTGGTCCACTGTCTTGTATTTTCATACCACTCTGGTTCTGAGCCTGATGTTGTTCTCATTTTCTTGTGGCTCTCAGGATTTCTCACAGACACCACCCTGTCAAGAATTAATTGCGAGGGATCTGCATGACATTGAATGGAAATTCAGGCATATTTTCCGAGGCAAGCTTCGGAGGATCCTTTCTTTGCTATGTGTAGATTTACGCCGTGTTAACTGTATTGGGCTTTAATCTAACAGCTGGTGGTTCTTTAAGTTTGCACACTTAGATATGTGCTGTCATTTAGCAATATTTTAGTTTAATCCTCTTTAGTACTTGCTTGTTTAGAATCCTTGAGTTTAGGTACTTCCTTCACTTGAATGTATTGTAACAACATGAATGATGATGAGTCTAGAGAAGATCTTTTGAAGTACTTTTTTTTTCTTTTTTGAATCAACCAGACTGAAAGAAAAGAGAAAAAAGAAGCAGGATAGTAGCTGGTGTATAGGGGTGATGTTTTGTCTTCTGTACTCCCATATACTGTAATATCCTTATGAATGATTAGAGTTGTGATTATAATTATGGAGGACTAACAATCTGTTATGTAGTAATAAAGTTGTCATTCAGTGGGCCGAGGATGAGATGGTATAGAAGTTATCTTGTTTTTTCTGTGAATGTTAAATTCAAGTAGGAAATAAGGCCATATGACGTTCACATTATAAGTTAGGTAACCTGAGCAGGAAAAAGTAAATCATAAATGTACTTAAAGAGATTTTTTTGAAAATGGGTAAACAAATTAACAGGCTGAATAGATTAGTCGATGGCCTAAAATGGGGTGGTTATAGAATGAGGAAGCAGGTCAATTGTTTCTACTAACCCATTTATCTTTAATCGTCTACTCAGTTTCAGTGGGACTGACATTGTGAGTGAGATTTGCACCACTGCTTCGATTTTAATTTGTTAATTTATCTGAATTCTCGTTACATGTAAATGGTGCATGGATTATTGTAGTCTTTAGACTTATGCTATAGATTTTGGACATCCAAATGAAAATGGTTCAGAGTTCTCGGCTATGTGCTCTTAATTTCTCATTTCTTTAACCTTATTATGGGACTGTTTCTCTTGTCATCCTAATCCTGTTCCCTTGTCATTCTTGGCTTGTTTGTTGGATCATTTGCTGGATATACTAGTGAATACTGATGTCGCTTGGAAGCATGAGCATAATGCATATGAAATTAACTAATGCTGAAATATGTTCATATTTTTTGTCTATGCATGTAGGACAGCCTAAGCGGCATCTTCTGACGACTGGCTGGAGTGTGTTTGTTAGTGCCAAAAGACTTGTTGCTGGAGATTCAGTTCTTTTCATCTGGTAGTTTAAGTTTTTTTTATCAACATATCTGAGTAAATTTACACTTGTAGAATTGCAATTAAGTGCCTTGTTATTCCTTGAGACTTTCTCTTAAATGGTTTCTCATTGTTCCGGTGTCAGGAATGAGAAAAATCAGCTTTTTTTGGGAATTCGTCGTGCAACTCGACCTCAGACTGTGATGCCATCATCTGTTCTGTCTAGCGACAGCATGCACATTGGATTACTTGCTGCTGCTGCTCATGCTGCCTCTACCAATAGCTGTTTCATTGTTTTCTTTAACCCAAGGTGGTGCTGAGCGATTGTCTGCTTCTTTTTTTTTTTTTTTTAAAGTCATATCCATTCTGCTATTTGAACTAACACTTATCGCATCAGGGCTAGCCCATCTGAGTTTGTTATACCACTTACAAAATACATCAAAGCTGTTTATCACACACGTGTTTCTGTTGGAATGCGTTTCCGGATGCTATTTGAGACTGAAGAATCAAGTGTTCGAAGGTACGGAAGTATTTGATCTTAGATCTCGTCGTTATTTCCTTTGTGGTTAGGTTTCTTCAATCTCTTTCGTTTAGACAAGTGCATACAGCTACTTAAGTACTTCCTTTGTCCCAATTTACGTGACACACTTTTCTTCTTAATTTGTCCCAAAAAGAATATCACCTTTCTATAATTTGTAACAATTTAACTTTTGAGTTCCCCTTTTATTCTTAATGAAATGATTTATAGCTACAAATATCAAGGAGTGGTTTAGACCTCAAATTTCAAAAGTCGTCTTCTTTCTTAAACTTTGTACCAAGCCAAATGGTGCCACATAATTTGAGATGGAGGAGTGAGTAGCATATTAGTTTCTTGTTGATCGATATTAGGCACTTTTGATACTTAACATAAGTGCTCCTAAACACAGATGAGTGTTTTTTTTGGATGCGGCTCCTTTGTTTTGTCAATAATTTCTAGTAATGTAGGAGAGGTGATTTAAGATGAAGGTGCAAGTTTATGGCCACTGTTGCTTCACTTTATACTCATAATTTGCATATCTTGTTTAGTCTAGTGCTCGCAACAAGTAACACTAGAGTATTAACTGGGCCAACTCAGTTTTTAGTACATGTATATAAACCAATTAAATTGGAATTCCATAGCTGGAAATGGGATACGTTAAATGACCTGATTGTGGCTATAATTGAAATTCAAGTTGACAAATTGTGTGTCAGGTTTCTTTTCTTATATTTGGATCTGATACTTTTCAGGTACATGGGCACAATTACTGGCATTGGTGACTTAGATCCAGTTCGCTGGGCCAACTCTCACTGGCGGTCTGTTAAGGTAAATGTGTTTTAGCTGTCATAGTTTTTACTTTTTAGCATTTTTATATACAATTCTTGTGAAGCCATAGCATTTAAAACCTATGTTGCTCGGACTCTTAAAAATTGTCATCGGGTGCGTGTTGGATCCTTCAAAAGTAGTGCATTTTTGAAGGATCCGATACGGTGTGGCAACATTTTTGGAGAGTCCGAGCAACTTGGTTTAAAACGCCTTCTGTGCACAGATTAGGTTTTACTTGTATGTCCATATTATTAGGAAATTCAGAATTTTTAATATAATATCTTTTCAACTGATTTTTCTTACCCCAGTTTCTTTTTCGGTTGATTTTCAGTCATTGATGTTGTCATGTTTCCGTGGCACTAATTTTGATCTTCTTCAATTTATGTTGGCATGCACTAGCTTCGCTTATGTCTTAAACTAGCTATTACTTGTACATTCTTGTCCTAAATAGTTTTCTACATTGCTATGCTACTTCGCACCCCACCTCTCTCTCTCTCTCTCTCTCTCTCGTGTGCAAACAAAATACACCTCTGAGTTCTACCTCTTTTCCTTTTCCTGTGGTTGATATCTTCAATTTTAGATATGCCCAAGTTTTTCTTCAAGAATGATGACATACTTGCCTCGGAGCTCATGGTTCTTTTGCTGGCAAAGATTGTAGACTTCGTTGCCTAATTAGAAAGACTTTTACTTCACCAGCATCAAATGCTTATCTATCAGCTTTTCAAATACATTGAACTTTTAATAGAAGTGATTTTGGTTTATTTTATCAAATCTCCAAGCTTCTTTACTATGTCTAGTTGTTTCTCCACAAGGTTGTCTATCTTTGGTGCTATGTTCATTAGTGTATAGAACCTGTTTGTCTCAGAACTCACGTAGCAAATGCTGAAATCAGACTATCTTGCTTTGCTTTTACCACCATTCATAGGGAAATTACAAATTTACGATTGTACAATTGTTATATGTTTGTAAACAGTTATTCTATGTTCACAGATATCTATTTACTTGTGAAATTGTAGGTTGGTTGGGATGAGTCAACGGCAGGCGAGAGGCAACCTAGGGTTTCACTATGGGAGATAGAGCCTTTGACTACTTTTCCAATGTATCCATCTTTGTTCCCTCTTAGGCTAAAGCGGCCTTGGTATCCAGGAACTTCATCTTTTCAAGGTATTTCGCGCACTCAATGTTATGCTGCTAGGAAAGTGAAGCTGTGTAATCCTGAGGTTTCCTTGTACTCCCTCCGATTCAATTTGTGTCGTCTTACTTTCCTTTTTACTTGGTTTCAAAAAGAATGCCTCTTTCCTTTTTTTGACTACTCTTTAATTTCAACTTTTCACATGACATGTTTAAGACCACAAGATTAAAGTGCATTTGGGTACATTGTACACATCTTTAGTTTTAAGACCAAAGATTTATTAGTCTTCTATTAGTTTTTTAAACTCAGTGCCAAGTCAAAACTAGAAGAACAATTTGAAACAGAGGGAGTACTGTTTATTGAGAAAAATGTAAATTCCGTTGTCATCCAGATGGCTCTTCTAAGAAGGAAAAAAACTTTCTTTAGCAGTATCATTTATTTCATTATTTGAACTTTCAGCTTATATGTGTCCCACGGTCTATTATGAATATTTGCCCTCTTTTTTTTTTTTTTTTTTCAGAAAATAACAGCGAAGCTATTAATGGAATGACATGGTTGAGAGGGGAAAGTAGTGAGCAAGGACCACATCTACTGAATCTTCAATCTTTTGGTGGCATGTTCCCCTGGATGCAACAAAGAGTTGATCCAACAATGCTCCGAAATGATCTTAACCAGCAGTATCAAGCTATGCTGGCTAGCGGTTTGCAAAATTTTGGGAGCGGAGATCTGATGAAACAACAGATGATGCAGTTTCCGCAGCCCGTCCAATATGTTCAGCATGCAGGCAGTGTTAATCCTCTCCTGCAGCAGCAGCAACAACAACAAGAAACAATGCAGCAGACGATTCATCAGCATATGTTGCGTGCACAAACTCAAGATAACCTTCAAAGGCAACAACAGCAACACGTTAGCAATCAGACAGAGGAGCAATCTCATCAACATTCTTACCAGGATGCATACCAAATACCAAACAGCCAGCTCCAGCAGAAGCAACCATCAAATGTTGCTTCTCCATCATTCTCAAAGGCAGATATCGCAGATCCAAGCTCCAAGTTCTCGGCATCCATTGCTCCATCAGGCATGCCAACAGCGCTGAGTTCTTTATGTTCGGAAGGAACTACTAACTTTTTGAATTTCAATATAATTGGTCAGCAGCCTGTGATCATGGAGCAGCAGCAGCAGCAGAAATCTTGGATGGCAAAATTTGCGAATTCACAATTGAACACGGGCTCCAATTCACCCTCACTCTCTGGATATGGGAAAGATACTTCCAATTCACAGGAAACATGTAGTCTAGATGCCCAGAATCAATCTCTTTTTGGTGCTAATGTTGATTCTTTAGGGCTTCTCCTCCCGACAACTGTGTCTAACGTCGCTACTACATCAATTGATGCTGATATATCCTCTATGCCACTAGGGACTTCTGGGTTTCCGAATTCCTTGTATGGTTATGTGCAAGATTCTTCTGACTTGTTGCATAATGTAGGGCAAGTTGATGCACAAACTGCGCCCCGTACATTTGTCAAGGTGCTAGTTCTGTTGTGTAGGTTATGCATTTCATTGTTGCTTTCTTGCATATTACTATGATATGGATGATTTTTTTATTTTTTTTGTGCAGGTTTACAAATCAGCATCCCTTGGGAGGTCATTGGATATTACCCGGTTCAATAGCTATCATGAGCTACGACAGGAACTTGGACATATGTTCGGGATCGAAGGGTTTCTTGAAGACCCTCAAAGATCAGGCTGGCAGCTTGTATTTGTTGACAGGGAGAATGATGTCCTTCTCCTTGGAGACGATCCATGGGAGTAAGTACCTAATTAACCAGAAAACTTTACATTTTGACTCTTGTACTTCGACTATCATATTATTTTGTTATGCTTTCACTTCCATTACTTCGTTTTGGATTTTTTTTCCTTGGCTACTGTAAACAGCCTCTCTACCTTTGAGGTAGGGGTAAGGTTTGCGTACACTCTGCCCTCCCTAGACCCCACTTTGTGAGACTAGATTGGGTATGTTATTGTTGCTTTACATTTTGACTCTGCTCCAAATTTTTTGAATCTGATGGAACAAACAACTTTGGTAGTGATAGCTGATTGATTATGTATCAATTCTAGTACCATCTTTCAACTCCATTTATTTTCTTTTTTCGAACTGCTATGAAATGCTTCTCGTTGAGTCGAGGGTCTATAGAAAACCACCTCTTTACCTTCCAAGGTAGGGGTAAGGTCTGCGTGCACATTGCCCTTCCTAGACTCCACCTGTGGGGTTACACTTGGTATGTTGTTGGCTTTTTACCATCTTTTGTTCAAACAAAGACATGATATTTTTTCAGGGAATTTGTCAATAATGTTTGGTACATCAAAATTCTTTCACCCGAGGATGTGCAGAAACTGGGAAAAGAGGAGGTTGGATCCCTAAATCGCGGTCCACCTGAAAGGATGAGCAGTAATAATAGTGCTGATGGTCGAGATTTCATGTCCGGACTTCCCTCTATAGGATCACTCGATTACTGACTGTTGTCATTGTTCGATAAACCAAGTGTGGCTCGCCTAATTAATCTGGTCTCGTTTCTAAGACACTGTTGTTTATGTAGCAAAGACTTAATCCCCATCTGTCATTTGTATTACAATACTATTTGTATTAGTTAATCTTAATCACTGTACTGAGGATCAGGACATATGTGATGTAGACTAAGAATCTTGAGTTGTAAACTTGTTAATGCTGTTAAACTTTTGTGAGTAAATTCCCTTTTTTCGAAAAGGACCATGTCCGCGAAATGCCAGTACTATGCAGCTGCTTTAAAGCCAACGTGGTTGGATGATCGACATATTGGTGAATATCACATATGATCGAGAAATGTGTACCTATGATCACATGAAAACCATGAAAGCGAGTTGATAAAGAAAAGGTAGAACCAAAAAAAGTGAAGGATGGTTGATAACATACATGTTAGTCCAATCTCTCTTGACAGTTGACACTAACATATGTTGGTATTGGACATATGAGTCCAACTAAATTTGGATTCACGCTGAAAATTTCCACATTAGGGGGTAAAGCGCTCTGCTGCTCCCTAATAAAGGATGACTCCGTACCCATACATACATGAGTACGGAGCTGCTATTCATGTCATTACACAATTAAGGAAAAGAAAAAAAAACTTAGTGGCCTAAATCAAGCTATTGCTATCTTTACTTGCTTTGATATTCAATACTGTTGTTCTCTGAACTGTACTGAGGAGTTGTGATGGATATTGTCTCGACGATGCTCGATGAATCTATGTCAATTGGAACCATAGAAGGCCAAACAAATGATGGCTTAAATGGTGGTACTTGTGGTGGTGGTACTGATCCTGATATAACTTGAACTATAGTTTGTGTTTTAGGTCTTTCATTGGCAATTGGATGGGAGCAAGCCAGAGCAAGCAGTAACAGTCTCTCTGCTTCTTCAACAACGTATTGATCCCCGAGCCTCGTGTCAACAGCTTCAAGGATTCTCCCATCGCGATACAAGAACCAAACCCAATCAAGATAGAGTTGAAAGCCATTAACTTTAGTTCCAGGTCTTTGTCCACATATTAGCTCCAACAACACAGCTCCGAATGCATAGACATCAGAATGTTGAGTTGCTTTTCCTGTGTGGAAGCATTCTGGCGCGATGTATCCCATCGTGCCAAGTACACCTTCAGCTTCATCAGCATATGAGGTCTTTTCGTTGTCAATGGCTCGTGCTAATCCAAAATCACCTAAACGTGCATTGAAGTTTGAGTCGAGCATGATGTTGTTTGCCTTGAGATCGCGATGGACTACCTTCTGCTCGTATTCGTTGTGAAGATAGTGAAGAGCTGACGCGACTCCCGATACAATGTTGTACCTCACACTCCAGCTGAGTGGCTCTTGTTCTTGACCTGATGAGAAGAGATGTTTGTCCAGGCTACCATTTGGCATGTATTCATATACAAGTAGTAGCTTACCATGCTTATGGCTCCATCCTGTCACAACAATGTGCATGTGATTAGCACATATATACACTGACAGCGTAAAAGAACTTTTATACCATTACCAGGTCACCTAAATGATAACTACATGTAACATTTAGGTAACGTTCTCATTAGAAGGTAAAGGATTACTTGAGATCACTTGAAATTGTTAGTGCAACAATGAAAGCCTACAAGTGGGGTACGTCTGACAAAGGTAAGATGTTAATATCCTTTTTCCTATCTTTATAAGGTAGAGAGACGGCTTTTCGGTTGACTCTCGACAATTTTCATTCTTTATTAATCTTGAGACCGACAATGTGAGCGAGATTATAATTTACACCGGTGACAGAGTTGAAATTGTTAGTAGTACATATAAGCCAAATTATGACTACAATAATACTGATCTATGAATGTATGCAGCCTTATTCCTACTCTTATGAGATAGAGGATGGTGTTTCTGAGTGATTCTCGACAACTCTCCTTTTTTATTCGAATTAGGGACAGACAATTTAAGCGAGCTCATGCAAATGCAAATGGAGTTAAAATTATTAATGCATATATAAGCTAAATTGTTTCTACAATAATAGTGATCTATAAAATATATTTAATCAATACTATTTTGAGGATATCAAACCTTTACAAGATAAGGCAAAAAAAAAAAGTTGGGTTGTATGTGTTCCAATCAACTTATTTTTTTGTAGGACCAAATTTTGGAATATTTGGACCTCTCTCAATTATGATGACATGTTGTAGGGTTACAATTTTAGCCTTAATTGAAGTTGAGTGCATTTTGAAGCAATTGTCCAATTATATTATATTTTATATTAATATTAGAAAGTACCAAACTTATCACAATGAGTGACATTTGAATGAAAGTGATTTTCAAAGACAAAGGAAGCTTCCCTACAAAAGAAAAGTTTGTCCAAATAATCATTCAAATTTAATCGAGATAAAAATACTAGATAATTTTTTCATATAACTGATTTAAGCGATTAAAATTACTCGATATTTATGATGAACAAAAGAGTGTGGTACCAATGTTTGAAATTGGTGGTATAGAAAACTTTTCTTTGGATTTTTATCAGTGCTCTTCTGTTTTCCATCCAAGAATTTAATATTTATCAACTTTGGATTTTTCATCAAGAGGGCATTAAAATTATTAGTAAGTAGGTCCTCCAAGAAACTTTGGGTTATATTTTAAAAATTCAAGATAAAATTGATTATCCCTACCTCATTTTATTTTCAGTAGTAGTAATAATTTTTGAAATTTACAAATAGCTCAAATATGACACTAGAGATTATGTTTTAAAACATAAATAAGGGGAAAATAGTTAAATAACACTACTAATTAGTATTTTCTTAAGAGCCGTATAAAAAGTATATAAATAAATATTTTGAGATGAAAAAAATATATACTTATCGCTTTCAAATTATTGTAAAAGGCATGTAAGCACACCATTTTTGACACTTGCAAGTTGCATCAAAGCTTTTAACTTTTTTGCTTTTATCTTATAGTAGTTGGATATAATTATTGGGACCATTCTCAAGATGGACATGGGCCTAATATATATGAGTCAAAATATTCTTGATACCATAATAATAATATTTAATTCAAATTTTCGTTCGAAACAAAGATGGATAAACATGCACTTGTACTCCAAAGTAACAAATTTTGAAAAAAAAAACATGAAACAAATCACTATGTTGAAGAAGGAGAAGAAATACGACTCAATAAAAAATAATTAAAGACACGAAGAAATAACTATGAAGATAGATGAACATGCACTTGTACTCGAAAGTTATAAAAAAATATGATAGCAGTCAATATGTCAAGGAAGGATAATAAGAAACACGACTCAATAAAAAAAAGTGTCCTCAAAACAAAGAAATAACTATGTCTTTTTTTTCCGTAGAATCTTAATAGATTTTGCTACCTATACATAAAACATAGATAAAATTTCACCGACAAGACGAATTAGAATACGTTCAAACTCAATAAGCATATATATATCAAAAATCTTTATATCCACTCAAAAAAAAATAAAAAAAAAATAAATTAAAAGTTCAAAAATACTTACCAAGTAATTTGACAAGATGTTTATGCCTTAAACGGTTGATAATTGTCAATTCAGCCAAAAAATCATCTTGACCCTTTATACTTTCCCTAGAAAACCACTTCACAGCAATTTCCAATTTTTCACCAATTAAATACCCTTTATACACAACTCCAAATCCACCTTCACCAAGTTTATTTTTTTCATCAAAATTATTAGTAGCTTTTTTCAATTCTTTAAACTCAAAATCTCTAGGCATTCCAGGTAAACTCTTTAATGCCCCTAATATATTAGATTGTGACCTATCATCATCCCTTTTTTTCTTATAAAAAAAATAATACCCAAAATACCCTGACAAAATTAATAATATTGTCACACCAACACTTACACTTATTATTAGTACCTTTTCTTGATTATTCTTTTCTTGAAAATACTCAACTGTTAAATTCCATCTCAACACACAATTCAACTGTTTGAAATGTCCTGTGGAAGCTGAGAATCCAAAGTATGAATCTTGATTTACAATTTTTTTCAAATCAACATTGTGTGTTAGTATGGGTACTTTTGGCCTTGTTGGTGTTGTCCCATTTTTCATCATTTGTTCAATAATATACACATCAAGTATTTTCTTGATTCCATCGTATTGTATCCATATATTGTAAAATCTTGCACCTATTGGAGCTAGTTCAATTCCATAGGGTGTTAAAGATTTCGATTTAACGGATTCAACATTGTTGATATCAATCCCAATATGATTATCATCAATATCGAAATCTTGTTTGAATGTATCTAGCTCAATCGCGATTATTTTATTGGATAATTCACCATTTGTTGTAGCATTCGTTAGGCCCAAGTACTGACCCTGGCTGTTTAGTGGCAAATCCAAATTTGGACATATCAAGAAAGCTAGACCTTCAGCTGCTGTTTTGTTATCCGGTCTATAAATGTTTACTAGGAATGACGTGTTGAAAGACGCTGTCCTTGAAATATCGTCTACCCATAATTTGAAAGGTTGTTTTAATAGGATTCTGCCTGAATTATTGAACATTTTGTAAGCAGTGGAAGCTGTGTCAGGGGTGATTTGAAGTGCTTGATTGCTTATTTGTGCAGGATGTTTGATTTCAAGAAGATTAACATATGTATGATCAAAAGGATCACCATATTGTTTGTCAAATTTTATGATTTTGGCTTGTGATATGAGTTGAAGACAAGAGAAAAATATGAAGATTTTTGGTGTGAAAAATTCCATGTTTTTTTTTTTTTTCATGTAGTGAAAAGAAGTATAGAGATGTGAGGGATTTTAATAAGAGGAAGGGTCAATAAAAGAAGCTATATTGAAGCATGTTGGAGTTGTGTAAAATGAGATATTAGAGGAGTTTTATACAATTTTATGATGATGATATATATATATAATGATAATATATGGTAGTGGGAGGGTTGAAGTTTGAATATGTTTTTTTTTTTTGTTTTTGGTCTTTCATTGCACTACTAGGAACTTCACACCTCCCTATCTCAACCACCCACACTAATTTTCCTCAAATTTGTTTTGGTACTTTTTGTTGTAATGGTAAAAAAAAAAAGTTTATCCAAACTTGACGTAACTGATAAAGTTGATGTCATTTGAGCAAGAGGTTATGTGTTCGAACTGTGGAAACAGATCTATTGCAGAAATGTAGGGTAAGACTGCTTACATTAGAGATTCTTCTTTGAACTCCATGCATAGGGAGAGTTTAGAACACCCTGAAGGAGAGTCTTGGTGTAACTAGTAAAGTTCTTGTCATATGTGACGAAGAGGTCACATGTTTGAGATGTTAAAAAAGGCTCTTGAAAAAAAATACAAAATACGACTGCGTATAATAGAAATTATGATTTAGCTCTTTTTTAAATTATGTGCATAACAGAAGATTAGTAAATCGAGCGACTTTTTTTCTTCTTCAAAAAGTTACCCTAGTTTTACCTTTGGTTTATTTTGATGTCATTAACATATCCTTTGGTATGGTTAGCAACTTTAGAGACAGATTTATGATTTGACTTTTATGATATTGAAGTATAGAGTGAAGTAAGTTTAAATCATAGCTAAAATAGAAGAGTAATTAATTTGTTTTTTTTTGAAGTATTTTGATACATAAAATTCATTTAGTTCACGTTAGAATTTCTTTAAAGTCGAAATTAAATATGAGATGGTTTACTAACACAAAGAATATGAATGATATTTAAAGTATAACTATTGCAAAAATAAAATACTTTCTTATGCAGTAGAGTGAAAAAAAATATCTTCAAAACATTTTTGCTATTTTTTATATGGTATATTTTTATTTTTATTTTTTAAATTTTTTATATGGTATATGTCCTATTATTCATCCTTTTTCCTGCTAATATACAAAGAAGTTGCCACCTTCCTTCCTTTTGTCTTCTTATTTGATAATAATGGATGGGCCATATCCAAATTTGGATATATTATTAATATTTTATTCTGAAATATTAGTACGTAATCGAATATTATCATATTCAGACGCGAATTCACACCATATGATGGGATGCACGTGCATTCGGTAACTTTCGAAAAAATCATATGTATATATATATATATATATCTATTTTGAAAAATGGTAAAACTTAAGATATAGGTAACATTGGTTCGCCTCTGATCATACTTCTTTTAATTTGATAATAATAGATGGTATTGATGGCCATATACAAATTTAAAAATCAAAGAATCAAATTAGTTCAATTTGATTTTTTGATTTTGAGTATTTATACCCACCCTACTACGAATATATGCAATTAGAGAATTTTGTGTCTACGTAATAATTAAAAAGGTTTTTTTTTTTTTTTGAAGAAAAAGGCAAAAAGATTATTCCATAACATAAAATTAACAAATAAATTAATAAAAGTAGGTTTCAATTGTACAAAAAGGTATGCGTATGCATTTAAATATTTTAAATAGTAGGCATTAGGTTCCTTTTATTAGTGTGAATATTGATGATGCATCATGACCCTGCTGAGCTAATTAATTAATTAATTAATTAATTAATTAATTCTTTTAGGTATAATAATATTCCATATGGACCACAAGGATGTTGATTAGTTTGGAGTAACTTGTATTTAAAGAAAAAATTAAAAGAAAAGGAGAAAATAAAGTATGAAGTGACATAATAATTATAATAATAATAATAATGTATAAAAACCTTCAAGTTACTTTTCTTATCCTTATTCTTAGGTCTTTTTGGCTGTCTTTTATTATTTTATTTGTTTTTGTTTAATAATATTTTTTATTCCTGAATTATTTATGGGCTTGAGAAAACTCATATTAAGCAATGCTCCATCATTATTGGTAGAAAGAGGAGGCACGATAATGAAAATTAATCGATCTCAATCCACTAACAGTATTATTTTAGATCGACATGCAATTTAAAAAAATAGAAAGATTGTTTGTTAGAGAAAAATCTATTTAAAGCCTGGTAGAAACGAATCAAGTCATTTCTCTTTAAATGGAAGTGATTGAACTTCCCTCACTTTGGCAACACAAGTCGATTACGAAATAACCTTAACCGATTTTCTTATTCATAATGACTTTTTGGCAAGTACGCTTTAATCCATTGAATTCAATATCGTTAAAGACTTTATGGATAAATTTTAATTGATCCATCTTATTGAAATATATAAATTTTTAGTCTTATTATGTAGGAAATATGTCGTGTATGGACTATTTTTAGAGGTATACTACTTCCAAATATGGAATACAAACTTAGTATAACACATAAGCAAATAAATAGTCGAACAGTACGTTAATAATTCTCGAAATTAGTGAATATCACTACAATAAAAATACATTTTAGCGATATTAAATATACACATTAATAAAGAGCGGTAAAGTCTTTAGCGACATTAGTTAATTGTCATTGGATTAATGTCTCTAAAGACTTTAGCGACATATATAAAAAGTATTAACTAAAAATATATATTTAGTGAGAATTAAGTTATGCCGTTAATAATTGCCGCTAAAGATATTTTTATGTAGTGTATTCACAAGATAACGGATAAAAAAGGAACATTTTCACTAATTAAAAATCAAATCTACTTGGTCAATATTAAAAAAATTAAATTAAGTTTTTTTAATAATTAGGTCAGGAAAAATATTATTTGCCCGAAGAGAAAGTGAAGGGACTTTATTTATTTTCTTTGTTTAGTTAATTTGAGTTGAACTTTTTTTTTTTTTTTTTTGTGTGTGTGGGTGGGGGGGATGCATTATTTTCTTTTCTTCACACTTTTTACGTATAGCTCTATTAATATATGTTGATTTTTAGCCGATGTTCATATTAATTCATTTAAATTTAATTTAATTTTAAAAAAATTCTCATATTAAAAATAAATTATTGTTTAATAAATAATAATTTTCTATTCAACAAAGCTTGAAATCAAAATCTCTTTAAGTCTTGAGGAGAAATAAAGTTTACACTTTACACAAAGCAAAAGTCACCATTCACGATATTATTTAAATTATAGAAAAAACGCACGCTTTTTTTAAAAATCAAATAGATAATTATGTAAAGTTCAATTTTTTCTTCTAAACTTTACGGTATTATTGATTTTTTGATAAATTATTTATACCTATTGTATAGTGATTTTTAAAAAAAATTATTTACACCAATTATAAAGTAAATATTTAATATGTTTTTGTTTAGTTGTTTTCTCTATCTTTGTCTTTTTTTTTGTCCTTTTTCTCTTTTGGGCCAAGTTTTGCTCTCACACTTGGTTAACACATATTGTATAAAAGAGATAAGTATTAATTACATCAATTAGTTGAGTGGTATCTATAAAAAAAAATAGTCAAAACATATGGTATGTTTGGTACGTAGGAAAATAGAAAATGATTCTTGAAAAAAGGTGAGTTTAATTTATTTCTTATATATCAATGTTTAATGAGTTAGGAGAAAATATTTATCCCAAAAAATATTTAGGCATAATATATAAATATGTTTTTAACTTTGTTTCAGCGAATAGTTATGCCATCTAACTTTGAGTTTGTCCATGTACACGCTTAAATTTGTATAGAATTAAATAAGTACACACATGTTTTCTACGTGGCATAATATACGTAAGACACAAAATTGTCATATAGGGCGAATGTGACTAGTTGTCAATTTATTACAAGTTTAAATGTATATTTGTGTACACTCAAAGTTAAAGATCATAGTTGTCGATTGAAGCCAAGGTTTAAAATCATGTTTATATATCATGTCCTATATTTAAAGGTATTTAACAGAATACTATGACGGAATGGGAAGCGAGAGTGGAGGTTCACGGGCGGAAGAGGTGGGATGAATACGGGGTTGAGATTGGAGCGTTAGGTGGATAGAGAGGAAATAATGCATTTAAAATATCACTTGTAAAACTTATTTTTTCTTACTAAATCATTTATTCGCTCAGTTTTACCGAACTTAATTCTCTATCAAAATATTTTGATCAATTAAATATATAAAAAAAAATATAAAATTATTGTTCTCCCTTACCAAACTCACCGATAGAGTCAGTAGGAGGAGATTAATTGGTTCTATGTCTTTATATAAAGTAATTTAAAGTAAAGTCACTATTAAAGAAAAAATGACTAAAGAAATTAAATCTTTCTTTTAATTTGTTCATTTCAGATGCACCACATGGGGAATTATACAAAATATATATAAAGTTGTTAATTTTTTTTATTTCTTTTACATAATTAAATAAATAAAATATAGAGTGTCTAGATGTAATTGGTAAAATCGTTACCATATTGCCGAGGGTCATGAATTTGACCTATATGGAGATAGCCTTTTTGCAAAAATGTAGGACAAAGTAGCATAAGATAATCACACAATTTAATATAATATCTAAGCAAGTAGAGATCCTAACTCGAATCTTATCGTCATACATTATTTTTAAAAGGGTAAAGGGTCAAATATACCCTTGTACTACAGGAAATAGTCTAAATATACCCTTCGTTATACTTTCGGTCCAAATATATCCCTCTCATTATACTTTGAGCAAATATACCCTTAACTTTGACGGAAAAACATGTGACAAACTCAAAATTAAATTATTTACTCTCAATTTGCTTGGAAACTCACTTATGTAACTCATCCCAACTCATTCCCTCCGTGTTGAGCTCTTATTTTCATTTTCCCATTCATTATTCTATTTTTAAATTTCTTGTACTAAATAATAAAATATGCATATCACACAACATCATTGTGCTGCATTTTTCCGTCACATATTAAAAATCTTTAAATTCATTTCTATCAAATTAATCATTGTACCCACATCTTCTTACTATTATAAAAGTACAAGAAAATAATGAACGTAGGGAGTATCGATTTTTGGATGCTGAAATCTCAGTAGTGTATTTTCTTTGGTTAATATTGACACTTTTTAGAGAGGTTAAGCATGATAAAAAATTCTTTATAGAAAAACCTCATTTCAAAAGAAAGAAAAATCATATTAGTTTTTGAATACGATAAATTATTAGCTTCTTTTAAGAGGAAGATGCAAAGAAAAGAATTCAAAGCGGAGGAAATGAGTTTCTAAAAGAGTTAAGTATTTGAATTCGAGTTGATTTTGAGCTTGTCACGTGTTTTTCTTTAAAATTGAGGGTAAATTTGTGTCAAAGTATAATCAGAAGGGTATATTTGAATCCAAAGTATAACGGAAGGGGTATATTTGGACCTGAAGTATAATGAAGGGTATATTTAAACTATTTCCAATAGTACAAGGATATATTTAACCCTTTGCTCTTTCAAAAAAAATATATACTTGAATCATTATAAGAAAAAAAAAATCATACCCCTCACGTAATAAAAAGAGTTTTCTTTAATTAAAATATTACCATAACTTAACCAAATAAGTGTTACAAAATTAATGAGCATCTAGGACAATAACCTTCTAAGAAGAGTACTATTACCTCTAGACATCAAAGATTCAACTTCTATTGATTATTAGTTTAAAGCCTAGAAATCAATTAGAATAAGAAAATTAAAAAAATAATTAAGGAAGTGATAGAAAAAAGAGAGATAAACCTTTTCTTTTTTAAAAAAAATAGAAATTACTTTGATTTTAAAAATAAAAAAAAATAAAAATAGTTTCCACGATTTACATGCTTTTAATAAATAAATAGTGCAATATAATGATACAAGAAAGGAAAAGTATACAAAGCAGGGCGGAGCTATCTTGTATGAAGGGGGTTCATTCGAAATCTCTTCGGCATAAAATTATATGTCTATTTCTACAGATCTTGAACAGTCTTATTGAAAATTCTGACTCCGCCTCTGATAATAACTACATCAATTGAACATTATATGTCTTGGTTGTTAAAATTATAGAGCATAGAGTCAAACATTAAGATGATTTTTGGTGCATTTCTTAGCAACACAACAAATAATCGAGTTAGATTGAATTAAAACGAATTAAATATATTCAATTAATAACAAATTCATTCATTACTTGAATTGAGATCAATTTGAAATTACATATTTAATCCAAATCAGCTTACTTTTTAATTGGATAAAACTAATCTACATCGGATATTTACACTAAGCCAATAATGCATGTCATCTGTTTAAATTTATAGTTTATTTTACTTTATTAAATCACGTAATAATAAAAATTACAATAAACTTAATATAAATACCTAGTGTAGATAAATTTTTTCTTCATTAATAGAGAAAATTATTGTTCGAAACTCGAAAGTAAGTCAATTTTAGTAATATAAAGTGAAGACACTATTATTAAAATAGAGTTGTTGTAAGGTGGACCAAAGACTTCTTTTGTTTTTCATATTGTATATATAATTAGTTGATACTAATTCACATCTTCACTTTCTTCTAATTTAATTATTTATTAATATTTACCTAATGATGGATTAGAAACTTTGGCATAACACAATGATAGCTATTTAACAAACTTTTTAAAAGTAGTATGCAAGTTGCAAATATTGCTAATTCTCAAAAGTGGATATATTAATGATTTAAGCCAATGAGCCAGATATTTGATTACTTTAATATTCAGTTTTTTTTTTTTTTTAAAGTTCATAAATAACACAAATTCCCCTTTTATGAGAGTTTTCAATATAATAAATTTTGCATATATATATATATATATATATATATATATATATATATATATATATATATAAATTGGTTTCACATGTATCTGACTCTCTTTTCAACTTTGATCTCCCTTGGTCGCTCGCCTTTTTTTGATCTCGCTCACTTCTCTCCCTATTTATTTAATTCTGTATTTCAAAATGTATATAATTTATTTCAAATATAATATGTATCTGGTGTGATTTACATAATATCTGTGATTCACCATTTTGCTTTCTCAAGATAGTACAATTATATATGTGCCATTTATTTTATTTTATTGTGACATTTATTTTATTTGTTGCATTTTTTTTGCCTTTTTCCTACCTAATTCCTTAACAAACAAGTCATAACCACATTTATTCATTATGCTCAAGTCAATCAACACAATATTTATATTTTGTCCATGAATATATATATACTTTTTTACAAATCAACCAAAACAATGATCATCTAATGCACGAAGCTTTCGCTATACTCGAGCTTAGAAAAGGCATATATATAATCCGTTGTACACAATATAACCTTTGGATTTCAGCAACAAATTATTTCCTCAATTTAAATCTATGACCTCCTGGTAACAGGACAACAACACTTAACGTTGTATCAAGGCTCCCCTCGAGATATAAAAAGTATTGATCAGGACAAGATATACATGAAGTATGTTGACCAAAGGGTCAGAGCAACTGCTGCCACAGCATAATTCCAAAACATGATAACAGAACATTCAGTTTCACCAATTTCAAACAACTGTGTGATAGTACCTGCAAAAAAACTTCACTCATCAATCTAAATGTTTTCGGAGGATCCGACACACACAACACAGTATTTCTGAAAAGTCTGAGCGACATATAGTTTATTAAAGAGTAAAGGGACAAATATACTTCTCAACTTTGCGATTTAAAATGGATATATCTCTTGTTAAAAAAAAAGGTTTATATTGAGTATATGCAGCATTTTTCTAACGAGAGGTATATTCACTCTAAAGCACTAAGAGATCAATGAGGAAACTCATTGTTTAACGAACATCATATGTTCGTCACTTCGCTCATGGATCTCGAGCTTTTGGAGGATCTGACACAGTGTTTTTGAAGAGTCTGAGCGAGATAGTTGATTAAAACTCGAGATGAAATGAGGGATGATTACAAGTGAACTTTACCTATAGCCATTGCTGGTGGAACTGCATATTGAAGCAGAAGAACAAAGTGATATAAAGGATCTGTTCCCACCATGCCTAGATTTTTTGCAACTGTAATAACAGCAACACCGATTATAGGCAAGATAACGAATCGAACTACAATGATCCCGAAAAGAAGCCAAATTCCCACTCCTGATCGCTTGAAACCTGAACGAGTACGTAAAAAGCAGTTGAAATGATGTTACAGAACAATGCAGTGGATTTCGAACGATATACAATTGTATAGGATACTAAGTTCGATATACAACTTACCTCTTAGAAGATTCGCGCCCATTATAATGGTCATTGATGGAATTGCTGCCTCCCTGCAGTTGATAAAATCGTTTAACCAAATGGCCGCGTTGAGAACCAAGAGAGTAATGATGGAAATGCTCAACATGCTAGGCCATAGTTGAGTGCAGTGAAGGTCTTTCAGAAACAAACTCTCTACCTCCACGAGGTGGGCCGGGGGGTAATTAAGGTGTATGTGCACTATACCCTCCAGAGACCCTACATGTGGCGGATTACACTGGATATGTTGTTGTTGTTGTTGTTACATTAGAGATTCGTTGGGACAAGGGTTAGGTATGAGTTCGGTCGAATACTGTAACTTTGGTTCAAACTTTGTATTTGTATTTAGGCAACAAATATGATATACCCTGCTTCAAGTAACTCAAGTAGCATTAGGAAAAAAATATTATATTCATGAGGAATCATACCCTAGCAAAACAATGGAACTCTCAACGAAACGAAGTGGAGCACCAGAGCCAACCATGAAATTTTGGATGGGTGAGATTGAAGCAATGATAATGCCGATAACCTACAAGAAACGATAAGCCACGTATAAAGAAAGAACTGAACAAGCATGCATCCATGAGCCTAATTGGGACGACATTGTATTACACAGTTAAGCACCATTGTCATACCGTTGCAATTGTAGGTGGTCTGAAAAGAACACTCAGGTCGATATATTCCACCAACGACTTCACCTTCTTCTCAATGATTGTAGGTATCGAGACCTGTTATTTCGAGTTGTGAAGTGTTTATATTTGACAAATTAAACTACAATTATTATGACCTTGATTATTGATTAATAAAACGATTACATGGAACACCATACCTACAAATGAAGTTTCTCCTTCATTTTAATGAAGTTTAAAATGTTGCAGTTATTTTCACCTATACAATATCCGTATCCTGGTGCACGAGGAAAAGTGAAGAACATACCTTGGTTTCGTCCACAGATCCTTGGTAAATAAGCTCAGCTGAAACTTCATCACCTTTCGAGTTGCTACTTGGTAGCAATGTTTGTGTAGTACTATCCAAGGCTCGTCTTGACGTTTCACTGTGGCTATTTTCTCTTAATTTGGAGTAGGCTGAGACATCCCCGTCATCCTTCTTTCCATAAGCCCGTATGATATTATATACATACGACCAAATGCCAATAGCTCCTATCTGGAAACAGGATAATAAAATCAAGCTGAAGGTCATCACATCCAAGACGGATATTAATTATGTTTTATCACATATAGAGTGAAGTTGTATTCCATACCCCCATAGAGAGGGATACATAGCCCATCCCATTTATCGAGCACGTAGATGAATCTCCAAACGGATTGTTTTTCTCGGCACAGATGGCTGGGATTATAATGACAGGCAAGTTCCCCATGTTTCCTGTCATGATCATTTTTCAGAAACTCGTGAGTATGAATACGGACTTAATGATTCAGAAGAAAAACTTGAAAGTTTTAGGAAAATCCATTAGAAGATGTTACGGAATGTATATAGACTTTATTCATAATAATGTACATAGCCATGTATAAGAAGTTATGAAGAAAAAGTTTGTGTTTGAAGATCGATAAGTTCTAGCATACTAAAGAAAAACGATAAAATGCTGTTGATCTACCTCCCGCGCAACAACCAATAACAAGGCCATGTAAATGCTGAGGCGTTCGAGTGATTTTGACAAGTATCCACCCGAGAGCTGATCCAACAAGAAAGGTAATAAGAATACTCACGGGAACGAACCACCTGTGAAACAAATGTACCAGAAACACAAGAAATGTTGAAAACTAACGAAAATGTAAAAATGCATTTAAAAGAAAGGTGGAGAGACAAGAATGCACCTACAAAGAAAATAATCCCGTCGCTGTACTTGAACTGATGAGACCACTAGCACAAAGTGATGGAAAGAAGACGTAGAATACAAGCTGCCCCCCAAAAAAACAACAACATAAGACCGTCGTTAGCCCTTGCAAGGTTAGTTAGACGACAAAACTACTCTGCTTTCCGTTTTCATTTTCTCTTCGAGGCAGTTAAATATTTGTTTGTCATGGCAAAAGATTTAAATGCGTAAAATGCTACATATAACCACACGTCTTTCAGTTTCATGCTTAAATGTTGCTCGGACTTTTCAACAATGTTGACAACTATGTGTCGGATCCTCCAAAAGTAGCGCATTTTTGGAGGATTTGACACAGGTGCAGCAACATTTTTGGACTTCCCGAGCAACATAGCTTATAACAGACTGTTAATTCACACATATACTTCTGAGTAAACACAAACAGATAATTTAACATATTTGCAGAAACAATAACTCTCACGAAAGCAGAATGTTTCAGCACATCACCATCCACACGAGAAGACACAAAGTTAGAAATCAGCAGTATATATTGCTTTTACCACTTCAAAATTTTAAAACGCGGAAGGAGGATTAGCATTAGCAGTCTCATGTTAACTTACATTGTTCAGATGGTGCCGTCCTTCTGCAGTCAAAATACTAACATGATCCAATGCAAGATATAAACCAACAACCGCAATCAACAGCGTTTTCAGAACAGGCATTAACGCCAACAAAAACAATTCCTCAATGTTCATCGTAAATACTCTTCTACAACCTCACAAATGTCCTCCTGCAAGTACAATATGCATCGAAAGATTGGGCAATAAATCCTTAAACGCTAAAGAAAACACCAACATTTAACTTATTAACCACCCGAGCCCTCTTCCGAGTTGCAAAAACCATAAATAACATAACATCTAAATGTCAGCCAAAGTTATTCCCTTTCCCTACAAGCCAGAAAACACATATCCTTTTCCTCAACCTCGGATTTGTTGAAAGACATAACGAAGTAAATAAAAGTATAATCTCTGTAACAACTTAAGCTTTTAGATGAGATAATGACACAGGATTCAACAACAAAAACAAACACCATAAATCTCTTTTCAAATTAATAATTCGAAAACAATCAGATATTTCGAGAGGTTAATTATACCTACCATCACTAAACATACTCACCAAAAACACAAAAACTAATCTTTTGCAACAGTAAAGTCACTAAAGAATATGATAGATTGCATAGAAAGATTCAAATCGCCAAAAAGTCAAATTTTGACTTTCTAAGATAATAACTACTAGTTGAATGACCATCTGAAAATTTTTATCGATCATTGATGCAAATCGTCGTGCATTTTAGCTGCAACTACAACTAATAGCTCAAATTATGCCTCTTTATGCAAGTAACTAAATAGAAAACAACATTTTCCTACAATCAATTAATCAATCAACTACACCTCAATCGCGAATTAACTACAATCAATTATATTTCTTTCTAGAAGATCCAAATAAACTAAATTCAACAACTTTATACTTCTTATAAATTGGACCATAAAAGCAATTCAAGGATGATGGAACTATACAACTGACAAATGCGAATTCAGAATTTAAAGTTTACATGTTTGAGATTTTTCTTTTAAAGTTATTAAGTTCTAAGCTAATATTTTCTATTAATTCAAATGATTTATTTAAATACAAAATTTATTTAAATACAAACGCAAAATTTATACGAAAAATTAATGAGTTCAATTGAATTCGTAACCGAAACACACACACAAAAAAAAAGATGAATGTGAAGTGACTTACAAATTTAGAAAACTGGTTCCCGCGCAAATCTTAAACTTTCCCAAAATTGGTTTTAATTTTATGAAAGTTATAACAGAGATTCAAGAACTCTGTTTCATATATATATATATATATATATATATGTATAATATATAGTATGACTTTGGAAAGTTTTTGTAAATTACACAAACACCCCTTATTTCCATTTCTAACATACTGGCCATCCACTTTTTCTTTCTTTTCGTAATTTGTGTTGTAGTACGATTAAATTTAAATTAATATTGAGGGAAAATTACTGGTTAACGAAGTTAATTTTGTATTTACGAAGATTTAAATTTAACATTTGATGTTAGACAACAGTGTATTTATCACTCTATTACGAGTATTTACCACTCTACTATGATCATTGTCACTTTCCCTAGTCTATTAGTAGTATAAGGACTATGGAGTTTTATACACACTATTTTATTGTGATTGGTATGAATAAAGTCACTTTTTCATTAGATATTTTTGAAAGTTTGATTAATAAGTAAAAATATATTAAAATATGAAGTATTAAATTATGTTAATATTATTAACCAAATAGGAGTGTGTCTTGATGATTATTTTTCCTAAGCATTTAAATTAATTAAAATGGTGGTTAGAACTGAAAATTTTTTTTGGCATTAAAATTAATTAAAATGGTAGTTAGAATAATATAAAGTGATTTGAGAATTATGAAGGTTTTCGGAGTTCATATTCTATAAATTAAAAATATTAGATGATTTTTATAATTTCATGTGGAATTAATAGAGGTGTGCGAAAACTGAATCATACACTATAATTGTCTAAAAAAAAAGGGAAATATGTTTTTCTCCTATTAATAAAAAAGAAATTTTAAAGATATTTATGAATAACCAAAATATTCGAAAATGATTTTAAAATTTGTTAGACGTTGAAGTATATATGTATCATTTGTTAAATATCGAGGTATATATACACCGTTTTTTAAAATTAAAATCACAAAATTAAAAGGTATATTTACCCCTTAAAAGTTGGTGATTCTATCCTCCCTTTTACTTGGCAAAGCATGCGAGCAAATCATCATTTCTATTAGTGAAAAAGAAATAGAAATCGGTCGCCGATTTAGAAGGTGTTTGAATTAACTTAAAAATTAATCAAATCTACTTTTAATACAGTTTTTTACTTTAGTTGATAAATATAAAAAATAACTTAAAATAAGTTTAAAATGATTTAAAATAAGTTAAGAGTGTTTGACATGGTAAAAAAAAAACTTAAATAAGTCAAAAATCAAAGGTTACTTTTGACTTAAAAGTCATATAAGTTTGACTTTTTGTTTTTGACTTAAAAGCTACTTTTTAAAGCCAATTCGAACGAACTGTTACATTTTTCACAAAAAAATTGAAAAAAACAAATAAATATATACTGCGAGGAGTTTGCACTTGAAATGTCAAGATAAATTTTAAACCCTTTAAAATATTAACCCAACTACTAATTCTATATTTATAGGATTCAAAATCTATATATGCGTACACACAAAAAAAAATCTTATATATAATATATTTTTTTATTGAGATAGTTCAGTGAACATCTTAATAACTTTTTAAATCTATTCCTAATTGACAATAACTTAAATAGCTTATTTCGGGACAACTTGCAAATATAAAATAACTTGTTTTATTAGTATTTGGCCTATATTATAATGTATTTTGTTCTTAAAAAAAAAGACAGCAAGATAAGCCACGGCTCTTTTGTAAGTCATCAATTTTTGTGAAGTAGGTATTAGGATGAAAATTAAAAATAAATAAAAGTCTTTTTCTTATATAAAAAAATGACAAAAATGGAAAAAGGACCAGCAGAATATAGACAAAATTAAACTATATATCATCTGTGGACTGTATAAATTTATTTAAAATAATAAAAGGAATCTTTCAGTATTTTTTATAAAGTGGAACATTGCCCTTTCATGAAGTGGATGGTCCAATATAAGATTTGTCTGACTATAAGATATTATTTGAATATTAAATTAATATATGTGATTTGACGAGTTTGAGATTGAAGCATAGTTATTCATTGATATTATGAATTTTTCATTTGCATTTTTTATGTATATGGCGGCAATTAACTCTTTGGACGATTGTTACATATGATTTTATAATTGTATCGAATCATATTATACCATATTTTTTAGAATGAATATAAGTTTTAATAGATTGTATGATTTCATATTGTTACATATATAATGTCCCAGATAATAACACGATCAAGTAATATTTTATATATATATAAAAAAAGAGTAGTACGGTGTGGAGTTATTATAAATGAGATAAAGGTATATACTATAGGATAAAACATAATTTTTTAATAATAAGTCAAGGCAAAATGAAAATTAAAAAAAGAACTAAACAATACAATAATATCAGATCAAATCACTTGTTTAATAAAATGAATTTTTTCGTAATAAAGAATTTAAAATGCCATTAAAAAATATGCAAACTTTGACCAAAAATGGATATAATATTTAAGAGTGACTTTGACTTGATTTAGTAAGATAAAAGTTGGATGTTAGCGTTATATTAATTCATACTTAATCAAAGCTCTCGGATTCAAAATACGTAAATGTGAAAATTACCTAATCCAAATTACTGCAATTTAATCTTTGATAGGAGTCTTTCAAATTAAATTTTCCCAGTGGCCAAAATTGTGGAAACTCTTTTAAACTTCTAATTCATTATTGGAAAGATTAGTAGACTAGTCACAATTTCTAACTTAATTAATAAAAATATTTACACTTTAAAATATTTATTCAAAATGTCAAAATGTCAATATTTTAAAAATAATTTGTATCCAAATATTATTATTTATCTTTCCTTTTATTTCTCAAAACAGTCTAACATTAAATATATTCACTACCATTTAGACTTCTTCTAGACTTTAATACCATTAAATTTATTTTCATCTTTAAGATTTTTAAATTTTTTTCTCTTTTACCATTTTCACCATTATTCTCTCTCATTGTTGAAGAAGAACTAATTATTTAAGTTTATAACAATTTGTTTAGATCTATCGATTAATTCAAGAAATCTCACAATACATAAAGATATTTTCGAAATCATCATTTATTTTGCGAGATTTCTTGAGATTTTGCTTTCGAAATAAAAAATTATGTTGAATTTTAGATTGTATGTATTACAGATTTTTCGTCATTTTTCGATTTTTATATGAGTTTGTTAACTTACTCATCAAATATTTATGCATTTCGGAATTTTAATATTTGAAACACTATTTTTTATGATTTTGTTTTCATATTTGAGATTTAGTATATTATAATTTGTATTAATCCACATAAGCATTCATACATAATATATTGTTTGATTTTTTTTGTATATTCATATTTAATAATTTCGAATTTTGCTTATAGGGTTATTAATTCACAAATAAACACAGATTCAAATTTGAATTTGGTGAAAAGAATTGGAAAAAAGGAACATAGCAGACGAAGAAGAAAGAGAGAGTCAAAGAAGAAGGTTGCGAAATTGTATTCATATCAGAATAATATTCATATTAATTTTTGTTTGTTAATTGTTTTTCTTTTACTCATCATTTGTATTTTTATTAAGAACATTGTATTTCTTTTTTGTTTGTAGTCATTCAAATACGTATCTCATATGAATTTGTATTTCTTAAGCATGAGATGTATCCTATTTTTCAACAGTCAATTTATATTTTTTTAGAATATTGTATTCTGATTATATCATTTTCACTATGTATGCTATCTCATATGAATTTGTATTTCTTAAACATATATGTATCCTGTTTTTCAACAGTTAATTTGTATTTTTTAAATAATATTGTATCCTGATTATATTATTTTGCTTTGTATGCTATCTGTTTTTCAGAATCTTGTATTCTTATTTCTTTCATAGTAAATTTGTATTTATTTTTTAGAATATTATATCCTCCTCAACAGATTTATTATTTTCACCAAGTATGTTATTTTCCCCCAAAAATCTTGTACCCTTTCATAAATCATATTCAGATATATTGAAATACGTGTATATATTTATATATATGGCAATCAAGTAATACAATTTTGATCACCGAAATACAATTTGTAGATTGAAAGAAAAAAAATCAATTTTAATTTGAATGATAAAGTGAGCACATAAAATGTAAAAAATATTGATATACAATTATAATGAAAACATAACAAAGGAAAGTTGATCTAATTGAATGAAAAAGGATTTTTTTAAAAAATTGTAAATGATGAGATTTTAAGTGATATGTTCCTTTTTTTTAAAATATTATCTCACTTTTTCATCATACTATTTTTTTGTATTTTATATATTATTATACAATATTCTAAATAAAAACTAGAATAAATAGAAATACAAATAAAATACATATTGAAATGAATATGAAATATAAGATTTTTGAAGAAACAAATTAATACACATGAAAAAAATAAATGAATACAAATATGTTTCTTAAATAAATATAGATTCATTTGGCATACCTATTGGAATTAATACAAAGTAATAAAAAAAAAAAGTTAAGATTCTGGAGGGAAAAAAAAGGAACAAAGTTTGAGTTTTACTTGAAAATGTAACTGATAAGAAAATTAAGTGATCTTTACCTTTTTTTGAAATAATTTATCCCTTGATTTTCTTCTTTTTGTTATTAAATGAGTATATTCTTTAAATAAAAAAATAATAAAAACATAAATAAGATAAATAACAAATTAAATTTTTTAACATTTTTACTAAATATTGAAAGTGTTGCTAATGAGCCCTCTTAAATATTAAAATATTGACATTTTGAAAAATTTCCCTTGATTATTTTAAGTTACAAAAACTTCTTTGTTAGACATTCATTCATATCATATATATTACTAATTTATTTATACTTTTCAAATAATTGTGTGTTCACTACTAATTAAAAAGAATTCTATCATATATCAAGAAAGATATATCTAGATACATGTATTTTTGTTACTTGATACGATAAGATAGGGAGAGCGGCAAGCAAGATGAAGAAGAATTCAGCGAAATAGTCATGTATCATATATATATATATATATATATATATATAAATCTCACTATATATATATCAGATATACGGGAGAGTGATAAGCCCATGTATCCCTTGCATATATTTGGACAAGAAAAACATAAGAAAATTATACATATCTAGGCACAAATTATATGTATAATAATGTTTCTATCCTATCAATTTTTTTTTGAGGAAAATAATGTTGGAGAATATTATACTACAAAGTTTTTTCCTAATGAGTAGAGGCTTTCTACATAACCAAAAATATTGTTGCACAAATCATACTTTTCACTAGATTTTTCAACTTTGAATTCTCTCAAATTTTTTCTTGTAATATTGTAACACTTAAGAATTTCATATTACTTTCAAATATGATATCTTCACAATATGTGCACACAAATTTTAGTGATCCCAATTTTCCAAAGTTTTTCCATTGTAAAAGGGTGTTAATCATGTGACTCTCCCAATTGTCATTTTGAGCCAAAATCTACAATTTGATATCTCTCTCCAAACCATTATTTTTGCACTCCAAGACGGCTAATTTTTCCTTCACCTCTATCAGCTTGTAGTTGAAATTATAGTCAGCGGAATCACAAGGACATGTTAAAATTCTAAAAGTTTCAATTGCGACATCAAATGCAACTATTTTTAATTTGAATGGAGGATACTCGTAACTCAATATATAGATAACTCCATTGAGACAAAAAAAATTGGGACATAAAACAATCCAACACTTTTCATCTCTCTCCATGATTTGTATGTATCTAAAGTCAATATCCAACTTCTTGTGTACCCTTGAGTGATACTATTAATTGACAAGCAAATTTTGTGCTTCTTTTCTTTCGGTTCAAAACCTATTGAATAAAAATAGAAATTGTAATTTCGGTAAATATGAATATTCTCATTCAGACTCGGAAGAAATCTTACTTTTCTTGTACTCGCGTTGCAAATTACAACATGTTGCATGTCTTTCCATAGGACGTGTCTTAGAGTGGCAATGATGGAGGTCCACGAAATTTGATTAAGATATAAGAGAATTATAAAATTTGGAAATGCACCTATTAAAGACTTTGGAAGCCATGAGAATATTTCGAAGATTATATTTAGCGGAAATGACTTTATTTTTGTAAATTTCATCTTCTTCTCTCTATTGGATGAGAGTGGAGTTGGGGCCATGCCTTATGATAGTTTGTAAACCCTAATATATTAATTTTGGTAGTTTTATCGATTTCTTTTCCAAATATATATGGACTATACTATATAAAAAGATAAGATTGTATTCTCGAGAGTGAGAATCCTAAATAAACTCTATCTAATTAATTTAGAGTTCAGGTAACTTTATAATACTTTTATTATTATTTTTTTATTTAAATATTAATAACATGTGAAAATACTTAGGAATATTTCTAAAAATAAAATGATTGTGTAATTTTATTATCCATTGATGGATACTAATTAATCTCTAAAAAGAAACCATATTTGATATAAATGATGGTGTAATATAAAATTTCTTCACATTAACTACTTCAAACGTTTTCTAATTGGGAGTGATATATGGGGTACCGATTTGGATTAATTGGATTAATCGATCTTAACCAGGGACATGGTGTGCATCATCGGTTTGGTTTATGGTTTTCAATTTTTAAAAATGATAAAATCAATAGTTAAATAAATAAGATATTTTTTATCGAATTTGGTCTTTAACGGTATGTTTTTCGGTTTAACCAATAAGAAAATATTTATAAAATAAATATACAATTTCTTTAACAATTTTAATATGAGAAGACTATAATGTAACTTTACTAATGCTCATAAAATAGAATAAATAGAAATAATTAACAAGAAAAGAGAAATTAAGAGGAATATGGTTCTTACTTTAGATTTTTGACGTTTTGTACAGGTAAAGTAATTAATTACTACAGTCTTATGTAAGTTATCGGTTTACCCAATAACCAATATTCATAAATCAAAACCAACCAATAACCTGATAATTTTTTTTATTTTATAAAACTATTAAAAACTGGTTAATTCAAATTACTAAAGCCTTAATGGGTTATCGATTTACTCAATAACCAATATTCATAAATCAAAACCAACCAATAACCCGATTTTTTTTTCATAAAACCATTAAAACTCGTTAATTCAATAGCCTAGTAACTACAAACCAATACCATTTTTTAAATCAAATATAGGTGAGAGTATAATATGGATATTCCGAACACAATTTATATCAATGTATTTGTATCAGTATGGATATAATATACATTCATCTTTTATGTCAAATATATTTATATCCAATCAAAGAGAGGATAAATACAATTATATTCATTGTATTTCGGATTTAATACAAAATAAATAAAGAATATAATATAAAAAAATAAAAAATAAAAAAATAAAGGAATTTAATCTTAAAGGATATCTTCATTATTATTCCAAGATGTGCACATAAAATTTAATGATTCCCATATTCCAAAGTTTTTCCATGATAAAGGGAAGTAAATTATGTGGCTCTCCCAATCATCATTTTCCAAAATCCACAACCTGATTATATCTCTTTCGAAACTATTTTTGTACTTCAAGACAGCTAATTTATCCTTCACGTCTATCAACTTATAATTATAATTATTGCCAGAGGAATAAGGACATATTAAAATTTGAAAAGTTTCATCTTTGACATCAAATGTAACTATTTTTAATATTGATGTAAAACGCTTGTAACTCAGTATATAGATAAATTTATTGAAACAAATTCTTTGTTGGGACATAAAATAATCAATACCTTTCGTCTCTCTCCATGATTTATCCGTGTCTAAAGTGAATATCCAATTTCTTGTATACCCTTCATAGACATTGACATTAATTGACAAGCAAATTTTGTGCTTCTTTTTTTCTGATTCAAAACCTATCGAATAAAAATAGAGACCATAACTTGTGCGCACATTCTCATTTAAATCATATAGAAATCTTACTTCTCTTATACTGGCGTTGCAAATTACAACATGTTGCACGCTTCTCCATGCGCAAAATAAATCATTAACGCACATTGAACTATAATATATATGAAAATCCTCAATACGAGTAAAGGAGCCAATTCCATTTTCCTTAAGCTCTGAGGTATAAAATCCTTCCGGTTGGTGTACGAGATATTTTCTTCCACCAACACGAGTCATAGAGCGATAATGATGAAGGTCCACGAAATTTGATTCAGATACAAAAGAATTATAAAATTTAAAAACACACCTATAACGTATTAAAAACTTAGCCATGAGAATATTTCAAACATTATCTCCTTAGGAATTGACTTTATTTTTGTAGATTTCATCTTCTTCTCTCTAGTGGAGTTGGGGCCATGTGTTACGATAGTTTGTAAACCCTAACATATAAAATTAGGTAGTTTTGTCGATTTCTTTTCCAAATATATATGGACTATACTATATAAAAAGATTATATTCACCGAGAGTGAGAATTCTAAATAAACTCTATCTAATTAATTTAGAGTTCAGATAACTTTATAATACTTTTATATTTTTTTATTTGGAGATGGGGGTTATCGTTTTTTTACTTTTTAAAGACGGTAAATCAATAGTCAAATAAATAAGATATTTCTTATCGATTTTGGTCCTTAAAAGCTTGGTTTTTTATTTAACCAATAAGAAAATGTTTATAAAATAAATATTCTCTCCGTCCACTCTTATTTGTCATGTTGCTATTTTCGAAAGTCAATTTGACTAATTTTTCATATCAATTTAATGAAAAATACATGATAAACTTTTAATCATAGTTCTTAAAAAAAATTATGACAATTAAAAGTGGACAGAAATAATATATGATTTCTCCAACAATTGATATGACAAGACAATAATGTAGCTTGACTAATGCTCCTAAAATAGAAATAGAAAAAAACTATACTAGTGTAATCAAAGAGAAATTAAGAGAATTAGGGTTCTTACTTTAGGTTTTTGACTTTTACCCAATAACTAATATTCATAAATCAAAACCAACCAATAACTCGATAATTTTTTTTATAAAACGATTAAAAATTCGTTAATCCAATAACCAATACATTCGTATAATTTTTTTTATTAATAATAGCAAATGCCAATTATAGGCACAAATTATATGTTCATGTCATACATGAAAAATTATCAAATATAAATAAAATAAAGGAATTAAATCTTGAAGTCTATTACTTCATTTTTTTTCCCAACAAGAAGAGGCTTTCTATGTAACCAAAAATATTGTTGCACAAATTATTTGCAATAAAATTTTTAACTTTGAATTCTCTCCAACTTTTTGTTGTGATATCATAAGATATATAATCCCATACACCAATTTTCATCATATTACTTTCAAATATGATATCTTCATCATTATCCCAAGATGTGCACATAAAATTTAATGATCCCAACATTCTAAAGTTTTTCCATGATAAAGGGATATTAATTATGTGACACTCCCAATTATCATTTTCCAAAATCCACAACTTCATATCTCTCTCCCTATTATACTTGCACTTCAGAACAGCTAATTTACCCTTCATTTCTATCAACTCGTAGTCATTGTAATAGCTAGTGGGACTATAAGGACATTTTAAAATTTTAAAAGTTTCAGCTCCGACATCAAATCCAACTATTTTCAATCCGAATGTAAGACAGTCGTAACTCAGTATAGATAACTCCATTGAGACAGATTCTTTGTTGGGACATAAAACAATTAACGTTTTCCGTCTCTCTCCATGATTCATCCGTGTCTAAAGTGACTACCCAATTTCTTGTGTACCCTTCTAAGACCTTGACATTAATTGACAAGCAAATTTTGTGCTTCTTTTTTTCTGGCTCAAAACCTATCGAATAAAAATAGAGACCATAACTTGGGTGCACATACTCATTTAAACCGGGAAGAAATCTTACTTCTCTTGTACTGGCGTTGCAAATTACGACATGTTGCACGCCTCTCCATGCACAAAATAAACCATTAACGCACATCGAAAGATAATATGTATGAAAATCCTCAATACGAGTAAATGAGTCGATTCCATTTTCCTTAAGCTCTACGGTATAAAATCCTTCCGGTTGGTGCACGAGATATTTTCTTCCACCAACACGAGTCATAGAGCGGTAATGATGAAGGTTCACGAAATCTGATTCAGATATAAGAGAATTATAAAATTTAGAAACGCATTTATAACGTATTAAAGATTTGACCGGAAGCCATGAGAATATTTCGAACATTATCTCTAGTGGAAGTGACTTTATTTGTGTAGATTTCATATTCTCCTCCATATAGGAGGAGGGTAGAGGTGTAGACATGCCTATGATAGTTTGAAAACCCTAATCTATATCTATATATTATATTAAAATCACAAGGAATTTCGAAAATATTGTTTGAACTTTTTGCCCTTTATTAAAAGTATTCGTAATATATAAAATCGTCTTTTCACTAATTTCATAAAATTATTAACTATAATAAATAGATGAGAAATTTTTATCTTCCTAAATATATGAGAAGTAAGTAAAATTCCTATTTATATGGAATATAGTTACGCATGTAACGCAACCAAGAGTTTTTATTTTTTGTGGAGTCCAAATTAAAATCAAAACATTAACTTTTTTTATTTTATTTGGCAAGTTCAATTATTTTGAAATATATATTTTTTAAATAATACATTGAGTAGGAAAAAGACTTATCTGCATCGATTGTTTATACTAAAAAGTAACGCTTTTGCTTCCATCGTGTTGGAGTTGGAGCTTTTGCTTCCATCGTGTTGGAGTTGGAGTTCTATTTAACTGTATATTTTTTGCAAAGGATATTTAATATTTGAATGTACTTTTTAAAATATGACTTATAACTTGCATTTTCTAAAAAATAAAAAAATCATCCCACTCAATTTATTTACCTTAAACGTACTATCATATTTGCTCTAAAAGAGTAATATCTCAAATAGATAGCTAGTCACATATGTAATGTCATATGTTAGATCTATATATACAAGCTACTATATATTATTATAGATATTTTTCATTTTTTTCAAAAATTTTGAAGTTAGTGTTGAAGACGGAGACACTCGTGACTTGAGTTAGTGGTCTAGCATTGCATGCAATTAAATAAATTAACCCTAGAAATCGTACGTTTTCTTAAGTATATTGTAGTAGGGGACAATGTCGAAAGATGCAAAAAAAATAATCTTAAAAGGATTTAATTATTTTCCTCTGAATGACAAATTCGAAAATAAATACATATTATCGTAATTTGTGACCAAAGGTCATCGGCTCCTCTTTCATTACTCATCAGGTCATCAACTTCCTTGACCTTGTGGCAATGGAAAGGCGTCAGCCTATTGACTAAATTTGCGATCGAGAAGAATGAATTTTTAAACTATAGTAAAGTCTTTATCGCAAATGTGAGTTTGCCCTCATCTTTATTCTCTAAACTTTTATTTTATGTTGACCCATCCACTTGTATTATATTTTTGTATATTTGTAAAATATAAATAGAGACAATCATTGATCCTTGTATTATATACATAATTCATTTTTCCATGGATAAAATGGCTTCTTCTCTCTCATATAGTCTGTTAGAACCAGGGTTACTATAATAGATATTGAGAAAAAGGGACGTATTTACTCTTGAACTTTAATAAATGGTATGTCTATGCCTTCTGTTATACTTTGCATCAACATAAACTCCTACCGTCCAATTATAGGTACACATATACCCCTTTCACTAACGAATCCCTAATTATTTACATGTGTCTTAATCCTATTAAATTATCAGTTGACCTTTTTTTAACCCATAAACCAACTATCCACCCCATAACTCAATACATACCCATAACAAGCATTATCTCTTAATAACTCAAAGTGGACAGACATGAATATGGTTAAAAGGAGGAGGAACAACTGAAGGAAACCTTACTGCCGGCTAAGAGAGAGGTGAATCGTTGCTTCGGTTGTCGAAGGATGGTAGGATTGACCAGATGGGTTATGGGGTGGATAGTTGATTTATGGGTTAAAAAAAGAGGTCAAACGGGTAGTTCAATAGGATTAAGACACATGTAAATAATTAGGGATCCATTAGTGAGAGGGGTATATGTGTAACTATAATTGAATGGTAAAGGCTTATGTGGACGCAAAGTATAACGAAGGGCATAGAGTATCATTTATTAAAGCTCGAGGATAAATCCATCTCTTTTCCCTAAATATTTTCACTACCATTCCCATATGTTTACATAAAATGTGTATAAATAATTTTAGAATAATATTTATTTATTATATATCAATCACTAATAAATAAAGAAATATATAATATTTTTTTAGAAAATATTCTTCATCGCACCAGACACACCCTTCGTACTCCACTCTTTTGTCAACAAATTTATTTAACTTTTTAACGAGTTAATCTTCAATACATCAAAAATTAAGAGTTGATATTCAATAAATCAAAAATAATTTTTAATGAGAATTAATTAATATAACTTAACTGTAGTATATTTTTAGAGACAAATGACATTAAATGTTCCTAAAATTCATAACAATAATTGACCAAATAACAATTAAATAATATCAATAATTATTTTAATACTTTTTATTAATATGCATTTTTAATACTATTTAAATTTGTTTTTGTTGTATTGCTCGAAGATTTATAAACATTATCCAAAAAGTCATCCTTAATTAGCTCTAAAATATTCTTTGGACTTTCACTTGCTAATTTTTTTTTTAAAAAAAAAAATTGAGTGGAAAACTGCTGTTACGACCGTCCAAATTTATTTATTTAATTATTGATAGTACTAAATATATGTATAGTGGATGTATATTGTATATACCAATGTAATCCATACACACTATTCTTCTTAATGAAATATTAATTTTGTTTCAAATTATTTATTGTGATATTTTTTACACTATTCTTAAAATTATTAATTAGAAGTTTAACGATGCATATAATAATTAAAAACAAAATCATAATTAAAGATATTTAGTCAAAAAAGATTTTAAAACAAAAAAAGATATTTGAAACTTTTGAAATAATAAATTATTTGAGATAACTATTTTTGAAAAGAGGACAGATAATTTGAATAAAGGGGTACATAATTAACCAAATTAAAGTTTTATCTTTTGACGGAAAGAAAAGTATACCATTTAATTAAAGGCACGCAATTAATAAGACAATATTAAGAGACTTTAGACTTAAGAATTAATCAAATAATCTTACATGTTTATTAATTAATTGACCTTGTGTATATTGCAAGAGAATATCAAAGGCATATATTGGACGAGGTCATTGGATTCACGTAAATTCATGCTCTCTTTAAAATCATATACAGTAATGTTATATTATTTTTTTTTGTTAAATATGCATATGTGAATTCACGATCTGAGTATCATATACTGTGATAGATAATTGAGCGTACCTTTCAGTGAGATTAGAAATTTGACATTTTGAGCCCGTTTGACCATAGATTTTCAAATAATATTTGGAAAAAAAATTGATTTGGTCATAGATTCCCAAATAATATTTGTGGAAACAATTGACAAGTATATTTAACAAATATTCCAAATTCCTAAATACTAGTTTTTTCTAATATTTGGGTCAGATCTCATTATTTGAAATCTTTTGAAAATTGAAATTTCACACCAAGCTTTTATCTTTTACAAAAACATTCTCTATAGTAGTGTTTGCGTTATATTATATATATATTTTTACGTGAACACTAAAGTAGTGATGAAATATTCAGTGAATATGAAAGTGATGATATGGTTGTTGATGAAAATGATGAACAATCGGCTCAGGGTAACAAAATCATGTGCTTTGTCTACTTCACGATGTGTGCAATGATGCTTGTTGCACTCACTATGAACTACTATATTGCTTTAGTGTCATGGACATTACTTGTTATTTGTTGCAATGAAGATTCAACTGACTTGTAATACAAACTTGTGGTTAGTTTTGATAGTTTATAAAACTTATCAGTATAAATCTTATTTTTTTAAAAAAGTAAAATTTATTTTCCAAATACTATGCCCAAACACAATATTTTTCTTTCTAAAATTAGGTAACACCTCTCTAAGTGTTATTGGTAGCACTTTTATCATTTTAATTAATCAAGAATTTTAATTTTGAACCTATAATTTTAAAATTTTATCGTTTCAATTATATGAACCTAAATATCAAATCAATTTGATTCACCTTTTCATAATAATATACTTATCATCTCAGAATTCTAAATACGCCTCACAGACAAAATGTACTCGTTAATATAATTTATTGCATAACAGATTTTGTGATTATCACTTTATATAATTTATTGCATAACAGATTTTGTGATTATCACTTTGTTAATCCACTAATTTGTTATGCTTTATCTATCTAATCTTACAACTACTCCAGTCACTTTGGTTTGTGAAATATAAGACACTTTCCCTATTTTTCTATCGTTTGTCTCCCTATATTCTGTCTTGATTATATTCTCAAATAAAAAAGGAAAAATGTCATTTAATTATTGATAAATTTTAATTTTTATTTATTTCACCAAATTTCATTGAGAATACGTTCAAATATTTATTAAAAAAGTTTTAACTGAAATTATCTAATGTATAAGCGGATATTTTATCATAGGAAAAAAAATTGAAAAATACTTCAATTTTGGCCGAAATTATTATTACGATATCAAATTTTATGAAGGACTTTTTACCCCCCTGAACTATTTAATAGTGTATTTAAAGGTATATATGTGCCCATGTGAACACATTACTATTTATAGTTGTACAATATTTTTATGTTCACGTGTGATATACATACCTTTAAAATACATTATTAAATAGTGCAGGGGGCAAAATGCCCTCCATAAAGTTTAGTATCGTAGCAGAAATTTTGGTCAAAGTACGAATACATCAGACTTTTTCTCTTTATTATATGTAATCAGGTTTTTTATTGGAACAACTCGTTTCTATCAAACACTTTCGAATAAACTTTTGATTTTTTTTTATGTGTTCACAAACATTTATTGAGTAGTTAAGTTAACCATGTTAAATATGTCGTCTCCTTTAAATATATACATCAACTTCGAATGAAAAGGTCTAAGGTTTTACGAGTTACTACAGCAGATACATATAATTATAGAGATAGTGACAAATTTTAAGAGATTAACTTATCTACACAATAACATGTGAAAACACATTCAAATATAATTTCTTTTTTTTTTTAAATTTCGATTGAAAATGTGCAATACAAATACTATATCATATGTTCAGATCCTCAATTAAAACAAATATTCGTTTGAATTTCTAAATACTTTATTGTATATTAAGATGTTTAATCAAAACAAGACCTCATTCAAACATCTAAACACTTTATTATATTATATGTTTAGAGGTTCAATTAAAACAAATCTTTATTTAAGTGTCAAAATATTTATTATATATTCAGATATTTAATTAAAATATTTATTATATATTCAGATGCTTAATTAAAACAAGGGAAAAGGCTCAAAAATACCCCTGAACTATTCGAAATAGCTCACATATGCCCTTAAACTATATTCTGGCTCAAAAATACCCTTCCGTTAAAGTATTGGGTCACTTTTACCCTTATTTTAAACAGAGGTGTGTTAAGTGCCACGTGGACGCCACATGAATGCCACGTGGACGCCACATAAGCACCAAACAACCTCACCTCCACATAGACTTATAAACTCTTAATTACTAATTTTACCCTCATTTTTCTAATAGATACAATTTCACCCATTCTTATTTCTCTAAAACATAATACATTCCCCTTTCTTTCTCTTAACATTTTCCCTTTCCCTTTCCCTACACCTCCTAATATTGAAAGTTACAGTGAGGTTTGTGCACTATATATACATGAGTCCGGAGCCTAAAAGATATAAAATGTTAACAAAAATTTCCAAAACGGTATATAAATTTTTATTTTAAACAAAACAGCAAAATCGCTGGTAGAGCAGCGATTTTGCTCGCCGGAAAAAGCAAAATCGCTGCAATAGCAGCGATTTGCTAATTTTAAATATTTTTTTTTAAAAAAAAAATTATTAAAGAAATCGCTGCAATGGCTGCGACTTCCAATATAATTTTTTTTTAATAAATCGCTGCCTAGGCATCGATTTGTATCAATTTTTTTTTAAAAAAAAATTTTTGGCAACGATTTAAATTTTAAAAAAAATTCTTAATAAATCGCTGCCCAGAGCAGCGATTTTACTTTTGATTTTTTTTCAATTTTTTTTTACTTCATTTATTTCATTTTAATATTACAAAAAAAGGTACAAATTATGAAGAAAAAAAAAGTTTAAGGTTTAATTAAATTTTAAAAGAAATTGATACAAATCGATGCCTAGGCAGCGATTTATTAAAAAAATTATATTGGAAGTCGCTGCCATTGCAGCGATTTCTTTAATAATTTTTTTTTAAAAAAAATATTTAAAATTAGCAAATCACTGCTATTGCAGCGATTTTGCTTTTTCCGACGAGCAAAATCGCTGCTCTACCAGCGATTTTGCCGTTTTGTATAAAATAAAAATTTATATACCGTTTTGAAATTTTTGTTAACATTTTATACCCTTTAGACTCCGGACTCATGTTTATATAGTGCACAAACCTCACTGTAACTTTCAATATGAGGAAGTGTAGGGAAAGGGAAAATGTTAAGAGAAAGAAAGGGAATGTATTATGTTTTAGAGAAATAAGAATGGGTGAAATTGTATCTATTAGAAAAATGAGGGTAAAATTAGTAATTAAGATTTTATGAGTCTATGTGGAGGTGAGGTTGTTTGGTGCTTATGTGGCGTCCACGTGGCATCCATGTGGCGTTCACGTGGCACTTAACACACCTCTGTTTAAAATAAGGGTAAAAGTGACCAATACTTTAACGGAAGGATATTTTTGAGCCAGAATATAGTTTAAGGGCATATGTGAGCTATTTCTGATAATTCAGAGATATTTTTAAGCCTTTTCCCTTAAAACAAATCTCCGACTATCTAAACCTTTTTCTAAGTCTTACAAATCCGCGTTTAGACCATAAAAAAGTCTCCTCCAAAAACACCCCATTTTCCAAGTTATTTCCCTTTTCCACTCACCAACTTGAAATCATTCAATTTCCACACTTATTTATAACACAAAATTTCCATCCAAATAAATAAATAAAAACAATTCATCATTTTTGTAAAAAAAAATTTAATAATATCATGAGTCATATGAGATACAAGAGAGTAATAATTGGAAGAAAAAGGTGTTATGGAGTTAGAGGAATTAAATTAAATTCAAGAAAATTTTCAGTTCAAAGATTACAAGTGAAGTTGTTGAATTTTTTCAAGATTTTGAGAAAATCAATTTGTGGGAATTTGTTAATTTTGTTGAAGAAGAATTTTAGTGGAAGAAAACAAAGAGATGAGAAGAATTTGGTGAAGAAAAAAGTTGATTATGGTATGTATTATGGTAATAGAAATGATTATAAATTAAAGTCTTTTACAAATTCAAATTCATTTTATGCTGAGGCTATTGCTGATTGTTTGGATTTCATCAAGAGGAATTCTCTTTCCATTGAGGAAAATCATGAAACTTCAATGTTGAAACGATCAGAATAACTAATCAGAGGTCTCGCGTTCGAGTTCTGAAGATAAAAAGAAGAATTTTCAAAAGGTTGAAGAGATTGCAAGAGGTGTCATGATTGAGTTCGAGTTCCAAAAAATTGAAGGTCGAAAAGATTGCAAACTCTAACAAGAGCTCTTGGGTTTTATGAATTTAAGTTCTGAAAATAGAAATATTCTCAAAAAGGTAGAAAAGATGGCAAGTCGATGGAGAGATCTTGAATTCGAATATTTTTTTAATGAGCTCAACGCAATTGATGATTCAAATTAACCAGATTAATGAGTTTTGTCCAACTAAAAATAAAGTAAAAGTCTTTGTAAATATTATTAAGATAGAAGTACTATATATTTCCATCTTGATTTTTATTTTCTTTATTTAATGTTGTATTTTTTGGGTTGTTTGATCATATGGTACCTTAGATTTAATTCAGGTGAAAATTGCCTGGTCATGAGATTTGAAATAGAACAATTTTGGGTGTTTTGTTTGTCTTTTTCTTCTTGATGTTTTTGTTTGTTCATTGTATACAGTTTTGTTTGTCCTTGTGTTTCCTCTTGTTGAATGATTAGATTGGAAATGTTGTGGACCTTTCAAAGGAAAAAAATAGGACAAGTTTTGTTGTATGAATGTGGCTCTCCTCCCGAGGTCTCGGGTTCAAATTATGTGTACGTATTTTTTTAGTAGGGATCGTATTTTTTAACATTTGTGCTTGTGTAATGGTATGGGTTAATGTTGTGTTTTTTATATTTGTTTGGGAAATGCACAAGTAACCCCTGTAGATTATGACGGAAATACAAGAGATACACCACTAAGGTTCTATTACCCTCCTGAACTTATTTCTTTTGGTAATTTTATGCACTTTTTTTACTTACGTGACATTCAAATATCTTCTATGCGCCTCAAATGCGTGGAGTCATGAAGTCTGCCTGCCACGTAAGACAAAAGGTGTACAAATTACAAAAAAAAAGTTCTGGAGGTAATAGGACCTTAGTTTAGTTAAGGTGTGTCTCTGAAATTTCGGTCATAATTTAGGGGGTACTTGTGCATTTTCCCTATTTATTTTGGTATTTTAAGCTTTTATGTATTGATAAATTCATATTGGAAAAACAGATCTTCCTTATGTCCTAAAATAAGTGTTATTTTAATAAAATCATGTTAATTTAAGAAATCAACGAAAATAATAAATATTTTACTAAAATCTATTTTTTATTTAATAAATGTCTCTTAAAAATTAAATATTATTAAATAGATGATATATGATGGTATAGTTAGAAAGTAAGAAAAACTAAATTTTATGTTTGAATACTTAAAATAACACTTATTTGAGATGAATGGAGTATTTACATGATACTTTTCGAATTTTAAAATTTAAATAAGTCTATCTTTAACTGTAAATTTTTCATAGATCTTTTATGAATTTTAAATTATCAGTTAGTGTGATTTATAGTACTTTTTACGTAGTTTATAAATATATAAATTTTATTTTAAAAAAAATTAAAAATTCAATGTACAATTTCTCGATAAACTTAATTATTTGATTTTTGAAAAATAAAATATGTCACATAAATTAAAACAGAGAAAATAATATTATAAAGTGCCTTATTTTTGGGGAGAAGGTTCTTAGTAGGTATAGGTGAAAGATTCAAAAGATTATTTAGCCACCTAACAAAAGTCTATTATATTGACCATAACTATAAAATCAATAAAAGTTAGATATTAAAAGTTGATGTTGTTAAGAGGGGTTTTTACAAAAATTAATATAATTTATTAGATTAAGGGCCATTCTAATTTTCAAACTTTGGGAAAGTTCACTAGTTATGTCTCCATGATGATAATCACTTTTGCTTTGATTAGTCAATTGTTGAGATTAAAGTCTCATTATCTTTAATCATTTCATTAGAATGTTTACTTAATACAATAATAATGTCTCTCTCATCTCATGAATTTATAATCTCATTTAAAATTTATTATTATCGTACTAAATAAGTTTTAAATTATAGTAATAATTATTGTATAACTAGAATTTGTGTAACAAGTTTAAAATTTATTCTCCGTTAATATAAATATTTTATTTAATAATTGTACTTTTGTTTTTAACTAAATCTGCATTATTATTCAGGATTTAAATTTTGATCTAAATCTTACTAAAATATTGTTTAATCAACAACTATGTGATAGAGTATACCTTTTTTCTTTTTTTTTGATTGTCTGTGTTGGTTATTTACTTATTTTATTCACTAGTCTCAACTTTACTTATTATGTCTAATGTTTATGAATAGTGTAATTAATTTTATATTATTCATGCATTTTAATAATTATGACATGTTATTTAATTAAGACAGCAAAAGTAATACGTACTAATTACCATCTATCCCTTATTCCAAAGAGAAGAAAAAAACAGTCCGTTTCACATTATGAATTCACATCTAGGACCATTTTTACCATCACCAATCAATATGATGCAACGATCGTGCTGCTTACTCTTTTAATTAGAGGTATTAAATTCAAATTTTTAAACATAGCTCTTGATTTAGAGTTTAGTTTCATATTTTTATTTTTATCTGTCTCAAACTTTTGATTATCTTACAATGTAACATATTTGCTTTTTAGCAAGATAAAAATTGTCAACTCATAAGTCATACGTATGATTTGCCACCTTGTTTCAATGTTTTTTAAAAGTCAAGTCTTAATAGTTAAACGTATAGTTGAGTCGCGTTAACGCTAACGATCTGTTATCCGTAGATCGATATTAAGATGATTCTATAATGATTTGACATGTCTACAAATTAATAATCAAAAAATTAAATCAATACACTTCAAAATTGAACGCAACTAACTGTTACGCAACCCTGTGGCCGTTTCGGTTTGTTAACCGCTATTTGAATTTGGCGCCAAAGTAAGCCCGCCCAAGAATGAAAATATGAAAAAACCGAACCCGCCAAAATCCGACCCATTTTTAAAACAAAGGTTTGACCCGTAACTATTGGCCACATGTCATAAAGATCCACTCCAAGAAAGCCCAAATAAAATATCAACTCTCCGCCGTCGCCGTCGCCGTCATCGTCGCCGTCGCCAACCACCACCACCATCACCGGGTCGCTAACAGAACCTCTATGGCGGACATACAGAAGACCAAAGTTTGCATCATCGGAAGGAGACCGGCGGCTCACACCGCCGCCATTTACGCAGCACGCGCCGAGCTAAAACCGATCCTTTTTGAAGGATGGATGGCCAATGATATCGCGCCAGGTGGACAGCTCACAACCACCTCCGAGGTCGAGAATTTCCCCGGTTTTCCGGAAGGACTTGCCGGTGGTGAACTCATGGACCGGTGCCGTGCTCAATCTGTTCGATTCGGTACACAGATCTTCACTGAAACTGTAAGTAACGTTGATTTCTCTGCTTGTCCTTTCAAGGTCATGTCCGATGAAAGGACTGTACTAGCAGACACTGTTATTATCGCTACTGGTGCTGTTGCCAAGCGGCTTGAATTTCCAGGATCCGGCGACGGGGCAAATGGATATTGGAATCGCGGGATCTCGGCTTGCGCTGTGTGTGACGGCGCAGCTCCGATCTTCCGTAACAAGCCTTTGGCGGTGATCGGTGGTGGAGATTCAGCAATGGAAGAAGCTACATTTCTGACGAAATATGGTTCAAAAGTGTATATAATTCATAGAAGAGATGAATTTAGGGCTTCGAAGATTATGCGAAATAGGGCATTGAGTAACCCTAAGATAGAGGTGATTTGGAATTCTGCTGTGGTGGAGGCATATGGGGAGAAGTCTTTGGGTGGATTAAAGGTGGAAAATGTTGTTACTGGAGAGGTATCAGATTTGGAGGTTTCGGGTTTGTTCTTTGCTATTGGGCATGAACCTGCTACCAAATTTTTGGATGGACAACTGCAGTTGGATGCTGAGAGATATGTTGCGACCGTACCAGGGACGACAAAGACTAGCGTTAGAGGTGTATTTGCTGCTGGTGATGTGCAAGATAAGAAGTACCGGCAAGCCATCACTGCTGCTGGTTCAGGTAGTGATCCTAATTTTACTTTGCTGTTTGCTCTTTGTTAGTTTGCTTCATTGAGCATGGCTACAGCTTCTCTATTCGTTGTGTCTGATGAGCGTCATAGAGTTGAAATTACAACAGTGTTGAAGATTCCCCATTTTCAACAAGAACACTAAACCTCAATCGAAGCCCATATGAATCTTGGGCTATTAGCACATAGATGGATGTGAAAGTCATAAAAATAATCCAAAATCATTGTTATTCACTCTAGTTTGGTGATTCTCTATAGTTTTAACTGTTAAGGATTATACCATGTCCTTCTTGGAAATACTGAACTAATGTTAGCAATTTGACCCTTTTATTTTCTGAGCTGGAAGTAATTCATCAATATGTTTTAAAGTATGCTGCTTTGATAACAAGTGCACAAGGATTTTACGATACACGACCTTGATAGATGCTGTGAATAGGGAGGCACTTTCTATCGTATTAAGAAAGAACTTCAAAGGAAGCATTCCTCATTGCAGCTACAGCAGTAGCACCCTGCATTTTTTATTAATTGGATCCCCTGTCTCTACTTTTTAGGGAAGGTTGACTGGCTATGTTGAATGAGGGTTAGGTTATCAAAGTTTGAAAATAGGAAATTCTCAAAAACTATTCAATTAATAGCGTCAAGTGTCGATACTGACTTCCAGGAGACATCATAGATGTAATAAAAGAAGTGAGGTTTCTATTTAGCAAAAGGTGGTGTAGTGGTTCAAAATGTTGATCAGGGGAAAGATCTATTCAGTTTATAGCTTAGTTAATGAAACTCCTCAAGGCTCAATGCCATTTAAGAGAGAATGAGAAGAAGGGTATCATTTAGGAGTAACCAGAAATACATAATGAATACAAATGGAAGTCGAGGAAATGAAGCATCGCGCTAATCCTGGTATAACCAGCAACTTTATTTATGCATTGTTTATAAGAATTAGTATGTTCTTGGGAAGTCGTGTGGAAGAGTTTTTTTCTTCATTTTTTTTGCTAAGTCACTTGATTATGGTTTGACTTTTTCCCAAGATTTTGCTGGACAACTAGTGAAAAATCACTTCCAATTGAAGAAATGGAAAAACAACTCTTATTAAACAATAAATTTGTAGCCCTTGATATTAACCACAAAGATATTTCTTTAGTCTATTATGATGGTATCTTGTAAGGATTACTAGAGCAGAAAGCAACTTCCTGAGATAGGTAAAATATTTTTCAACTCAAGGGAATAGTGTAGTGCATTGATATATCTATAAGCAATAGTTCTCTGGAAAATTGTTTCAATTCCCTAGAGCTTGAGAGTTTCTGGAGTAAAAAGTATTTGATAGGAAGTTGATTGCCAATTTTTCTTAATGTACTAGCCTGGACCATGGTAAAGATGTCTCCATATGACCCATAAGTCAGGGGTTCGACTCATGGAATCAACCAATGATGATTGTATTGGGATAAGCTGCCTACAATACATCACATCCCTTGAGGTGCGTCCCTTCTCCGGACCGTGATGTAGGATGCTTTGTGCACCAGACTTTTCCTTTTCTTTTTTTAATACTAGCATGGACCAAAATATAATGATCAACCAATACATATATCTTTTGAACAATTTATTTCTTGTGCACTGATTTCTTGTTTTGGCTAGTGCTACTATAATCGCCCGTCATAGTTGTCCCATGGATAAGAAAATTTTCTTTCCATCTGAAGTGGAAACTTTAATCATTTCTTCCAGTCATTATACAAGTTACAACTCAAATATAAAATAAATTGGTTTTACACCTTTCCCAACACAGTTCTGCACTTTTTGAAATCTAAATTGTGACCTCCTATTTGTCTAAGCATCATCGTCAAATTTTTGTATCAACCATTTGATTCTATGATCTTTTGATATCATTATACTTATAGGAGGTTTATATGCCAAGTCAACAAATGTCAAGCAGTGCATTTGTTATGTTGGCACCTTTCAGTGCCAACCCCGACTACCAAAACTATTAATCAGTTGATCCTGTAAGGAGTACTACGTTTACCAATTTTGAACTGTTAGCATTTATATGCTATGGGCTTGGTTCTTTATGACGCAATGAGTCTCTTTGCTATTTGATTTGGTGGAGAATGTGAATCTCCATTATATTACTGATCTCGAGCTGGATTTAAGTCAAAGATTTATCTCACAAACATTAGACAAACACCCTGTATTAACCAGTACTTTGACACATGCTTTGAAGAGAGTAGTTTTCAAGGAGTAAGCTTTACATTGAATGCATGAAACATGTTGTCAATCTTGATATCTAAGTTTTTTCAAGTCTATGAAAATTTCAGATCTAGTGTCAGTTTGCGACAATGTCAGTGCTCGTGAGATCATATATGGTCTATTGTTGGTCTGTATGAGTGTGTTAATATCCTTTCTAAAATTGTCTTAAGATTGATTGGTTTCAGGTATCAAAGTTAGTGATCTCGTTTTGCAGGATGCATGGCCGCGTTGGATGCAGAGCATTATTTGCAAGAACTTGGTGCCCAAGAAGGAAAGAGTGATTGATAGCATGGCAGCCTTGCCACGAAAGAATCGGTATTTGCTTAAATTCCCTATCTGTTCAAATAAATTATTGTTATCATGAATTTATCGATGAGAAGAAACTATTTTGCAACGATTTACATATCTTTGGTATCTCAAGGTTTGGATGAATTTGATGGATATAATGGCTAGCATTTGCGTTATTGCAATTTTATCATGTAATTTTGTAATCAAAGATTAGATGGCGTTTGATTAATTTTGAATGACTTAAACAACTTCATCTTTCTCAAACTTCACTTTGTGAGATTACATTGTATATGTACTTGTTAGAAAATTTCTAAGATATTGAACTTCGAATATAACATTTGTTTGCAATTTTAATGGTGTGATAAACTCTTGGTGCTTTACACATGAGAACTTCAAAAAATGTGTATAATAACAATCAAAATGGGCAACCTATGTTAATAGCTTTTATTTAAACTATGTTATATGTATTAACAATTCATTAAATATAAATATTTTTATTGTGAAAAGGAGTACGTATTAGCTTAAGATTGTTATAAAAATACATGAACTTCAAATTCTAAAATTAGTATCTATCCATTACAACTAAAAAGCAAGTGTGTTCAACATGCTAGACTAAACTTGTTTGATACAAGTAGTAACTGTATACTGTATTGGTATTATTAAGATTTCTTGTTCAAAAGTTACTCATTAGACAATGATATCTATTAATATCTTTCGTGTTTTTTTTTTTTGCTTAAAGTTTCTAAAGACATTGAGAAAAGTCTACCAAATTGTCCCACATCGCCAATTTTATTAATTATTTTTGTGTTTATGTAAATTGACAACTTGTTGTAAGGATGTGTTCGTAGAAAGGAGAGATGGTTGGCATCTCCCCCGACAGGGACGGGAACAGCCTTCGGGCTTTACCTGTTATCAGACACATCCGGTTAAGGCTACCCACTTCGGTGGATCTTACCCAATTTTTTTGAAGTTATTTTTCATATTACATATACATTTTTTTAATTTGGTGAAATTTGATTACGTTCAGATTTCGAATACATAGCCTTATCCATAAGAGTACTTGTCAAATACCCTTTATATCTATCTTAGATGTCTCAAATAATTAACACTTACTAAGTCAAGTCATAAAAGTGAAATTGAAATTATATGGTGAATGAAGGGAATGATTAATATAAGTAATTCCTTGATTTTCAATACGATAATTGTGAAATGGGGTACATTTCAATAATGAATTTTAAGTAAATATTACTATTCTTTTTAGTATCTGACAAGAGAAAGGATTTTTATTTAAAATAATACAACACAATGTGAAGAGCAAAACAATACCAATATTGAGATGCCATTTTGATTTTTGGCCCTAAATTACAAAGTAATAGTACAAAATTAAAGACATTGTAAGTTCATCCACCTTGACACAAATTGAAACTTTAATAATACCAACTACCTTCTCCCCACATATCTTTTTTTAAAAAAAAATAATAATATATATTTGCATATATTAATACATACAACACAGCATACAGATCATCTTGTCTCTAATAATATGAAAATATATTTTTTTATATCTGGTTTTATAATCCTTTATTTCAAAGATTATGATTATATATATTTCAAGAAAATCTGTACAATTTTGAAAACATTAGCTGTGTTGTTGCATATTACTTTGTGACATCTTTGCATGATCTATTGTATTTCATGTGGCTCTTAACAAGTTGCCCAGCTGAGATAGCTGACATGAGGGATAGCTCACCCGCGAGAACCGAACCTGCTACTATTGTAGCCAAAAGCCTTGCATTTGACCCTGGTGCCTCTCTGTTGGCACCTTTCACTCCTAATAAGTTCAAGCAAGCTGATTGCGATGCTAGTTGAGTTCCTCCTCCAACTGTACCCACCTGATAAATCACAATGACATGCATAATAAGTAACACGAAGAAACTCATGCTTCCTGAACACTTTTTAGCAGTACCAACAACAACAACGACATACCTAGTGTAAAGTGTACAAAGAACTTAGACATAGAGAGGTTGTTTTCGATAAAAGCATAGAGGACTCATATAGACAGCTATAACTTCCTTGGTGTTTGAGGCATAGTTGTTTAAAACTCATTAAATGATATCGTTAAAATTGTCACATGTAAAAGTTTAGGGTGGAGAGACGGTGTACCAAGAATATAACGATGATCAAGAATAAGTAGTAATTTTTTTTGATGCATACCTCTATTGAAGGCATGGTGACGGAAATATGGAGGTCCTTGCCATCATTTACAGCCTCCATCATAGTGATGCAGTGAGAGCTTTCAATATTTTGAGCCGGGTCTTGGCCTGTGGCTAAATATACAGCTGAGACAATATTGCTGGCATGGGCGTTGAAGCCACCAAGTGCACCAGCCATGGCGGAGCCAGTGAGGTTTTTAAGCATGTTCAGCTCAACTAGAGCAGCAACCTCAGTTTTCAGAACTTTCTTCACCACGTCTTCCTTGATGATTGCCTCACAAACGACTGACTTTCCTCTCCCCTCAATCCAATTAACTGCTGCGGGTTTCTTGTCCGAGCAATAGTTCCCTGTCATAGTTCAACAATTCCAATTAATAAGTGTCTCCAGATCATGGGGTAAAAAGAAGAAAAAAATTAGGTGTGCAGTAGTTGAGGCTTATCGTTACATTACATTGGCATTAGGTAGTATGTAAATCAAGTATACATGAAAAACCATTGAACGCGGGGTATCAAAAAAGATTTTTCTTTTTAGAAAAAGGTAGGTGGAGTACCAGATATGCCGATGATGTCCATGTCGGGGTACTCATTCTGAAGGTAATCAAGAACGTTTTGTACACCTTTGGAAACCATGTTCATTCCCATCGCGTCACCAGTGCTACAGCTAAACCTCATGTATAGATTCTTTCCAGCTATTGCACATTGAATGTTCTGTAATCTGGCAAATCTGCTTGATCTGTAAAGTCCAAAACAAAAAAACAAAGTTATACAACTAGTATTGGATGTCGATGACATGTTGATTCCAAAAATCAAAGATTTATCCAAGGAAACTAATGCAAATGACAGATATTGACAGACAATCTAATAAAATCATAAAGAAACAAAAAAAATGGCTAAATTCACTGAACACATCAGCATCAATGGATCTTCAAATGGAAAACGCAATATGAAAAGATGTCTGAAATATTAGTCAACAATAGAAGAAAGAAGGAAAGATCCAGATGTTCTCATCTACCATACTGATTGAACACTTCCATGGTAACTTTCATCGACTACAAAGCAAAATACTACTCTCTTTCAATCCGTTTGCCTGGTTTCGACTAACACAGAGTATAAGAGAGAAAAAAAGAACCTTTACATCTCGTGAACAAAGGAAATGTCGAATGTACCAAACTGCCCTTAGAATTAACGAGTTGCCAAAAAATCAAAGAGCCGTTACAGACTAAATAGTAAAGCAAGACAAACAAATTGAAACGTAGGGAGTATATACATTTCAATTTATACCATTTTCAAGAATTCACATTTATAAAGCTATTCAACTCCTGGACTTTAATATGATGATATTTCTATACTTTTTAGCCATAATTTAATACTTTTTCATAACTAGTCTGATATATAAGTCAAATTTAAGGGATTACTATGATTCTACTAGCATCATAGTGACAGATAAATGCAGTAAAATGAGTATAAGCATATTACAAATCAAAACTTGAAGACGAAGAACAAGAACACTCACTTATTGAAAACAACAGATAGAGTGTCGAAATTCATTGGATCCTCGACGAAGAACTTCAACTCTGCAGCTCTCTTTGCGCTGCCGAACCTAACTACAGGAGCTCTAGTCATCGCATCTCTAAACAAAACACTCGTAGCGCCACCTGAAACATAAATGGCTTTACAACCCCTGTTAGTACTAGCAACTAAACATCCTTCTGTGGTTGCCATTGGCACAGAAAACTCATTTCCATTAAGCAACAAAGGTCCAGCTATTCCCACTGGTATTTGAATATACCCAATTGGCATCTCACAACACTGTCCAAGAATTGATTCATAATCAAATCCATCTAATGGTAACCCATCCAATGACTTCCCTGTACTCCTCTGTAACGCCTCTTTTCGAATAAAAGCAGCTCTTTTACAGTCACCCAACTTAGATTCCAATGAATATGATGGTATTCTCCCTTCCACCACCGATTTGATAACCACCTCATCGTCCTCTGACGAAAATGGTGTGATTATCTGAGCAGCTTTTTCAGCAACAGGTACAGATTTCATTGGGATATTTCGTCGAACAGGTGGTGATATAACAGTTCTATCAATAAATGGTTCTGGGGTTTCATCTTCAACGTCCCAAGAATCATTATTTCCTTTAGAAACGAAAGATTGAACAAACTCAATACCAAAGAACCCCAACAGATAAATAACTGAAGCGATCAACGAAAACATAGCAACTAATTCAGAAAAGTTAAGCACGTGGAGTGGAATTCCATTACGGATCTTCTCACGCCATCTGTGTAGAAGAAAATACATGACAGAGAAAAACATGGTGAAGAACAAACCATTTGTAAGATACAAAGGTAATGGAAGAGCATCTGAAGCTTTAACAGAGGAATCTTGATTATGGGGTTTGAGAGGTTCTCCGGTGGAAATGTGTTTGGAAGCGTAAAGGGGTTTTACAGCTCGCCGGCGAACGTCCATCGTGAAAATTTACCGGCCGCCGGAATTTACAGAGAAGAAATGGAGAAATGTGAGGAAGTATTGTGAGTGATAAAGCTAATGTATCGGAAATGTATTTATAGCCAAATAAAAAACATCAGCTGGAGTTCTTGACTTTTATGGCCACCCTTTAAATTAAATTTTACTTTTTTTTTTAGAAAAAAAAAATTAATTTTGTCTATTGGTAAATACAAAAAAAGATATTTTTTTCAAAAATTAATATTTTAATTAGATCTATATTTCTTATGTAGGAAAAAAAACACTCTTTTTTCGAATCTTATTTATAGAATTATACTGGATCGGCTAAATTGAAATAACGAAAGTATAAGTTCAACTTATGACTTTAGAATTTCATAATGACGATTTTAAGTGATAATAACTGAATTTTAAATTTCAGTTTGTATACACAAAATGAAATGCTTAATACAAATTTATTGTGTAAGAAAAATTTATTGAATTCGGTGAACCTGAGTGTGAGCTACTAGCTCCCCCTATAAAGCACGAGTATTTTTTTCTCTCATTGAATTACTTGGTTGAAATTGAATCCTTTGAAAACAATTTTCTAACTCGATGAGGTAATGAAAAACTATGTATACACTTGATTATTTATGTATTTAATTTTATATATTGTTTGGTTTGTAATTAGAAAAAAAAAATTATGCATATATTAATTTTATACTATGGTTATTATCCTATATAGCATTGGGAAGATCTATTTTACATTATGCAACATATTAATTAAGTTTAATGACTTGCATCCTTTCATAAATAACATTACTAATATCAATTTTAGCATGTGTTAAATTTTATTAATGTAGACTAGTCATTAAAGGTGAACCCATAAAATCTGAATTTAAATTTATATTTTTTTACAAAAATAAAAGAATTCAACTTCTCCCCCCAACAATTAATATATATTCCATAATTGTAGCAAATTTTCTCTATATTGTTTATATTCATCATATATATTAAATAATATAATATAACACACTATTACTTTCATGTAATATAATAGTATTATAATTTATAGTAACTTCATACTATGCTTATCTAAATAATTTTATTATATGTATTCTGGCTATATTCAATGTACATAATAATAATAATAATAATAATAATAATAACCTCTGATTATAATATAATGCACACTAAATTTACATACGTATAATATTTGAGTTGAGTTCAAGTAACAATTGCCTAATTTGTTTAGGAAATTATTTTAGTTGAGGTCGACTATTTGAATTTTTAAAATATTAATTTTATTATGTTCGTTTTAGGAGAGGTTAGTTGTGATAGTCCTCTATTAATGTTATTTTGGTTAAATAATTCTATTAGGGCGGCCAAAATAAGCCTAAAAATAAATGGCTCGCCTAAGCCGTTTAAATTTTATGGTCTGATCTTGAAATATTTAAAATTAGACTGAATTTCAATTCATTCAATCTATTAAATCGATTTTAATTAGCTTAACATAGTTTAATCACGAATTTCAACTTGTTTTATAGTCATCATTAAATCACAATTTTTATTTTTTTGAATATGTTTCATCATACTCAATAAGACGAGGTCATGTATCTCGAATTTCATATCTCGAGTATTAAATCCTAGGTCAGGATTGAATAGGTCTTGAATCACAAATACAAAAATTCTGAGTCATCAAGTCACGAAGTTTGAATTTTAATTCGACGTATGAATTTGACCCTAGGTCTTAAGTCCCAAATTAAAATCAAATCTCAAATTGAGATTATTAAATTAAATTGGCGAAATCAAGACACAACTCATTTCAACAAATTAATTTTACTCAAGTGATATTTTATTAATTTATTACATTTCAACTTGATCAATATCAACTCAATCCTTTCATTTTAACACTATTAAATCTAGCAGCAACTCACATAAATGGAGTGGAAATTAAATACTTAAATATACAAAATAATAAAAAGGCTTGATTTTAGTTTATTTAGTCAAGTTGACTACAAAATTGGAATTTTGGAGTAAACACACAAAAAAATGGGTATTTATGTAAATACATTATATTGTGAAAGTATATTACATAAAAAAAAATGGATAAATTTATAATAAGACAAAATTACAGTTGGATAAACTTGAAATTGATTGGATAAACTTGTAATAAGATAAAATTATAATTGGATAAACTTGTATTAAACAGAAAATTTGTAAGTAAATCATAAAACAATTTTTATCTTCTATAAATAGAAATTCAATTCAGTTCATTTTAATATTAGTTAGAAAAATAATAATTTCTCTCTCCAATATTTTTAGCTTGCGTTTTGTCACAAATTCACAATGTTTTGCAAAGTCATTTTTTAGTAAAGTTTTATCATGCGTTTGATCATAATTTTTTAAGAATTATTGATTTTTACATATAATTATATGATTTATATACATCCATAGTTCTAAAAATTATTCATGAGTTTGTCTTATTATTTTATAATAATTATGTTTCGTTAAAAATAACTTTATTGCTTAATTGATGTCAATCATTATCAACAAAAACAACAATATGAGCAAGAGCAATATAATAATCGTATATTCAAGTGTCTCACTGATACGAGATAAATTGTAATTCATTAAAAATAGATTATTCTTTTTTATGATGTTGGTTGTAAATAGATATTAATTGAAATTTATAAATGATAGAATAATTTTTATCAAATTACGAAATTTTGAGATGATTTTTTTTTTTAAATTCAAATGGCCAAAGTCTACTTTTTTTTCTATAACTTCGAAACCTGAAATATTTACCAAATATATTTATCAAATAATAATAAATTATAAGGCCAAACACTAATTCCTAATTTTTTTTTAACAAATATATTTGTGGCAAAATAATACTTTAGCTATATGTCACTATTTTAAACCTGAAATGTTTATCAAATATATTTATCAAATAATAACAAATTATAAGGCCAAACGCTAATTCCTAATTTATTTTAACAAATATATTTGTGGCAAAATAATACCTTAGCTATATGTCACTATTTTAAAACTGAAATGTTTATCAAATATATTTATCAAATAATAACAAATTATAAGGCCAAACGCTAATTCCTAATTTATTTTAACAAATATATTTGTGGCAAAATAATACCTTAGCTATATGTCACTATTTTAAAACTGAAATGTTTATCAAATATATTTATCAAATAATAACAAATTATAAGGCCAAACGCTAATTCCTAATTTATTTTAACAAATATATTTGTGGCAAAATAATACCTTAGCTATATGTCACTATTTTAAAACTGAAATGTTTATCAAATATATTTATCAAATAATAACAAATTATAAGGCCAAACGCTAATTCCTAATTTATTTTAACAAATATATTTATGGCAAAATAATACCTTAGCTATATGTCACTATTTTAAAACTGAAATGTTGTTACCTTTCGTAATAAAATAAAGCCTCCCTATTTATAAAAAAACACAATGTATTAGGGATTACCTAATTAATTCTATTAATATATTAAACTTAAAAGAGTTAATGTAAACACTTTTAAATGTGGAATATTCATTACTTACATATAGCTTACTCATTTTTACATATATTAACGCATTAGCACTTAATTATATCTTTTTTATTTTCAATATTAATTATTCATCGTTTAAATTATTTCTTAAATCCATTTAGACTTTATATGAGTTAATATAAATATTATTTATCGTGGACATGTAGAAATGAACAAATGAGAAATATAAAAACAAAAATCACTATAATGCAATAACACAATGATTAAATTCATTTATTTCCCCATACTGAATTTAAAATTTTCAAAAATAGTACTTTTTTTTTCTCTATTTTTTTTTATAAAAAAAATAAACAATAAAACGTGAAGTCTGCATGTAGATTATTATTATTTAATGAGTTTATTGGATAAGATAAAGGCAGCCAAAAACGAAGAAATTAAATGGGCAGTCATGCATTTGACTCTCTTACGTTTGTACACAATTGAAATTATTATAGCCGCGGTGTAACGATCCGCTAGGTCGATTTGAGAATTAAGATTATTTTAATTTTTTTCGAAAAATGTAGAGGGATATTTTTAACTATTCGGTAACTACGAGTATCTAGTTAATGAAATTTGATTAAATAATTAGAATAGTTAATAGTTAGTGCGTCAAATCCATAGTTAGTGCGTCAAACCCATAATTAAGTTAAATCATTAGACAATGATTAGGTAATCATTGGAAATTGATAGTCAATGGCAACAATTATATTCTGCCTGAATGTAATATGTGTAGTTCCAATGGTTATTAATTTAATTTAATTTAGTAGATTCTTCTTCTTCTTTTTTTAAAGTTCAAAAATTTTGGTACAAAAATGGATTTTGGAAAATGGTAACGTCGTTGATTTCATGTGCTTTGTCTGGTGCTGTTGAATTGGTGGAATTGATTCTTATTATATTTATTTTATCAAATTAAGATATTAGTTTTGATATATTGAGATAGGTAATTAATTATTAGGTGTATATTATATGATTCAACATTGAATTTTGGGGTATTTGGAGAGATTAAAGTTTAATTCTTGACTTGAAATTTAGCAAATATGATAATTTTGGCATATAAATTATATTAAGATTTGGAGCTTGATTAAAGATATGAGTGGGTTTTAGGATCTATGATAGACATATAATAATTTGGATGCCTACAAACTCGCTTACATACGAATATTGCAAAATTGATAGATTGGGAACGTTCCGAAACTTTGCGAAAAGAAAAGGAAAAATCTTGAAGATTCGTGGCACGAGGTTCGACATTTAAGGTATGTTACGACTTTTTAGACTTGTTGAAGGATGTTTTCCTAATTAAAGATTTAAAAAAATGGAATAGACAAGGGGTAAGGGCGAAAGATGGGGGTCTCGTATCAATGGCGTGACGGGCATTGGTACGAGTACCGGTGTTATAAAAGGGAAAGTTACTACTATAGAATGTGGATTGTAATGCGAGAATGCCAAAGCATATAGACATTAGCTGATATATATTGACTTGAATTCCTTGTGTGATGGTGTTTTCTTTATAACACTTTTATAGTTGGGATAATTAAGGTGGTTATGTATTATGTTGATATTTGACTGATTGAGGTGTATCATCATCCCTTATTTGAACTAATATATGCACATGCATTAACATGAGATTGAGTATAAGTTGGGCACGTGGAGATCGTCCGTGCTGGGGATGTGAGATGTAAAGATTATAATTTGGGCACGTGGAGATCGTCCGTGCGGAAATTGTTTGATTTTATGATAGTGCGTTGAGATCGTCCGCATAGACACGTGGAGATCGTCCGTGTTGGTATATGGACCTCGCGAGTCCCCCATGGGTCATGAACTCTCGATGTATTTTCGAGGAGTATCATGTATATACGGTTGAGAGAGTATTGGGTATTCTAAGACATATCATTTCATGGCATTATATTGCATTGCATTTCATCACATCCTTCATTCTTGATGATTATGTGTTTTATTTGATGGTTGAAAATTACTTAATGTTTTGATTACCTCTATTTGATGAAACTTGACTGGTGAGTGAAATATAGACTTGTATAATTAAAGAATTAATTTTTCTTATATAAACTCCCGTCACTACTTCTTCATTGTCGGTCAATGAGATATACTGGATACATGTGATTTCGTACTCATACTACACTTGTTGCGCTCTTTGTGGTGCAGATCATTCGATTCCGAGTACAAGCACATCTCGTGAAGCATTTTGAGTCCGAGCTTGTCTAGGAGTTGTGGTGAGCTGCTTGGTTGTTCCTTGGCCCACACCTCCCTCTATATTTTACTTATTCTGTTATTTAGTATTCAAACAGGATATCCCCTATGTTAGATTTGTCATTTTAGTTTCAGACTTGCATCGTATTTTAGAAGCTCTTGTACTGATGACACCAATTCTTGGGTAGTATTTTTTTTCAGTTTTCCGCATTCGTACTTATAAAGAGCTTTATGTTGGAGATTTTCACTTGTTTTTTTTCTCTCACTATTTAGTTCAAATTAATAAAATATGTTGGGTTGGCTTACCTATTGGTTGGGAACATAGGTGCCATCACGACTTGTGAATTTGAGTCGTGACAGGCGAATTTAAAATATGAAATATATGTACATATTTAATAAATTTTTCAATAGATATAACGGCTGAATCAATATTTTTAATAAGGGATTCAAAATCTGAGAAGTAAATACACAAATTAATGAAAGAGGGTTCGACCTCTATTATACATACCCTAAAAAATAATTTTAATCATGTATAAATAATATTATTTTTTATCGAGGGATTCGGATGAACCCTCTAAGTATATACTCCCTCCGCCCTTGAATAGACATATCAAGTTAATTGGACTGGTGTTTAAGTACTTGCACGATATTGATACCCTTTCTAGGTTCAATTATATTTTTCTTAACAACTCTGTCAATTAACAAATAATATTCTATAATGAATAAAGATTAGTAACCTATAATTATAAAATGCTAGTGTTATTAAACCACCCTTAATTTCCAAGACTTAGCTTGTTCCACATTCCAATATACTATTATACATTTGATAGTTATTTAATTAATGGAATAATTATATATAATAGCAAACTAATAACCTAAAATAAATGGAGTAGCTACGGTTTGATTTAATTGTGCTCCATAGCAAACGTTTGCCAAAGTTTGTCAGTCGCCTTTCTCCCAAAAATCTCGCTCGCCACTCTTCCTCTGCTCGCCTCTCTCGCTTTATACACAAAAGTGTATAAATTGTGTTTCTATTTTGTATAAAGCGAGAGAAAATTGTATATACACATACAAAAATATATATTTTCGTGCTATACACTTAATTATACAATTTACAAACATTTTACTTCAATTCAATTGTAGACAAATACAAATTTTATACAAATATTGCAGCGAAAAAGGCCAACGAATTATGCAATTGCAGTGAAATACAATTTTCTCTCGCTTTATACAACAGAAGTGTATAAATTGTGTTTCTGTTTTTGTATAAAGCGAGAGAAAAACATATATCTTCTTCCTATACACTTATAATTATACAATATACAAATATTTTACTTCGATTCAATTGTATGCAAAGCAAATTTTATACAGATATTGCAGCAAAATAGGCAGCGAATTATACAATTGCGCATTATACGATTGCAGTGAAATAGGCCAGCGAATTATACAATTTAGGCCAGCGAATTATACAATTGTATATGTATAGCGAATTATACAGTTATATGTTTGCTATGGAGCGCAATTATGGAAACTTTGCTATAGCATACAAATATGAATTTTTTGTTTGCTATATGTGAAAGTTGCCCTTAATTAATTTAGTTAAAATATTGGTTTCCTTATCTCAACGGAATGAATTATATGTTAGTTGAGTTATATTTCCTTAAATCTTTTTTCTAATTTATTTTAAATTTCAAAGTCAACTTTTCATGAATAATATTTCAATAATTTATATTAAGGCTCAAATAAGTCAAAAATCATAATTTGATATGATTAATATTCTCTAATACTATTTGCACGTCACGTAAATTCTCTAACACTAGTAATGAGCTTATTATAGCTCCAGCCAACTCTACCGTTAATTAAAAGACTCGAATTTAAGGTTAAAAAAAAGATATTTATATTTTGATAAAGCGTTTTTTCATTAAGGGTGTGCATTCAATTTTTTGATTTGAATTTTTTTTATTTTTGGTTTTGAAGAAGTGTAACTCAATACAAATTGAAATAAATTTGATTTGGTTTGATTTTTTCGATTTGGTTATTCGGTTATGTCAATAATTAGAAACAAAATCAAATTTATATTTGCAAAATGAAAAAATATATACAGTTGTACAAGGAGGAGCAATAATATTGAATCTCTTAAATATATTTTCTATTCTATTATAAATCACAAGTAAAACGTAAAACTCAATACTTACAAGTATATCGATTATAGATGTCCAAACACAAAATATAAACTAAATCATAATGAAAGAAAATAACTAAAATTGGTTCATTTGATTTTTTGATTTTTATATTTCTAAATCCGAAATCAAATAAAAAATCAAACAAAATAAATTATTACTCCTCAAATCAAACCAAAAAATCAAATAATCAATCCAAATTAAAGTTCAGTTAAAATTGATTTAATTCAAATAATACATACCTCTATTTCAAAACCCTACAAATCAAAATAAATTAGATAAATAAATTTTGAATATCGTATGGTTATTAAGTTGATTAAGTATGCTTAAAGTTATTAATTAATACTCATATGAGAGTCAAAGTGAAAGGAGACTTTTGATTTCCATGAGGAATGCATGCAAATTGCAATATGCATGCATATGGCGGCTATCCTCTTATTTTTTCGGTTCTTTTTTTAGTTGTCATCTTATATTTTTTTGAGTTAATTTGAATAATTTTTAAAATTAAATAAAATTATATTAAATTAATAAAATAAATATAAAATTTTAGATATTTAAAAATTATACAAAAAAAATACTATAAATTACAACATTTTTCATATTAATATAATTAAAAAACACATCTTAAAATGTTAGTCAAAATTCATATCGCTTTATATTAAAAATGATCTTAGTGGCAATTAATTAACGGCAATAACTTAATTTCCGTTAAATATATATTTTTAGAGGCAATTAGCACTCTTTGTATATATCCCTAAAAGCCTTTAGCGATACTGAACCTTATGACACTTAACTAATGTCGATAAAGACTTTAGCACTCTTTACTAATGCGTCTATTTATTGCTGCTAAACCTAAAAACTTTATTTTTCTATCTATTTCTAAATGTATCGAAGTCTTGTGTAGTAAAGAAAAGTGGGATGCTATATTTCCAGGATTGATTGTTGTGGTAGTGTCCTTTGACTCTTAAAAGAACTATGACAACTAAAAAGGGACGAAGAACGTATTATATAAGCTATATAAGAAAATTTTGTATTATCATATAGAGGCGACAATAGTTTAATTGCTGCTAAATATGTGATTGTTAGCGGCAATTAACACTCCTTGCATAAGTTCATAAAGCCTTTAGCGACACTAGATCCTTCCGTTTCAATTGATATGAGTTAGTTTGACTTAACACGAAATCTAGAAAAGAAAATAAGATTTTTAAAACTTGTGATTTAAAATAGGGAAAAAGAGTTCGTAATATATTCGAACTTTGACCGAAATTATTGTAACAATTCCAAACTTTGAGCAAGACCTATTACTCCTCTGCACTATTTAGTAGTATATTTTAACGGTATATATGTGTCCACGTGGATAAATTACTATTTATAATGATGCAATATTTATATGTCCACGTGGACATATATACCATTGAAAATACACTATTAAATAGTGCAGGGGTAAAAAATAATTTAAAGTTAGAGATTGCTACAACAATATCGATCAAAGTTCAGATATATTTTAGACTTTTTTCGTTCTAAAATAAATTATAAAAAATTATGTGGCTATAAATCATTTTATTAAGGGTAAATTTAGATGCATAGATTACCATACTTAACATTGCATTTCAAGTTCATTATCTCCTCCTATTCTCACCTCCAAACTTTGACCATATGTTGATGTTGTTGATCATCATTCATGACCCATTTTTCTTTTATTTGTTGATTCCTCTCGATAAAAGATTATATATAAATATCTGATCTTCATACTGAAAAAGATATTGTTTACTTACGTAATACTAAAAAAACAAAACGAACCTATTTATTTTTTAAGAAAACATTTTTCAATAATAGAAAAATCTCGTTCCTACCAAACTCATGACCCCAACCTTCAAATCAATTTTATCAACCTAGTTTTTTTTTAATGATTATAAGGATTGTGCAAATTTTTATGGACACGTATTTTTCACTAATAAAAATATATATTTAATTATCATTGTCATTTCATGCTAATCAACCATTTTTAGTTGATAAAAAATGTGCATATTAATGTCATAATGTGATTTGAAATAACAAAGCCAAATGTAGTTAATTGATTTCTAATATGTGGTTGATATTACCGTTATTGATATCAAAAATCAAAATCGAGTGGTCGATTTTTCACAATTTATTATTACTCCATATTTTAAGAGAATATAATTTTAAGAGAAAAGGGTCTAAATAATAATTGGGAAATTTACATAAATGTGTTATAATAAAAAAATATTTACCATTTATAGCAATAATAATTTTTTTTACTTGATCACTTTTTATTCATTTATAATACAAGTTTAATACATTTTATAAAGAACAATTTATTATTCACATATAATACAAGTTTTAATGATGGATAATACATTTATCACACATTTTTAATACACTTATAATAAAATGTGACCATTGTTTACGAAACAAACACAATATATTTCATAAAAAATTATAATTCAAATATATTGCATAAATAATTCACTTTTAATACATATTACAGATTTATCACAGTATTGCTATAAATGATAATAAATAAAAAAATATCGCTAAAATCAGTAATTATTTTTTAAAATGTATTAATTCATGTAATTTTTCCATAATAATTTAACTTTTGTCGAAATTACTGTTACAATATTAAATTTTATGGAAAACTTTTTACCGCTAAACTATTTAAGAGTGTATTTTAAAGGTATATATGTTTCCCGTTGATGCATTACCATTAATAAGTGTAAAGATAAGAAGGTATTTTTCAAATTTTACTATCATAATAGTAATTTCGATCAAAATTCTAATATATTTCAAATTCTAAATATAATCCAACTATCACATGATTTTTATAAAGAGGCCAAAAATACATTGTTTAGATAATTGAATGTTAGGCCAAACTTGTGTGGTGGACAATTATTTTCCTTTAATAATACTCCCTCCATTCATTTTTATCATATTACACTTTTTAAAAGTCAATTTAATTAATTTTTAAAGTTAAATTAGATTATATTAATTTAATATTTTTTTTTAAAAAAAAATTTACATATTTAAAAACTATAGGATTAGTAATATAAATTACAATTTTTTGTATATTAATATGATGAAAATATACTTCGTAAAATGTTGATCAAAGTTTTTATAGTTTGACTCTAAAAATAAAAATCATGATAAATAATTGTGGACGGAGGGAGTAAGTTTAGCCGTATATATATATATATATATATATATATATATATATATATATATATATATATATATATATATATATTTATAGTGTTGCCATTTCAAGCTAACCAACCATAATGTGATTTGAAATAACAAGACAAATCTAAATTGATATGTGTTTTTTTTTTCATCAAAGAGTTAATATGTGGCTTATATTTTCTTTATTCCAATAAGATATTCCCAAAAATCACATTTGAAGTTATTTTAAATGTGCTAAAGAGTAAGAAGCCAAATCGAAATTGATATTATTATTATTTTTGTAAAAGAAACTAAATACGTCGTACTCATAATTAATATTAAGCTTATATTGATTCTCAAGCATATAATATATATGAAAATTAAAATACTATTAAAAAATAGAAAACATGACTTCCAAAATCGATCTCAATTTGATTTTTTTATTTTAAATTATTTTACCTTAGTAGGATACACTTCTACTACTAAACCATTGATATTTGTTGATTTAAAACTTCGATTTTTTTCTTGTTATACGTTTTAAATTATTTTATTATTTTAAAAAAAATAACTGACTTCGCAATTTTTTACGCTAAAAAACCCAAAGTAAATTGAAAAAGAATAATAATGCTACAAATTAAATTAGGGTCAAATGCATTTTGCAAGATATTTATAATGAAGACCAAAATTAGCATTTATTAAAGAATTTGAATTTTTTAAAAAATAGTTTGAATAGTGCCATCTGGTTGATGTTATTGTAGTACTAAAATTAAATTTGATCAAAATTTGAGATTGGTATGCATGGAATATAGAATTGTTATTTCATTAAACTGGTCATTCTCGTATTATCGTCTTTAACGATTTAAATTTTTAAATAAGATATTTTTTCGTTTCAACATGATATCAGAATTGACAAGAGATTTTATATTAAATTTAAAATATCTCGTTGCAATTCGAAAAGTAAAATATATTTCCGCCGATTATCAAAAAGAGTTTCTACGAGGCACATAAAGGGACTTGTTGAAGAGTCGTCGTAGGTTAAAATGTCAACTATACATATCATCAAAAAAAGTTTTACATGCTTGGCCAATGAAAATTCAGGCTAACACGTGATCATCCGTCATCATTCAATTTTTCTTTATCAATCTCATCTCTTTTGGGGATATATGTGCATATAGGACACTTTGATGCATTAAACTTTGGCTATGCACGAAATTTCAACCAAGAACGAGCTGAACCATAAAGGTGACTCTACATTTTTGTAACAGACTATTTTTCTCACAACTCAAACTCATGACCTTTTAGTCAACCACATGATAATAATTTCACCAGTTCGCGCACGATACAACTTCTTCGACTACTTCACCTATGGCATAATCTTTCTTGTTGTTTCCCCAATTTTAGGGTTGTAGATATAAGTGCTTAGCAATACTGTCATCATTATTACTTATAGCCTATAGTAATGATGTCAATTTTGACTCATATTTTGGAAGACAGAAAAAGAAATAACGTTCGCTAGCCACTTTTTAGCCATGTTGTTTAAAATTAGTCTATCATCACAAAGTTCCAAATTATGCCGAAGAAACTCTCAAGATATTCCAAATTTTACTAGCGATATTTGAAACTCCAAGACAATAACTATTTCTTAGTAACTCAAAAAAGTTGGCTATTTGCAAATTTTGCCCCATAGAAAATATAGTTGAAACCTCTTGAAAAAACTAGTGTCAATATGGTCCAATTACTAACTTGGAGATTGAGACAAAATGCCTTTATGCAGTACAACTACACACGACGGGGTAGAGAGTACGCAGATTTTACCCCTACCTCAAAGGTAGAAAGAAGTAACAAAAGTACAAAAAACAACAGATAGTAACAAAATGAAAACAAAAAAAATCGAGAGATAAGAAACAACTGAGAATAACAGAAATCATAGGAGCAAAAATGCCTTTATGCAATATCTTCACAAAATGGTTTCAAATATGAAAACAAAGATTAACAATAAGGTGCTCACTTGAGCAGCTTTGAAATCATATAAATCAGATGAGTTCATCATGCTTATTATCAAAATTCTGGCTCTGCCACCATAAACTAGGAAGTCAAAATTTGTCAGATCGATACTGTTAACTGACATGTACTCAAGAACAGTAAACAACATTTTGAGTAACTATGGTTCTACTTAGTGCATGACAGAGAGAGAGAGCCCTCTTCTCGCGAAAAAAATTTCACCTTCTTCAGGTTAGCTTAAAAGAAATCTGTCCCACTCTAGAGCCAGTCAGCAATAAAGAATGGCCTGTACATCGATTTATTTGTTTGTAAATGATCAAGCATTTCCGAAAAACAGTCAAAAGGATCGCTAGTTCACCCTATTTGCTAAATTAGGTGCACAAGTAGTCGCGTGCTCAATATATTCATCTTGAATGACTTTGAGCCTTTTCATCTTCCTCTATATCTTTGATTACATGTCCACTGGTTGGCCTACAAAATATATATTTAACACATCAAGCCAAGCATTTGAGACAATATGAAAGGCAAATCAAATACGATTTTGTTCTATTGATTCAAGGACAATCTCGCACAGTCGTCCAAATTGACGATACATTGATAATAGCTAACACATATTAAACACAGAAGGGGACATTATCTTACTTGTTTTAATGAAATAGAGAATGCAGGTGACAGGAAAATTCAGAAGAAGCAGCGAAACAAATATCCTAGTGGATTTTCTTACTATGAGAGTCAACCTAGATAACGTATTCCCTCTAGTGGATTTTCTTACTATGAATGTCTGCTTTGACTTTGCGAGAATCCAACCCAAAATATTAAGGTAACGAGTGAATAGCTCAAAACTTTTATGAACCCCTCCTCAAGCTCTTACACAACTCACATAAAACAACCATGTAACTCAATACCTTCCTGCAACGTTACTTGATTTTCGCACTTACGCGGCAACTTTCATCTAATTTACAAGTGTAAGAATGAGCTTACCAAAAGTTGACTCTAATATATATGAAAGAATCTGATAATACAACCTAATACCTTAAAGTAATGGATGGAGTAGCCCATCCGCCTTAACACTTCACCCAAAACTCACCAAGCTTCCAGTTATCCTGAAGGGAAATAAAAACATGGAGTTTCCCATCACTGGAACTTTCAGACCAGAATTCTTCTGCATCTCCCATCACAGAAGAATTCCTCCACGAAATAATAACTCGTCCAAACAAAATTTTCGTGACTAGCTACTCAAAGTCTAAACAAAGAACATGTGATGTTCGAACTATAATAGTAATGAATTTGAAAGAGGGTAGTGGTATTAGTTACAGTTGACCCTTGTCAAAGTGATGGAGTACTGACCTTAACTCTCTTTTTTATGATTGTGGTGTCCGGACCAAGTCGCACGCACCTTGACTAATTCGATGGGTACCTTTGTACCTACTACAGCAGACTTCTCTATAACAGTCATCCTCTATGACATTTCACTATCACAGCCAGGTTTTCATTGGAATCATTTTTACATGTTATGTTATATTATACGTTCTCTAAAACAATAATTTGGTTAACAACCAAACAATATTTGGACAAACGACAGCTTATAGAGAGGCTCGACTGTATCTACCACAAGCACATGTATTGGATAACTCTGCCAACCAAGGTTATACCGGATCAGAAGAAATCACTTGGAGCTTTTTTTGCCGGATTTGAACCTAAGACCTCATAGTTCCCCCCTCATTCAACACTAGGCTACACAACTACTACGCCTCAATCACAAGCAAATTGAGGCTAAAACCAGTACTTGGACAATGTATTTGGCTACTGCTCTCATGTACTTGAACTAATTAATTTAGATAGAGAAACTACCTTTAAAAATCAGACTTGGACAAAAATTCGGCTATTGCCCTTTTTTTAGAATATCTAGGCAGCCAATGCGACCTCCCTGAAAGCAGCCAAACCCCCTTTTACTGTGTTGATAGCCCACTAAGTATCCAACATACAATACTTCTTGAATACGGGCAAGCCTTTGCCCTTCTCTAATGAAATTTATTACTTCAAACAAAAAGTAACCAGCATACAAAATCACATGCTGAAGGTATCGGGGGCTCCTGATCATGAAAATCTAGTTCTATAATCTTTTGTTGACTCTTCCTGTTTCTTTTTGCTTAAATTCCACTTGCACGAACACTAAGTTGTTTAGATAAAACTCAACGTGAATGTCAATTATACGTGCTTGAGTGTGCACATATGCCTGGTGAGAGCAATTGTTATCACTTCTCGAGTTACTGTGGCTCTTCTATGTCTTATAATTGGTAAAGAACCATATAATCTATCAAATTCATGAGAAGCAAGAAAAGCAAGCAGTTCACATTAATAATAGCTATGTGCAACTAATAACTCTCATGGCTTTCATTTGGCAGATGTGTGTCCAAATAACAAGAAATCGCATGCCAATATTCATGCAAAACATGCAACAATAGAAAAGTGAAAGTTGAAATTGAATCATATCATGAACCAATTAGCTATATGAGTATGGAAACAGAACTTACAATCCACTTAATATTTTAATGGAGTCGTAGAACAACCACTGCAAAGTCACAACTGGTCCAACAAGCATTATCCTAATAGGAAGACTTCTCGTAAACAAATTAATAAACCCAATTTTCTTCACAGCCTGAAAAGGTAAACAGGGTAAAATTAGAAATGAAGCAAACATGAGAACCATTGTAGTAGACATTTGTTGTTCTTTTTGTCAGTACTTCTTGTTTTTCATTTTCGTGTTCATATTATTTTATTTATTTTAGGGTGTGGGAAAACGATAAGAGATTTTACCTGCTTTAGGCTACTGGAATTCTTGTTGTTAAGAGAAGCAACAATGTTGTCAGCGGGGTTAGAGATAATACTACCAACAGATCCAGCGGCATATCCAGCTAAACAAGTTACACTGAGCTGCTGAGTTCTTGAACAGTCTTCCCTCCTTTTCTGGATTAACTTTTTATAAAGAAAATTCACTGTATGCTCAAAGGTTGAGAACATAACTATTGAGACTGCAACGGGAAAAACAGTTACCAACATTAATTAATTTTATCGATGCCTTTCTACTGAAAACCCCTAAAGCATTTACAATGTAGCAGTTCATCTAATCTATGTTGCTCGGGACTCTCCAAAAATTTTCAGCGGGTGCGGCAATATATTTTTGGAGAGCCAAACAATATATCAGCTAATAGTCATCAATTTCTTCTACAAATACACCATTCAACTAGACCAAGATTAGAAATAACAGATGGTAGAGTAATATTTGATCTATAGCACAAATGATACTAGTATTACCATTGCAACGCATTTCAGCTAGATTTCAACTAAAGCCAATAATGCTGCCTCAGACATTACAAAAACAGTTCTAAGTGGCCACAGAATTCTGAATAATAACAACAGCATACCGAACAATGTAGTCTCACAAAGTGGGATATGAGGAGGATAGAGTGTACGCAAACCTTAACCTTACCTCAGAAGTAGAGAGGTTGTTTCCGATAGACCCTTGGCTCAAAGAAAGACGACTCAAAGCAGTCCCAAACAAGATGTAATGGAAGTACAAGAAACAGAACAGAAACTACATTAAAGCAATACGATAATCGCGGTACAAGGAACAACAGATAGTAATAGAAGTTGAAGGACAAGAGACTACAGGGGCAATACTACAAGTCTACAACTACTAATATGAAGAATTCTGAATAATGATTTTAATTATTTCTCTAAACCTCAAAAGAAAAGAGTGCCCACAAATGTTTCATAGGTATCACATATATATATATATATATATATATATATACAAAATATCATAAGATATATACAAATTTACATCAACTGAATAGAGTGTCAAAGACTGAGAGATACATGGTATATTACGACCCAGTAGTGGAATAAGTCCCCTGTAAAACCTGAAATCAGAAAAAGGAGTTGTAGAGATAGTCAATATGAAGAAACGTTAGACCAAAGGAGGAAAGAAGTCCCACAGTTGGAATCATACCCATGGAGGCCTTCTGATGCATATATTCTTGGAAAGCCATCAGAAAGGCCTTTCGCAAAATGACGCTGAGCTTGCACACGAACTTTAATGGCCTCAAATGGACAGAGAGCGACATTAGCAATTACTTCAGCTGATGCACTGCTGGCAAAAAATATCAAACTCTTGTTCTGATCCACCAGTACATTTGAGTATACTTTCTTAAAGTATTCATACAGACCAAATCTACAAGCACCCTGAACACCATAGCCAAAAAACTTCCCAGCCCATCCTCGCCAAAATGCCGAGGGACCTTGTTCTCTCAACAAAGTCGTAAAACATGTGGAAATGCTACTATACTTGATAGGGTGCACCTACAAATTACAAACAGTAATTCATAATTAAGTCCATAAATGATTGAGCAACTATACCAACCGAAAGGGGATTGATGTGTACACGAATCAATTAATCAACTATGCATCAAAATTCCAAATTAGTTGGGTCAGCTTAATAATGCTTTGCATTAATTCCACTCTATTGAAGCATCATTCAAAATGTTGAATAATTTGACTTTTTAATATTTATACAATTTAAAAATCTATTATTCTGCGACATTAGCCTACTCTTTATCTAAGCATCTTGTGTATAAGAAATCAGAAATGCAACACTTCATTTGCTTCTGACTCATTCTGACCAAATGACAACCCAAAATTATTTTCTCAGCCTTAAGAAGTAATACACCCCAAATCCCGGGAGAAGGAAACATTATTTATTGATGCAAATTTAGCAATAACAACGCCAAAGGAATTCTTAAAACCTACGTAGCATAGTCTTAATCAATGCAATTGACAAGAAAACATTAACCCCAAAAGATTACAGTCTTGATCAACTCCGCGCCTGTACAAGCTTTCTCACATTACTAAAAGTTCCCAAGTCTGTAACATCAGCTTTATTCATATAAAATAAGTCCTCGCCAATATTGATTGTGCATTGACAAAAATCCAAATAAAGTCGGGTTCAACATTGAAAATCACCAGTAGAAGAATCCCATATTTCCTCTTTAAAGAATCTCGTAATAGTATCAAAACAACTAAAAATAGATTATTTAACCAAAAAGAATTCGGTTCAGATATAGAATATATCCCGAAGTTTTCGTAACTCAATCATAAATGAAGGAATCATCAAAGCACGCCTGGGTATTATGCGGTTTATGCAAATGGAGGGATGCTTAGCGCTGGGACTACTCATCGACTCATCGTGTTATCACCCCTCTTGATGTTATCAAAGTTAATATGCAGGTACATTTATCACCATTCTTCTAACAACAACTAATACCCCTTGATACCAATCTGGTGAGTTAAGAGACGAGTTCGAAAAAGGTCAAATGAATTCTTCACATATTTTCCTCCAAATTAAGCTACTACTGCTCATGTTTAAAGCATCACTCTTTTTTTTGGTTCTACAGAAAAACTTAAGAGAATCTCCTAATAGTTCTAGAGCAACTAAAATGAGATTGATTAACCAGAAAGAATTCAGTTCAGATATAGAAAACCTATCCAAAAGTTTTCACAACCCAATCATAGAGGAAGTAATCATCAAAGATTTGACCTTTAAGCTACTGCTAATCAAAAAATTAAGCTACTGCTAATCATGTTTAAGAATCACTAAACCCCACTTCAGTTTTTCTTCTAGAAAATCTTCTAATTGTTCCAAATCAACTAAAAGGACATTCTTTAACCAGAAATAACAAAACTCAATCATAGATGACAGAATCATCAAAGATTTGACCTTTAAGCTACTGCTAATCAAACAAATTAAGCTACTGCTAATCATGTTTGAGTATCACCAAACCCCACTTCAGTTTTTCTTCTAGAAAACCTCCTAATTGTTCCAAAGCGACTAAAAGAAAATTCTTTAACCAGAAATAACAAAACTCAATCATAGATGAATCATCAAAGATTTGACTTTTTTGAACTTTATCACTAGCTAACTAGATTTAGAAGAAAAAAAAGGATGATAAATATACCTGCATATTAACTTTGAGTACATCAAGAGGGGTAATAGCAAGATGAGTAGTTCCAGCACTAAGCATCCCTCCAATTGCACAAACACCATAATAACCAGGTGTAAATTCTTCACAAACTTTTCCTCCAATTAATTGACTTATATTTAAAGAAGCAATCTTTTTTGGGTTTTCCATGAAAACGAAGAAACCCCACTTCTTCTTTCTTCTTCTTCTTCAACCCATTTCTACACCCAAAGTTTCAACTGCAAATATTTGGATCTTCCAAAGAATTTGGAGAGGGTTTTGGACAGGGTTTTTGTAAAAGAGCTAAACGACGTCGTAATGTATTGTTTCCTTATTTGTCTTGCAATAACAAAAAAAAATATTTTAAAAAACTTTGAAAATTGTAATCTAAACAAATTTGGATATTTGTGTGGTGAAATTATTTTATTAAAAGGTAAAATATATTTTATAACTAAGTTATTTCTAATAAGAAAAAAGGGAAAATTGTATATAGTAGCAAATTATTATTTTAAATTAAATGTTATAATCATATTTTTGATTTAATTGTACTCCGAAGCAAACTGTTGTTATTTTGCCTCTCTCTCTGGTGAATCTCGCTAAGTAGTCTCTCAGCTCGCCTCTCTCGCTTTTATACAAACACAAATGTATAAAATGTGTTTGCTTTTATAAAGCGAAAGAAAATTGTATATATACATATATTTTCGTTCCCCTCTCTCATATCTCGCTAACTACTCTCTCAGATCTCGCTCGCCAAATACGATCTCCTGCATATTCGTCTTATACACTTATGATTATACAAATACAATCTTCTCCTGCCCAGATTTCTTTTGTCTTTCTCTCTTTCTCTATATACAAACACAAATTATACAATTGATTCTTTTGTATATGTATACCGAAACAGTTTATACAATTGCTTCTTTTGTATATATGTAGAGCGAAATATACATATTAATAGTCATAGCAAACATAAAATTTGTTATATAACACAATTATATAAACTATATATACAAATATATTTTTATGTTTGTTATACGGAAAAATTGTTATTTCACTGCTTACTTGGGGATGTTTTGTTTTTTATGAATTCTTCGATAGTTCTTGTCAATTAATATTTAATTACATCAATTACTAGATGGTAAGTTTTTTTTTTTTTAATTTGTATGAGAAAAGTTATCGAATAAATAAATAACTTGCATAATAGCAATGATAATATGTGTCTTTCTAAAAGGAGTTGATGCACGTATTGCATAACAAAGCGGAACAAAACGTGAATACTATTGATATATAAGGAGAAATTAATATTGAAATGATAAGATAATCGAAGTATACATAACATTTAGAGCGAATGATGTGATAATCGAATCACATAGAATATTGAGTTATTATAGCTGATATCAAAGAACAATAAAAAATTAATACTGTCAATATGTAAGGAGAAATTAATATCGAGCCTCAAACTACCACAAGCTTATCTTGCTCGAAAACAAGGCAAACCTCAACACCCTCTAATCTTAGCTCTACCCTAATCCGCAATCTTTTGTACACTCCTATCAACGTTCATATTCTTAATAAGTTGAAAATGCAATATATTGTAGTATAATTATTTCTTCCCAGTATTTCTTTTATTCATATTTTAATTACATATGCATGTCCATAGATTTTTCAATGCATATACATAATTTGAATTTGTACAATCTAGATTAGATTATAAGAAAAAAGAAAAGATACAAAACAAATTGAAGACTGAATTAAACATAGAATTCGATCGACCAACAAAGAAAACAAAAACTACTTTAATTTTTCTCCTATTGTATAAAGTTCTTTAGGAATAAGATATGTTTTTGCGATATAATTTATGGATTCTGAAGCTGAATTTTTGTCTCACTCGATATAAATTTTATAGAAATTAAATTATATAGTATAACATAACTTGTTATGCCTTTTTATGAAATAATTATAAATTCTTGAAATAAAATTTTATTTTGCTCGATACAAGTACTATAGCAATGAAGTTATGTAGTAGAGTATAATTTGTAGAATATTTCATAAAAATTTATTTATAATTCGATGTTAGAGATATTTCCAACATTTTTTTAATTACTTAAAATATTAAAAGACAAATTAAATTATCACTCTAAATAAAAACATTTGTGTGAAATGTGAATGACCCCAATCAAGTCATATCAGTATTGTTATTGGACCTTTTAAACTATGGCCTTATTTGCAATATAAAATTGTGAAATTTTCTATTATTTTGAGAATTTATAAATGAAACTTTTATTTTATTGATTTTCTTCAAAATACATGATGCCACGGTGAGGAAGAGAGACACAATGATATAAATTGTCGCTAAAAATTAGTTTTGTTATGGTGATGATATTATATATATTCTCTCTGCTTTGATTTATTTATCTTATTTTTTTAAAAAAAATGTTTTTTTTTATTTTTTTCCTGATTTTTGATAATTCTTTCTTTTTAATTTTTCACATGTTTATGACCATGATCCCTTATTATATACAGTTTCTAAATATTGTACATACTTTTAATTTATGATTACAAAATTCGAATATCTTATTCACTTTCTTATATTTTGTATCGGATCAAAATTAGATAAACAAATCAAAAAGGAAAAAAGATTTCTTTCATTCAACAGGATGTTCCATATTTAATTAAGGATGTCTTTTCTTTAATTACTTGTTTTTTTCTTATCATTAATTAAAGTATATGACACATGTTCACGTCTTTTTCATAGTTTGTCACGATCTATATATACAACATCAAACTTCATTATTAAAAATAATAATTTAATTTTACTCTCTCTGTTTACTTTAATAGTTATATTATTTTTTAAAAAAATTATATTAATTTTGATTAATAAAGAATGAGATATTTACTAGTAGTATTTTTAATATAATTTTTAAATATTTAAATTTTAAATATTATTTCTACATATTAATTAAATTAATTTTGATAAAAAATATGACAAATAAAAAAAATCGAACAAAAATACTTAATTAAATTATTCAGTCATGCTTACAAGTCAGAGACATAGTCAAAGATGATGGTCAAGATCGATCAGCATCGATCTGCTTCCTTTAAATAATAAATAGTAATAATTATAAATTTTTATATATTTTACTCATACAATAATCGTAAAATTCAATAAATAATACTATGATTATAAATTTAAGTTCTATGTATGCATTGACCGTATAAAAATATGTATATAATTGAATCATTTTAAAGTAATTATACATAAACTCATATAAGCGTATAAAGTATGTTTTAATTTGATTGTGCGATTTTGATTTGATATGAAGTTTAAGAAAATAAAGAACATTTTTAAATTTTATAGTCTTACACTAAAGATATGTACAGATATAAAATATATTAAAATTTTATATTAATATTATGATCTTAAAAATGTCACGTCAAAAGTTAGAATTAAAGAATTTTTATAACAAGAAAGAAATGTTTTTTTTAAAAAAGAAATGACAAAAAAATAGTAATACAAACAAATTAAAGTGGTTGTTTCTCACCTTATGTATAAAAGTGATAACTAGGCAGGAGTTAGGATTAAGGAAAATTTAAAATATGAATAAGTAAATCTTTGAAAAAGCCTATGAAAGTCTAATATTTACTATATAAATTTATTATATATAAATAATGTAATTTTTCGTTAAAATAATAAATAAATCCCTCAATTTTATCTGACTCTAATTTCATAATTAGGTAGTCATTACTTTAAAGTTAAACTACACCGATTATAACTTAAAATAAATTCATATATAGTTAGTATAGCAACAAAAGCTGATGAATGTTGAACACAACACTTTTGTTTTTACTGAATATTAATTAGTTAGTCATTTTGTTGTATTTTAAAATTTTGTATTTTCTAATCTGTCTTTATGTATTTGGACATTATATACATATCTTCTCTGGAAAAAAGTGATAGATAGAGAGATATTTCAATGTTTATATTAAAGTTTGGCTCTATCTTATATTGTTCGTATTTTTTTAAAATGTTAATAAATAAGGAAAAAATCTGAAAAATTTCATCGAAATAGTTGTTACGATATCGAATTTTATAAAAGATTTTTATTTCCTGTATTATTATAATAGTGTGTTTTAAAGGTATATATGTGTTCACATGGACATATAATTATTTATAATTATACAATATTTATGATGTCCATGTATGTACATATATGCCATTAAAATACACTATTAAATAGTATAAAGCGTAAAAGATCCTTTCCAAAGTTCGGTATTGTTATAGCAATTTCAATCAAAATTTAGATATATTTCAGACATTTTTTCTTAACAAATACGAATTAAATACTTTAAAAATAATACATCTTAGAAAATTTAATGTGAGTATGACAATAATTTTGAAGGGGCCGAACAGTGGAGATAGTTAAGAACAAAGTTAATTTCATATTATATTTTTTTAAAAATATGTAGCAACATTTTTGGTTTCAATTATTAATAATACATTTTGATTAAAATTTTATGATTATCTGACTAAGCATACCTAACACAAGAACGCATTTTCTTGCTGACATGGGATCGATCTGTGAACAAGATAAACCCAATGAAAATAAAAAAAACGAAAAATATTGTATTGAGCAGAAGACGATTCAAAAAGCGAAGACTCACCCAGCTGAAGGAAGGGGATGAGATAGACAAGAAGTAGCTTGCTTCCAAACCGGTCCGATCGCGAGAAATCAAGATGTCTTTACCGATGCTGACTTTAATCTCGAGTGACGGAATAAACTACAAGTGCGTGTTTTTAATTAATTAAAGGTGTATATATTTAGACATATATATCATAAATATTAAAATTAGAATTTACCAATAAATAAAATACCAAAAGTATTATAAACCTATTTATTATTGGTCTTTAATTCCTATTATTATTATTAATTATTATTATTATTATTATTATTATGTCATCAATTTCAAATTTAATTATTTGGTACTAGCTTGAATGTGACGTTGATTCTATCATTCCATGTGTACTTGACATATGTATGAGGAGGACAATATATAAGATACGTTGAATATAAGTTTCTTTTTATTTTATTAAGTAATTTTTTTAGTAAAATATTTATTAAAAAAGTAAAAATCATAAAAGATGATTATTACTACTATTGTGCACGATGGTATGAAATATAAGACATGCAGGCCAGCCTCTATTTAGAAATAATATCTAATATTAAATCTATAAAAAAGTTACATATAAGTATATATAATTAGTGTTATAATGATGATAGTAACTCACGCTTAATAATATTGATGATTAATTATGATGATTTGTAATATAGTTATAAGCTTATAATCGATATAAGTCATGTATGATAATAATTGATAATGGTCAATGGCTATATTAATGTTCTATCATAAAAGTAGATGAATAGCGATAAACTTGATACATCTTTATAGAAAATAATAAATAAATATTTAATGAAAATTTAAATAATATTTAATTATTGTGAGCAAAAATGTCAAACCCTAAGCTAAGAGAGAAATCTTTTAATGATGGGAATATTATTTTAATTAATTATCATAAATAATTTAATATATCAAAATATTTGATCTCTAAAACTATTTTTGAATCAGAGAGATTCTATTTCTAAAAAAGATAGTTAATTATTACCGTTATATTATCAATTTTTTTCTAAAAATAAAATAGATATTCTAGAAAGGTAATTTTATAAAGAAAAAACATGTTATAAAAATAATTATTGTTGTTGTAGCTAAAAATTAATATAAAAGGTTAAATATAATACAAGAAATTTTTTTGATTGTTATTTTATTATGGTGAAATGATATTATATAAATATATTGTTACAAAATATTTTTGACTGTACAAATAAATGACTCAATTTAATATTTGAAAATTTTATTCAACGAATTAAAAAATAGACATTCATTTCACCACAGCCTAAATTATTTAATTTGAAAATTCAAAATAATGACAGATCCATTGACATAATAAACCATTAACAAATTAGTACCCTTTTTTTTATTTTTTAATTTTCTTGACGTGATGTGATATTAATGTAGATTTTATTTGTCAACATCCTTTTAGAAGATCTGTAAGTATTGTTTCTTTTCGAAGACATTTTTTTCGTTTTAAAATATTTGTCACAATTATTTTAGTTAAATAATGTAAAATTTTAATTCACATTTAAAGATATAAATATTTTATTATATTAATATGAGAAATTTATACTATTTTTCATATAATTATTTAAATATGTAAAGTTTAATTTTAAAATATCAAATTGATTTAACTCAATCTAATTATGAAAATTAATAAATTGATTTTCAAAAAGTGATATATGACTTGAAACAGAGAAAATACTTATTTTCATGTGAAGTTTATATTTCGACTAACTTTATGTCCAGCAAAATAAAAAAAATTATGAGTTTTGAAAAATATTTGTATGTTAAGTTTTTCGATAAAAATAAGAAATTTAAACTTTAAGTTAATCCCTTCATCTTAATTACTTATTTATTTTTTAATTGACATATTTATTAAAAAAATATTATTGACACAGTAAATTTAATATTTTACTATTAATTATGATAAGGGGACAATAAGGTTATTGGTACAATAAGGGGAGCATTGTTTTCATCAATTAATAGGGAACTTTTTTTGTCATCATTCAACAAACAATTCCCAACTAACAAAAATATTTTCCAAAACTACTTTATTTTAAAAAAGAAATGATTTAAGGTGATTATTAGGAAAAGAAAATAATCGAATCGAGTTGAAAATAATTGATAAATATAAAGCGCTAAAAAATAACTCTATGTTGAAATTAATATATAGATAAATGTTTGTAACTAGATAAGTAAAAGACTTGATTAATACTAATTGAATTGTTGAGGTATTTCACGCCCTTTAAAAAAAATAAGACATAAATTATGCATAATTTTTATTTTTACCTTATTAATTATTATCAAATTTATGATTAAAAATAACTAAAAGTAATTAATAACTAATTTTAATACTAACTAATGAAGGGTATAATTAAAAAAACATTCTCAAATAGTCTTAAAAATTAAAAAATTAAAAAATAAAAAATGAAAAATGTCTGAACAATTCAACTTACATGAAATTGAGGGATACAAAATTTGGATTCAAATTTCGATACCATTAATTAAGTGATTAAGTCTCAATTTACTTAAGCTATAAATTTATTAGGTAATGTTATATTGAATAAATATAAAGTAATTTATGATAAGCTAATAACATACACTCGTTTTGTCTAATAATACTTATTCACTATTCACTCTATATATTTTTTAAGAAACTATAAATAAAAATGTAATTATGGTAGGTGCTAAATGGCCAGAAAATTTTAAAAACTATAATATTTTTTTTTAAAATAAACTAATATTTTTTTCTTCATTTTTTAGTTAAAAGATATAAAGTTAAAATGGTAAAAATATTTACAAAAGGTATAATAACATAAATAAAATATAATTCTGGCCAATTATCTTTTTCCTTTTACTATATCACCCATGAAATATAATAAATATAATATCTTGAAAAATGTACTCCCTCTGTCAACAATTTTTGTCCACTATTAACTTGACACCCCCCTTAAGAAACTATAAATATAAAGATAATTGTACTATATCACCCTTGAAATATAATAAATACAATAATATCTTGAAAATATACTCCTATGTGAAATGAATATAATTAATGATAAGGGTAAATTAGGAACTCAGTATAAAATTATTCATGGATTTCATAAAATGGACAAGTGTTGTTGGACACCTATTTTCGTATAGTGGACAAGTATTGTTGGACGGAGGAAGTAGTAGAAAAATAACTATAATAATGATAAGGGTAAATTAGGAACTAAATGTAAAATTATCCATTAATTTTATAAAGTGGATAAATATTGTTGGACATTCTAAAATAATATATTGAACAATTATTATTGAACGGAGGGAGTATATACAAGTAATAAGCATATACTTAGAAAATGATGAGCAACCCTAATGAAATGGACAAGGAGTAGAGGTTTTATTTTGAAAATATATATTGCAAGAATTATAGGTTGCTATTCTCTTAATCAGAGGTCTCGAGTTTGAACCATGAATATAATCCTTCGCAGGGAGCATATGTTGCTAGTGCACGACTTTGTTACGATTTCGCCAAAGATATCATAAGGTAAAAATCGTGAATGACACTCTCAAACCTCCTTAAGAAAATACAACAGTGAAAAAAGTTAAATCTTTTTTTGTCCTATTTAAAATTATTCAATTTTATCGTCCATTATAATTTTGATCTAATTTTTTTCCGCGGTTAAAAAAGGTTTCTTTTCGTCCATGACCCTTTGCAAAGCTCCAATTTTAGAATAATTTTGAATCATAATTAGAATTTGAAAGGGTAAATTTTGATTTTGTTCTTGAAAATTTTGAATACGTGAAATTCTTCGAAAAATCTCTTTAAAACAAAGATAAATATAACATAAAATGCTAATAATTCATTGCACATGAGCAAATTTGAATCTTTTTCCATATGACTATTTAGTACTAAAACACAAAACTTGTGATTCTACGACCGCTATAAATTCTATTTTTCTCAATTTTATTACATCGAATATATCAATATTTTTATTTCTTAAACCATAATCAAATTTTAAAAAGATAAATTCCAATTTATTTATTTTTCAAAAAATTTAGATATGTAAAATTGAACTCATTTACGACGAGGTTCTTTTTTATAACAAAGTCAAATACGAAAAGATATCCTAAAAATTCTATGTACATTAGCAAATTTAAATCTTCTCCACGTAAAATTATACTGATATTGTTGATAATGTTACTGTTTAAACAATAATGAAAATTTGAGAGGATAAATTTTGATTCATATTCTCGAAGAATTTGAATACGTGAAGTCCAGATGTCCCACTCATTTAAGACATAAAATCCTTTTATAACAAAGACAAATATCAAAGGATATCCTAAAGATTCCATGTAAATTAACAAATTTAAATCTTTTCCGCGTAAGATTACACTGAATATGTTAATAACGTTATTGTTTAAACTACAATTAAAATTTGAGAAGATAAATTTAAATTCTTTTTCTCGATGAATTTAAATACGTGAAGTTCATATGCCCAATTCGTTTGAAACCGAATATCCTAATATAACAAAGACAAATAAGAAAGGATCTCCAAAAAAATTCCATGTAAATTAGCAAATTTAAATCTTTTCCGCGTAAGATTACACTGAATATGTCAATAACATTATTGTCTAAAACCATAATGAAAATTTGAGAAGATAAATATTAATTCTTTTTCTCGAAGAATTTGAATACGTGAAATCCAGATGTCCAACTCATCTAAGACGGGAAATCCTCATATAACAAAAACAAATATGAAAGGATATCCTAAAAATTCAATGTACACTTGTAAAATTTGAATCTTTTCTTAGTGTACTTTTTAAAAACATCAAATAGAGTAAACATTTTCCCCCCCTAATATTTGTGTAAATGGCTCCAAATCAAGATTTGAAGTAGAAGAAATATGGGAAGTGATATGTGCTGAGAATAGTAAAGAAATATTACAGATCCTCACTGTCATGTCTACTCACCAAAATTCTGAATCTTTCCAAAAGATAGTATGATATAATAATGAATTATGGCTATGGAAACAGATCAGCTAAGCACGTTCCTTGGTCACATCACACATTATCAGCCCCTTTTGAACTGGTTTTAAGATCCCATCTCTTTTATCATATGGTGTCTTATTCAAAAGTCTGTCTTTTTACTCAGTTTTAATAAAACCCCATTTACTTGTTGCCCTTTCAATAGAGCAATTGGGGTTTTTTCTTAAACTTACTTTCTTTGAATGTTTCTGTACTCATTGTCTCTATATAAAGTTTCAGTCTTTCATGTGGATTTTGCAAGATTAGCCAGTTCTGGTTCCCATTAACTGATTGTTGTTTTCTCTGTTTCTATCAGGTATCTTGAATTCTGCTTTTGCCATTCTTGTCTTTTATGCCTGCTACATTAATGTTTACTCACTTTTTGGGGTTTGTTATGTGGGGTTTATATATAAAGTTTGAGTCTTTCATGTGGAATTTAGCAAGATTTTGATAGTTGTGGTAGTATTTTAACTGGTTCTCTGTTTCTCCCAGGTATCTTGATTCTGCTTTTTGCTATTCTTATCTTGATTTCTTCTATTGACATTCTTGCCTTTTGTGCTTGCTGCATTAGTATTTGCTCAATTTTAACAAACCCCATTTTCTTGTCCTTTGAGAATTGCAATAGCAAATGGGGTTTACTTAAAGTTTCTTTCTTTGAATGTTTCCATACCCCATTGTCTCTATATAAAGTTGCAGTCTTTCTTGATGTTTTAAGATTTTCATGTGGAATTTAGCCAGATTTTCCAGTTCTGATTTTTTCTGTGTTTCTCCCTGGTGTCTTGATTCTGCTTTTGCCATTCTTTTCTGTTTCATCATTTCTTAAATCTGTTATTGGATTAGTTGTCTTTGTTAGTTTAAAAGTTATCATTTTGGTACTAGGCTGTGACATTTCGTTCATTCATATGCAGTTGAGTAATGTAGTTTTTTGTTTGGTTTCTAATCCGGTGTCCGGTATACCTACACTGGGGCCCAACAAAATCCGGATTTGCGCGGGAAGTCTCACATTGGGAGTAAAGCGCTCCCTAATAAAAGTAACTTCGTAGCCGCAGGGCTGGAACTCGAGTGATGTAGTTAGATCTACTCTTAAGGGTCTGTTGGGTCTTTGAAAGGCATACCTCTGTTTTCTTTACTCAATTGGGGTCCCCTTAAAAGTTCTTTTCTTTGAATGTTCCAGACCAATTGTCTCTTTATAAAGTTTTTGTCTTTCATTACATTTTAAGCTAAAACATGTGGAACTAATTAAGAATTTCCAGTTCTGATACCTTTTAATTGTTTCTTTATCTGTATTGAATTCTGCTTTTGCCATTCTTTTTTCGAAGTTTCTTAATCTGTTCTTGGATTAGTTGTCTTTTGCTAATGTAAGAGAAACATATTGTAATGAGGCTGTGACATTTCCTTTCTTCCATATGCTGTTAAGAGTAATGTAGTTAGATCTGTTATTCTTACTCTTAAGGGTCTATTTGCAGATTCATGACTACGCACTCTATGTATGCTTTTAGGTTCTTTCTCGATCGAAGTATATCATTTTCTTGAATCTTTATGGAAGGGGGTTTCAAAAGTTTATCATTTCGGTTTTATGGTTGCAAATGTAGCACAGGATACTTACGGTAGTCTTAAGTTTGGATCTTTCTGTTTGTTCTTGTTCTGATTCAGGAACATGACCGTGTGTTTTGCATTGACTGTTTATATTAATCATGTTGATATTCTGCGATTATGCATATTCTATATATACATAGGGCATAGCGGTGTTTCTCAAGCTTCAGTCTAATCTACTATCATGTCCTGATGGCAGGTGTTCCAATTAGGAGAAGTTGGAAATTCAACATAAAATCAAGAATCTTATTTACTAACGATGAGAGGAGCTGTGCTAATTGCACTGGCTGCTGCCATTGGCAACATGTTGCAAGGATGGGACAATGCGACGATAGCAGGTTTTACCTCAGCCCATTCTTGTTCTTTGATTTGCACATACAGAACTTCAGCACTTTTGAAATATTAAAAAGCTTGTCATAGTTTTTACTCACAAATCTTCAACTTGTTCTTTTCAAATGAAATTCTTGTTGAAGCACAACTTGAACAGTGATCTTATTGAAAGAAAATGTATCTAATATGTTTCAGGATCTGTTCTTTACATCAAGAAGGAATTTAATTTGCAAACACAGCCAACCATGGAAGGACTAATCGTTGCGATGTCTCTAATTGGAGCGACAGTGATCACAACATTCTCGGGACCTGTATCGGACATGCTTGGGAGACGTCCAATGCTTATAATTTCATCAGTACTTTATTTCCTCAGTGGATTAGTGATGTTATGGGCTCCAAATGTTTATGTGTTGCTTTTAGCAAGGCTCTTAGATGGATTTGGAATTGGTCTTGCGGTGACACTTGTTCCTGTCTATATATCCGAGACTGCCCCACCAGAAATAAGAGGGCAATTGAATACATTTCCACAGTTCACCGGTTCCCTCGGAATGTTTTTGTCATACTGCATGGTTTTTGGAATGTCACTGACACAAGCACCAAGTTGGAGGCTAATGCTTGGGGTTCTATCAATTCCTTCTCTTGCTTACTTCTTTCTTACATTGTTTTACTTGCCTGAATCTCCAAGGTGGCTGGTCAGTAAAGGTCGAATGAAGGAGGCTAAACAAGTTTTACAGAGATTACGTGGCAGGGAAGATGTCTCAGGTGAAATGGCATTGTTGATGGAAGGTTTAGGTGTTGGAGGTGAAGTATCTATAGAAGAGTATATAATTGGTCCGGACAATGAACTTGCCGACAACCATGATGAGAAAGATCAGATCAAGTTATATGGAGCTGAAGAGGGTCTTTCATGGATAGCAAAACCTGTCACTGGACAAAGTACTCTAGGCCTGGTCTCCCGTCATGGGAGTATGGCAAACCAAAGCATGCCTCTTATGGATCCGTTGGTTACTCTGTTTGGCAGTGTTCATGAGAAGATGCCGGAGATGGGAAGCATGCGAAGCATGCTCTTTTCTAATGTTGGCAGCATGTTCAATATCACAGAGAATCAAGGAAAAACTGATAATTGGGATGAAGAAAGCCAAAAGGATGAGGAAAATCATATGTCTGATGGTTCTGGGGCAGAATCTGATGATAATCTGAGAAGTCCGCTGCTCTCACGTCAAGGTACAAATGCAGAAGCAAATATGGGACCTCCAACATCATTAAGCATGAGGCAAGGCAGCAATTTCATGCAGGCAAATGGTGTCGGTGAGCAAGCCAGCATGGGTATTGGTGGTGGTTGGCAGCTAGCATACAGAAAAGATGAGAAAAAGGAAGGAGCACTCAAAAGGATCTATTTACATGAAGAAGGAGGCAGTGCATCACGACGGGGGTCCATTATTTCACTTCCAGGAGATGCTCATGCAGATCAAGCTGAATTCATTCATGCTGCTGCTTTAGTGAGTCAGTCTGTTCTTCGTGCTGAGAGCCTCTTGGGTCAACAGTCTATAGAAGAAGCAATCGAGACACAATCTGAAACTGTTACGAAGAAGTCAGTCTGGAAAGCACTTCTTGAGCCAGGAGTCAAGCATGCATTGATTGTTGGAGTTGGACTTCAAATACTTCAGCAGTTTTCCGGAATCAACGGGGTTCTTTATTACACTCCTCAAATTCTTGAACAAGCAGGTGTAGGAATTCTGCTATCGAATATGGGCATTGGTTCAGAATCTGCGTCTTTCCTCATAAGTGCTGTCTGTCACAACTTTGTTAATGCTTCCCGCCATTGGTGTTGCAATGAGACTAATGGACTTGGCCGGCAGAAGGTGGCTTTTGCTAGCTACATTGCCCGTCTTGTTATCGTCACTTATTGTACTAGTCCTTGGTAATGTTATTAACATGGGTGAGGTCATGCATGCTGTGATCTCGACCGTTAGTGTTGTGGTATACTTCTGCACCTTTGTTATGGGCTTTGGTCCAATCCCAAATATCCTCTGCTCTGAGATATTTCCCACTGGCGTTCGTGGAATCTGCATTGCTATATGCGCTCTTACTTTTTGGATCGGAGACATCATTGTCACCTACTCGCTCCCTGTCATGCTTAACTCCATTGGACTTGGAGGTGTCTTCGCCATCTATGCTGTCGTGTGTGCTGTGGCTTGGGTATTCGTTTTCTTGAAAGTTCCTGAAACAAAGGGCATGCCCCTTGAAGTCATTACTGAGTTCTTCGCCGTTGGAGCTAAGAAAGCTGCCACAGAATAAGTTACCTAAACTAGAGATTTGATAAACTTACTGTTTTCTTCCCCTGAATATGAGGTCTGGTCTACACAATGCATCCAACTGTATTTTCGTGACGCGAGACAAATCATGTAAGAGTTGAAGAAATGTTGGTGATTTTCGCAGAAGGAAGTGAAGTAATCAGTTAACAAGATTGTAGCAATGAACTCATCTGTTTCATAGTTTCAAGATTTGGATGTCAGTTTGTTATTAGCACCATCTAATGTTTAAATTTTGAACATTTTATTGATATACTTGCTTATTCCCCTTCCTGTATAACCTATGTAGGTGGTTTTCGCAATATTTGAAGTTGAAGTTGAAGTTGAAGTTGGAAAAAGTATTTGGAACTTACTACTCCCTCCGTTTAAAAAAGAATAATCCTATTTCCCGTTTAGTCTGTTTAAAAAAGAATGACCCTTTTTCTTTTTTGACAACACTTTAACTTTAACTTTTTACGTGACATGTTCGAAACCTCAAGATTAAAGGGCATTTTGGTACATTTGACATAACTTTAATTTAAAATCACAAGATTAAAAAGTCTTTTTTATTTTATTAAACTCCGTTCCAAGTCAAACTAGGCCATCCTTTTTGAAATGGAGGAAGTAGTATATTTCACGTAGACACTTGAATTATGACGTATTCTAATTAAGTATGTGAACATGTTAGTTCAAATTTTGGAAAAGTTTTTGTAGGTGTTCTCGTCGTTCATTACTCACTTTAATATGTCACTTTCTTTAACTATATCCTTCGTCTCAAAGTCAAAGACTGCGAAAAGTACTAAAAGTTAGTATAATTTTACACATATCAATATTGTTAATATGATAAAGAAAAATAAATACATAAAGATGTAAAACCATTGGTATTATACTAAAAAGGATAGCTCGAGCGTTTTCACGGTTCGAACACAATGACACTAACTTTAGTGTTGCTCCAACACTCCCTTCTATCTTGTAATATATACAAGTAAATGATCGTCTGAAATCATAATTTATATTATAATTGACACTTCGTTTGAATGGTTATTACCCGTTGTATTATATTATTAATTTAAATATAATATTTATTTTGATTGTTACTTAACTTCTATCGTATTCATAGTTTGATAACGACAAAACACTATTCAAATATTATATTCGTTAAAATAACATATAATATATACAATACATTATTATAATTTATTATAAAATAATACGTAACAAGTAACAACCAAGTATAAAAGTATGAAATATTTTGAGAGTCAAAATAGGCTCAACAAATTCCTCTCTTCTCCAAAGCAAAGCATCTACTAAGAGGGAAAACAGTAGTGAAGGAAGGAAGATAATGGATCATCAACAGGAGCAGGATCCTGCAACCTTTAACAGTAAATCGCTTGAGAAGAAGCCAGGAATTCTCATTCTTGGATCTCCCAATGTCGGCAAACGTGCCCTTATCTCTCGTAAGTTCTCTATGTTCTCTGTATTTGGACAGAATAGAGCAGATTAGACACATATGGTGATTCATATATCTTTTTCACTCGGTGTATTCGTGTTTAATTGGGGTAATCCCAATTTGGGTCGAGTTCAACTTTGTTAAACAGTCTAAGGAAATGGAAATTGGGACAATTTTATATGAATCCTGTTGTATTTGTGTTTAATTAGGGCAGTTCCGATTTGGGTCGAGTTCAGATTTGTTAGACAGTCTTAAGGAAATGGAAAGTGGGATAATTTTATATGAATCCTGTTGTATATGTGTTTAATTGGGGTAGTTCCAATTTGGATCGAGTTCAACTTTCTTGTGTAACAGTGTAACGTAATGGAAACTCAGAATTGCGAATTGGGAGGAGAAAATAACAACCCGATGGTTCCTTTGCTGCTATTAGTAGTTAGTTGTATAGAATGAAATGCAACTCAGTATAAGTGGAATGTATACTGATGATTCATGTGGGTGACCCAATTAATTTGGCATTGAGATGTTGATTGATGCATAAATTTGTAATCTTTTGTGTGAATTTGTGTTTAATTGGGGTAATCCAAATCCGGGTCTTGTTTGACTTTGTTTAACAGTCTAAGGAAATGGAAATTAGAAATATTTTATATGAGTCCTGTTGTATATATGTTAAATTGGGGTAGTTCCGACTTGGGCCGAGTTCAACTTTGTTGTAACAGTCGAAGGATATGGAAAATGGGGATAATTTTCTGGATTTTCTATTACTTTATCAAATCAAAATTAAAACTGGAAGGAGAAAAGGACAAACTAATTAACTAACTGCAGAATAGAAATCACCATTGTCGTTGACCACTTAACCTGCAGAAATAGAAGAAAGAAGGATTGATTATTGAGAGAATAGAAGAGAGGAGTAGAAGGAACATATGAAGAAGGAAATTACCAATTTCATTAGTCTCCTCTTAGAATCCATTGATTATGTATTAAACAACTTTGGATCTTAGCCCTCCATCAGCTCTTAATCTGGATCATATGCATTTCTGGAAATGTAGCTCTGGTATAATCAAAATCTTACCATGTAGCATCCTCCGGAGGCAAGTTAGACCGTTGTACCACTATCTTAACAGCAGCAGCATTGCACCTCTTAGCTAGCTGCCTCAATATAGTTAGCGGCTTAACTAAGAACTGGCATCTTCTCTAACTCGATCGACAACCTTCTTCAATAAGGATACATGAAATGTTGGATGCGTCTTGGAATTAGCCAGTAGTTCCAGCTTGTAGGCCATCTTCCCTATTCTTTCCAACATCTTGTAGGGACCACAAAATTTGTTACTGAGTTCTGAACGCTGCTGACATCTGTTTGTATAGTTGTAGTTTGATGAAAACTAGCTCTCCAACTTGGAATTATCTCTAATTGTTATAGGATTTCATTCTCTCCCGAGCCTAAGTAGCTGTTGCATCTGTTGTCTTTTCATCACCCAATCTTCAGCTGGTTGGACTGTGGAATCAAGATCAGGAGTAACAGATAACTGAGGAGGGTGGTAACCAGACATAGCTTCGAATGGAGTACTCTTGTCCTGAGGCTGCAAGGTAGTTGGTATTGTACCACTGTTCGTCCTAAATGAGCCTAACTGAGCTACTGTTTCCACTGAGTAGGCCTATTATAAGTCATGCACGTCATCAAGTAAGTTTGAATGCATCTGTTGACCCTTTCTGTCTGTCCATAAGGCTGAGGGGGGTAGGAGGTGCTAAATAGGAGCCGAGGACCCACCAATTTGAAGGTAACAGAGGGAAAATGTAAGGCGAATCGAATACTTCAAGTGTACCCTTGGTCTTTTCCTTTTTTATTTTAAAGGAGCTACTAAACGAATGCTGGTCAGACAGAAAATGAGATGATGAGCTGGACCAAGTCGTGACAATTGATTGGTGGTGGGTGGTTACCGTGCTAGGTAGAGAATGTCTGGTTATGATTGACTCATTGAGTATAACTCACTCCACACCCTTCTGTTGAGTTATCTAGTATGAATCTTATTTCTGATGTAAAATGAAATTGTCTAAAGTTAGTGAAGTAAGTCACTTAAGATGGAGCTAATTCTCAATTCGGGTTCATAATGCCTACTAAAGTTGCCCTGAAGAGTCAAGAGGGCCACTTCGTAGAGCATCCAAGGGTATGTTCTTGTGGTCAATGAAGTAGGAGGAAAAATATAAGGTTTCAAGTCTTAGTGCACAGAGTTACCGGTGCTTGTGTTGGTGGTAGGTAACATGTACTTGGAATAGTCGTGTTCTGTGCTTGTTGACTCAGACACCACTGTCATAAAAAAGAAAAGAGGTCATACTATTAAATTTTTCTTTGAGAGTTTAGGATAAATAAGATTCCCCTTTTGCCTTGATAGGACTCATGCCACATTTGCACTCGCAAAGATTGCATTTTGAATTTAAGCCCTTATTTTTTACCTGTTCATTTCCTCGGCATCCATGCCAAATGGGTGTCTTTTGCTAATTTTTCTAGGAGATACTTATTACAATGTAAGATTCCATATTTGCCCTCATAAGACTCACAACACATTTTGCCACACAAGTGAGTTTGTGAGCCCTTATGTTATATGGGCCAAATACTGGAACTAGGATAATAATATCTCCCAACAGGTTGAACTGAAATATGGAAATGGAATTTGGGCCGAGTTTTAACTTTGTTCTACAGTCTAAGGAAATGGAAATTGGAAAGTTGGGTCGATTTTCACCGATACATAGTAGTGTTGCATAGGTGTATTTTCTACTTCATTCAGTAAATTACTTGGTTCAAAATGTGTTCACTAAGTAGTTAATGCTTTAGAAAGTCTTCATTAGTTAATTGTTCAAGTCCAAAAGACACCATTATTGATGCAAGTTGCTAAATTAATGTCCAGAGAATTTCAAAATTTCTTGAAACAAATGGAGGATTGTTGGTGTAAGTGTTTCTATAAATTTTGAAACAACGTATTTGATAAAAGACTTTCTATATTGAAAGAATTTGAAAAGATCTGTAAGTTTTATTTACAAAATATGTTCTTGTTTTTTTGACAAATACATCTTGACTTACTAAATTCATGAAGTTATTCATTACTGAGTACTATTTAATGGAAGTCTTTCAATAATTACTTATCTTATGTATAGTGCTTATATTTCTTTGAGAATGCAAGCACTTCTACTACTTTTCCCTTGAAAATATTTGAGAGACATTAATTAAAAGGTGAAATCGCTGATCCAAGAATAGCAAAGCAACATTCTCGAATGCTACGTGTTGTGTGAAATTGCCAAGGAAGATTTAAAGCCTGTTTGGGTTAGCTGATGTGCATCAAGTGCTGAATTCATTTTTATTGCTGAAACTGATGATATAAATAATCAGCTATTGTGTTTGTATGGATGTGTTGAAGTTGATGATAAGCCATTAGTATGTTTAGTAAAATAGTTGTTAATAAGCAGTTTTGTGTACTGAGATATCCTTCAAGCTATTTAAAAAAATAGTCTAAAAGTATCTTTACATAACATGGATGAATGAAAGAAACAAAATAGAGAGATAGTTGTAAGTTATGTTTGAAAAGAGTATGTTGAAGATTGCTAAAATTTTTAGGGATAAAGTCATAAAAGATTTGGTCAAACCAAAAGTGCTTATAAGCTGGAAAACCATAGGTTAGGGTGTGACCAATTTATGGCTTTAGGCTTATAAGCACTTCTGATGTTTACAAAGCACATAGGTAAGGTAAAAAGTGCTTAGAAGCTACTTTGACCAACTTATAAGCTTTAGATAAACACCCTCTTGGTTTGAATCCTTAAAAATACCAAGTCCTGCCAATAATTTATAATACTAGTGTCAGATGTGTGCTATATATAAAATGCAAACTGGAGTCCATGTAATATATATATGTGAATTAAGTGGGTGAAACAAAACATTTTAAAGTTAGCAGCTGCAGTAGAACAGATCCTGTTTTACAAGAATATTAAGATATTTAGATAATAATTTCATTAGATGTCAGGATTTTTCATTTTTTTCGATTCTCAAAAAAATCCTGACATCTAATGAAAAAATTATCACAATCAATTGCAAGTCTCCAACCACCTTGGCCTGAGTCAACCAACAGAAAGGAAAAAAGAAATGAAACATTTCCGACTTTATAAGTTTTTATCATACAAGACATGTTTGATGTGCGTCCAAATTTGTTCCTTGTAGAAAGGTTCTTCCCAAGTTCCCATATAATTGATGCAGATGTGGAACTTGAACTTACCCTCAGATCTAGACATCCAGTAGTGTGCTTCTCTAATAAGTTATCCAAGTTTTACTTGAAAGGTATTCGTGATCTGTAACAGATACCAGGCGCCTCTAACTTCATCAGAGAAACATGTTACATTTGTTTTTATAATTTGTCCTGTAAGTATAGTATACTTTATCCAGTTTTTTTGGTCAAGTCCCTTTGGGTTTTCCTGGAATTATCTTCCTTTAGTTCTTTTGATTTATCTCAACACCAGAAGAATTAAAAAAGATCACGTGTAAATCCTCTTTTAGTGTCTCATTCCTTTCTTGGTTGTGAGTCAAGAAGAAGTTCGGCATTCATTTTTAATGTGTCAACAATGCTGTTATTTGGCTCGGGTACATTGATCAAGTCTGCTGTATCTGCGTCATATTTCAAATAAAATATAATGGGTTAATGACCTTATTTGTGGATGTGAATTTAATTTATTTTACATAGCCTGATAAACTTCAACTTTTTGGCGTGCAGGACTACTTTCAGTAGATTCTGAAGATGCCTTTGAATCATCTTCGAACATCCTATCATATCCGTAAGTTAATAAAGTATATCCCCTCCCCTTTCATTAGTTATATTGTTGCAAAAAATTCTCTTTTATCTAGAACTTCCTTTCTATGTTATCATTATGCATTATTGTTGTTGACCAGGTGGACAATCAACACCAAGTATTATAATGCTGATGTTTCTGTTTGGATGGCCCATCTTCATGAGGACTTTTCCGTGGGAGCTCTGCCAGCACATGATCAGCTTGTTGCATTGGTGATGGTCTTTGACGTTACTGATGTAAGCCAGACCCTTGTTCTCTATTTGTTTCATTTCCTACTCTACAAAAGCTTTTGTTATCTACGAGACTATAGACTCTACTTCAGAAATCTGATGACTTCTCTTCTGCTACCATCTGCAGCTCTCATCTTTTGTTGCGCTTAAAGATTTTGTCTCCCGCACTGACATCCTTAAGTTTGAGATTTTGTTATGCATTGGCAACAAAGTGGACCTTCTTCCTGGTCATTCGGCTCATGTTGAATACAGACGGCACCTGTTGAAAAGTGCAGACTCCTCTGGTAGCCCTTATACAGAAATGGATTCTGGAATTTCTGAAACAGAAGGAAGCAGTCTACTAGGAGATGATGATTCATCATTTGATACTAAAAGGTCGTACTTGGAATGGTGCCTCGAACACAGCATAGAATATGTTGAAGCCTGTGCATCAAATGCTGAATTTGACAAATGTATGTCTTAGTTTTTGTCATGATATTTCTATCCTTCTTTGTCACAACTTTCCTTACTCCCCGGTTTTTCAATCTCCTCATTTTTTAATTAGAAGATAAAATCCTTTTGCTGCATCACTTATATACAGAAGCAAAAGAGTGAAAGGAAGAGAATTGAGGTGGTTAAGGTTATCTACTTTGCTTTTTGATTCATATAAGTCTAAGGGGAGTTTCTGAAGGTTCCCATTTGAGAATTTTATTTATTTTAGTCCCAGTTATTTTACTGTGCCACCATTGATGAGATTTGTGGCAGCATTAATCATTGTCTATACATTGTAGGTTTTCGTGGTGTAGTTCCAAATGGATTCTTTTGTCACTCCAAGGTTGTGTGTTGGTATTATCTGTATATAGAAAGATACTTACTCACATGTCCTGGATATGCCTTTGTAGTAATCTGTATATTCACAATCTATGGTAATTGCAAATGGGAGTAAATCTGAAATGTAGCTGAATTATGCCCCAATAGTTCACTTACTGACCCTAAATGCCGACATTAGTATGATTCATTATACAACACATGTTGTGATATTAGTTGCTGCAGAGCTTTGGGACCTGATGCCCCATCATGGCATGCCTGCTCCATTTTGCAGCCAATTATGGTTCATAACTTTTGTGTCTGCTTTTTATTGTATGCATGAGCTGGTTCTAGTTTGTCTTTTCAATGATGCTTAAGCCGAAATGGGAGAGTTCTTACCCCTTTTTTTAACTTTTACCTTTTGGAATTCAGTAATAAAATTAAGAATCTTTTTATGGCAGGTCTTTCTGTGGATGGTGATTCTCAGGGCGCTGAACGGCTCTTTGGGGCACTTTCAGCTTATATGTGGCCTGGAATGATCTTGAAGTCTGGTGATAAAATTACTGAACCTTCATTACCTGAACATCAAGGTTTTACAATATCTGGTCAATGATGAAATATATCTTTTTCTTGTTTGAGGGTCTATTCAAATGACATTAACATTTTTATTCCCACTTTTCAGAGTTGTCAGATGAAGAATCTGAATATGAACTTGAATATGAAATCTTATCTGCTGGCTCGGCTGATCCCTGGGATGACACGGATATAGGATGGGTATCTGCAGATGCTTCTGTTATAACCACTGGAACCGAGGGATCAGTTCCTAATGGAAAGACCGAAATCGGGTTAATTAGAGGAGAAATGCAACCTTCATCTTCTACATCTCAATTGGAAGGAGAAAGTGACAGAAAAGAACTGCCCAGAGCAGATGCAGCTGATGGTGATTCAGAGGATGATAAAGGAACAACATATGATTTTGAGAATTTGGAACAGTTAATGTCCGAGATTGGGAATGTCCGAGACAGCTTAAGGTTAATGCCAGACTTCCAAAGGAGGGAAATGGCTGCAAATTTGGCAATGAAAATGGCTGCCATGTTTGGAGATAGCAGTGGAGATGAAGGAGGATTGGAATGATAGGAGAAGTCCTTCAAAGTTCACTGATCACGAATGCCTCAGTTTCACTTCTTGTAGAGCTGTTCATAGACTAAAGGAATCCCATAAGCACATTGTGCATTCATGTCAAGTGATATCGACAAGATATTTTATCAAAGATATCTGCTTTAAAATTTACGGATCTAATTGTGTTTATGATGCAAACGCAGCAGTATTTACAAGTCCTAACAGGTGATTGGTGATGATATAAGTGATTTTAGCTTGTTCAGGCTTCTACAGAAGTTCTTTAGATTTCCTTGCCAGAAGCGGTTTTGTGTAATGCTAGCAAGAGTAATATATTATGTTATGAGAATCAGTTATTGCTATATTTCTTGAACTTCTGGTTATGTTATGAGAATCAGGTTTCTTCTCTTGTTGACACACCCAAGAGCAAACACAGCGGTTCTGACTTCTGGGGCTGGTGGTACTTTCAAGTCCACTATTGCTTTCACATCATGTAGATGGCTCGGACATTTCAAGAATGGTCCTCGCAGAGAGGTTTGGCGTTGAGGGACACAATATTCTGATGCAAGAAACAGGTACTATGCTGCTTCTTGCCTCAACTTAAGTTTTCCCTGCCTGGTATTTATACAAACTCATGAGTACTTTACATGCATTGTTATCACTTAACAATTGTTAACAATTGTTAGATAGTACACATTCAAATTATCAGACTAATCAGGTAAACTAGTGTAGTTTGTGTAAAACATCAAGTGTAGGTAAGTTTTTCCTTGGTCTCTGGTGTCGTGTAGAGGCAAAACAAAAACCAGGATTATGAATAGGATATGCGTCACTCATTTCTATCTTGCACATTGCTATAGATACGTACTTTCTGCAACAGTTTTTTGGTTTGGAAGCTGTGAAACTGCCATTAGTGGATGAAGGTTTAAAAGTGATGAGGAAGCCATGAAAAGAAGCTTTAGTGCAGGTCTTATTCACCCAGATATAGGTCATAGGGTGGAACTGATATATCTTCTTCACTTTTTCCATCTTATCTCCTATCCCTTTTTACACATGGAATGTCTTCTACTTGTTTAGGGGTTACTTTGCAATATTAGGAGTGTCAAACTACCCGGTAGGGCCGAATTTGGGCGGGTCAAAATAGATCAAGTTAATGACGTGCCCAAAAGTTACTTCGATTGAAATGAGCTAAACAATGAGTTATAGCTCAATGGCTCCATTCAATTCTTACTGAATTTTAATCAATTTGTTCAAGTAAAATGGCCATGTGCACCTCGACTAAGTGCCCGTTTTGATTGACTTATTTTAGGTGCTTTTAAGCCAAAATAACTTTTAAGCAGTTTTGAAGTGTTTGGGTAAAGTTAAAAAGTGCTTATAAGCACTTATTTTAAAGCCAAAATAATAAAAATAAGCTAAAAGCAATTAGTTAGAAATCCTAACTTAGCAATCAAAACAGGCCCTAATTCCACCGAATATTTGCCACCTCCAACGCAACAAATATATTTGAACTTGAGATTTAATAATTCTCAACTTACTTCATTGAGCATTAGGCCAAATCTTTGGGTAAAACTATATCGTCTTTATTACGACCATATATAACATATTATATCAATTAAAAAAAAGGTTACTTTTCTAATAAGATTTTTTATGAGTCGATTTGAGCTAGATATCAAATCATATTTTTAGATTGGACAAAGTTAAAATGAACTGAATTAATTATGTATTGATTTATGACGGAAATTATGTTTTCATGGACTAATTTTGTTATTGGGAACTATGCTTGTTGATTTGATAAAACTCACCTAACCCAAGTTTGATACTATTGATATTAACAAATATAGAGTATCCACATTTAGTTGCCTTTTACCCAATTTGTGCTTTTTTATAACATAAATGATAGTATTTGTGTTAAGTGGGTTTATATACATATCCCTTTGTACTCTAGATTTTGATTGAATTAAGTAACTCTAGTTGAAATCTCATCGACTATCTGTGTATTACTCTTACTTTTAGTCTCCAATAACCATTTCGAAATCATAAATTTTAATTTCTAACTCTGCGTAAAAGCATCCTAAGCTTTGAGTGATCAACAACTCTTGATTTAATAATAACAACACTACACATAATGTTTGAGTTAATCAAATACTTTCACAATCTAAATTATGATATTTAAATGACTATTATTGAAGATCGCAAATATTTATTGAGTCAATACGCTCAACATTAGACTAAATTTTTTTTTTTTTTTAGTCATTTTCATTATACTAAAATGAAAAAAAACAAAAATAAATACATAAAACAAAAATGAAAATGATTTTTTTATAAATTAGAGAAAAAAAAACAAAACAAAAAACTCAATATTCTTCGTCCCCTCCAACAGCATAATTTCATTTTTGTCACTTTCTAACACTCCCATCATAATCACAAGGAAAGTATGCCTTATCCCTCGACCTTATGTGGGGCCCATTTCCATCACCGGAAAACAACACCGTTACCAATTTACACTTACCACGATGCTCCGGCCGGCGACTTTTCCTTACTAACCTCGTTTACCGTAAGTTGTAGACTACACCGGCGTTAAAATTTGACCTCCGTCGGAGGATTCGCCGGAAATTGCAGGAACTTCGCCGCACTTCCTGCACCGAGCACGAGCAACGACGAGAATCTGCCGGCAGGAAGGACACGACGAGTTCGTCAAAAGCCACGTGTCCACACACTGGAGGTGAAACCGATGGCCACAATTCGGCAACACTCGAATTTCATCACCCTCAACGTACTCCACAAGACAAATCGCGCACTCCGCCGCGAACGGTAGCTCACTGCTCGACGGATCATATTTAAATTTCGGTAAATACTTGAGAACTTTCTTCTTCAATCCTTTATTCTTCACCGGCGGTGGATTTTCCGGCGGGTCCCGCCTAAGCCAAGTACAACGAGCTACTACGATGAGTCCAGAGACACAGATTACTGCACAGAGTAAAGCAGCAAGTATAACGATGAAGTCGGACTCCGCTGCCGTGGCTGACGGTGGCTCCGCTTCCTCCGCTGCCGGCGAAGTGGAGGAGGAGTTAGAAGTTAGCAGAAATCTAAACCGGCGAGTCATAATTTAGAAAGAGATAGTAATAATTGAGGGGTTAGGGTTTTCAATTTCATAAAAAATGTTGAAATATCTTTATATATATGTGGAGTAGTTGGACTGTTTGAAACTAAAGTTAGTTTGATACGGTGAGTATTGTCCAAAATCATATAAGACTCGATACTTTGACGATAGTTTGTTACGAATTTTAATAAAAGCGTCAAAAATGTTAATATAAGTAGGGTGCTCGAGTGGATGAACGTTTAGAGCTGGATATCATATTTTTCTTTCTTCGTGAGACGATGTTGAGCATGTTATTGTTATGACTAAGGTAAGATATTTTTTTTTTAATTTCATAAAGAATATCTAATTTGATTAGGCACGAAGTTTAAGAAAATAAAGAAAGACTTTTGATCATGTGGTTCTAAATTAAAGTTATATCAAACGTATAAAATTACCCTTTAATCTTGTGGTTTTAAACATATCAAAAGAAAGTAATCATTATTTTTAAACAGATTAAAAAGAAAAGACTGTTATTTTTTTTTAAAATGAAAGAAATAAGTTAAAAGTTGAAGTTGATAAAAAAAAATATGAATAAGTCTGACTTTGTTATCAAATTTAAGGCTAAAAACTAGTTCATGGTTAAGTATTGTGTAATGTAATGGTAGGAGGCAAAATAATATTTTAAAATATGAGGCATTCTAACACTTCTAAGTTTTATTATTACTATATATAACATTTTGTTGTATACCAAAAGTTAATTTGATAAAAATAAAATTATTTTGTGCCAACATTTATAATTTGAAATAATTTAAAATCGAAGTCTTTCTTTGTTTAAATATTCTGCATTTGGAAATATTAGTCTGATTAATTCATATAAATTATATTCGTCAATCAAGTTTGTTTAATAATTAAAAGCTTTTAGTTTGATTAATCATTTTTATTTTAATACATATTAAAACCTTTTATTTTACATTGAAGAGCGATTAATCATTATGATCTTGGAATTTATTCTATGTTTTCGTTAATTTATTCATGTCGTAGAAAATTAATTAAAAAAGTTTACACTCACTATTAATAATAATCTCATTTTCAAGACTTGAACTCGACAAATTAAAAATAATGAGTATCTACTATTTTACACTACCTTTTGGTAGTATAAAGTTGATTTTTTAAATGTAGTGAGTTGTACTATGTGATAAGAGTATGATAATGAGAAATGTCTAATCTTTTGAAGAGTGAAATTGATGTCATGTCAAATAATTTTTTTTTGGCCTCATTTGGTTTGGGAATTAATTATTTTGAGATTATTATTTTATTTTTAATGTGAGATAAAATAATATTATACTTTTGAGATAATTTATTTTATAATTTTATTCAAATCAGATATGATAAATTCATTTTAAAATTAATCTCGAAATTAGTTATTTTTAATATCTCATACCAAACGAGTCTATCAATTGATTCTTACATCTATTGTCCAATATTGAGGCAGGTGTTTATCACCAACAAAACCATTCTAAATATTTTGTGGGATTAGTTATCCTACTATTTATTCCATCATTTATATGAAATAATTAATTTATTATTTATATGAAAGAACCTCTTGAGTTAGATAAGAGAAGAGATATTGGAGTCGTGTATGTTAGAGAACATTTTATTTTTAATGTGATAATTTTCGATATAAATTTAAATTTAGTCAAATTTAAATATTAATTGAAAAAACAACAGGAGATTGTATTTTTGACTTTGTATCAATTAAATTTTATCCCCTTTTTTTTTTGCATTTGGTGTTTGGTGTCCTTTTTGAAATTTAATTAAATTTAAATATGTGATGAAATATTTATCATAGAGCGTGGATCACTAACTAACAAAAACAAAATAAATTTATATTTAAAGTTCGAACTCGAAATCTCTAATATAGAACAATTCAGTATTGTGTTCCACCTCAAAGTAACAACAATAACAACATATCTAGTGTAATTTCATAGTTACATAGATCATTCAGCCAAGAAAAAACATATCAAAGTAGATAAGAAAAAAAAAATAATGAAAGTAAAGAAGTCATAATAAGATATTATAGAAAGCACACGATAAAATATTCCATAAAAAGGACAAAAAGACAACTGATATCACGAAAATCGAAGGATATTAATTACAAAAAAAAAATAAATACTATAACTACAAATGTAAAAGGATAAACCAGGTAGCATGTTATTATCTACTAAGCTTCTATTCTAAATCCATGACCTTTTATCTAAATAAAAAATATATATATATATGTGTGAATTTTTGTTTTTCTAAAGAATGATGAATTGGTTTCAATTAAATAATTTTTAATATTTAAACTAAAATTATTAAATTCTGTCGAAATAAATAGCAAGCTCCATATAAAAAATAACCAACACAACTCATGTGGGGTTCACTTGTTACTTGACAAGTAGATTTATGGATCCTACTTGCTTGCTTCAAAACATTAGATTGAAAAAAATATATATTTCAAGTAAATTTATTTCCTAATTAGGATAATTAAAAAAAGATAAACAAAAAAAGAACATGTGAAAAATCTACTAAGAGAGAAGTAAGAATTTGCTCATATATATTATTAAATTATACCATCTTTTCACTCTCTTTTTTTTCCGTTTAAAAAAGAAAAATCTTTTATTAAATATCTTAAATAAGAAGAGTTCGAACTTTAAGACTTGCAATTCTTGATTTTGTTTTAAAGTAAGCAAGTAGGACCAAATGGATCCACTTGTCTATCAACTAGTAACAAAGAGTTATTTAAACTAAGTGATGTAGTATAGTTTATTCACAAAATAACTCTTAATATGATTTGGGTATTGATTTAGGTTCATAATTCATTTCTTTATAGCATTGAAGGAAAATTCGAGCCTCTCCATTCTTGTTATCCGATGATGGATCCCCGTGTTATATTATCCATACTATCCATCCTCTAGATGTTGAGCCTAGCATGAAATTCACATCGGTGGTTTATGGAAAGAATGATCTTTTTATTGCTGGAAAATATATAGATAGAAAAATTATAATATCAAAATAATAATAATAATAATAATAATAATAATAATATATATTAAGGGCTGCTCAGATCTTTTGGTGGCCTAAGGCCAAAATCAAACTAGAGGCCTTAAAAAAAATTAAAAATTATATATGTTTTTATTTTATATCTATTTTTCTAACTTTTTGATATGCGAAGTTGTTAATAATTTTTGTGTAGTCAGTCTCTTCTAATAATTCTTTTGCAATTGATAATATAGCCAAACCACTTAATCTTTCTTGATTTTCTTGGAAATCTACATCCGATTTTTCACTAATTTTCTCTACTTCTTCTTTTTGATTTATATCATGAGTAACTTTCACATATAACAAACAAAAAGTTCATATTTGTATGTTATAGCAAAGTTTGCATAATTGCGCTCCATAGCAAACATATAACTGTATAATTCGCTATACATATATAATTGTATAATTCGCTGGCCTATATTGTATAATTCGCTGGCCTCGCTATACATATATAATTGTATGATTCGCTGGCCTAAATTGTATAATTCGCTGACCTATTTCGCTGCAATTGTATAATTCGCTGGCCTATTTCACTGCAATTGTATAATGCGCAATTTTATAATTCGCTGCCTATTTGGATGCAATATCTGTATAAAATTTGCTTTGCATACAATTGAATCGAAGTAAAATGTTTGTATATTGTATAATTATAAGTGTATAGGAAGAAGATATATGTTTTTCTCTCGCTTTATACAAAAACAGAAACACGATTTATACACTTCTCTTGTATAAAGCGAGAGAAAATTATATTTCACTGCAATTGTATAATTCATTGGCCTTTGTCGCTGCAATATTTGTATAAGATTTGCATTTGTCTACAATTGAATCGAAGTAAAATGTTTGTAAATTGTATAATTAAGTGTATAGCACGAAGATATATGTTTTTGCATGTGTATATACAATTTTCTCTCGCTTTATACAAAACAGAAACACAATTTATACACTTCTGTGTATAAAGCGAGAGAGGCGAGCAGAGGGAGAGTGGCGAGCGAGAATGGGAGAGTGGTGAGCGAGATTTTTGGGAGAGAGGCGACTGACAAACTTTGGCAAACGTTTGCTATAGAGCACAATTAAATCAAATTGTAGCTACTCCATTTATTTCAGGTTATTAGTTTGCTATTATATACAATTATCCCTTATATGATTATATAACTCAACTTCAACTGAGTTAGTGACTTGTTCTTCTAAAGAGCATTCCCTTACCTTTTTTTAATTTAATTTTAACATTGTTTTTCAAAAAATTATCAAGAGCATCTTTTTGTGATTTTATCAAGTTAAATACTTTTCTTTTTCTTTGAAGTTTTGAATGACCAGATTCATATTTTCTAGTTGACATATTAAAATTCAACAAATATTTTAAACATTATTTACAATATCAAATAAAAAATATAATAATCATAAGACACAAATAAAAAATAATATTAAACATTAGAATGATATTATCGAATTCAAGAACTATGAAGACTTGTTTTTTGAAAATGGATTGAGCTACTGCGATATATTTTTCTCCATATATAACATATAAACTATATTTTTAAAAAATTAAAAATTATTAATGGAATAAGTAAATTATTAAACTCTGAATAAGAGAAAAATGTAAGATTAGAAAAGAGAGTGAAAAAAAAATTAGAAAAGAGGAGGATATAATATATAAAAATAAAATTAGAAAAAAAATAGAAATACATATAATTTTGATGGGAAAGGTAAAAAGTAATAATCATATTTTAAAAAAGTTTAATCCTATCTAATTAACTAAAAAATGCAACCCCCCCCTCCCTCCCAAAATAATAGGCCTAAGACCAAGGACTTTTTTTCAACTATATCCCGCCGCTTCTGTGTATAGACTAACCTCTAATATCTATGATACCTTTTTTATGAACACACCTTTACAAAAGAAGATGACATTTAAGCGGTAACAAGATCAAATGAATAAATTGATCTAGATATTTTTAACTAGTTTTCCCATTTTCATCGCCCAATGAAAACATCTTTGTAAATGACTCTATAAATAGATGCACACTTTTCATGTACATATCCTAAGTCCTTTTCTAAGTTTGTTGACTTGTTCTCTATTTTTTAAAGCAAAATTGATAATTATAGAAAAGTAAATAGGTTTTCATGGCTTTACGTCTTTAGTCTTTAAGAATTAGTACTTACAAAAGAAAAATATATAATTACTATTACCATGGTAAAATATTGAATAAGGCTAAGATGACTAGAATAGAAATGTAAGTATGATAACTCGTAACGGGTTAATGATATACCCGATAAGGAAATTGAATAGTTAATTATAAAATTTTAATCCATTTCCAATCATTTATTCAATAATTCAATACTAATAAGTCAATTTTTTGATTGATTTATCGGTTACGGTTCAATTTTGAACACCCCTACGCAAACCCGCAAAGAATCTCTTTCAAAAAAATCAACCCACCCGCCCCGCAACCGCACAAGCCTAAACCCGTCCCACCCCATAGTCATCCCTATACGAAATGTCAAAATCAAACATAAAAACCCTATTCCTTTTCATTTCTCTATGATAAACTAGTAAACTTATAAAAGTGGGACGAACGAACACGGCGACAACGGCAGTGACGAGAGTCGTGAATTGTGAGTATTTGCTATCCTTTTATTACAATAAATAGAAATCTTGCACAAATTGATCAATTTGTTAACTCTTTTTTTTAAAAAAAAAATATTTCTCTTCTTCTATTATCTCTTCCCTTTTCTTATTTCTCCTCTTCTCCGTACTCAATTTCTTATAAAATCTGAATTCGTCGATAAATAGTATAATCGACCTAAATCAAACACCCTGATTAGGATTAAGTTTTACGAACATCCTTACTGATTAAATTAAAAATCAAATTGTTAATGAACGAAAATCATAAATTGAAAACGAGAAAAATAGTTTATTGATTTAATTATTGATTTAGCATATTTAAATTATAAATATAAATCAAATCAATAATACATAAAAGAAACCGATCATACTCACCCCGCAGAAGATTGATCCAACTCTTACTAATTACAAATGATGTTTTTTTGAAGTATAATAAGTTCACAAAAGAAGTGAAAATGTCAAAAAAGTATTGTTCCTTACTTATATTTTGTTTTTCTCTTCTCGCTTTTGAGTACATGATAAAACTGTTAGGTAATATAATGCTTAATAAAAGTAGAGAAGAAAAAGTGAGATGATTCAGATGATTTGTATATGTTCTTCTTCCTTAAGTGGCCTTATTATATATGTTCGGTTCAAACTTCTTGGTGGCCTAAGGACAAAATCAAATCAAAGGCCTTAAAAAAATAAAAAATTATATATGTTTTTAATTTTAAATCTATTTTTTCTAACTTTTTGAGATGCAAAGTTGTTAATAATTTTTGTGTAGTCAATCTCTTCTAATAATTCTTTTTCAATCGATAATAAAGCCGGACCACTTAATCTTTCTTGAGACATTGTTGATCTTAAATAAAATTTTATTATTTTTAATTTTGAAAAATTTCTTTCTGCTGAGGAGACTATTACAATAATTGTTAACATTGTTCTATAAGTAATGTAAGCATTTGAAAAATAATCAAGTCTTTTTATTTGATTAAGTATCTCAATTAGAATATTGTCTTCTACTTATATGATTTTATCAAGTTATCGATTTTTTTTTCTCTCTTAAGTTTTGAATGACTGAATTCATATTTTCTAGTTAACATATTAAATTCTAACAAATATTTTAAACACTATTTACTATATCAAATAAAAAATATAATAAACATAAGACACACAAAAAAAATAGAAATTAGAATGATATTATCGAATTTAAAATTATGAAGACTTGATTTCCGAAAATGAATTGGACTGTTGTGAAATACTTTTTTTTAAATTTTAAATATAAATTATATTTTTTTAAAATCAAAATTATCAATAAAACAAGTAAATTATTAAGCTTTGAATAAGAGAGATGTAAGATTAGAAAAGTGAAAGAGAGAAGAAATAGACGAAAGGAAGAAGAGAATGATAGAATACATAAAAATAAAATTAGAAAAGAAAAATAAGGTTTTGTATTATTTTTTGGTAATTTGTTCTCACTTAATTCATCTTTTGATAACGTCATATTGAGTAGAGAAGATAAAGGGGATTACTTTCGTACCAAGAATACTTGGTCACCAAGTAAATCAATACTTTGGCACCAAGTAGAGCAATACTTGGTGACCAAGTTGGATGTCAAAGTAGTAAAAAGATCACATTTTAAATGTTTTACTTTGGCTCAAAGTAACTAAATTTTTTGAAATAATTATAATATTTTTAACAGTTATATTGTCTTCAGATAATCCTCCTTTCAAGATGCATTTGAAGTTGAGTTAAACTAACTTTTAAAGTTGAATTAAGCCCAAGATTTATTTCTTTACGTGATATCAGAGCATGATTAAATCAATTCTTATTTTGAATATTGAATCCTCGTATTAAACTCTGCATGCATTAAATGTTCATTCTTTGAACGTGTTACTGGGAGAGGGTGAAGAGTCCAACATCGATTGTTTAACGAATGAATGGTTTCTTTAAAATAATTTGGACAATCTACATCCATTGAACTAACTTTTACAATCAAGTCAAACTCAAAAGTTATTTATACATATAGAACCGAGTTATTACCACTCAAAATTAATATTTTTAAATTAAAAAACTCATAAAATTAAACTTCTACCTTCGTTGTCGAGTGCACATGAATAAAATCTCTCATAATTTAATAGTTTGATTAGACTATAAAAAAGGATTATATATAAGTGGTGATATTAGACTAAGCCTATTTGTGATTACAATCTTTAGCATTTACCTTTTATCTTTGCCTAAATGAAAACTAAAAATAAATAAATAGTTGATATATCATGATATCAGATGACGTAGATAATTTAGTGATTAAAATTAGGAAAAATTACATGAATTGGTATATTTTAATAAATAATTATTAATTTTAGCAATACTTTTTATTTATTACCATTTATAGCAATACTATGTTAAATCTGCAATATGAATTAAAAGTGAATTATTAATGCAATATATTTGAATTATATATGAATTATAATTATTTTTTAAAATATATTATGTTTGTTTGGTAAAAAATTGACGCATTGTATTAAAAGTGTATTAAAATGTGTGATAAATGAATTATCTATCATTAAAATTTATATTATATGTGAATAAAAAATTATTCTTTGTAATATGAATTAAACTTGTATTATAAATGAATTAAAAGTGATCAAGTGAAAAGATATATTATTGCCATAAATGATAAATATTTTTTTATTATAGTATATTTATGTAAGTTTCCCTTAAAATTAAAATGAAAATACATGTCACATAAAAACTTTCATAAATTATTTTGGCTTCATATAATTTAATTCTAAAAAATCGAAACGTGATAAATAATTTAAAACGAAAGAATATATATATGTTGCGCAATGCATATAAGTACATAATAATCATTATATTGAATCTTTTACCTCTTATCATTATATCTTATCTTTGTCTAAATTTTAAAAAGTTGATATATCATATATCATATGATATATCAAAATAAAGCTAAGATTTTTCTTTTTCTAAAGCATGGGAAATGACACATCCAATTGTTTTCATTGCTTTTAATTGGACTACTAAAACCATACATTCAACATGTGACAATATCTTAAGAGATTTTAGCAGCCTATACGTCATCGTTCATAAGTCATAATTGATGCATATTCACTATATATAATATAATAAGTGTATTACTAATATATAATCAACTTATAATATATACACAAAATATATAGTGATTATATTTGCTGAGATTTACAAAAAAAAAAAAGAAAAAAAAAGGACATAATTTGTGCCTTGAGAATTTTTATAAACGATGTCACCTTTAAAATTGGACTATAGGTCCTAAAACATTCACATTTTCCCCAATCTGATACAAGACAACATTTTTAGAAAATCCGAGCAACATAGGTAGAAATCAACAAAACTCAATTCATAAACAAAAGGGAAAAGAGAACATTCAATGCAATTAACCAAGAACCAAGAACCGTGAACATATATTCTTTTTGATAATCGTGGTGTCTGAGCCAGCTTGCACACAACTCGACTAACTCCAAAGGATACTTGCTACCTCCCATCAACAACATCAATAGATACAAGCTAACTCTATGGGAAAGAAATAACATAGTGTTTTGTCTCTGCTGGAATTATTTTAATTTGAAACCCCATGGTTCTCAACCGACTTTGTTGACCACTACGCCACACCCTTGGGTGTGGTATTCATTTTCTTTTGAACTATATGCATTCATTTGACAACATTTCCATTCATTACTTCAAAAAAAATTCTATTGCTAAGCACTTTTTTACTGATAAGTAAACGAGAAAAAGGAAACCGGGGGGAGGGGACTATATTCAAGTAACACAAAGGTCAGAAAACATAAATGAAAGAGAAGAAATCATCAAACAAGAACCAGGTAACTACATACTTGGCCAAAGCTAAGTTGCAATCTCCTGAATCTCAAGTCGAGAAGGTTTTAGGACACCATTGCAGCAGTTTCATCTTCTTCGGCCTCTCCTGCTGGCACTTCGTTAAACATATACTGGCTCTGATACTCCATCAAGTACTGTGTGGATCTCTTCACATCATAAAACAGATTATAGACTCGAGTAATATCTTCCACTTCAACAGCCTTTCCTTTGCGCTTTTGGCAGGCCAATGCTGCAGAAGTGATAAGATGGATGGCGTATCTCAAAGAAGTATTCACCCCGATCTTGGTCAATAAAACTTTTGCATCCTCAGACATTTCTACATCCTCCTCTTGGCATCTGATGTCCAGGATTTTGCGAATTTCTTCCTCTTTGTAAGGTTGTGTAGAGATGATGAGCAGGCGATCAAGAAAGTCAATTGGAATCCCGTGTGGGGATCTGTAGTTTGTTCCCCGGATTGTAGTAATGCCTCTATTTGTAGCAACAACCAATATAGGTGCCATGTCATTCTCCAGAGCTCGGTTTAGGAAAGAGAAACACTCGATGTCAAGCATATGTACTTCGTCAATGAAGAGGACACCGGGCACAATCTCTGCCTTCCCTTCCTCCCTCCACTCTGCAACCTTGGTATCTATTTGTTCTCTCACTTCAGCACGAATCTCACCAGTATCACCCGTAAATAGTGCTAAAAATCCCTGTGTTCTGAAATTGAGATGAGCTGATTAACATATTTAATCTAGTGAAGTAGGAAACAAGGAGATTCTTTTAAGATGTCAGATGTTTTCAGAGGCAACTCCGAAACTCAAAGCATGAAACTTAAAAGTTTTGCAAATACACTAAATAAGAAAGACATGAAACTGCGGATGGCAAGTGGCATCACTAGTAATCTGAATTGAAGCGGAGAAAAGGCAAAGGAAAGAGGAAGATACAAAATCTAAGACTAGTAACAAACATAAATATTTGTTAAAAGTAGTCTATCAATCTCAGCACACAGGAAGATCAGTCTCCTATTCAAATGTTATAGTCCATCCCCCCCCCCCCCCTCAATGAGGCAAAACAAAAACTACCATAAAATTCAAAAACCAACCAAACATAATGCAGAAAAGAGAGGTTAAAATACAGTTCACCAAGAGTGAAGGGATTAGCCAAAAAGAAGTAGTCATGTCAGTTCCTAGTCAAAACACACCTCATTCATTCTTTTGGCAACATTTTACTACAAACATGAATGTTGTTTTTGAAGCCAATCCTGTCAAATGATCACCAAGAAAAGCTACTAAATGAATACTCATTGTATCCCCGTGCATTACCAGCATAATATTTTATGATAACATAAATAGCTAACTTAGCAAAAAGTATCTTATAGGAGATGAATGGAATAATACTATTTGGGGTGCTGCGCTTGACTTCAAAAACCTTTGACAGAACACTTACGATTCCAACAACAACATACCCAGTGTAGTCCCACAATGTGGGGATTGGGGAGGGTAGAGTGTACACAGACCTTACACCTACCACAGAGGTAAGGAGGCTGTTTCCATAGACCATGACTCAAGGAAAAACACTCCAAAGCAGAAGGAACAGAAGCACAAGAATCAATTGATAATAACAAAACAGCACAGAGTAGCAGTTGACACTAACTTATTCTTATTCGTATTCCTTACCTAATAGATGAGTTGAAAAGAAACCCAACTTTTTAAAGAACAATTTCCTAAGGGAGGGTAATGCAGAAAGGAACAATTAAGTAATCAATCATAGATAAATTTAAATCATTCCTTTCGAACAACACACCCCATGTCGTCCTGTCAGCTCAAGGAAAAACAGTCCAGAAAAAGAAGTAACGGAAGTACAAGAATCAACAGATAATAACAAAACAACATATAGTATTAGCAGAACAGAAGCTACAACCAAACAATATGATAATCGAGCTACAAGGAATCAAAAAAATCATTTCTTTCCATAAACACATAACATTAGTAGCAAATTAGTACCTGCTATTTATGACATCGATTTCATGAAGTGTGACGCAATGAACAATCTCCTTGCGCTTCTGCAGCTCCCCTTCAGGACATTGTACAAACTTAGTCTGAGGTCCCATAGCATCATAATCCCTCGACCTCGAAAACGACCTCCCCAACTTCGTAATCTTCCCAGAAGCCTTGTCAATAGCAATAACATCCCCACTCTGTACTTTCTCCTTCCCTAAAGCCTCAATCATCTTCGCCCCCAAATCATAAACCGTCTCCATATCAGTAGTCTTCAATGTCAGTTTCCCTGTTTTCGACGCAGCTCCAGCCACCGCCGGCCTATCAATATGTACTTCCACAACTTCACCTTCAATAACTTCAGCTTCTTCTTTAATTCTCACACCAATTGCTTTACGAAAAGCCTGCATTAACGCTTCAGTTTTCGACATATCAAGTGAATAAAGTTCGCTACCAGCAAGCATAGCAAAAGGGGTTTCTTGCCCTAACGATTTAGCCATACCCATAGCTATAGCTGTCTTCCCGGTTCCGGGTTGACCCGCAAGTAGCAGTGCACGACCCGCAATTTTACCTTGTTGAACCATTTTAACAATGATTCCGGCAGCTTTTCGAGCTGGAATTTGACCTACCATACCTTCAGAGCTTAATCGAGGTTCGAGTGAAGAATCGAGGCCAAGACCTCTGATATGAGAGTGTGCCCCTATGCGTTCTATACGGGTTAGGTCACGCATCTCTGAGATTTTCAACTCCCCCATTGCCATTGATGAAGCTAGAGAGAAGCAGAGGAGAAAGAGAGACAGAGAAGGTAGCAGAAAAATTAGGGTTTAGGGTTTATGGAGGATCGATCCTATAACCATAATAATCATGCGAGTCGGGTCGGGTCGGTTATCCATCAGCATTCAAACAAACCAAATGAAATATTATGTTTATTCATGTTGCATTTTCTTCTAAAAGTCAATTTGCTTAATTTTCAACGTAAATTAGTCAATTAGATATGTTAATTCAATATCTTAAACAAAAAATTCAGATATTTAAAATTATATTAAAAATATTATAAATGACAATTTCTTGTATATCAATATAATTAAAAAATAAATAAATGTTAGTCAAAGTTATTATAATTTTGACTCTAAAAAAAAAAATCATGACAATTAAAAGTTGACAAATTGACTATAGTACTCGTTCTATGATTTCATAAATGACAATAGTGAAAGTATGGTTTAAATTAGAGAAAATACATTTTTTTTTTAAAATGAACTTGATCGAATAACTTATTTTAGTACTTAAACTATACGGATATTTAAATACTTTTTAACATCTTTAAAGTGAACTAAATGCAACCCTTAGAGATGATGTGGCAAAGAGAGTGAATTCACTCACATAGCATATGAAGAGATTAAAAGGAAAAAATTATTATAAAATTATACACATGTCATTTTTTTATAGGTCAATATATAATTAATATTTTAAATATTATTTTTTTAATATATTAACTTTTATTAAGCTATATGATTTTTCTTATTGGCCCACAATTTTTTTATTTTTTTTTCTCTTTATTTTATTATCTTTTCCGAATAAGCTTATTCTCCTTTGAAGCATCCTTTTTTACTTCATCTTTATCTTCAACTCTATCAACTACTTTTATTTTACCATTCTTTAGTAATCCACAAAACTCAACACCTATATCTTATTATTGACGTCAATTTAATACATACAGAATTTGTTGATTTCCATCGTAGCTAAGAAAATCTTGTTTGTTCATTGAATAAGACGAAGAAAAAAAGAGAAACAAGAGATGTGATAGAGCTCGTTGGAAAATATGAAGAGGAAAAAATGAATAGATAAAGAGAAATGGTGAAGAAGAAAGAAGTGAAGGGCTGGGGTGGGGGTGGGTATGGGAGAATAAAAATAGATCCACATTTTAAACTTTAATTTTCAAAAATGCAATTTTAATTAATAGCTTAGTGTAAATTAAGTTTAAGAAGTGTTAAAGAAAAATTTGTGAAAATAATTAACAAAGAAAATAATTAATGGCGTGGTACTGACATGGCTATGAAGTGGCACTTACATGTTTATGATGTGACAAGTGAGACTGGTATAGTAATCTCCGTGATTTTTAATTCACTTCAAAGATGTTAAAGGGAATATTTAAACGCCCGTGTAATTTAAGTGCTAAAGTAAGATATCCAACTAAGTTCGGAGGGGGAGGGGTATGTATTTTCTCTTTAAATTATGTTCTAAAATGATATTCTTAATAATGTGTATTGCTAAGCAAATACAGTAGTTTGATTCTAAAAAAGAAAATTATGACAATTTAAAAGTGGACAGAATGAGTATAATACTCATTTTATAATTTCATAAATGGCAATAGTGAAAATTATGTCCTAAAATAATTTTCTTAATATGTATACATTGTCTCGCAAATTCAATCAATATGAAATTAAAATTATATATTTATCAATTTTGGTGTTATCAATTTTAATTTGTTCATTCAGTTATTAATTATATATAAAAATAAAAGAAATGATTCTGAGAGAGAGAGAAAAAGACAATTTATTCAAAAGGATATGAATTATCCTCGTGCCATTTTGGATTCTATAATTTTTATATATGTACTGTGATTATATTTTATAAAGAAAAACATGTATACAATTTTTTTTGTTTAAGATTGATTATTTCTTCGGAGGGTTTTAAACAAAATCAAAATAAAAATAAAAATTGTCTAATTCTAAAAAAGTAAAAAATCAACCCAAATAAAAATCAAAATATTTAGTTTTTATGATTTGAATTAGTTTTTACCTAAATCATGAACGCTCCTAACAATCATTTTACCGTCATTAACAATGTTCATTATCACTATCAATCACTACAATTAGTAATTACCCACGTACTACCTCTTTCATTATAATTATATCTAATAATAATAATTAAACTCAAAGGATAAGAAACTACAAGAATAAATAGTTTGACTACTAATGATACAAAATGATAAGCCAGACTACACTTAACTATTTGGCTAACATTCTCCCTATTTTGTGCCCTCCGAAACCTCCCAACTAAGGTTCGGAATAAGCTGAAGTTTCATCATGTTCTGTCCAATCACCTGTTCAATACTTTTTTGTTATATCTCTATCTCTCTTAAAATCATGCATAGGCAATCTCTCACAATTCTGTATGGGGACAATGCAAGTAAATAAATTTGTTAGTATTACTATAAAACATATGATTTTATGATCTGCTACTATATTTAAGATTTTAAAATGCATATTAAACATCATTAATATTGAAATTATCTAATACAAAAAATGATTTCGATATTAATTAAAAATATTAAATATCAAAATATTTTAGAATACATAACAAATACTATTATGTTGGAACCACGATATCAAAAATTTCCATTTCAATTTTAATTTGATATCAAAAATTCAATATCTAACTTACCAGCTCATGTTGGGCTTCAAAAGATAAGGCCCAATATCCTGCTCCATCTCTAAGCCCAAGCTAATGTGGCCCAATATCCTGCTCCATCTTGATTTTCGTTTCTCTTTTGCTTCTAGCGAAGTTTCTAGCTCTAAATAATAAGAATTTTGGTAAGAAGTGTAGATAAGTTTATTATTATAAATCTTAAAGGTTGCATTCGTCAAATTTAAAATTTAAATTTGCCTTCATCGAAATATCATGAGATTACATAAGATTTTTTTAATTTTCTATCAAGTATTTGTATTAGGGTAACCATAGAGGAACTGCTTCGCAACTAATCCTGAATTGTGTCGTGTAAGGCCAATTTAAGGAAGAAATGCTCTCTTATAACAATATTGGTTTTTATATCAAAACCTCGAAGCTGAGAAATTTGATTAAAGAAAGAAGAATGATAGTAAAGGAGTTCTCTCTTATGGATATTGTACTTGACTTTAACATCAATTTGTGGAGACAATAATAAAGTAACACATCAAGCTGATTATTATATATAAAGTGCGAATTAATGATAAAATTCATAACTTTTTAGTGATTTTAGATATTATATTTGATTGTGATATCACATGAAAGAGTTTCAGTATCAAACTCAAATTTTTAAGATAAAACAACATAAAAATTCAAATAACATAGATAAGATCATCCTTTAATTTTTAATATGTCAATCAAACAACATTAATTATACTGCATGCTCATGCATTTTTATTTTTTTGTAAAATGATCTAATTTTCTACAAATCTCAGTTTCCTTTAGTTTTTTTTTTTTTTTGGTCTGCTATTTAATTAATTTAATGATGCTGTGAACAAGAGGCAATAATGAAAAATTTCAAGTTATTAATTTGTAGCAAGAAAAACGAATTTGTATATCATGAAGATACTATCAATATATTGCTAAGTTTAGTAACGCTATTATCCCTCATGTAATAGCTACCTAGGGTTTTATATATATATATATATATATATATATATATATATATATATATATATATATATATATATATATATATATATATCATGCAGATTTTTAAGTTTTCAATCAAACATAATGTTAATTTTCTTTTATATATGCCTACCAAACGTTGTATAACCCTGAGGGCTAGCTCGGCTGATAAAGGTTTGAGGACAAAGTCCTTCAGGTCGCCAGTTCGAGCCCCAGCAAGGCCACTGGAGGCATTACAAACCGGTCGCGTCTCTTGGGCCCCGTGAAACTAACCGTGGTGCACCCGCTTTGAAACAGTGGAACCTGATGGGTACAGCTAGTCGGCTTCGTAAAGCGATAACCGGAAACCACGGGAAAAGAAAACGTTGTATAAGTTATATAAATATGAATAACTTTTTTTATTCAACTACCAAACGATCTCGAGATCTGAATCGATGAATCAAACTTTTCTATATTATTTTGTACAAGTATTAGTTATGTAGGAATCGATTATTCACGTATTTATTATTCCATCTTATATCATGTATATTATATGACATAAATACCTTCGTTAGTTATATATATATATATATTATGCAAATTTTTAAGTTATCAATCAAACATAATATAATTTTCTATTATATATACTTATCAAATTTAGTATAATAATCTTTTTTATTCAACTATCAAACGATCTAAAGATCTGAATAGATGGATCTAACTTTTGAAGAGAAAACTGAAAAGTAACTTTTCGTATGAATAAAGAATTTGTAGTGCTTATTTGGCCAAATACATTATAAGTGGTCTAACATTAATGTAATAAATTATTTTTTCCCTTTTTTTTAGTAGCAAATGAATTCACTTTTGCTTTAATTATAACATTTTTGGGCATTATCCAATTTTTAAATAAAAAGTAACTTTTTATTCCAGACTCCAGTATGGTGCATAAGCTTTTTCTTTTCTTAATTAATTCAAGATATTTACAGTAACTTTTCAGAATAGTTGTAGTAATAATGAATATAAAATTTATGCATTATAAAAATAAAAAAGATTTTTTGGGATGAGTTTCAGAGTGAGGTATATAAAAAAATGATTGAAAGGTGTAAATTCATAGTACATAAAGTTTTAAAACTTACCAATAATTAGTGATGAATAAATAAAATTATAAATCAAGTTATTTTTTTTGTTTGTTTTTTGAAGTTCATCATTTTTCTATCAAAAATATATGTCATTTTTTATTTCAATATACTCTTTTTTAATTATTTTTGTTTTGCCAATTCGGTATGTATTGAAATTACATAGGATTATTGACGGGGTAGATCTATATTTAATTTTAAACATTTCAATTCTTATATATTACTTTTTTTCGTTTAATATAATGAATAAACCGTCAAAAGAAAAGATAATATCATGATATTATCAATATATCTTATTTAGTATTATTCTTATATATCTTATCAAACAATTCCATAATGTATATAAGAATATATTGTATTTATGTCTTCATTTACTATTGTTGTATGTAACATAAATACTTTAGAGTCTTTTGATAAAATATACGGAAAAGGGACAAAATTGCCTCTGAACTATGTGAAATAGATCACTTATAACCTTCGTTACATTTTGAGATAAAAAATACCCCTGCTTAGGAGTGTTCGTGGTTCAATTTGGATCGGTTATTGATTAAAACTAGAACCAAACCAATCTAACCGGTTTTTTAAATTCATATAACCAAACCAAACCAAACGAAAAAAATAACCATCGGTTTGGTTATTGACGGTTTGGTTCAGTTTTTTTGGTTTATTCGATTTGAAAGTAATAATTTTTTTGAGGACGTACGAATCTTGATAGACATAAACACCAAGTACATGAACAATCTACAGAAAAGTTAATTCAGTTCAGTCAAGCAATTCAGTAATATTAGAGTTATCATTACACGAACAAAGTGATTCATTTAAAAGAAAGTGTGACTATTATATAAGGACTAAAATGAATTTTGATGGACTTGGATTTCATATTGTTATATTTGGACTAAAGTATTAGGCTTGAGAAAATGGTACAGTTAAAGGCTTAAGTTATTTAAAATTTAACAAAAAAATTTTAATTTACTTATGAATAATATATAAATATTTATAAAATTTATATATCTAATTTATCAGTTTGGTTTAGTTATTTTTGCGGTTGTTTTTTCGTAAAACCAAAACTAAACCAAATAGTATCGATTTTAAAAATTTAAAAACAAAACCTAATCAAACTAAACCAAATATCAATTTTTTTAAATCTGTTTGGTTCGGAATGCGGTTTGATTTGGTTGTTAATCATAACCATGAACAGCCCTACCCCTGATGTTATCCTAATAGACCATGTATCCCTACAGAGTTAACACTCCATATTTTTATTGACTTGGCGATATTATTTTTTTATTTGTCGTTTAGATTATATATAAAAAAGTTGCCTCTGATTTTCTTTATTGATTTTTCTCCTTTTATTTTGGATTGGTTGATGGTGAATTCTATGATTCATATTTCATCATAATTCATGAGACAAGTCATTTCACATGGGATCCATCTAATACATCTTAAGAATCCATTGGCCATGAAATTTATATTTTTTTTCTTCCAAATTTTTTTATCATTTTATTTGAAAATCAGGTGTTTGAAGAAACACTTTGTCTTTAATTAGCTCAAAGTTCAAAAAATTCAAATAAAGTGAAAAAGTTAATTCGTAATAGTATGTAGTAGCTCATCTATAACATTCCGTAGTTATCGATTTTGAGATATTACTTTTATGTTTAAAGAGCAAAATTGATTGAATATTCCAAATAAGTTAATTAAGTTGAGTGATTTTGGCGACTTCTAAATATTATAAGAGGTATAAATTATTATTTTTTTTTAAAAAAAATTCACGTTTTAAATATTAGAGGGTTTGAGCATTAAAAATATATGATGCTATTTAAAATCGAGTTAGAAAATAACATTTCAAAATTAAAATTATGTATTTAAGCATATTTTTTAAAGATAAATTGAAATCAGATTAATATTATTGAGCGCGCACAACTCACTTAAAGAGTTTTTACATTATTTATTTCATTGAGAGTTTCGTTTTCTTCTATAAAAGGACTCTATTCATTATTATTCTCATTTATATTCAAGGTTCGTTTCTTCTCCATTTTCTTCTTCTTTTTTTTTTTTTTTTTGGATTGGTTAATAGTGAATTCTATAAATAATTTAAAATAAAATTTTGAATTTAGGAGTATTTTGAATTTCTTTGATGGATTCAAGATTTTAAGTCTATGTTCTAGATTTTACGATAATATTTAAGATTTGAAATGTATTATGAGTTCTTACCATACTAGTATCAAGTCAATATTATATTAATGATAATTAAACTCTTAGCCAAACATTTTTTTCATATATATTTGAGAAAAAACTATAGATTTTATGTGAGCTAGTGATTATAATTTCTATTTTTTTTCTTCTTATTTGCTCACCTAAACATATGAATCATAAATAAAGAATGTATCTTGCTATCACAATTAAATTCATTATTTTTGTTTGAAGTTGATTTATTTTACTAATTGTGTTATACTTTTACTAAAAAAATTATTTCAACTTTTAACTAATTATATTATACTTTTTATTGAAATTATATTTTCTTACTTTAATTTTCAACTACACAAAAATAATAAAGTATTTTATATTACTTTACACCTTAGATGGAGTTTGTTAGTGGAGAGAAGCATATTATATTATAATTGATCTATTTTCATTTATTCATATATATATATATATATATATATATATATATATATATATATATATATATATATATATATAGGGGCGGAGCCACCTTGGTACAAGGGGTACATCCGAATCCCCTTCGACGGAAAATTATACTATTTATGAGTTAATATAATATTTATGTATATATAGTAGAGAAGTATATTATATTATAATTGATCTATTTTCATTTATTCCTATATATATATATATAGGGCGGAGCCACCTTGTACAAGGGGTTCATCCGAACCTCCTTCGACGGAAAATTATACTATTTATGCATGGTTAATATAATATTTATGTATATATAGTAGATGTCAAACCCTCTTCGGCTACTCCGTGTATCTATTTCTACGAACCTTATTGAAAATCCTGGCGCCGCCACTGTTAAATAATATATATATAAGCATATATGCTCCACTTAGTTAAAAAGAAAAGAAAGAGCATAAGTGCTACAATATCTTTTGTCCCTTTCAATAAAATTACACTTAATTATTCTGAATTTATTTATTCTAAATTCTGAACTCACACTTATTATTCTTTTGTATAGCCTTAGTTTAGGAATTTGTCCATTCTATTAATTTTCTTTTTCTTAGTTTAATTAATTTATTTTTATTTTTATTTTTTCAGGATATCACACTTTATCTTTCTATAAAGATATAATTATATTGTTAGAATTTTCTGACAAATTAAGAAGAAAGATGGAGTTTTGGACATTATTTGAGGTGGCATCTATGCCAATATTACAAATGCTGCTTATAAGTGTTTTAGGTGCTTTAATGGCAACTAATTATTTCAATATTTTTCACTCTGATACTCGAAAGTCCCTTAACAAAGTAAGATATATTTTTTTCCATTATTTTTTCAAAGTACAGGAATAATGCACGACTACTCCCTACACTATAATCAAAATTTCAGAGACACACTTGACCTAAACTAAGGTCCTATTACCCTTTGAATTTATTTATTTTTGTAATTTTATACATCTTCTTCTTACGTGACATTCTCCGTGACTCCACGCAATTGAGGTGCGTGGGAGATACTTGAATGTCACGTAAGTAAAAAAGGTGCACAAAATTACAAAAAAAAAAAAAAAAGTCCAGAGAGATAATAGGACCTTAGAATAGTTAAGATGTGTCTCTGGAATTTCGATTATAATCTAGGGGGTACTTGTGCATTTTCCCTAAAATATATGTTAATATTACTTTGTAAAATAGTTTATGCACCACTAGAAACTATATAATTAGCTATGATATTTATTAGTAATCCTCAGCTAATTAATCTATCGCTAAAAATTTTTTAGCTAATTAATTTTTTTAATAATTTTTGTTTATGTAGATTGTGTTTGTGGTATTTACACCCTCCATAACGTTTGCAAGTTTGACTAAGACTGTCACCTTGGACGACATCATCTCATGGTAATATTTATTAGTAACTCGTTAACTTAAATATAATGATTAATCCATATTATATTTATGATTACGAAATTTAAAAATATCCTGATATATTATACATATTTTCATTTAAAATTATAGGATTAAAAAATCATCGTTTTTCTTATAAAAAAAACTTTGAATTTGATCAAACTCTGATACATCATATTGAAACCGAGGGAATACCAACCCTCATAGCTCGTTTAGTATGAAGGATACGTGATTATGATCTATCAGAGGATTTTGTTTAAATAAGTCGAAATTGTGAAAATTTATATAGTCGACCCCAATCGATATCTAAACTTGTTGATTATTATCTATCAGGTGGTTTATGCCTATTAATATAGGGATAACTTTTTTAGTTGGAGGAATTCTTGGATGGGTAGTTGTAAAAGTACTTAAGCCAGAGCTACATTTAGAGGGACTTATTATTGCTACATGCTCAACAGGTATACATCTATCAATAATCTTCCGTTTTATTTTACGTGGTACTATTACGATTATTTAAATGATAAAATAAAATTTTCTTTGATGATTATGTTCACTTTTTGAGTACATTGTTATATTTTGAACTATTAGTGATATATACTAATATATAGTAATTTCTCCATGATGATGCTTTCTTTAATCACAAATCACAATTTTCATAAATACTTTTTTTTTAATTGTTATAGCTATTGAATTTACATTATTCTTTATGTAATTAATTTTTAAATATGCAAGTTCTATTGCAAAACGATCGAAGAATATTTTCTCAAGGGGACACTGTATATTTAGTGGACTCGATTTTCGTTTTTAAGAAAAATATTTTGTATATATTATTTCTAATTTGTTTTTGATTCTATTTTCTCTATTGATTTTAATTTTCTGATTTTGAAAATGCTCTTTAAAGTTTAAACTTTCTTGTTTCTTATCACGTTCTTTAAAATTTTTGTTCTAAATATCTTAAAAACATAAGATGAACAACAAGTGTGACCCTCATATATAGTCCAATTAAGTCAAACAAATTAAAACAGGAAAAAAATATTTCATTTCATATAATTTTTTAAAAAATCTCAGAGATGTTATGTTTAAAATTCAAATTCACACGAAATATTAATCAGTTTGACCCTCATATTCCGAAACATGTGACCTCTAATTATGTCAAATTAAAACAGGCAATTTGGGAAACCTTCCATTGATAGTAATTCCAGCAATTTGCAAAGAGGATGGCAGCCCATTTGGAGATCATAAAATTTGTGATTCTCTTGGTCTTTCTTATATCTCTTTCTCTATGGCAGTAAGTTCTTATAATAAAGCTTAATTAATTAACTTTTTTCGCGATCGATCGAGTTCATTATAGGGGTTTGTCTAGTATAATTTATTTTTCCTATGTAACTTATGGATCACTATATTGAAGCGAAATTTATTCTGTGTACAGTAAAAAATAACGTTTACAGATTTTTCCATTTAAAAAAATTATAAAATATATTCACCTTTCCCGTCTAGCTAGTCATCACTACAAGAAAACTGTGAAAACTGTAAATTACATGGAGATTTTTCTGGAAATTAGTACAAAAATTTGCAGGAAAATAAATTTACTGTGAATTTCAACATAATCCCCAGGAAAATTCTCATGCAATTCACAATTTTCTTGTAGTGCATATAACAACAACAATATATTCACTGAAATTTCATAAGTAGGATCTAAAGAAGATAAAGTGTATGCAGACGTTTGGCATCTTATAAATATAAAAATATTATTTTTGAAGGACTCTCGGCTCGAATCGATCTAACTAGTCATGATATATATCACCATTTTATAATTTAATTTTTTGATTTACTAGTACTAATTTTATTGATTTAATTAACAGGTAGGTGGTTTCTACATATGGACATACACATACCACTTAATAAGAAGTTCCTCTGTGAAATTTAAAGCAATAAAAGCAGAAAATGCATTGAAGAAACCAAATATTGATTTGTTAGATGCAAATGAGAAGTCTCACCTTCTTCAACATGATGATACTGAAAATCAAATGGTAAGTTGGTGTTTATTTATTTTTTTACTTTTTCGCTCGGTGTCTAGTGTCAGTATTAGAGTCTGATTAAATTTAAATTCACACATTACATGACTCATTTATGAATTTTTTTTTTCTTTTTTTACATTTTCAATAGCTCGAAGGATGCAACCATCATATTATACTAATTCCACGTAATATCATCCAACTTTATATATTTGCAATATCACAACAATTAAACTGACAAGACCAGTTTTATTTTATTAAAAATAATTGAGTTTCACCCATTATTAAACTTTATCAATTATTTTCATCGTTTTAATTTATGTTGTGATGTTTGATTCGGCAACATAGGTTTAAAAAAAAACCTTTAAAATTTTTGACATCAAATAATCAGGGGTGGCTCGACAGTGTTAAAAAAAATACATGTGTCTTAGACCCTCAATTTAAGAGGCCTCATTTTATAATAATAGGTTATAACTTATTATTTTTTAACAAATATTGAATACATTTTGTAGAAAAAGTAAACATTTCATGAAAAATGAAGGGATTATTAGAAGAAATTTGACATATTTGGAGTACTATATCTAATGAAAAATAATTTAAAATAAGAATAGTTACATTATCAGATGAAAACTAGAGGAAATAAATTATACAAAAAATATTAACAATTAAATTTAAGATCCCGTTTAATTTTTGCTTTAGGCCACTAATATACTTGAGCCGCTCCTGAAAATAAATAGTAAATATTTGTGCGATCGTAAATCACGGAGTACAATGAGAAGTATAATGTTTTTTTTACTTTTAAATACGTATGAGAAATATTTGGGGGAATAAAATAGAGTAGTATTTTTATGTCATATAAAGTATTTGAACTTTACTCACTATTTTATTAATTTCAATTTTACTGTTACACAGGATAATTTTATATCATTATTATCATAAATAAATTCACAATTTTCTGATTTATCCCATCATATTTTTAACTTGTTAGATTAAAGTATGTGAAGTATCATCATGGAGCAAAATAGCAAGGACTTTAAACAAAATTGTGGAGGAATTATTAGCACCTCCAACAATTGCAGCAGTAAGTTTTTTTTTTTTTTAAAAAAATAAATATATTATTACTTCATTGTTTTTATTATTTTTTTAACAAAGAAATTTACCCTTTTTAATTTATGACTTTGATTGTTAAATTCAGATTTTAGGACTTATATTTGGTTCAATAACATGGTTGAAAAACCTTATTATTGGTAACAATGCTCCCCTTAGAGTTATTCAAGACACTGTCAAATTACTTGGGTATGTATTATAATATATTTATATCAATAAATATCTTCATCCTTTTATTTAAATTGATAAAATCAAAGAAAAAAATAAATTTAATTATAATTTTTGGCAATAATGTGATTGTTCCAAATTAATAGTCATTTTTACCTTCCTCTCAATGCAGGGATGGGACAATTCCATGTATCACTCTTATATTAGGGGGTAACCTCACCCAAGGTAATTAAAAGAAATAAATATATAAACGTGTCTTTTAACTTAATTTTATTTGGTGTCTGAGGCTTTTTTGTGGAGAATTGTGAGGTAGCTCCTTGTTATCTCAGCAGACCTTCTTACTCCTATTTATGATCTTGTTCTATTTGAGAAACAATCGTCATTTGAGACTTATTTTTTTCTTTGAATCAATGGTAATACTTTAGAGGCTTGTACACGTGACAACCAGATTTTGGGGGGGTATTTTTGAGTAGATTATGAAATTTCGCATTTTATTATAATGGTCGAGGTTTAGGCTGACTTGTCTTGGTGAGATAAGACGAGTGTCATCACGTCCATTTTTAGGTCGTCACACTTGGCGTATATGTTCTTCAATTGTGGGCGTACATAACTAGGCCACTCAAACTTGTATAGAGTTGAAAGTAGACACACGCATCTTATGAGGCAATTCACATCGTGATATCCTAAATGACGTCCTTACATGTATTATGTCATGTATCTCTTGCTTAGTTGTGCACATTAAGAGTTGAAGGACATATAGATGTCAGCTTAGGCTAAATTTAAGGATATAGGCAAAATATTTTACCTATCGTAAAGGCATAATACATAAATGCGCATGTCTTTTAACTTGACTTCAATTGACTTCAGCTGACATTTATGACTTTTAGCTTTGAATGTGTATAAATAAACATTTAAACTTGCATAAATTTAAACAAATAAATATATACATCTGATATAAAGTTTGATATGACAATTTTCGTCCTACGTAACCTAATAATTATATTTTTTGCATTAACTTGACAGGATTGAGGAAGGCAAAAGTGAAACCAATGATCATTATAGCAGTGGTGTGTGTGAGATATATTTTTAGTCCTCTCATTGGAATTCTTCTTCTTAAATCTGCTTCCAAATTTGGATTCCTTGCATCAGATCCCCTTTACAAATTTGTGCTCATGATTCAATATACATTGCCACCTGCCATGAATATCGGTACGTTTCAACTTATATACACTGACAATATATATATATAAAATACGAGTTTAAGAAACTTTATAATTTTACCTTAGTTATGTATAATAATTGCAGGAACAATGACACAATTATTTGATGTGGCACAAGAAGAGTGTTCAGTCCTCTTTTTGTGGACTTATTTGGCTGCAGTATTTGCACTTACAATTTGGTCCACTATATTCATGTGGCTTTTGTTCTAACAAATATATTGTATGATATATTACTCGATAGTCGATATATCGCACCAAACGGGTTAGATATATGATTAATGTATTAAAGACGAGATAAGATATCTGGATATTGAGTACTAATGTGCAATTATAATTTTTTACATTTTTTTTCTCTTTTTCCTATTTTAATTTTTTTCGATATTATTCTTAGCGCAAGCATTTTTCAACTTTAGTTGAATTTTTAAGTTCCAAAATTATATCACAACATGAAGTAAATTGGATTTGAATAAAATAACGCAAATCTCGTTTTTAACTACTAAGCGGCTATTTTCTTGCTTTCATATTTCCCTGTTTTGACTATTAATTCACGTTTACTGTTTGCTACCATCAAAGTATATATATAATCTGATGGTATCAAAGAGATAGAAGTAGTACTTCAGTGAAAATACTACTCAATTACTCTTTAATATCATTATATATATATATATATATTTGATGATATCAAAGAAGAAGAGACAGTGTTTCAGTAAAAAAGACTCCTCAATCACTGTTTGATACCATCAGAGTATATAGATATCATCAGAGTGTATATATACTCCGATGAAGAAACAATGGCTCAGTGAATCGAACAAGGGAACTCTCGGGTAAATAGTTTGAGAAGTGATCCCATCAAGATAAATATATTGGATTGAATCTAATCTAAGTAAATACTTTGCCTAATGAGTCCAATTGAACGTAGTTTCCCTTTTAAATAGTGACTAAATATTAACAAGTGGTCCAAATTGTTAAGTCCCATTAGTATAAGAACCCACTCCATGAACATAACGGGCCTGGGCTTAAACAACACAACAGAAAGCCCAACCCATACCTAACACTTCCTCTGAATGGTTATATTTTATTATTACAAACATAAAAATCATAGTTGTATGTTATAATTATTGCATAATTGTGCTCCATAGCAAACCTAAATATGTATATTTCGCTATATATATACAAAAAAAAAGCAGTTGTATAAACTATTTTTGTTTCGGTATACATATACAAAAGATCAATTGTATAATATGTGTTTTTATATATAAAACAATAAAGAGAGAAAGACAAAAGAAAACTGAGTAAGGGAAAATCACATTTGTATAATCACAAGTGTATAGGACGAAAATATATGCATTTGTATTTGTATATATAATTTTCTCTCGCTTTATACAAACACAAACGCAATGTATACATTTATGTTTGTATAAAGTAAGAGAGACGAATGAGAATGGCGAGCGAGATATGGGAGAGAGGAACAAAAATATATGTATATATACAATTTTCTCTCGCTTTATACAAACACAAACACATTTTATACATTTGTGTTTGTATAAAAATGAGAGAGGCGAGGGAGACTGCCAAAAAAGAACGAGAGTGGCGAGCGAGATTCATCAAGAGGGAGCGAAATAACAACAGTTTGTTATGGGTACAATTAAATCAAACTATGTTTATAGCATTTAATTTGATTTAATAGTTTGTTATTATATACAATTTTTCCTTTATTATACTGTATCATCGTTGATGAATACAATAATTAGACAAATCACATCATAATCTATCGTTATATAATGTCTCACATAGCAATTTGAAAGTAAATTCATAAAAAAAAACTAAGAGACGAAGAATATAAAAAAAATAAAAAATAAGATGATAACGTGATAAAAAAGAGTTCGATTTCAAACCTCGATTCGAATTATGAAGTGGACCCTTAACGTAATTGATTATAAATTATTATTTCTTGGCTTAGCTTTATGGTCATAGTTCTACGTTGCATATTTTGATTTGTCCATCTGTTATGTAAATAAAGTAAAAGATTATTGATCATGTTCTATTTTCACATGTTAGAAATCATGGATTCATAGTCAATTCAGCTGACAAGATTTGCCTACTTTTATTTTTTTACTTTTTTATCGGCTCATTTGATAAAGTGTATAAAAATAATATTAAATAAATTATATTTATAATATTAAAAATTAGTTATGTTGATATTATTTTCTATCTGGTAATTAATTTAGTATATTCATGTGTTAATAGTTTGTGCCTATTTATGTTTTTAACAACTTATATATCGTTAATACTGAATATAGATAAAAATTCTATTGAAAAATAAATTAAATAATTCATTTTTTCTAACAATCCCATAGCCCATAGGCCATATTGTTATATACTTCTATGTATTTTCTTTGAGTGGATGGTTTATTGAAAATATATTTTTTACTCTAATAAAAATAAATATTTTATTTTTTATTTAAATTATACTGAATATATATATTTTTAAATATTTTGTGTGGCTAATAATTTGGTTGAACTAACAAAATATTTGGTTGAAGTTCTAGTGGAGTCATGTTTGACAGGTTTCAGTCTCTCATTTGATAATACTTTTCACTTACCATAAAAAAGAGTCAAGAAATGATAAAGCATGGCAAAATTTATACCACAAGTTACAAATCTAGTTTTTTTTTATTTTTTATGGGGTAATAATTTTGGTTCACACTTTTTTTTTTTTTTTGATGTTAAGAAATTGGTTTATAACTATGATAAATTTATTAAGTGAAGTTTGAAAAGAGTAGATTATATTTATTTTTATTTTGAGAAGGTAAAAAGACGATTTGTTATAGGCTCTTGCTGATGAGCGAATGGAAAGGCTAAAATATGGGGCAAGGGAATTTGTGATTTTCGCATAAAATTTGATATTTTATGTATATAGTTTTAAGAACTGATATAGTATTATTTGATGACACTTATAATACAAGAAAGCTAAATGATAATATTTGATTGAATGTTGAGTTATTTACTCGAGAATTATGACCTAATTTTCACCTAATACATTTTTCCTTCTTTCTTTTTTAGGGGAGTGTGGTTGGGGGCGGGGGAGGAGGGGCCAAATATACCCGAACAATTCAAAATGGGCCAATTTTATCGTTTGTCACGTTTTTGGCTTGAAAATATCTTTATTATTGTATTTTTGACTCAAAATGGCCTTCAACTATCAAACTAGCTCAAAAATACCCTTCTCGTGAATGATTGTTTCAAAACTAGGAAAAATGGGTCAAGCTTTCTCTATAAACCCGAATCATCTGGACATCTTATTTTAATTTACTCGAATCATCTCTGTCTCACTTTTCGCATCTTAACTAATAAGGAAGTCACTCCTATCATAAGTCAAATATCTTTATTCCTAATCTTATCTCACATGATATGTCTATAAATCTATCTCAATATTCTCATATTTAATTTTCGACTATCATCTCTTGAGTATGAAAACTCTTGATCGGCCAACACTCTGACGCATAGAGTATGATTGTTCTAACCTACCACTTGTATAACTTATCTTTAAGTCAGTTTGGTGACATATTCTTGTAATACAAAACACTGATATGAGTCTCTATTTCATCCACCCTGTTTTAATACGATGCATGACATTCTTATAGTATCATTGGAAGTAATTTTTAATAAGAAACCTTAATGATATATATATATATATATATATATATATATACTGGTTTAATATTAATTAAGCGATATTATCAGCCTTTATGATATCAATACGATATATACCATAAAACACGTCATGTTTATATATATATATATATGGTATTTAGTACATGGACAATATGAGATATTAGGTATTGTTAGGTAAAATACCTATCCCATTTTTAATTTCACTAAAAGTTAACAAGTGTCTTATGAATTAATTTGATATATGAATATACATAAATATACTAAAGGATGAGACACTTTTTAATAGAATATTTTTGTATTGCTAAATTTGAATCTTAAATAAATAAATAAATTTAGTTGGCAGACATTATTTGCAAATGGATAACTTATTGATAACTTAGTTATCAAAGACATTATTATATCTTCATTCCTTATCAGCCACAAAACAAAAAGAACAATTTTTTTTTAAAAAAAATTCTTTTTAAAAACATTTTTTTTTAATTTATAAAATAAGATACGTGTACCATCGATATTTTCTTGGATATTTCTTTATTCAAACAAATATCTAAAAAAAAAAGAAAAAAAAGAGACGTGTTCGAACTTTTTATTTCTATACAAAAATATCGAAAATAACAATACATCTTATGGGTCATTTAGAAAGCGACATAAAATAAATAAAAATATTTTAGGTTTTGAATATCTTTAGAATTTAGTAAACGTTTAATGACGTTTTATTATAAAATTTTAGAAAAATATATTTTTAATTTTTTGAGTGAAAAATAATATTTAAAAATAAACTTATATATGATTCTGAGTACAAATTAAATTCGCTTTCGAGTAATTTGAAATGATAAGATGAAAACATGTTATTGTTATTTTTCAAATGTTTGAAAATTTTAGAATTCGACTTCAAAGTTGAATTCCTACCTTTGTGATTAAACACATTTTTCAAAATATATGCAAAATTAATTTTAAAATATCTTTTGAAAATTATTTTTTTTATCTCACGTATCAATCGATATCTTATTGACCCTAAGTTTTTGTCGTTTTTGAAAAGTTTCCATTCAAATTTTACTTTTCCTGTTGATAAGATAGCCTACAGCTCACCAACAACCCTATATTTTCCATAAAAAAACCCTTCATTTTCTCTCTAATCTCTTGAATTTACAAAAAAAAAGTTCAAAACCCTTCAAGAAATTCCAAATCTTTACCCAAATTTGAAGTAATCTTGAAGTAAAGATTTGATTTTTATCTAATTTTTGCCTTTAAAATTGTGATTTTTGGTTCTGGATTGTTGATTCTTGATTTTTTGAACATAGTATCCATATGGGGTTTGAAAAAGATAAAGCAAGTTCATCCTCTCATGTTTTACAAATCCCAAGAGAAGATACACCATTGTTATCCAAGAATCATCAGCATCTTTCTTCACCTTCAAAGACTTTTGCTAATGTATTCATAGCCATAGTTGGAGCAGGGGTTCTTGGACTTCCATATACATTCAAGAGAACAGGATGGGTAATGGGTGCTCTTATGTTATTTACAGTTGCATTTTTAACTTACCATTGTATGATGCTTCTTGTATATTCTAGAAGAAAGATTGAATCCCATCTCAAGATTTCAAAAATTTCATCTTTTGGTGATTTGGGGTTTGCTGTTTGTGGACCTATAGGTAGGTCTGCTGTTGATGTTATGATTGTTCTGTCACAAGCTGGTTTTTGTATTAGTTACCTGATTTTCATAGCAAATACTTTAGCATATTGTTTTAATTACTCCAAAACTAATCCAAATCCTAAAGTCTTTGGGTTTCCACCTAAAGCTGTGTATATTTGGAGCTGTTTCCCTTTTCAGTTGGGGTTGAATTCAATTCCTACTCTTACCCTTTTAGCCCCTTTGAGTATTTTTGCTGATGTTGTTGAATTAGGAGCTATGGGGGTTGTGATGGTTAAAGATGTGATGATTTATGTAAAGAGTAGTCATGTTCTTGAAACTTTTGGTGGATTTAGTGTGTTTTTCTATGGTCTTGGTGTAGCTGTTTATGCTTTTGAAGGTGTTGGAATGGTATTGCCTTTGGAAGCTGAGACAAAAGATAAGGCAAAATTTAGGAAAATCTTGGGTTTTTCAATGGCTTTGATATCTCTATTGTATGGTTCTTTTGGTGTATTGGGATATTTTGCTTTTGGTGAAGATACAAAGGATATAATTACGACGAATCTTGGACAAGGATTACTTAGCAGCCTAGTTCAAATTGGTCTTTGCATAAACTTGTTCTTTACTTTCCCTCTGATGATGAATCCAGTTTACGAAGTAGTCGAAAGGAGGTTTTGTGAAGGGAGTTACTGTGTTTGGATTAGATGGATTATGGTTTTGGTAGTGACGTTCGTGGCGTTGTTTGTGCCAAATTTCGCTGATTTCTTGTCATTGGTTGGGAGTAGTGTGTGCATAATTCTTGGCTTTGTGTTGCCTGCTTTGTTTCATCTGATTGTGTTCAAAGATGAGCTAAGATGGCATGGTTTGGCTTGTGATGGTGCAATTATTGTAGTGGCTGCTGTTTTTTCAGTCTATGGAACCTACTCTTCATTGCTGGAGATATTGTTTGGAGCCAAGGAATAAATTGTGTTTGTCTTCCTTTATTAATGTACAAGTTCAAGAGATGGTTATCTTGTATATCCATCAGAACTCCAAAGTTCAGCGTGTTTGAGCGAGAGTATACTAGGATGGCTGATCCTCGGAAGTCCTTCTGTTGCATCCCTCATTCGTATAAACAGTATTACTTTCACTAGGTAGGGGTAAGGTCTGCATACACCAAACCCCTCGTTGTGGATATATTATTATTGTTGTTGCTTATCGTGCATTATGGTTGTCCGATTGTTTTTCGTCCTTCCTACCATTTGTAAATTTGCTTCCATCTAAGGCCATTGATCATAGGTTTGGTACAACTATGGAGGTTGTGTGAGGGACATGATCATGTCCATTTAGTATTCATTGCAAATGGTCATAATTTGCTCAAATGGCCATTTGGTTCTCTTCTTAGTACTATTTATATAATAATAATGCTATATTATGTTTTGAGAATTGTCCTAAATGTGTTTATTTATTTTTAATTTAAGTTGCGACTCTTTGATACAACTTGCTTGGGATTGAGACGTAGTCTTTTATTTATTTTTTGATGAAGTTGTGCCTCTTGGATAGTAAGTATGGGTATATCTGAGATTGATGCGTAATTGTTGTTGTAGTGAAGTTGGTGCTGAATTTTGTTGATTTCTTCTCATTAGGGTTCTTTTGTGATAATGAAGTTTTGACTCTTAGACAATAAGAATTCATATAGCCGATTTTAACTTATTTCGAATTGAGACATAGTTATCGTCGTTCTTATTCACTCCAAAATAAGAATCGTTTGTAGCTAACTATCATGTAAAGAGAATGCTCTTTAGGTCTAACTTAACTCCAAAATCAGCTTGTCGAGAATTGTTCGAGATCATATAAAGAATGTAGAACATATACTTGCTAGAATGCCAACATTAATGTTGTTGGCTACAATAACATGTCATGTTTTAGAGTAAAAATGACATGAGGTAACCACTTCTAATGGTACTACTATTTAAAATATAGCCAGAATTGACAATGCAAAAATTAGTTTCTGTGCTTCTTCTTTACTCCTCCCTATAGCAAAGACCTAGTTCTTCAAAGTTCAATCATCCTTCCAGCCCTGTAATTCATCAATGGCGTTGAAACAGAAGTACTCGTCCTCGTAGGCACTGATATAATGAGCTCTCTTGATTACTCCAGTATTAGGAAGTTGGACGTCTTATTCTTGTGAATGACCTATGTGTATATAAGCCCAGAGCAAGAATTGGTATCATTATGGGAAAATTATATATAATGAGCTCTCTTGATTACTCCTGTATTAGGAAGTTGGACGTCTTATTCTTATGAATGACCTATGTGAATATAAGCCCCGAGCAAGAATGGGTTATCTTTTAAATAACAACCCTAAAAGTGGCTATTCATAGCCTTGATTTACACAAATATGATCTTAGTTACTTGCATTAGGGTCATTTGCACTTTTAACCATTTCATTTGCCCTACTAGCCATAAGTTTGATTGCTATAAGACAAAAAGTTAAAAGACCAACTCATTTGAAAGTCAAATCGTGTAATTTTATGATTACATTATAAGTCATTTGAAAGACAAACCGCGCAATTTTATGATTAGATTATAAGTTGCTCAGTGCATTGCTTCAAGTACACAAACTCTGAAGAGATTGAATTATTAATTCAAAAAATAAATATCATGCTTACAATGGATTTATTTGTAATCCTCTTAAGACACCAAAACAAAACAATACTACTTTAATATATCTACATCAGAAATAATGTTACACATTGAGATTAATGCAAGGAAGAGATATAAATAAGTCTCCTTTGACAACAAATGTCACACTTTTAATGTTCATAATGCCAATGATTCCAGACATCTCCTGCTAACAAAAAGTACCTGGAAATGGAACTCCAAAAGCTAACAAAATCCTGTCAACACAATGGAAATGGAAATCAAAATCAAAATCTTAGTATCGTCTAATCTGTAGAGCGAAAACTCGATGGTAAAGTAGAAGACGAGTCTATAGAACCTAGAACATGAAATAAGAACTACAATCGCGATGGTGGATGAACCATCTTTTATAGCAAGACACATTTGGTTGCGAAGAATACATAGAGATTGAATCTCACGAGGCATTAAGTTGATCCACGAAGTAACATATTGTAAATCTGTAATTGAGGCATTCAGGAGCCCGTCTAATCACACAAGTGGGGTCTGGGGAGGGTAAGATGCTAGCAGCCTTACCCCTACCTTAATGGGGTAGAGAGGTTGTTTTCGATTGACCCTTGGCAACCCTCCTCCTTTACCCAGACTTGGGACGGGTAATGTGAATGAGCACACAAGGGCGGGAATTAATTGAGGCATTCAGGAGCCACTTGCTGAAGCAATATAGGAACCGTATTATGTGCAAAACAAATATGCAAGCAGTGAAATATCAAGATATACACGTTAATCGGGCTGGAGAAGCAATATATGTATAAAAAGAAGTAAGCAAGAAAAAAACACGAAAGAGATTACCTCAGACTATATGTCCCATCATGGTAGCGGCCTCACTTGAAACTAAAATACGAAGACTGTGATTGCATCAACTTATTGTTTAACGCAAGTGGATGCCTTAAAAGTCTGGCACTTCAATGTAGATGACTTATCAACTGGAAACATAGGCTCATTAATAGCAGTAACTTTGTTGATCTTCTCTTCGGTGACGATGAACTTTTGAAATTCATGTCCTTTTTGAGTTCACTTTATCCCTGAGACTGCAATTACTGAGGGGTAACGTTTTCTGTTTCATCCGGCCCTTCTTTTTTTCAACGTTACATATATCATTTGGTGATTCCCCGAATTCCTCCTTTGAGTTCATTCGTTCTCCTTTGCCATTTTCCATCTTTCTGAGATCCGCCTTGTTGAATTTCGCTACGCTCGAGTCTACTCTAATTCGTTCTTTCTCCTGGCTAGGACCATTTGATGCCTTATTTCCAGCAATATCAATCCCATTGCTTGTGGAAGGTCGATTTGCTTCCCACGACGTACTTCCATTCTGACGCTTAGCATTTTCGGAAGGAGAAGATCTTTTAAGCCTCTTATGTTTTTGATTTCTTAAGTCAGAGGTTGAGTTCTTCGAAATTCTTGGAGAGCTGTTTATTGTCCTACTTAACGTCCGAGCTAAATCTTCATCCGTTGTACAATTCTCGGTCCCTTCATACTTCTTCTTCTTCTTCTTCTTCTTCGAGTACTTGTCTCTATCTATAACCTCACCAGAAACAGTAGCAACCAACTCCATAGCACTCTTAGCAGCAGCCATGGCCTCTGATGCTTTCACAGCTTTCTCTTCAGCAACAGCTCTTGCAGCTTTTGCAAGCTCAACAGCTTTTAGAGCTGCCACTCTCGAGGCCTCAACAATCTCCTCAATGGAACGATTACAATCATCCGAGTGAAACTTCAACAGGTTATTAAGATGCATATCGAACTCAAATTCTGTACCATCATCAGTAGAAGAGGATGGACTACATGGATTATCATCGAAATTCTGTTTTTTCAGTCCTACTAGAAGCCGTTTTCGCGGAGGCAAAAGCACATCTGAATCCAAGTGATTGATGTCACATGTATTTCCTTCCATCTTTTTCTTTACATCTACACACAAGCTTATTACTTCAACAATTCCTTAAACTACAAAGAACAGTAAAGATCATACCTTTAGCATGAAGTATATGACTAATCATCTCTTTAGACAAACTTTACGAAAATTGTGTTTTTTTTTCCGTGAGAAGTGCTTTTCGGAGAATAACAATTCATGTAAAGCTAATCAATTTTGAAAAACACTTTTTACCAATATCAAAGAAGTAACTTGTGCTTGGTCAATGTACCAAAAGTGTTTCTGAGTAATTCACAATTTTAGGTTCTGCTACTAATCAAAAACACTTACTTTTTCCCAACAAATTTCACTAAAACGCCTCAACTTTAAATAAACACTTTTGGCTTCACAGAAGATTCATCAAACAGGCTATAGAACAACTCAATTTCACATTTTTTTTTTGTTTTATAACCGTGATGTCTCGGCTAGCTTGCACGCACCTCCACTAATTCTATATCTGTTACCGCACACCTGCAACAACTACTCTCCACGACTTCACCAAAGCTACAACATATAAGAAGAAATCACCTAATGTTTTCCTATTTTTACTGTCTTCGCTACGGTTGGATTTGAACGTAAGACCTCATGATTCTCAACTTAGTTCATTGATCGCAAAATTAACATTTCTGGTTTTTATTTCCAAAACCCACACAGATTTTACAGAATCTTGCCCTAGGAACACATTAAACACAATCACTTACCAAATTGAATCAAAATCAAACAACACAAGTACAAATTCAATGAAACCCCAAATAAACAGAGAAAAAAATAATCAAGAATCATTCAAACTCAGGTCAGTGTACCAATTTTCAACATTCCAAGATTGAAAAACACAAAATTTTACCAAAAATTTAGCATCTTTGATTTAAAGGGACTATAAAAAAAAATCTAAATTATGTTTGTAGCTCCTTAAATATGTGTGTTCATAGTTATTTGAATATATAAAAATTAGCCAAAATTTAAATGCAATGTAAGAATCATAAAAGGAGAAAAAAATACCTGATCTTGTCATCTTAGAGGATACAAAAAAAAAAAGTTGAAATTAGGGTTTTTAGAGAAAAGGGAAGGGTTACATATATGAGGAAGATCATAATAAGGCTGAAAAAGGTTCAAATTTACTCTATACCAAAACTATGGTGAAATTGTTATCTAATTATTTTATTTTAAATGACATAATACATAAATACGTCATTTTATTTTAATTTTATCTCACATTTAGGCATAATATATAAATGTATTTTTTAACTTGGCTTCATTTTATATTTATGTCCTTCAATTTTGGGTGTGCACAACTAGATACTTAAACTTATATAAAGTTGAACAAATAGACACATGAGTCATATGTGACATAATACACGTAGACACAAATTGTCATGTAGGATGTCACGTGGTACGTGTGTGTCTATTTATTCAATTTTATACAAGTGTAAGTGTTGATTTGTGCACGCTCAAAGTTGAGGGTATAAATATGAAATGAGACGAAGTTAAATGTCATATTTATGTATTATGTATGACATTTAGTCTTCTAACTTTGGGCGTGCATAAATAAATAGTAAAATTTTATAAAATCAAATGAGTAGATACACATCACATGATGACATAATACACGTAGAACATAAGACCTAAAGTTAAATTTGTTTTGATATTGATTTTTAACTTGAACCTACGACCTAGCCATTAAAAGAAAAAATTGTATAAAATAAAAAATTATTAATTAAAGTTGAATATTATAGCTATAGTTTCATTTAATTTTTATCCGTAGCAAACACTCTGTCATTCGCCTCTCTCCTCACTCTCCTGATCTCGCTCGGCAATCTCTCTCGGCAATCTCTCTCGCCTCTCTCACTTTATACAAACACAAATGTATATATTATGTTTGTGTTTGTATAAAGCGAGAGAAAACTGTATATGTACATATCTTTTCGTTCGTCTCTCTCCCCAGAGAATCTCGCTGCTACTCTACTTTGCCTCTCTCACTTTATACAAACACAAATATATAAATTGTGTTTGTATTTGTATAAAGCAAAAAAAAGTTATATTTACAAATATAAATACATATATTTTCATCCTATACACTTATAATTGTATAAATTCATATCGCTTTTATACAAAAAAGAAGTCTGCCAGCGATTTATACAAAATTGGTGCTTCATAGCAAACATAAAGTTTGTTATGAAGCGCAATTATTAAATTATAATTATAGCTTACAAATTAATTTTTATGTTTTCTAAACCTAAATTCACTCTTAAAAAAATTGTACATATCTCACTTCAGAAGTGTCAATTATCTAAAGTTAGGATGGATTAAACTAAACTTCAGATAATATTTGAAGTTAAATACAAATAAAGTTTATAACAAAAAGAAGATTGAATTAGTTATTGTTTTTCACTTTTTTTTTTGTCATATATAGAATGAACCAAATACTGGATAAACGTAATACTAAACTTTATATAGAATTAACAAAACCACCAACTCTTATTTGTAAAAAAATCATATTGCAAAAGAATATATATTAAACTATTTACTATATTTTTTTGGTTATCAATATCTCTTTTTAACTAATCCTCATATATATATATTTTTCCCTAACTTATGTGGACCATAAATTAGGTATGTGATGATGATTTTATTTATGCTACAAACATTTTCTACTCCAATTAATTGAATAGATTAATTTTGATAGAATTTTTCAGATTTGCTACATCTATTTAACCAACACTAAATCATTGTTGATTAAATTTGCACAAGGAAATAATATTGCAAACGATTTGTGTGAGATACATTGAACTGACTTGTATTATGTCATGTAAGACGTGTGTGTCTACTTGTTCAAGTTTATACAAACTTAAGATTCTACTTATGTACACCAAAAGTTTGAGACATAGATACCGGCCAAATTAAAGGGCACATTTATGTCAAATCTGTCAGGGCATAATACATAACGTGCCCTTTTACTTGGTTTTATCTGATAATAATACTCTTCAACTTTGAGTGTGCACAAATAGACACTTATATATATACAGATGAAAAAGTTAACACACTCATCTTACTTTGACATCCTATGTGGCAATAGCATCTTATACGTGTATAACGTCACATATGACACATATATCTGTTTGTTCAAACTTTATACATGTTTAAGCGTCTACTTGTTCACACCCAAAGTTAGAAGGGCTCAAATGACAAATAAGGTAGGGTTAAATGACATATTTATGTGTTATGCCTATTTGGAATAATATTCATGCTTAAATATACTTATACAACTTCAAAAGTGAAAAGTGAATCAGAAAACAAGTTATAAACTATGATTACATATCATTGATTATATATACAAGAGGAAGATAGAACATATTTATGGTTGCATATCATTGATCATTTCATGAATAAGATCACCAACAATCTGGTATTCAACATCTTTTCCTAGAGCATTAACATCTTCATCAACTAATCCGTCCCAACGCGTGCATTGCAAGTCTCGGGCTAGTATGGTTTCGAGGGATTGAGATGACATATCTGATGAAATTCTAGCAATTTCCCATACACATTCTAATAACTTATTTCCCCGCGGAGCTCGTGGAGTAGGACTAATAGTCCTTTTCATAGAAGTGCTTCCGAGTACACTTGGAAGCACTTCATTCAAGAAATCACACAATAACTTGTGATTTAACTTCTTGATTGATGATCATTGCTTGATCCTTCATCGTAATCGTTTATCTTTTGCCTCTTGTAAGACTCTTCGACTTCTTCAAAGACTTGGTTGCTGATGGACTTTCCAAGAGGATCCCATTTTGATAGATATTTATCAGATGAATCATCGTATAAACCAGAAGCAACAAGAAGATCTCTAACGAATGCTTCAGCTGGATCGTCAATCTCCATTATGATCTCCTCTTCAATAGGCTGCTCGTCGATCATTGTCTCCTCAGAGTCATAAGTTTCTAGCTGATTCAATTGCCTCCTTAGCTCTGTGTCATCAAAAGTTTCAAAATTCAAAAGTCTTTTTTACTTTCTTAAACTCCGTGTCAAGTCAAAATCAGACAAACAAATTGAACTGGATCCAAGGGAGTAGTTAAAAGTTTCATGTTATGACAAGATTCAAACTCTTAAGTCCATCTCACATCACATTGTAACCGCACCTAAACTACAAATGTACTAAATTTAATGTAAGTTTTTACTCGTACCGTTCAGATTAGAGCTGATCTCTTTGAAAACATGAGGTATCTCACTATCATCCAGTGGATTTACATCTGAAATTGATGATGATGATGGACTGAAGTAATCTGTTCGCCTCCAAAATTCTTCATTGCTTGTGCTACATACAGATGCAGGGCTTGGTGGCACCTCAGTAGAATTCTCCTACGATCAAATAAGATACAAAAGTTATATATCAATAACATATATAACGCGAATAGTGAACACGTGATAGTTCAGGTAGGAAACTCGCAAACACACATGATACTTCAGGTGTGTTTTTGACCAAAATCTCAGAATTTTCAATAGTCGAAAAGATAAAGGACAGTTGAAAAGCTTCTTACTTGTCTCAAATAAAATTTGGATGCAACAGTTTGTGTGTTCTGAAGATCTTTCATGTGCATTTGTTTGTTTCCATGTGATTCCTCCAAAGATTGAATTTTTCTACCAAAGAGCTTTCCTTTAAGTACAAAACTATACTTAAAGCTTGAAACTTTTTCCTTAAGATTGAATTTCTCTTTTCGCCATTTCTTAACGTTCACTGTGACCTCCTCGATAGCTTCGTGTTTTCTCCTAATATGAGCCCCCGTTAACATATCTTGATCCTCCAGTAGAAGTTTTCCAAATGATGATCGTAATACGGGAGCTGACAAAGATCTAACCAGGTTTCTATGAAATAGTTTCTGGTCTAGCATAACATCATTACTGAGCTCCTGCCTGGAGTATCTGCACTGCCTGTCTGATTCATTTTTCATAACGTCTCCGTGGCACACTTCATTCGAAGCATATCTAATTTCTTCAGCTTTGCTCTTTTCCCTATTCTGTCCTACTGGTCTAGAGCTTACACGATCATGTTTGTCGATATCATGAGATGATTCGTCACTCAGGACATTCCTCAACCTTTCTGTCAAAATTCTTCTTGTGTCTCTTTTAGTGAATTCAGGTGAGCTAGCCTCGTCGCGTTGGATTTCACTTCTATCAGACTGCATTGATTTTGATCGGTGGTGAGTCGTTCCAACGTCCCTAGTAACACTCTCTCGCGCCTGTTTTGCAATACATTGAGCTATTATCTTTGCATCTGATGGCTTCTCAATGGTTTTTCGGAAACTCTTCTCTTGCAATTCAACTTTTATTCTTTCCTTAACCTCCTGAAGAAACTCTTCCATGCTACTCCCGTCTTCGGATATTCTAGGAGAATTAGCCCATGATTCTTCATTTTTCCCCGTCCTGTCGGAAACAGGCCTCAAAATTACAATCTTTGCAGGAGCAGAACCTGACTTAATGTTCAATGCACGAATAGTCTTATTTCGTGCAGCTGCAAGAAATTCATTTTTATCTTTCTGAACCTTCGAAATACCTCTTTCGTGTATGTTTTCTGTTGCAGCAAGTCCTTTAAGATCTATAGATCTCTCAGTAGCCATCTTTCTCGTTGAGTTCGCGTAAAGAACCGTGTTGGTGCTAAGTTCAACAAACTTTGAGCCTTCCTTGAACTTTGCTGCTTGGTATGCTTCAAACTCTTTCTTAAACTTTTGTAGTTCCTCTTCCTGTGGATGTTCTCGGGGTTTAAGTTCGTTAAACTTCAGGCTATTACTACTCCGTCTGTCAAAGGAATCGAAAACTGTTTGTCTCGAGGAAACCTCTCTCAACCTCTCCTCATCTACGGATAATGTATCCAATCCCATCAGACGGGCCACAACGCTAGGCACATTCTGTCCTGTGTTTGGTCTTTTAGCTAATTCTTCACTGATCAGTTTCTTCATTGGAACCTCTTTCACATAACAGTTCTTCTTCTCTGGCCAGTCATTTGTCATGTGATAAGTACACTGAATTTAAGCAACTATAGTGAGTTAAATCGCGAAAATGCAACCAAAATGAGGATCAAATTTTCATTCAGAGATGGATTTCACTCTCACGACGTGTCAAAGAAATAACAAACTGTGTTGAAAACAAGAACAGAAGTAACAACAGAACGAAATGATACGTAAAAGTTGACAGACATGTGTTAAGCTCAAAATGACAGTGGAAATTACAACTCTGCAACACCTCAAAGTTGACAAAAGAGAAGAATCAAATGCTCAGCTCAAGAACACTAGAAGGAAGGAAACCAAATGATACGTAGGTAAAAGTGAGAGACATGTCGAGTGTGATCATTTTACGTTCAAAATGACAATGAAAATTGCAACTCTACAGCACCTACTGCATCTAAAGTGAAACTTTCCACAAAGTTGACAAAATGATGATTGAAGAGAAGAATCAAATGCTCAAGAAGTACCAAATGTTAACCTCACAAGTACGTTAGCAAAATAGAGGATCGAATTTTCTTAGACTGGACTTGTAAAATGCATAAACTGTATGGAAGATATTAAGTTTCTCATTTCACTGTCAAGGCTCACATCAACTAAGAGAAGACGATACAACCAGAATCGCGATAATTCTAGAATAACATAAAAATTATTACCAGGATATCGTCCCCTCCATCACAGAAACTTTCTGCTGGCTTCTCTGATCTATTTCGAGGAGCTTCTAAGCCTGCAGAATAAACGAATATATCATAATACTTCTAATATACCCCCTAGTGGCGGAACCAGCATATTCACTAAGAGGGTTGGAAATATGAATAGGTAAACACACAAAGAAGCCAACGGAATTCAACATCTCATATATATATACATAAAAGATGATTTTATCAAAGAGGGTTCGAATAAACCAGAGGCTGATGCAACCAATTCCTATCAGTTCAGTTGAATCCAGTATTTTTTACACGAATTACGTATATATAGTGAAAAACTACTATCCAGTAATTTCCTTTAATAATCAACACTCTTTTGTAACCTCTGTTGCTCGAACTTTCCAAAAATGTTGCCACAATCATATCGGATCCTCCAAAAAATGTATAGCTTTTGGAGAATCCGATACACACCTGACAACGATTTAAAGAGTCCAAGCAATGTATATAGACAGATCACTAAGCACTTTAAGTTTATGAAATTAGCTTAGTACAAAAATGACATCTTTGAAATCTTTACTACTACAACATTGTCCTCCATCGACACAACTAGAGAAACGAAAACACTTACCTCCATGTCTCTTAGACATCCTCATCGTCCCTCCTGCATCAACGTCAATAAGATCCGACAATCTTACCATAACGTAAAAATTGTAGCAACTCCGGAGAGGCAAGTACTCTGCATCAAACAATATATATTATACCAAATAAGCACGAGCGAAGAATAGTGGTTCAGAATCCATAAACTAATAATCCTGGATCCGCCTCTGACTACTTACAACCATGATCACGAAACGAAGAACTTATTGTGATCTATAGCAAATTCATATATAGTCTCACACACTTATATTCTTGAGAATTCTCTTTACATTTCTAGAGAAAAAGGTCATACATACACTAAAGTAAAAGGCAGCAAATAGTCTCAAACTTGTGAATAAAAAGCAAACAAATCCAATTCAATGCCAACTACTTATATTCTTGAGAGTTCTCCACATTTCTTATATTAGTCAGATTAGTCAGTTGAACACTCTTCGCGTCGAAAAAGTATATAATATATAAATACACTTTAATTTTGCCACTTACCTTATAATTAGTTACAACTCATGAAAATGGTGATGATAGCTTTATTGTGATTGTTATTAGAAAATTAAGCAGAAAGTTGAACCTTTATTAGAAATGATGTAGAAGGATTGTATCACGTTCATGCAAATCCTAATGACATGACATTTTAGTGAGCTTAATAATGAAAGTTATAAATTTTATTAGTAGTATATTATTTGGTTATACTATTAATTTGGACCACCTTAGTATCTACATATCCCAGTTAAGGGCGCAAGAGGTTTATCTGAGTTTTCTCCGCTGATAAATATAGGTTAATACTATCTCCATTCGTTTTTAATTATCATGTTACGCTTTTCGAGAGTTAATTTGACTAATTTTTAAAGTTTAATTAGATTACATTAATTTGATATTTTAAATAAAAAAATAAGTTGTTCAAAAATATACGAAAAGTACTATAAATTGTAATTTTTTGCTTATCAATATGATTAAAAAATACATCGTAAAATGTTGGTCAAAGTTCTTTGACTATAAAAAAGAGAAACTGTGACAATTAAAAGTTGACAGAAGGAGTATTATTTTATGTATATCTATTAGAAGTTGAATTCCTTTTTGTCTTTTCTGTCCGTTGAGGAGTACTTCTTTATAGTTTGAATCGCCTTAATAGAAACTATGGTTCTGGCATTGCACCAAGTTTCACGCATTGAGACTCGACTAAATTTAAATTGATCACATAATATTGCATGGCTCATCTCTAGAGGCGACACCCTCAACAGGATTTTTTTTTCATTTCCAAAGTGCTTAAATCCAAAACCTCTTATTAAAAGTGAAGAGATCTCACCCATCTCATTATCAGGTTGGTTCTCAACATCTATCAACTTATTCCTATTTTGGACTCTTATAATTTGCTCTCTTTTTTCAATATAATATAAAGTGACATGCAAAATTAAGGTTTGATGACTAGAATCCACAAAGAGCATGGTACTATATTTGTTATCCAAAAAGAGTTAATTTAAAATTTAACCAAGTTTGGCATATAACAAATTGCTCATGTTTTTGCTTCTTTCTTCTTTTTCAATACTTCAAGTTATCTTCTAACCATCAAGGTGAAGTATGTCAAGGCGGTCGAAGAAGGCTACAAGTTTCCAACCATGATTGGAGGAACTAAATACAACAAATGTTTTTTTAAAAAAGGCAGTCTGACACACTAAACTTTCGCTATGCACGGAGTTCAAGGAAGGACTGGATCAGTTTTTCACAATCTATATAATCAAACAGCACACTGTCATCTTTCAGTACACCATACTAACACACAAAAGAAATTAAAAGGAAGCTTCAGAAAAGTTAGATTGTGACTAGTTAGAATTGACCAGCAACGCGTTATAAGAAAAACATCGCTCCATTTTTTGTCTCTCGTCTTCAAAATTCCTCTCTCAGCAATTGTTCTGAGCATTCTACGCCACCACGTTGTTCAAAGTGGTCTTCAAAGTGTTGGAGATTTTAAGGGAACTTGTCTTCTTGAATAGTGCATCTCCGAAGAACAAAATAATGAAGGTAAGTTACTGGAAGATGTTATGATCAGGTTTGAGTTTGTTTACCAGCAGGAGTGTTTACAACATTAGCTGGAAGATTATGCTCTTCGACGACTAAGGCTTTTGCAGCACATCTGCTAAGATGGAGCATATTTGTTCTCTCATCGCATCCCTGTTATTTGCATCAAGTGTAAAAACTCTAGCTCCTGGATGATTCTTCATCCTCGCAACTGCAAAAATCAAAAACCATGTTGGTTTACTCTTTCTTTGATAAGTACAAGAATGTTGGTTTATAAGTTCAACACTCGAGTAAACAGTGAAAGTTCGGAGGTCAAAAGCAGGGATTAAAAGACAACAAAATAACAATATAGAAGATTTGTGAAAAATGACCAAGAAAACAGACGTGATAAGTTGATTATGCAGAGTGGTCAGGATAGCTTACATAGGTACATAAAATAGCAAACATAGATTTCGGAGTTTTCATCATTTGCTTCCAGCTTTAACAAATATAAATAGTAAAAGAAGTTCGATAAGCATTTTCTGCAAAAAGTCACATTACTACTAAGCTGGGCAAAATCTTCATTTGTGTTGTCACGTGTCCACACCCATGTCGACACGACACTGAAACTAGTATTGGTGTGGGATACGTACAAATCTGGTCAATCAACATTAGGTACTTCGACCACAAAGGCACAAACTACGGATAATTAAGAGTCATGATTTGGCATTTGTAATTTCTCTAGACAAAAGCTACTGTAGATTTCTAGATGGCCTACCTACAACTTGAGAATAAAAGATTGAGTTACTGCACTATAAAAGCTACATATAAGTTTTCCACATAATGTCTCATAATATAGGCATATTTTTATATATAGCGAGTCCCCACACCCATGTCCGTATACTTGACACTTGGATCCCTACCAACAACATACCCAGTGAAACCCACAAAGTGGGGTCTGGAGAGGGTAGAGTGTACCCAGACCTTTCCTCTACCCCTCTTGTAGGTAGAGAGGTTGTTTCCAAATCTTATAACTTAGATCATGAAGGATTCGACCTCTATATTCACACATGTATAGAATACCCGCACCGAGTCAGAGCAACTTAATACTTCATATGTCCCGATTTTATGAGACACTCTTTCCTTTTTAGTCCGTCCCAAAAAAATGTCACTTTTTATAATTAAAAACAATTTAACTTTAAAATTTTCTTATTCTTAATGAAATGATTTATAGCCACACAAATGGTCAAGGAGTGTTTTAGACCACATATTTCAGAAGTCTTCCTTTTTTTTTTAAACTTTGTGTCAAGCAAAACAGTACCACATCAATTGGAATGGAGGGAGTTACTCTAAACCCTTTTATAAAATCTATATGGCCCATATACCATTCTACATTAGAATATATTTCTTCGACAAATCCCTGGTACATAGATACTCGACTATCAATGTGATTGATCTGGATTTGGCATGTACGATTACAGGTGTGACCACAACAAAATTAAGGTCCAGACTAACACAAAACGCAAAACATACAGATAGAGGGGAGTTTGACGACAGTGATGAAGACATGTCACACTATTGTCTCACTTTTTCAACAAAAGAATATAGATCAACTGGCAAGCTAATCTCAGCTCTAAGTAATCATTTGCAACAAATACATATACATAGGGAAATACCTCCAGGTATGTCTCGGCCTACTTTTGTAATGGGGATAGAAGCCAAGAGTGGGATATTAGATTGAAGGACCTTAAGTACAGCTGGAAAGAATGAGGAACTGTAGAGCTCCATCTTCCCAATTTCATCGATGATGAAGAGATCGGTATCTTCCCTTACCTAACAAAATTATGAACCATCAAATGGAAATATACAATATATTACAGATCAGAAATTCTTTTATTTATGTGCTAAAGTAATGATGAGACAAATTGAATGTTTTATAATTCGCAATCACGATTAGTTATTAAAGAAGAACCCTGAACAAAGTCAAAGTTATCTCTCAAAGTGAAGTACAACAATGTCAGGATATGAGTCACTAAAATCCTGCTGAAAGAACTCAACCAACCTGCAACTCTGGCAATGCCATTGACTCAAATGATGCAACATCTACCCTGTATCTTCCCACGGTGGGCCATCTAAGAGACTGTGCGCTGCATGGTTAAGAATGCTTCAGCAAAAAGGTAAGCATAACACCAAAATGATACAATTATTGATGGGAACGTAGTCAGATAATTAAAATATATAGCTTGATCAAACTAAAAACAACCTAAATTCACAAGGCTGTAGCTTTTGACAATTTTGTATCACTTCATAGAAAATAACTCAACCATTATCACGTGTGCTGTATATTATGATCCGAAGAGGATCGTAAACTGCTTCATGTGGTTGTTGACAAAAGAAGCAGTTTTGACTTGTGAATTTAAACATAAGAGGCTATCAGTTGGCCTCTAGATGTACTTTAGGTGGAGAGCATGCAGAGAGAATTAACCATCCTTTTTTTGTACTGTACATGGACAGCACAGTTATGAAGAATGTCCATCTGTCTAAAGGGGATAAGATGGGTGAATCCAGGAGCAGCATTAAAGGAGTTCCAAGTAGCTGGAATAGAGATGGCAATGCTTCATATAAGGAGAAGAGATGGAAACTTGTCCCAGCATGCATTGGTGGACAATTTGGAAAGAGAGAAACGACAGGAGTTTTGAGAATATGCAGAACAGCTTACAGAAGATCAAAATGAATTGCTTAGCTCTTTTTTTATTTTTGGTGTAAAGAATATATATAATCTAGGACAGAAGACATTTTTGATGTGCTAGATTTTTTATAGGCAGCAGTGTAGATTAAGATTGTCTTTCTCTGTGGGTTGTAACACTTCTGAAGGGGAACTACACTTTTGTTGTAGTATACCTGTGGATATATAGACTAAAGTTACCAGTTTAAAAAAAAAGAGGATCTTGAGGAGGATGTCATCAGGAACTATCGACTTGAATAAAATTTCACATCTTTCACCAGAGAGAAATTGGACTAGTAAATAAACAACTAATTATTCAGTCTTCTCATTTCTCCCACAACTAAAAACAGCAGATACAATAGTCAACAATAGAGGAAATAGGCTGAACACATCTCCATCACATTAGTACTCTCCTTTCATAAATTCTCATGGAATAATGCGATAACGGGCAAGAATTTCTTCATCTTGCAGTATATGCAAATCGCAAATATCAAAGAGATATTTTTTTATTTTTTTTTACATATCAAAGAGATATTCTCAAAAATTTATATCAAAAGTTGGATCTCTTTCACCAGCAGAAACAATAAGAATACGTTGAGACATAATTAATGAGGATACAAATACCATTTTCCCAGAGAAATGCATTTCCAGATAACTTGATGGGGAAAAACTTTCTAGAACAAGTACCAAAAGAAAATAGCGGGAACCATGTTTCCTATGCTAACATCTTCACAGGGTCAACGATCACAGGATCTAAATTTCTAGGATTTTGTGATGTTGAAGATGGCTTTGGAGACAAGTGAAAAAAGTTTTGTATATTGAAGGTGAGGTTCTCAGTCCTGTTGAGTAGTCCATGTGGTTTTTGACAGCTGCAGAAGGTAGAGGCAGGGACTCAGTATCTCTCTTGTTGTTCATTTTGATAATGGTCAGAGTGGTGGCGGAAGGTACTTTGAAGTTCTACACGGCAAGTGTTAAGAGTAATGATAAGTTCGCTACCATCTCTTGTTCGCGGATGATACGCTGATATTTTGTAAATTTGTAATGCGGAGGCACTCTATTTATCCTACTGAGAAAGGTCCTAATGTGGTTACAAGTTGTCTCAAGGCAGAAAAATCAACCTAAAGATATGTGAGATTGTATGAATGAGAGGACTGGACAACATTAAGCAGTTAGCACTTAGCACATGTGTTCAACCACAGGATAAGAGCACTTCCAACCACTTACCTAAGGCTACCACTAGGAGCATCAAATAGGGTCCCTATAGTCTAGAATATTGTGATTGAAGGAATGGAATGAGATTAGAGGAATATGAAAAGGTATTTGACCAGTGGTTAAGGAAGTCTTAACCAAGGGTGTGTTTGGTACGAAGGAAAATATTTTCTTGGAAAGGCTTTCTCACTTATTTTCTAATTGCTAGTGTCTGGTAAGTAAGTTAAAAAAAAATTATTCCAAGAGCATCTATATGTAATATAGCAAAACACTATGGGTGGGATGGGGACATGGGTTAAGGGAGGGGTTGAGGGTGGCGGAGGTGGGATGGTCAAGGAGTGGGAGTTAGGGCATTGGGTAGATGGGGAGGAGATAATTAACTTGGAATGTCATTTATGGAACTAGTTTTCCCACTTCCATTAGGGAAGTCATTTTCCTCATTTTTAAGGAACTTGTTTTCCTAGAGAAAATGTTTTCATAAGTATTTCGACCAGCCAAACATTGGAAATTATGCACTCCAAGAGTACACTATCAAGTACCCTGACATATTAAATGTTCCTCATACTCACACTGACAAGTGTAGCCTAAAAGTTGGAAGAACTTCAAATAAAACTTCTACTGGAATAAAAATTACGGACACAATTTCACATGCTAAATCAACTGTAGCCACATTCTCTATTAGTAATCAGGTATATGAGGGGTCGGAGTAAACGCTTTAAGAACTTACAGAGCATTACTAGGCAAATAACAACTAGAAAATTGAGAATAAGTACCTGCATTATGATGGAGGGAGGAGGATTGACAACAACACTTTACCTTATGGACAGGTGCTGCAGAAGAGCATCATGAAGGGAAGAATGCAATGAACTCTTGAACATTCAGAAAGAGAAGAAGCAGATGTAGAGCTTGGACAGTAGCAGCCTAATACTTATGTGCATACAAAGAAAAAGGAATATGAGAGCTTATTTGTTTGTTCTTATAGTGGAGTTGTTTGGACAATTTGCAAGGACCTCGACTATTCCACCGGATACCTTCTACTTCCCACCAGCGCAAGTATCGAGTAACTTATCCATCAAGGCTTACGCACATGGAATGTGAGAGCTTTGCACTCACTTCATTGACCACTAGCTACACCCTTGACTGCAGGAATATGTGAGCTTTTGGAGGTATGCCTTTTATTTTTTATTAACTTTTGGACACCGATGAGATCCAATCTAGTAGGTGTACTTAAGACGCCACATCCTTGTCTAGGTTCTCCATTTTTTCTATACTTTCTAGTTTTTTTATACTGTTTTTACCCACATCACTAAATCATCAATTCATCAGAAGAAACTGCTACAGACACATTATATTTCAAAGTCTCAACTAGATATCAAAACCAAGGTTTCTTTATTTCTTCCACTACTGAGTGCACTCCCCACAATCTTCCCTCGTCTTTTGCACAACTTTCCAACATCAAAGGTTTTAATCAATTGAACTTACCTACCCAAACTACCTCACTAAAAAGCTTTTCACATTATACTAAAAAGGTATTATATCATTTTTTTTCATTATACTAAAAAGTCAATACATCATCTTCTTGGTGGATGGTCTCATTCCATGCCCTGCTGTCCATCACCCACTCACGATGAATATTTATGGATTCAGTATAGTATTATCACCCTTGACTGGATTACTACTAGTCTCTCAACCCTTGCTCTTGACTGCCCTGTAAAACCTTCAAAGGGTTGAAAAACCAGTCACAGAAGATGTGTGAATCTAAACCATGAAAGGATCACCCTTCTCTTCTCACACTTCTGTTCCAGGTTTACTGCCACTGATCACAGACATCATTCGTAATCTGGCAGCCTCTACTGCTAACTGACTAAGCACATATCAGTACAACTACCTTGGATTACTTCTCTCCTCAAACTGCTTATTAGCTAAACACTCTCACACAGAATGAACTTTCTATATCCTCTCTCAATTTTTCTTCTAACAATCCATCATCCAACGTTCAAATGGTGGAAGGCTCAAGGAAAGAATAACAAGGGTTGTAATGGCAGGAATCATTGACAATATTCTCCTAATGCTTCTTATACCCTTTTTTGGTCATTGGTTTGTTATGCAAGAACATGATCACCTTCTAGTGATGGTGCTCTTGGCCGTTCATACTTAAACCTCAGAAAACAGTACCAATCTTTTTCCATTTTAACCATATTGCTTATTTGCTTTGAATATCCAAACACATTTTAATCAAGCATTTCTTACCTCCAGCCACTTCTCTTGCAAATGCATTTACTCAAGAAATAATCTATCGTCTATTGAGCTCAAATTATTGTTTACCAATCCACTCAAAAGTTAAAATACCAAAACAAATAGAGCAAAAGAAGAAAGCTTTACCTCGATATTTTGTTAGAAGCAAGAAGCCCTGTACGTCCATCAAGCGTCACAACCTCAAATCCAATCCTCTGATATCCTTCTCTAATCTCACCTTCACCAAAATCAGATAAAGAAATTAGAACTTCCCACAAATCCAAGCCAACATTTGAAGCTTATCGGTTCTGAGATCCTTTCAAAATTGATAATTTGCATATACTCAATAGACTAAAGCTACTAAAGAACTCAGGTATCTCCCCAAATCAGCTGCAGAATCAGCATTTTCATCAAGGGCTCAAAATATGAAGTAAACAAACAAAAAGACCAAAAGGGTTCAACAAAAAAGTAATTTTAATCATGTATATAAACAGTGTAATTCTGCCTAAGGTCATTTCAATAAACCCCTCAACCCTACCTAGCTCCACACATGCCCCAAATATACCGGAATAATGTAGAAGGGATACAGAGAGATTATACATACGAGTGTAGAACCCTTGTACTTTCAAATTAGGATTTGAATTTCTGAGAGTTTCGAGTACTCTGACTATCAAAGTTGTCTTACCAATACCCTGAAGAAAAAATGATCAATCAATGTCAGATTTTTTCTACACAAAGAAGAGTTAGTGAATTGGAAATGGGCAAAAATGAACATAGAAAAAGGTAAGAGAGAGAGAGAGAGAGAGTATATACAGCAGGGCCAGTGACAAGGAAGCTTTTTCCGGCAGCTGCCATTTTCTCGCCGGAGCTTTTTTTCCCTCACCGGAAATTTAATGGCGGTTCAAAATCTCCACATTTCGAACCGGAAAAACCCGAGCCAGACCCACCAAATAAATTGGTTCTAGCCTTTATTTCATCTTCTAATTTTTAATGTTAATATAATTAAGTTAAAAATAAATTAAAACTAATTTAGTGCTATTTTTAATGTTCGTTTAGAAATTTCTTTTCCAAAATTAGATTTTATAGGATAATAAAAATGGTCAGAGTAATTAATCAATGTATGAAATAATTATAATAACATTAATTACTTATTATTTTTTTTAGATTGGTCAAATATTTATTTTCAACACTTATTAACTATCAAGGGTATTATATACAGAGGGAGCAGAAAGAATATTTTAATTTATGGATTGACTTTATGATATGAAAATATTATAAATCAACTATTTATAATAAGAATGACAAGTTAAAAAAAATTACTTTCTGCAGTTCACATTGAATTGTTGAGATATTTTTCATTTTTCAAATTAACTAAATTGTTCGATTTTAAAAAGTAATTTTAGCATGTTCTTATAAGTTTATCTTCTTTAGTTAGTAATGGAATTAGTTATTAATTAATGTTTAGTAATTTAATCATAACTTTGATATAATAATTATTTAAAAAAATAAAAAATTATGACTAATTTATATCTTAATTTTTTTTACTTAAAGAATGTGAAATACCTATTTAATTTAATGACATAAATCCCACCTTTAAGTTCTCTTATTACCATTATCCCCTATTAGTTTTACAAATTTCCAAAATCCTTCATTTTCAGGCATCAAATTAATGTATCTCGCGCACCAGATTAATGTATCTCGCGCACCAGATTAATGTATCTCGCGCATCAGATTAGTGTATCGTGTATAAAATGTAATGTATCTTACTTAACGATTAAGGTATCTCGCGCATCAAATTAATGTATCAACGCTTATATTATTGTATCAGTTTGAGGAATTTTTGTAATTATAAATTTATAAGGGGCAATGATAATTTTGCCTTAAAAATATGTGAGTTATGTCATTTGCCCTAATTTTAAATGGAAAGAGTATTTAATAAGACAAAGGCACTATTTTTTTATATTCAAACCCTAGTTATTGCATTATAAAAGTGTAGTATTAATGAGATTTGATTAGGTATGCTATTATTTAATGTTGTGGTATTATATAATGATGGGATTTTGAACTAAGAGCCAACAAGAAATGAAACCATATCTACCAATAATGATGGCACATAACAGGAACCAACTAACACAGTGAGAACTCATTCCCAGTAGTTGCAATTTTTATAATGATCACCATTTACCACAACAATATCATATATCCAAAGTTTAAATATATTTCTCCGTGAATACCCTTCTTTCATTTAAAGTATATGTTTAAAAAGAAAAAAAATTAACATTTTAGTTTCGATTTTTCACATTAAATGTTTAAAGCCACAAGATTAAAAGATAAATTTATATATTTAACTTTAATTTTAGACCACAAGATCTAAAAGTCATCTTTAATTTCTTACACTCTGTGTCAAGTCAAATTAAATCATTTTTTGTGAAACGGATGGATGAAGTGACTCTTCTATTTCATGGGCAGAAGATTCTTTTCAAAGCTGACCACTTTATTTTTTATTTTTAATTATATACTCCAAATCACTTAATTATAAACACAGTAACTAGGATGATAATGAAACCTAAAACAGCTTTTGCATGTTGAACATTAAAAATGCCAATGAATTTTAATTAGATTTTTGAAATCTAATAATCTCAAAAACAGACTCAAACCAGCTTATAGGTTTTTGAACTACAACCCATATGCCAAAATAATTCAAATATATAGTAATACATTTCCAAACAGCTTTAAGAACTCAAATTTTCAAAATTCAAAATGTATGGGCAAAAAGGAACTTAATGGCAGACAAAATGTGCTGCACCTGGAATTCTAAACGCCACCAACAAGATTATAAAAAAGGGATCTGTTTGAGATTTCGGATGATCAAAACATTATTCTATAGGACCCACATTATTCCGTACAAAAATATAATCATTTATATATTGATCAATAACGAGACGTATAAAAAACTCTTTATCGTAACAAGAATACACAGAATACTGTGTTTAGGTATCCAATTATCTAGAAACAAAATTACATTACATCAAACCATCACGTTTTGAAAGAGATAACTACGCAACGATTCTCACACTAGCCGAAAAGTGGATAAAGACGCCTTTGAATGCTAAACTATATTTATCTAAATGTATAAACAAATATAGATACAGATATTTTTGTCGATGAAGAAAGGCATGTGATGATGATATATGGTCCAATCAGAGCATATAACCCATAGAAAAATAAAATGGGAACAGAGGGTTCTATTAGAAAACAACCCCACGAGACATTTTTGTAACAATAAGCTACACAAATATAGGGAAAAAAAGACAAATTGCCTAAAAAGTTGCATTATCATTAAGCAACACCAGCATCAGAATAAAAAGTACATAAGCCACTGAGCTTTAAAGATAGCTCTCATCTAATTCATCTTTTTCCCATACCTAAGAAACCCCAAAATAAACTAAAAAAAAGAGCAAGTATTTAACGGGGAAAAGTAAGGAGTCATCATATAGAGAAAATATCTAAGGTATTACACAGCTTCCCCACCAATTTACTCCCTCCCATTAGCACTTCAGTCATCATCCTCTTCTTCCTGTGTTAATCGAAGTAAAACAAATTTGCATCATCAATACAACGACCTAATGTTCTTTCAGACTAAACAAGATACTGATAATTGCCCATTACAAACCTCATCGCTTCCATCTTCCTCATCAACCTCAGACTTTGACTTGTCAGATTCCTCGTCTTCCTCAGCCTCACCAGCCTATACACCAGAAGATATGGAGTCACTTTAGCACAACTAACCAATCAGGAAAAAATAGATAAGCATGTACAATTGAGAGTTATTTCTTTACCTGTTTTCTGTTGTAAGCGTCCATTAGTTTCTCGTACTCAGCCTTTCGTTTCTCAGCCTTAGCAATGTAAGGAGCCTTCTCCTGTATTCATGATTTCAAACAACACATTATTCAATATCGATAAAGAATAAAACTCAATGACTAAAAACAAGCCTGCAACATCACTAAGTTTCAAAACAGTGTTTTAAAATAGCTAAGCACAACACTTACAGCATCAGTCAAGTGTTTCCACTTGTCACCACCGGCCTTTCCAACCTAGAGATTGATTAATCAAGGGTAGAAAGCTCAATCAAATACTAGTTCAAGCACAAAATATGTCTTGACTTTAGGTCTGACAAGAGAAAATACTCACAGCAGCAACAGACTTGTTGCCTGGATGCTTTTCCTTGTACTGCTTCCTGAAGTCCTCCCTTTATATAACAAGCCAAAAAAAATAATTATTAAATCAGGAATTACGAAGCTGAGTGTCACCATAAATCTACGAACAGAGTTCAGATGTGTACATGAAAACGAAGAAAGCACTTGCTGGCCTCTTAGGCTTGTTTGGATCCTTGGCAGCATTCTTCTCCTTTTTAGTCTGGGCAGCATTCTTCTTCACTCCCAGCCTGAAATAATCCAGTAAAAATCACATCAAATTTCTAAAACAAACCTAGCAAATAGAACACGGAAAACATCAAACATCTACAACAACATGTAAAATTCCAGAAAAAAAGACATCACATTCTAAAAATTTCAATCAATTCATATACTCTTGATTTACTCATGTCAAAATCCTTCAAAACTAATTGAAATAAAACAAAAATAATACCAAAACCTATGCTCATGTATCAAGCATAATCAGAGTAGAACTAAAACTGTAATAATTCACCAAAGCACGATAAAACATCGATTCAAACTAGAAATAAACACCGCACATCTAATCAATAGTCCACAAGAGTTGGCTCAAACATCGCATAGATTCAAACATATCATTGCTCAAACACCTCAATCGTACATTATGACTATGTAGATGACCAAATATCATACATTCAAAACATATCATGCACACGACTCAATCATAGATTTTAACTGTATAGACAACCAAAATCGTTAGAACAATCACATATCCAAAAACAAATCATGCGCAAACACCTCAATCATAGATCTAAAAGCTAAAAACACCAAAAAATCTTCACAAAAAATCAAAAACAACAGATGCGCACACGTTCTATCAGCTTCATCCTTCGATTAACCTCCGTTCACGCCAAATAAATATGAAGAACAAAAAAAACACATATACGCACTTATTATCAGCTCTCTAATTGATTTACAAAAAAAAAAACAGAGATATACGCATTCATTATCAGCTTTGCAGATTGATTCACAACAAAAAACAAAAAATAGCAATACGCATACGTACTTGTTATCAGCTTTCGCCTTGGATTTACCTCCTTTCATGATAAAGAAAAACTGCAACAAAACAACAAAAACCGGTGAGAATCGGTTCACAATCCGTTCAAAATCCACAAAAAAGTAGTACGCCGCGGCTGAGTCGCCGCCGTAGGGTTACCTTCTAGGGTTGAGAGAGAAAAAAACAAAGAGATATTTTTTGCCCTTTGTGATGAATTGTGTATTGTGTGTGTGTTGTGAAGAGAGGATAAGAAGGGGCTTTGGTGAGGGACTCAAAAGAAATATTTTTCCATCCAAATGTTAAAATAAATTGAATATAAACCAAAAAAATAAAATTTTCAAGTCCGGTTTTAGTTTAGGCGGGATTTCAAAAAATATATAATGCCACGTCATCGATCCGTATGAATGAAATGTTACAATCCTATTGGCTGTTAATGTTTCTTCGTTATCTCTTTGCGTTTGTGTTTTTGCTGTGTTTGTTTGAGGAAGAGTTCCACCGTTGGATTGTGGGGAAAGGACACGTGGTGAGATCTGGTGAGTTAAGGGTGTTTATGTAATTTAACGAGCGTTGGGTAGTGGTTTTGAGGTGAAAGGACGGTTTTAGCCTTATTGTGTAAAGAAGGAGAAGTAAAGGGGCTGGTTGTGAAATTTAAGAGATATTTGATAAAGATGGAATGAGATACGTGGATAGTGCGTGTAGGGGTAAATTGGTCATTTTAATAGATTAAATATCCTCTTTCTTATTTTAGGTTTTCTTTTTTTTTAAGTCTACTAATAAATATAATTAGTAGTATATGTTGTATAAAAAAACAAAAAATTTAGAATTTCTTTTATTCCCATCATCATGTTCGGTATATGTATTAAGTTTGACTATATCTGAATTTATGTCGTATACATGGCTTCATTTTATCCAGGATTATAAACTTTAATTAGCTACTATTTGTTTTTTTTTCTAAAATAGCAAATTGGAGTTTGCTACAATTGACTATATCTGAATTCGTGTCGTATATGAAATTCCATTCGCTGGGAGATGTACGTGGGATTACAATTTAATTAGTTGCTACTTGTTTTTTTCTAAATAGCAAATTGGAGTTCCTACAAATAATTATATCTGAATTTGTGTCGTATATAGGACCACATAATAAGGAAAACGTGTGCTACCAAGACTACAAACTTAATTAGATTCAACTTAATTTTTTCTAAAATAGAAAATTAAAGTTTTCAACCGCTGACTATATCTCAATTCACGTCGTATATAGGACTTCATTTGTAAAGAAACATGCCCTACTTAGGATTACATACATAATTAGCTGTTATTTGTTTGTTTTTTATTTTTTTTGAAAAACCAAATTAGAGTTTTTACATACGAAGAAAAACGCTTCCCACCAAGATTACAAATATAATTAGATGCTACTTATTTTTTTCTAAAATAGAAAATTGAAGTTTTCTATAGTTGACTATATCTGATTTCACGCCGTAAATAGGACTTTATTTGTAAAGAAACATGCCCTACTTAGGATTACAAACTTAATTAGTTGTTATTTGTTTGTTCTTTCTGAAAAAACAAATTAGAATTTTCACATACGAAGAAACGCGCCCTACCAAGATTACAAACTTAGTTAGATGCTACTTGGGTTTTTTTCTAAAATAGAAAATTGAAGTTTTTTGCCGTTGACTATATATGATTTCACGTTGTATATAGGACTTCATTTGTAGAGAAACTTGTTATACTTAGGATTACAAACTTTAATTAGTTACTACTTATTTTTTTCTTTCTTTCTAAACTAGCAAATTGGAGTTTGCTACGATTGACTAAATCTGAATTCGCGTCGTATATAGGAATCACGTAAATGTACATAGGATTACAAATTTAAATTAGTTGCTACTTGTTTTTTCTAAAATAGCAAATTGGAGTATTCTACAAATGTGTCGTATATAGGGACACATGGAAACACGCCATACCATTACAAACTTAATTAGATGCTACTTGTTTTTTTTCTAAAATAGAAAATTGAAGTTTTCTATCGTTAACTAAATCTGAATTCGTGTCGTATATAGGTACTCATTCGTAGAGAAACACACCCTATCCAGGATTACAAACTTAATTAATTGCTACTTGTTTTTTCTAAACTGGCGAATTGAAACATTCTACAAATGACTATATCTGAAGTTGTACCAAAATTACAAACTTAATTAGATGCTATTTGTTTTTCTAAAAATAGAAAATTGAAGTTTTTCATAGTTGACTATATTTGAACTCGTGTTGTATATTGGACCTCTTTCGTAGATAAACGCTACCAAGATAGCTCTATTAGAAATAATAGTTGAATAGAGCTAAATAAGCAAAGAAAAAACACCCTTAGAAATATTTAAATAAGCACATAATTAAATTTTTTTAAAAATAAAAAACACTTTCAAATACTAAAACAGTGGAGTATATAATTAAAAAGATCACTAGTTATCACTAAACATAACATATTAAGGTACTCATTACCATGAGTTTGACATTATTCATCAACATATTCTAATTTCAATACTTTTTTCAAAAGTTGATCTAATTTTTTGTCCTTCATCAAATATTGTCTTGGTAACTTTATATTTAAAATATTTAATTATAAGATCATTTACAATATTCAAATTGATTTCACTTAAAGCTCGATAACACATTATCAATGTTGGTGTTGATTGTAATATTTATTTGTCTTTAACTTTTTGTGTGCGTATATGCGTGTGCGTGCGCGCGTGTATATGTGTGTCCGTATACGTGTGTGGTATGCGTGCATGCGAGCGTGTGCGTGTCCGTGCGTGCGTGCTTGTGCGTGTAAGCGTGCATGTACGCATGTGCGCGTGCGTTGTTAAGTTGTTTTCTATTTCCTTTGATCACTAATAATAAAATAATAAATTGGTATTACCTATTCGGTAGAGAAAGTATATGTCGATTTTTTGACTATTGTATTGCATTATATTTTATACTGATTTTTTTGTTGAGTTGATGAAATGATTGCAGTACTGATTTGATTTGATGCATCTAAAGTATATTGTGATATTATTAGTAGTGTAACTATTATTTTATTTTTTTAAAATACATGTTTTAATTGTTGTGTCCATGTATTTTATTCTGCGAAATAAATACTTGTATAAAAAGAAACTTTTAGGATATATCTCGTTATCAATTTTCTAAAAAGTTAGTAATAATAGCTTGATACTTATATGTTTTTGAGCACTGATCACTAATTTAAGTTGAGTTTGCTTGCATTCAAAGTTGTTGTTAGTAAGATTGATGGTGGGTGCCCTTATGGCTCAGAGAGATTATGGATTACGATAATAATTTTTTGATACGTGTTTGATAAATATAAAAATAGTGTTGCATTGGGTCTATCAATAAAGTTAATATTAGTTAGGTAGGTAGGTAATAGAACCATTCGTTGATAAATACGCCATATAGTTAGTTGTTTTTTGCCTTTAAAACAACAAATAGGAGTTTTCTACAAATAATTATATCTGAATTTATATTGTATATAGGATCACATACGAAGGAAAACACGCTCTACCAAGATTACAAATGTATTTAGATGCTACTTGTTTTTTTGTTTCTAAAAATAAAAAATTGAAGTTTTCTATCGTTGGTTATATTTGAATTCATGTCGTATATAAAACCTCATTTGTAGAGAAACGCTCCCTATTCAAGATTACAAACTTAATTAGCTACTACTTGTTTTTTCTAAAATAGCAAATTGAAGTTTTCTATTGTTGACTATATCTGAATTCGTGTCATATATAGAGCTTCATTCAAAGAGAAAACACTCATTATCCAATATTACATATCAATCCAAATTTTAACGGACCGAAATCATATTAGCATTCTATAACTACAGTTTGCATTGTTGCGAGCACCATATTTGTATAAATTGCAGGCAGACATCTCGTTTGTATAAAAGTGCAGTGATTGTATATGTATATCGGTTAGATAATTGTATATATGTAACTTCTATGTATATGCATCAATGGTTGTTTTTGTATATTTGCATATAATTTGTACTTGTATTCAATTGAATCGAAATCAAACATTTGCATATCGAATCTCTCTCCCGCTTTATACAACACAAATTATACATTGTAATTTGTATAATTTGTGTTTGTATTAAATAAAAAAGTGATAAAGGCAAAAGAGAACTCATAGTGGAAGATCTGTTTTGGTATAATTATAAATGTATAAGACGAAAATATATGTATTTATATTTATATATACAGTTTTCTTTCGCTTTATACAAACACAATTTATACATTTATGTTTGTATAAAGGGAGAGTGACGAGCGAAATTTATGGGGAGAAGGACGAATGTCAAAGTGCTTGCTACATATTATAATTAAATGAAATTATAGTTATAACTTGTAACATTTAATTTGAATTAATAATTTATTATTTTATACAATTTTTCAAATTAATAATCCATCTAAGTAAGTGGATTGACGAGTCATAATTTCATGGGCTAAGTTTAACGGGTTAACCCGTAGCATGGATTAGTCCTTTTTCATTTGTCTTGAGTTTTTCCTTTGAAGGTGCACTCTAGGGTTCCTCACCGAAGCTTCAAATTGAGCCAATTGATTGAATTTTTCAGATTTTTCAGTGAATTTCTAATAGCTATGTACGGATCAAGAAGGTAAGTTTACCTAATTCCCTTTGGTTTGATAAAATTTAATGCTTTGTTGAAGAGGTGAATTGGGCCTTTTGTTCTGTTGATGTGTTTTTCCGCCTTATTTTCCCGATTTCATGTGTTTTAATTGAATTTTGTTGTTGATTTAGATGCGCGATTACTGAATTGCTCGATTATTTGATCGACTACTGTTTGATTTAAGCTAAGTTGTGCGGAATTTTCACTTTTGATGCCTCACCTGTGTCGGAGTTCCCTAAATTACACTACTTTTGGAGCATTCGTCAACACAAGTTGACATTTTTGAAGAGTTAAGAGCAACGTAGTAGTTAAAGAACCATGTAGAGAGATTTTGGATTTGGTCATTATTGGTTTACACTTTTGTAGAACAAAGGATTAATTTAGTAACTTTACAAGATGAATTATTCTTATTAAATTTGTCAGGGGTTAGCTCAACTGGAAAGGTTGAGGGACTCGTGTCCAAGGTACGAGTTTGAGCTCTAAGAGAACTAAGTTCAATGTGTGGAGAATGGTTTGCATCATCCCAGAGTATAAAAGAGTGATTTGGCCGCCCAAAAAGTTGTCTCGACACGGATTTCTCGGACATAAAAAAAGAAGTTCAGACCATCAACAGTTTGAAATTGGGATTTTAGACTTAATTGATTGACCAAAAGAAGAAGATCATACCATCAATTACTAGTTTGGAGTTGTGATTTGAGAGTTAATTGATTGACCGAATTTAAGCCTGCATGTAAGGCTGTAACAGAACCCTCCGCCCAAATGAAAAAAGAAGGCCTTTCTATCTGGTGGAACGGGAAACTTGAGATGTTTTCATGTCCGGCATTTGAGCTTTAAGATTCCTTAATACAAGGTATTACTTCATGAAATAATACCTTGTATTAAGATTCCTTTTCTTTTTCGACCTAAGAAGTGTAAAAACAAAACCTTCGACTTTTTTCAGTTCTCGTCGTTATCCGACCTTTAAGGGGTTGATGATAGAGTAATAACATCTCTTTCTCAACATAAGAACCTCATAAGTGAAATGTTTGAATTTTTAAGTTCACATAGTTATCACGTTTTTAGGTTATTGGTAACCAATGCAAATTTCCTGATCACTGGATAGTTTAAGTCTTTAAGATACCATATTCGTTACCTACATAGTCGCGTAGGTAGACTCTCTCCTGTGTTAATGATTTTAGGGCATTTTTCCCCTTCTGCCTGAAAGCTGGAAGAGTTTTTAGTTCTATGATGGTCTTTTGATGTGGTTACCTGGTTATGTGTGCTATTTGGATGAATTTGTTTCTGCCGCTAGAGATTTTGAACCATAAAAGGACTGAAAGTATCTCATTTCTTGGAAAAATTGTTCTTTCTTTTAAGTTTATTCTTTGAGCATGGCATAATACCGAGAATGTGTCTTTTAGTCAGTACTCCCTTCCTCCGTTCACTTTTACTTGTCCACTTTGGACTTTACACACCCCTTAAGAAACAATGCTCAATATGAGGATTTTACCATAATGCTCATATTACTTGATGTTTAGTGTAAGGTTTTGAAAACTGATTTTGGGATTAAGTAACTAATGCTAAGGGTAAAACATGAAAAAAATTAATTGTCTTTTCATGATACGTTAGAAGTGACAAGTAAAAGTAATTTTTTTTTTCGGAATAGTAAAAGTGAAAATAGGGAGTATGTTCATTTCTGTTCAATGATGTAATATGTGTTAATTTGTTCTTATATTTTTTGGGATGCATGTGAAATGTTGTGATTTCTTTTTATAGAATAAGTGGTATTGGAAACTAGGTTGTAGGAAAAATATGGGTTGGGTTTGGTTTTATTAACAAGGTTGAGTGGGGGATTTTTTTTCCTTTTTGGGTATCATAATTGAAGGGCAATGTTGGGGAGCGGGGGGGTTTCGGACGGGTACGAGATTGGCTCAAAGAGACCAAGAATGATGGAATCAAATCCCTACTTCGCAGTGAGCAGCGGTGCAAGCAGGTATCACCAGCCTTATGGCTATGGCAGCGGCAGATTTCAGCCTTCTGGATTTCCTGTTGTTCGTTTGAGGGGTCTTCCGTTCAACTGCACTGAAATTGACATTTACAAGTTCTTTGCTGGCCTGGATATTGTGGATGTTTTCCTGGTCAACAAGGATGGGCGGTTCATTGGGGAGGCTTTTGTTGTCTTTGCTGGTCATATGCAAGTTGATTATGCTCTTCAAAGGGACAGACAGAACATGGGGAGGAGATATGTGGAAGTTTTCAGCTGTAAGAAAGAAGAGTATTACCAAGCTGTAGCTGCTGAGGTGAAGGAAGGAGGTAAGGATTATGAATATCGTTCCCCTCCATCTCGACCAAAGAGGTCAGTGAACAAAGATGATATGGAGTACTCTGAGATACTGAAATTGCGAGGTCTCCCATACAGTGTTAGAAAAACAGATATTGGCAGGTTTTTCGGTGAGGAATTTAATGTTAAACCTGACAAGGTACACATTGCATACCGCTCTGATGGAAAAGCTACTGGAGAGGCTTATGTGGAATTCACCTCTACTGAAGAGGCCAAGAAAGCTATGTGCAAGGACAATATGAAGATTGGATATAGGTATATTGAACTATTTCCTTCTCATCCAGATGAAGCTAGCCGAGCTGAGTCAAGGTCACGACACTAATGCCAAATACTTCTGCAATGTGGAGCATTTTTAAGCATCACATGTTCTATTCACCTGTTTCTATAGTGGATTAGTCTTGCACTTGTTATAGATTGTCTTCTCTGATTACTGTCATTACTGTATGATGATTTTACGTCCCCGTAAGTATGTTTTTCGAGACATTGATATGAACAGGTTTATAGTCTCTGGTTCTCACTCTTGGCTATTTCTTTAGTTTTGATTTTTGCTTAATTTACTTTGATTAGTGTCATTGTGTGATTTTTCTTTTTTTTGTTGGCCTTGGGTGGTATGGTAAGATGGTTGTAAATTCTCCATCTTTAATCAGAAATCTCGATCAGAATCTAGTAAGTGCTTTATTTCCCTAGTTAGTGTGTAGTAATAAAGAAAAATGAAGTTTGATGAGTAAAACACATTTATGGTTCACTTTTCAAACCTCTACAAAGAAAAAAAGATATGTTATATAATATAGATATGTAACAATTTTTTTATTTTTTTTTTAAAGGTGAAGCTTCTTATGACATTATTATTTGTTGAAATTTTTGGCATACACATGATATAATAAGATTTGCTTTTTTCTACTGAGTGGAATTTGCTTTAACAATGGAGTAGCAAGTAGAACTTATTAATTATAAGTTATTTTGTGGACATTTGAGTGGAAAAGGCATCACTTTTTGACTATATGTGTCATTAAAACCTCTAACAAGATTGACTTATTTGAATCTTCTTCTCGTTTAATAGCTGATTTAGAGGTGAGTTATGTAGTATTAAATTATGTATAACTTCAATAGCCACCAAACTATCAAGGGCTTGTTTGATAGGAGGGATAAATGATATAAAATGAGTTTATTACATGTTTGAAAACAGAATCAACTTTGTCTAATCCAAAGTAAAGAGGCCACCTATAAGGAACTTACACTCAAATCATCATTAAGTGCAAATCTCACATCTTTTATCCTATGAGGTTTTCTTGTGTGAANTATATAGGACTTCATTTGTAGAGAAACTTGTTATACTTAGGATTACAAACTTTAATTAGTTACTACTTATTTTTTTCTTTCTTTCTAAACTAGCAAATTGGAGTTTGCTACGATTGACTAAATCTGAATTCGCGTCGTATATAGGAATCACGTAAATGTACATAGGATTACAAATTTAAATTAGTTGCTACTTGTTTTTTTCTAAAATAGCAAATTGGAGTATTCTACAAATGTGTCGTATATAGGGACACATGGAAACACGCCATACCATTACAAACTTAATTAGATGCTACTTGTTTTTTTCTAAAATAGAAAATTGAAGTTTTCTATCGTTAACTAAATCTGAATTCGTGTCGTATATAGGTACTCATTCGTAGAGAAACACACCCTATCCAGGATTACAAACTTAATTAATTGCTACTTGTTTTTTCTAAACTGGCGAATTGAAACATTCTACAAATGACTATATCTGAAGTTGTACCAAAATTACAAACTTAATTAGATGCTATTTGTTTTTCTAAAAATAGAAAATTGAAGTTTTTCATAGTTGACTATATTTGAACTCGTGTTGTATATTGGACCTCTTTCGTAGATAAACGCTACCAAGATAGCTCTATTAGAAATAATAGTTGAATAGAGCTAAATAAGCAAAGAAAAAACACCCTTAGAAATATTTAAATAAGCACATAATTAAATTTTTTTAAAAATAAAAAACACTTTCAAATACTAAAACAGTGGAGTATATAATTAAAAAGATCACTAGTTATCACTAAACATAACATATTAAGGTACTCATTACCATGAGTTTGACATTATTCATCAACATATTCTAATTTCAATACTTTTTTCAAAAGTTGATCTAATTTTTTGTCCTTCATCAAATATTGTCTTGGTAACTTTATATTTAAAATATTTAATTATAAGATCATTTACAATATTCAAATTGATTTCACTTAAAGCTCGATAACACATTATCAATGTTGGTGTTGATTGTAATATTTATTTGTCTTTAACTTTTTGTGTGCGTATATGCGTGTGCGTGCGCGCGTGTATATGTGTGTCCGTATACGTGTGTGGTATGCGTGCATGCGAGCGTGTGCGTGTCCGTGCGTGCGTGCTTGTGCGTGTAAGCGTGCATGTACGCATGTGCGCGTGCGTTGTTAAGTTGTTTTCTATTTCCTTTGATCACTAATAATAAAATAATAAATTGGTATTACCTATTCGGTAGAGAAAGTATATGTCGATTTTTTGACTATTGTATTGCATTATATTTTATACTGATTTTTTTGTTGAGTTGATGAAATGATTGCAGTACTGATTTGATTTGATGCATCTAAAGTATATTGTGATATTATTAGTAGTGTAACTATTATTTTATTTTTTTTAAAATACATGTTTTAATTGTTGTGTCCATGTATTTTATTCTGCGAAATAAATACTTGTATAAAAAGAAACTTTTAGGATATATCTCGTTATCAATTTTCTAAAAAGTTAGTAATAATAGCTTGATACTTATATGTTTTTGAGCACTGATCACTAATTTAAGTTGAGTTTGCTTGCATTCAAAGTTGTTGTTAGTAAGATTGATGGTGGGTGCCCTTATGGCTCAGAGAGATTATGGATTACGATAATAATTTTTTGATACGTGTTTGATAAATATAAAAATAGTGTTGCATTGGGTATATCAATAAAGTTAATATTAGTTAGGTAGGTAGGTAATAGAACCATTCGTTGATAAATACGCCATATAGTTAGTTGTTTTTTGCCTTTAAAACAACAAATAGGAGTTTTCTACAAATAATTATATCTGAATTTATATTGTATATAGGATCACATACGAAGGAAAACACGCTCTACCAAGATTACAAATGTATTTAGATGCTACTTGTTTTTTTGTTTCTAAAAATAAAAAATTGAAGTTTTCTATCGTTGGTTATATTTGAATTCATGTCGTATATAAAACCTCATTTGTAGAGAAACGCTCCCTATTCAGGATTACAAACTTAATTAGCTACTACTTGTTTTTTCTAAAATAGCAAATTGAAGTTTTCTGTTGTTGACTATATCTGAATTCGTGTCATATATAGAGCTTCATTCAAAGAGAAAACACTCATTATCCAATATTACATATCAATCCAAATTTTAACGGACCGAAATCATATTAGCATTCTATAACTACAGTTTGCATTGTTGCGAGCACCATATTTGTATAAATTGCAGGCAGACATCTCGTTTGTATAAAAGTGCAGTGATTGTATATGTATATCAGTTAGATAATTGTATATATGTAACTTCTATGTATATGCATCAATGGTTGTTTTTGTATATTTGCATATAATTTGAACTTGTATTCAATTGAATCGAAATCAAACATTTGCATATCGAATCTCTCTCCCGCTTTATACAACACAAATTATACATTGTAATTTGTATAATTTGTGTTTGTATTAAATAAAAAAGTGATAAAGGCAAAAGAGAACTCATAGTGAAAGATCTGTTTTGATATAATTATAAATGTATAAGACGAAAATATATGTATTTATATTTATATATACAGTTTTCTTTCGCTTTATACAAACACAATTTATACATTTATGTTTGTATAAAGGGAGAGTGACGAGCGAAATTTATGGGGAGAAAGACGAATGTCAAAGTGCTTGCTACATATTATAATTAAATGAAATTATAGTTATAACTTATAACATTTAATTTGAATTAATAATTTATTATTTTATACAATTTTTCAAATTAATAATCCATCTAAGTAAGCGGATTGACGAGTCATAATTTCATGGGCTAAGTTTAACGGGTTAACCCGTAGCATGGATTAGTCCTTTTTCATTTGTCTTGAGTTTTTCCTTTGAAGGTGCACTCTAGGGTTCCTCACCGAAGCTTCAAATTGAGCCAATTGATTGAATTTTTCAGATTTTTCAGTGAATTTCTAATAGCTATGTACGGATCAAGAAGGTAAGTTTACCTAATTCCCTTTGGTTTGATAAAATTTAATGCTTTGTTGAAGAGGTGAATTGGGCCTTTTGTTCTGTTGATGTGTTTTTCCGCCTTATTTTCCCGATTTCATGTGTTTTAATTGAAATTTGTTGTTGATTTAGATGCGCGATTACTGAATTGCTCGATTATTTGATCGACTACTGTTTGATTTAAGCTAAGTTGTGCGGAATTTTCACTTTTGATGCCTCACCTGTGTCGGAGTTCCCTAAATTACACTACTTTTGGAGCATTCGTCAACACAAGTTGACATTTTTGAAGAGTTAAGAGCAACGTAGTAGTTAAAGAACCATGTAGAGAGATTTTGGATTTGGTCATTATTGGTTTACACTTTTGTAGAACAAAGGATTAATTTAGTAACTTTACAAGATGAATTATTCTTATTAAATTTGTCAGGGGTTAGCTCAACTGGAAAGGTTGAGGGACTCGTGTCCAAGGTACGAGTTTGAGCTCTAAGAGAACTAAGTTCAATGTGTGGAGAATGGTTTGCATCATCCCAGAGTATAAAAGAGTGATTTGGCCGCCCAAAAAGTTGTCTCGACACGGATTTCTCGGACATAAAAAAAAGAAGTTCAGACCATCAACAGTTTGAAATTGGGATTTTAGACTTAATTGATTGACCAAAAGAAGAAGATCATACCATCAATTACTAGTTTGGAGTTGTGATTTGAGAGTTAATTGATTGACCGAATTTAAGCCTGCATGTAAGGCTGTAACAGAACCCCTCCGCCCAAATGAAAAAAGAAGGCCTTTCTATCTGGTGGAACGGGAAACTTGAGATGTTTTCATGTCCGGCATTTGAGCTTTAAGATTCCTTAATACAAGGTATTACTTCATGAAATAATACCTTGTATTAAGATTCCTTTTCTTTTTCGACCTAAGAAGTGTAAAAACAAAACCTTCGACTTTTTTCAGTTCTCGTCGTTATCCGACCTTTAAGGGGTTGATGATAGAGTAATAACATCTCTTTCTCAACATAAGAACCTCATAAGTGAAATGTTTGAATTTTTAAGTTCACATAGTTATCACGTTTTTAGGTTATTGGTAACCAATGCAAATTTCCTGATCACTGGATAGTTTAAGTCTTTAAGATACCATATTCGTTACCTACATAGTCGCGTAGGTAGACTCTCTCCTGTGTTAATGATTTTAGGGCATTTTTCCCCTTCTGCCTGAAAGCTGGAAGAGTTTTTAGTTCTATGATGGTCTTTTGATGTGGTTACCTGGTTATGTGTGCTATTTGGATGAATTTGTTTCTGCCGCTAGAGATTTTGAACCATAAAAGGACTGAAAGTATCTCATTTCTTGGAAAAATTGTTCTTTCTTTTAAGTTTATTCTTTGAGCATGGCATAATACCGAGAATGTGTCTTTTAGTCAGTACTCCCTTCCTCCGTTCACTTTTACTTGTCCACTTTGGACTTTACACACCCCTTAAGAAACAATGCTCAATATGAGGATTTTACCATAATGCTCATATTACTTGATGTTTAGTGTAAGGTTTTGAAAACTGATTTTGGGATTAAGTAACTAATGCTAAGGGTAAAACATGAAAAAAATTAATTGTCTTTTCATGATACGTTAGAAGTGACAAGTAAAAGTAATTTTTTTTTTCGGAATAGTAAAAGTGAAAATAGGGAGTATGTTCATTTCTGTTCAATGATGTAATATGTGTTAATTTGTTCTTATATTTTTTGGGATGCATGTGAAATGTTGTGATTTCTTTTTATAGAATAAGTGGTATTGGAAACTAGGTTGTAGGAAAAATATGGGTTGGGTTTGGTTTTATTAACAAGGTTGAGTGGGGGATTTTTTTTCCTTTTTGGGTATCATAATTGAAGGGCAATGTTGGGGAGCGGGGGGGTTTCGGACGGGTACGAGATTGGCTCAAAGAGACCAAGAATGATGGAATCAAATCCCTACTTCGCAGTGAGCAGCGGTGCAAGCAGTTATCACCAGCCTTATGGCTATGGCAGCGGCAGATTTCAGCCTTCTGGATTTCCTGTTGTTCGTTTGAGGGGTCTTCCGTTCAACTGCACTGAAATTGACATTTACAAGTTCTTTGCTGGCCTGGATATTGTGGATGTTTTCCTGGTCAACAAGGATGGGCGGTTCATTGGGGAGGCTTTTGTTGTCTTTGCTGGTCATATGCAAGTTGATTATGCTCTTCAAAGGGACAGACAGAACATGGGGAGGAGATATGTGGAAGTTTTCAGCTGTAAGAAAGAAGAGTATTACCAAGCTGTAGCTGCTGAGGTGAAGGAAGGAGGTAAGGATTATGAATATCGTTCCCCTCCATCTCGACCAAAGAGGTCAGTGAACAAAGATGATATGGAGTACTCTGAGATACTGAAATTGCGAGGTCTCCCATACAGTGTTAGAAAAACAGATATTGGCAGGTTTTTCGGTGAGGAATTTAATGTTAAACCTGACAAGGTACACATTGCATACCGCTCTGATGGAAAAGCTACTGGAGAGGCTTATGTGGAATTCACCTCTACTGAAGAGGCCAAGAAAGCTATGTGCAAGGACAATATGAAGATTGGATATAGGTATATTGAACTATTTCCTTCTCATCCAGATGAAGCTAGCCGAGCTGAGTCAAGGTCACGACACTAATGCCAAATACTTCTGCAATGTGGAGCATTTTTAAGCATCACATGTTCTATTCACCTGTTTCTATAGTGGATTAGTCTTGCACTTGTTATAGATTGTCTTCTCTGATTACTGTCATTACTGTATGATGATTTTACGTCCCCGTAAGTATGTTTTTCGAGACATTGATATGAACAGGTTTATAGTCTCTGGTTCTCACTCTTGGCTATTTCTTTAGTTTTGATTTTTGCTTAATTTACTTTGATTAGTGTCATTGTGTGATTTTTCTTTTTTTTGTTGGCCTTGGGTGGTATGGTAAGATGGTTGTAAATTCTCCATCTTTAATCAGAAATCTCGATCAGAATCTAGTAAGTGCTTTATTTCCCTAGTTAGTGTGTAGTAATAAAGAAAAATGAAGTTTGATGAGTAAAACACATTTATGGTTCACTTTTCAAACCTCTACAAAGAAAAAAAGATATGTTATATAATATAGATATGTAACAATTTTTTTATTTTTTTTTTAAAGGTGAAGCTTCTTATGACATTATTATTTGTTGAAATTTTTGGCATACACATGATATAATAAGATTTGCTTTTTTCTACTGAGTGGAATTTGCTTTAACAATGGAGTAGCAAGTAGAACTTATTAATTATAAGTTATTTTGTGGACATTTGAGTGGAAAAGGCATCACTTTTTGACTATATGTGTCATTAAAACCTCTAACAAGATTGACTTATTTGAATCTTCTGCTCGTTTAATAGCTGATTTAGAGGTGAGTTATGTAGATATTAAATTATGTATAACTTCAACTAGCCACCAAACTATCAAGGGCTTGTTTGATAGGAGGGATAAATGATATAAAATGAGTTTATTACATGTTTGAAAACAGAATCAACTTTGTCTAATCCAAAGTAAAGAGGCCACCTATAAGGAACTTACACTCAAATCATCATTAAAGTGCAAATCTCACATCTTTTATCCTATGAGGTTTTCTTGTGTGAAATTATTGGTTTCTTAACAAATCACTCGATATAATAAAGTTAGGTTTTTGTATAGTAATAGCTTAATTATATTAATGCTATTTAGAGGGACAATAACGAAACACTAATTAAATAAAACTCACTCATCAAATGTGATTTATAAACAAAGTTTGAAATTTTCAAATATATACACCAACATAAAATATTACGTCACGTATCCCAATATATAATATGAATAACTTACTAGATCACATATTAATTTTATCAACATGTTTTTTTTTATTTCACACAAAACACTCCTTTTTTTTTCCTTCAATTTTTGCTAATTTCTTTTGTTTGCAAAGTCCTTTTTTCTCCCAAGAATTTCAATTCTTTAGGCAAAAAATGTAGAAAAAAAGAAGAAGAAAAGTTGACTGAACTTGTTGTTTTTTTTTTTAAAAAAAAAAGCAATTGGCTTTTCTCTTTTTTTCTTTTTCAGTTTGAAAATTTTGATAACAAAAGTAATATAACTATTACTCAATTGACCAAACTTTTTTGGTCCAACATAAGTTGTGAACATAGGACTGCTTGACTATATCATCGTAGATTTTAAAGTTGAAATTTTAAATTTTAACATTTTAAATTTGTGATTTTTGAATTTTGAAATTACGTATGAACATGCATATAAATATTTACGACCAAATGCTAGCTAATACAATATTTTCTCCATACTTTTTCTTATCAAGTATATCTATTACTAGGTGATTAGTCTAGTTTTAAGAAAAAAATTATTCCTATTATTTCATATTAATGTCTTAGTTTGTATAAGGATACTTTTTATGATCGTAATGTCTGGATCAGTTTCGACGCAACTTAACTAATTTCAGGAAATATTCCTCATCAGCAATAGATACCAGATAAAATTATCATTCAAAGCTAAGATAGATGACAATAAAAAATATTTAAAGATGTGTATAGTGCTAAATTTATGCCATTTGAATCTTTATATCATGTAATATAAAATATTAAAAATTATTATTTTTTAAATTAAATATGTATATTTTTTTTTTGAATTAAACTGAACAAGAAAAGCAATATAATACATTGAAATGGAAAGAGTAATTTTAAAAATGCAAAATGGGCATATAGAAAGATTCATATATTAGGTGATAATAATATCATACAAGAACAATAGTCAATTTTTTTTGCAGTTTAATAATTTTATAATGTAGTCAATATTGTTTTTTTCTTCATAAACAAACAAAATAAATTAAAGAGCACCAACCTATGACATGAAAATTGGAAGGGTGGCTTGAATCTTGAATATAAATATTAATTTTTTTTTTGAAAAAAAGTTTTTTTTTTAAAATCAAAATATGAATATATATTTTCGTATTTTAGTATCTCTCTATTTATGTGCTACATGATTTCAATTTCTAATTATAATAATATAAATATATAATTACTTTTAATAATAAATATTTTATCTGAAAAATAATTTTTCAAACACAAATTCAAATTAATCGAGATCGTAATCAAAATAGATATGAAGACATATCTCATGCTAACAAAATAAATCATTTACACATTAGCCAAATGTTGAAATAATTGACTCATTCACTTTTTTGTTTCCTAATTTACTATATACACTGAATGACGTCGACAGCTAAATGCTGTTTTTTTTAATAAAAAAAGTCCACATTCCACACCTAAATTAATTTATTTTATTTATTTATTGAAAAAAAATTAAGTTAATGAAAAAAAAAGAGGTCCAATTCTTAGTGATTAAGTCAAGAAATATAAATGACTAAACCTAGGCAGTCATCCATTTTAATAATTAATTAATGATGAAGAAGAAAAAAAGATTTAATATATAGTTTATATAAGTGACAACAAGATTTAATATATAGTTTATATAAGTAACAATTGACTTTAGTAAATAATGATAATAAATATCTATTAATATAATTTAACAACTTCAGTTCAAACTATATATTTAGATTTATAACTTTACTTAAAAAATTATTACTCGAAAATATAAACTAAATATTTATGTTGTTATTATTATTACAATGATAAGTTACAGATACACAGAGAGAAATGAGAAGTCCAATAAACTATCGATTTTAATATTTTTTTTAAAATATAAACAAAGAAATGTACTTTTTTCCATTAATTTTTTATTTATTTATAAAATATTATATTTTATAATCCTAATGGCACACGCACTAGTTTCATCCCTTTATTTTTCAGTGCCTATATAAGTATTATTTTTGCTAACTTTTGTTAAAATTTTAAAAGGATATCTTTTGTTCAACTTGTACTATATATATAGTAAAGTTTCAAAGGGATATTATTTGAATAATCATCGATAAGAGTAATTGTGATGGGATGTAAATTTTTTAAAAAAAATTTAGTTTTTTTTTACAATTTAAATTTTGAAATATTTAATAATATATTTACGTGAGCAAATTCAAATATAATAAAAAATTATAAAGCAATAGAAAAATAAAAAGGGAAAATGGTAAAAAATATCCCTCAACTTTGATTTATTGTTTAAATTTATCCTCGCCGTTAAAATAAAGTTAATTTTACCCCTCGCCGTTAAAATAAAGTTAATTTTACCCCTCATGTTACTAATTTCACCAAATTTACCCCTTATTAGACGGATTGACCCAAATTTACCCGAATTTACCTCTTTGACATATTTAATGGAGATTTGAGAGAATGGGTAAATGGGTATAGGAGATTTGGAAGAATGGGATCGGGTTATTTTAAATGATAGGGTTAATGGATTAAAATAAGGAATAATTTTTTAAAATAAAAATCGGGTCAATTTGGATCAATCCATCTAATGAGGGGTAAATTTGGTGAAATTAGTAACAGGAGGGGTAAAATTAACTTTATTTTAACGACGAGGGGTAAAATTAACTTTATTTTAACGGCGAGGGGTAAAATTAACTTTATTTTAACGGCGAGGATAGATTTAAATAATAAATCAAAGTTGGAGGGTATTTTTGACCCTTTTCCCAAATAAAAATAAAATAAAATCATATAATATAAGCAACTAAATTTAAGAAGGAGAGTTGTTAACTAAACTTGTGGTCTACTCTTTGCTATGTGTCAATCATCTAAACCTCAATGGTCAAATTAGTCTAATAAATCATAGTCCTTCCGTTTAAAAAATAATGATCTAGTTTGACTTGAAACGGAATTTAAGAAAAGAAAGAAGACTGTTTAATTTTGTAATTATAAATTAAAGTTATGTCAAATGTATCAAAATGTCCTTTAATTTTGTGGTCTTAAACATGCCACGTGGAAAGTTAAAGTTAAAATATTGCCAAAAAAGAAAAGAGATAATTCTTTTTGAAACATACTACAGTAAAAAAAAAATAGGGACATTTTTTTTAAAACTAAGGGAAACAATATATATTCACATTTATTCAAATTTGATTAATATTGACTTTTGCCAATTTTATGAATTTTAAAGCACATGCTAAATGCATCATGCAATTCAACAACATATTGTTAGAATTTTTTTAGACAAGTAAATTATGATATATTTTAATTGAGTCTTTAAGTATAGATATAATATATATACTATTAGATATTTTTATATATGTGTAATACATATTCTCAAATGCTTGTTAACTAAATAAGTTAGTTATATAAAATATAATATCTTGATATCGTATCAATTAAAATCAACTTGAATGCTTGAAAGAGGCGATATATTATAAATAGTTATTTTAGTTGATTTTTGAAGACGCAACAACTTTTTTTAAAATTCAAACCGAAACTATATTAAAAAATAATAATTTCTGGAGGCTAAAAATAATAATTTCGTGTTATTAAATATTATATAATTGAAATTTCTTTATCTTTAATAAAATATTTCAAATTTGAGTGCAAATATCAAAGTAGAAATAATTTCTACATTATATAATGCAAATTAACCAAACTTTAAAGCAGATATCAAATACTTCCTTCGTTCGGTATTATTTATCATGGTTTCTATTTTTATAGTTAAATTATAAAAATTTTGACTAACATTTTAAAATGTACTTTTTATCATATTAATATACAAAAAATTGCAATTTGTAGTACTTTTCATAAAGTTCTAGAATATCTAATTTTTTAAATTTAAAAATCGAATTAATGTGATCTAATTTAACCTTAAAAATTAATCAAATTGACTTTTAAAAAATGTAACATGACAAACAATATCGGACGGAGGGAGTATGAAGTGAGAAAACAAAAAAGAAAAACAATATTTCTTTGGTACATACACAACACTTCTTAACATTTTCTAAAAAAGCAAAATTATTTTTTAGTACTATCAATTCTTGGAAAATTCCACCAAGAAAAAGTTTTTTTTTTAGTACTATCAATTCTTGGAAAATTCCACCAACAAAAAGTCTTCCTTTTCCCTTTCATTGATATGATAATATATTAATTAATATCCTTTTTTTCTTGCTTTCTATTTCCATTCTTTTTCTTTGTTCCTTTGAACTCTTTACTTTTTCAAATTTAATTATGTTACTATTAATATTGAAGTGAAAGGGATAATTTAAAGTGTAGAAATGGGGAATTGTTTTGGAGCTAAGCTTTCTAACTCTAAATCTAGTAGTACTTACCCTAGCTTCTCAGCTAGACCATCTACTCCAGGTACTTTTTAATTTCTTCTTGCTTTTTATGCACAAATTATGCATCTGTTGTTCATAGTATTATCTATTAGGTTTCAATTTGTTTGTTTTGTGGGCAAAAAAGTCTGAAAAATATTTTAACTTTGATTGAAATTACAGTTACGATATCAAGCTTACTTTATGAAGAACCTTTTATCCTTACACTATTTAATACTGTATTTTAAATGTAAATATATGCTCACGTGGATATCATAAATATTGCATCATTATAAATAGTAACGTGTCCATGTGAGCATATTTATACGTTTAAAATACACTATTAAATAGTGGAATGGTAAAAGGTCTTTCATAAAGTTTTATATCAATTTCAATCAAAGTTGAAGTATTTTTCAGCTTTTGTTTTGTTTTGATATGACACAGGGTTTAAGGTAGTTAAAAAATAATTTTTAATCTTGTGATTTTAAATATGTTTGTTGGAAAGTTGGAATTACATAGTTGCTAAAAAAGAGAGTAAATGTTAACCGTGTGTAAATAGTGTAATTTGTCGTCCAAGGGTTCATAAGGATGTTGGATGATAGTGTCACGATTTTAATAGAGGGGAGTTGGAATATAAAGAAGTAAATACATGAATGAGCGAGACTGAAAGAGATTGAACATAATATATGATTACCTATCTAGACAGTGTAATTTTTCGGCGAAGGGTGGTGCTACTGGTGATGTGTTTGATTGTGGACAGAGTTAAAAGAACAGATTTTTTGGCATATAACGAAGTTAGAACTTGTTGTCTTAAATATATCGTGTTTCTGTGGTTATGAGAGCATGTTGTTAAAGGTAAAATGAGAAGTTTAAAGTTCATTAATATAGAAAGTTGGAAACTTTTTTTGGAACATACTAATTACTAAGAAGGAAAGAATGTAATGCACAGATGTAGTAACTAATTCTTGAATTTCTCGTGAACGAATTTATTGGACGTCTTAGTTCTGTTAGTGCTTAGTTTCTATTTCGAGTACTTGGGGATTTCCCCTTTTTTCTTGTTTTTGTACTCCCTCTATATCATTTTATATGACGGTGGCCGGTGTTCAATGATGGAGTCAAGATTTTCACTAAGGAACGTCAAAATAAACACATAATGGAGCCAGATGGACTCAACATATAGTGTATATGTATATACATTTTTGGCACATAACAAACTTAGAACTTCTTGTCTTATTCTTAAATATATATGTATCACATTTTGTATGGCTATGAGAACATGTCATTGCTGGAGTTTGTAAATATAGAAAGGTAGACATTTTATCGGGAACAGAATAAGAAGGAAGAATGTAATGAACAGAACTAGTAACCAACTTTTTTCTCGTGAATGAGTTTGTTGGATGTCTTAATACTTGTAATTATGGATTTTATGTTTAGCTGAGAGTGAGAAGATTCGAATTATAGATTTACATGGTAGTTAGTATATGTGCAGATACATCAAAGAGCTACAGCAATGGCGTTGGCTATTCGGCCACGAGTGGCAGTATTGGATGTAGTAATTTCTCAGCTGCTGCAAGTGAAGATATATGTTTGAACGGAGAGATATTGCCGATTCCAAATTTGAAGATTTATAGTTTTTCTGATTTGAAGTTGTCCACGAAGAATTTCAAGTCTGACTCAGTTTTGGGATTGGCGGTTTTGGGACCGTGTATAAAGGATGGGTTGATGAGAAGACGCTTGCTCCGACTAAAGCTGGCACTGGAATGATTGTTGCCATCAAGAAGTTGAACTCTGAGAGCACTCAAGGATTTGAAGAGTGGCAGGTATACAATTGAGATTTTCGATACAATGATAAAACAATTATTCTTTGGCACAAATTTCGACTCTTTTTTTTTATCGAAGCAGCCAATACTTTGGCCTTTTCCCTTTTACTGAAAATGCTTTGAAATGCACAAATGTTGAGCTAACGGTTTGTAGAGTGAGTGAGTAATTGTCTTGAGTAGTTGTTGACAGGGGCAAGAACAGGTACGGCGAGGGGGTTCATTTGACCCTCCTTTAGCGGAAAATTACACTAGTAGATGTTGAACCCCATTCGGCTTCGTAGTTTGTCTACTTCTTCATATTTTGAACCCCTTACGTGAAAATTCTGGCTCCACCGTAGTTGTTGGTTAGGCAAGGCCATCAAAAAAACTACGATGCCTACTATACTTGCTTGATACAATTGAAATAACTAAGAAAATAGTAAAATGTGTATAGTTTAAGTGAATGGTTTTGTACATATATGTAATACATTATACGAATTTTCTTCTAGAATCGATACTGATTGGATTTCGGTTGCTTAATTTGCATATTGTCAAGTAGAAACTTAAATGTTGGATTTGCTAGTTCACAGATTACTGATTGATCTTACATTTGAGCAAATTTATCTTTCTTGGATTTGCTTTCTCGAGATGAGGGTCTATCAAAAACAACTTCTCTATCTTACCGGCTCTTCGTGTCCAGCTTCAGAAACAAAAAAAAAATCCCTTTTACAAAATTGATTCCTATTGGATGGAGTTATGGAGATAAATTTCAAGCTAGATCATGTTTTGCTTTGTCTAGTATGTTCTTTGCTGCTACCATTTTTTCCCCGAAAATTTCAGTTTGTATAGTTATGCATTGTATTTGTAGTAGGAAAATATCCATGTGATATTTTTTTTTTTTTTTTTGTTTAGCAATCTTTTGGTTGCCAGTTATTGTGATCTATGCTTTCAAGTTAGATTCTTTAAATAATGCTCATAATCCGTATCGCTTAAAAATGCAGTCAGAAGTGAACTTTTTAGGAAGACTTTCGCATCCTAACCTTGTTAAACTACTGGGATATTGTCATGAGGACAAGGAACTGTTACTCGTTTACGAATTTATGCCCAAGGGGAGCTTGGAGAACCATCTATTTAGAAGTAAGAAGTTAGTGTTCGAAATTCAATAAGATCAAAGCTCGAATAGTTATGTGGTGCGCTGACCTTCAGCTTGTCTGCTTTGTAGGAAGTGCCGCTATTGAACCGCTTTCTTGGGACTTGCGGCTCAAAATTGCCATAGGAGCAGCACGCGGCTTAGCTTTCTTACATACATCAGAAAAAAAAGTCATTTACAGAGACTTCAAAGCCTCAAACATACTGCTTGATGGGGTAAGGTCTGCTTCCTTGTCGTTTTATTTGTTCGGTGAATTACCTATTGTGTTACTCCTGCATTTGAACATTTACAAGTACTCATGTAGAAGGGGAGTCTCGGTGTAACTGGTAAAGTTGTTGCCATGTGTGACCAGAGGTCACGGGTTCAAGGCATGGAAACAGCCTCTTGCAGGAATGCAGGGTAAGGCTGCGTACAATAGACCGTTGTGGTCCGGCCCTTCTTCGGACCCGTGCATAACGGGAGCTTTAGTGCACCAGGCTGCCTTTTACAAGTACTTGTGTATTTCATGAATATCATCTCTGCTTCTAGTTTCATGTTTTGACAAATTTTCGTGAAATGTTTCTTTTTCATTTGTTATTTGGCCATTCGTTGAAACTTCCTGCTTTGTACCTTTTGCTTTGTAGAATTACAATGCAAAAATATCAGATTTTGGCTTAGCTAAACTGGGGCCTTCCGGTAGTAACTCACACGTAACTACTCGTGTTATGGGCACATATGGTTATGCTGCTCCAGAATATGTTGAAACTGGTGAGCACTTTCTTGATCCTTTATTATATGCGTCTAATCTAGAATCTCCATTTGGCGCTCTGAGAAAAAACTGCAAGCTATTTTAACCAAAATCATTCTGAATTATGGTACTAAGTTGAACGGTTAGCTCTGGCCTTGATCGAACGTTGCTTTGGGGTGTAATCGGAGCGATGACCATAGTGCTTTATGAATTAGTTGGTTGATGAAGTTCCGCTGTTTTTAGATTCGTCGTCTACTTTCAGTTCAGGACCATAAATCTAAAGATGTTCTAACAACTGATTGTTCCTATATGTCAACCAATTAGCACACTAGCTTCTCTGTTGTTTATTGCCTTCCGTTTTTTCTCCTTTTTTCATAAGTGATTCGTGAATAAACCCGTTGAACATATTCCAAGATTTCCAAGAAATGTTCAAATTTTACATACAACTACAACAACATACTCTGAGGAAGGTAGTGTGTATGCAGACCTTGTTGAATCGTAAATTGAACAACAATAGTTTTTCTTCCGAGTTTGACCAATCTGCTATAGTATCCTCTTGCAAGTATAGATACATAGAGTTGGGAACTAACCCCGGTAGAAACAAAAGCAAGACATCGGAAAGCATTTGCAGTATTACTCCTTTTGTTCCGACGCTCTATCCTTTTTTATTCGTTCCAACAATTAAGTGGGGTCTGAGGAGAGTAGAGTGTACCCAGACCTTACCCCTACCTAAGAGGTAGAGAGGTTGTTTCCGATAAACCCTCGACTCAAGAAAAAACAGTTCAAACCAGTCTAGATATAAGAAAAAACAGATAGTAGCAGAACAGTAGCACAACAAAATAATACGATAAATGAAACCGAGGGAGAATATATGTTAATGGGGATTGTTTTTTCATGTTAACAGGTCATCTATATGTAAAAAGTGACGTGTACGGATTTGGAGTGGTCGTGCTCGAGTTGCTGACTGGTTTACGAGCACTCGACACCAAAAGACCAAACGGACAAGAGAAATTGGTGGACTGGGTGAAACCAATGCTGTCTAACAAAAGGAAGCTGAAGACCATTATGGATGCTCGAATGGAAGGCCAATATTCTTCAAAAGCAGCAACACTTGCTGCTCAGATTACTCTAAAATGTCTAGAGGGAGACCCAAAGAATCGACCTTCAATGAAAGAAGTAATGAACGTGTTGGAACAGATCGAAGCCATGAAGGAGAATCCAAAAGAATCGAAAAGCAAATCCGAGCATTCTTCATCTCATCGTCATAGACAATCTCCAAGAAGTCGACAATCACCTCGTCAGACAAACGGCCAAGGATTCAGGTCAGGATCTGGAAAATGACAAGTAGAAATTGGCCTTTATAGAGCTATGTGTGTATAAATTTCATTCTTTTCTCATATAGTACAAGATCAAGTTAATATTGTTCACCATCATTTTTTCAACTACAATTTTGTATTGTATGTCACTTCTGTATTGCATGGCATCACTGTTATTGTAATTGATCAAAGGTATTCATAGACTGATTTAGCTACTGGAAAACATGGTGGTGGTTATTATTATTTTTAGATATAATGATCAAGAACACATTGAAAATCACTTTTTTCATACCTTACCTATCAAACACCTCAACGTTGTTTCCTTTTTCTACTTGAACGATGGTACATAGATCCAATGTTTGGTATCCACATTGAAACCTGGCTAATTTGAATATGTGCCCACATAGGGGGAATGAGCGATCTACCAAGGATTGGGGCTCGAAATCAAAGTCCCCTGGAGGAGCTCTGGTATCCACATTGAAACCTGGCTAATTTGAATCCGCGCCACATAGGGGGAATGAGCAATCTACCAAGGATTGGGGCTCGAAATCAAAGTCCCTGGGAGGAGCTCTGATATCCACATTGAAACCAGGCTAATTTGAATCCGTGCCACATAGGTGGAATGAGCAAGCTACCAAGGATTGGGGCTCGAAATCAAAGTCCCCGGGAGGAGCTCCATCCACAGCACCACATCTTTTAGTCGTACATTGCATGGCTTAATTATTTGTAATTTGTTATAGGTGCTCCTAGAAAGAACTAACCCTCATAACAGTAAACAAACTTGTATTTTGTTTTAAAAGTTTTTCAAATCATACACTATATGCTAGTAATTTTCAAGTCAAACTCATCTTTGGTGATGAAACATCTTGCTACCCACCATACATTTCATTTCAACTAAATAAAGACGATTAAAGACTCATTCAACTAAATAATTGAACAACATCCATATAAACACTGAAACACATTATGCAAGTTTTTGAATAATAACTTCAGTGAGTTGTGATATATGACAACTACTGAATATTAACTTAACGTCCAGAAAATCTCTTGCGGCCCATATAATGTAAAAGAGCTACCAGAAGAAACGGGAGTTCGAACTACTTATGGGACCGATTTTAACATTGTATGTACAGACAACTCGAGAACTAGATCTTCCATCAGTTTACTTTAGTCCAAGTGAAACAGAAGGGGGGGGGGGGACAAAAGACGAGACGTTAGTTCAAAAATTGAAATCTTTAATATTTATTTCAAACAAGATTTGACGCTGACGCTCCTTGTGTCCAAAATCAATCAATTTCATCAGACCCCATCAGTTGTGTTGTCTTATAGAAGAGAGACTAACACTATTGTCCAAGATTTCCAAGAAGTCGCTCTACGGCAGCATGAACATTGCCACCGGAGGCAGTCAGTGCCCGGATATTTTCTTGAGTGTCAAAGAAACCCATTTCTTGTAGTTGTGTTAGCTGAGTAGCATATAATTCCTCTGGGGGCACTGCAACAGACATCAAAA
>CM040620.1:2767175-2784639 GCA_022817965.1 Solanum lycopersicoides
CATTTAAATAATTATAATAATGCCACGTAAAATCGAACAGAAGATTATACTTAGATATATACCTGTTGAGCATGTAGCAATAATAAGTCCCTCTAAATGTAGCTCTGGCTTAAGTATTTTTACAACTAGCCATCCAAGAATTCCTCCAATTAAAAAAGTTATCCCTATATTAATAGGCATAAACCACCTGATAGATAATAATCAACAAGTTTAGATATCGATTGGGTTGACTATATAAATTTTCACAATTTTGACTTATTTAAACAAAATCTCTGATAGATCATAATCACGTATCCTCATACTAAACGAGCTATGAGGGTTGGTATTCCCTCGTTTCAATATGATGTATCAGAGTTTGATCAAATTCAAAGTTTTTTTTATAAAAAACGATGATTTTTTAATCCTATAATTTTAAATGAAAATATGTATAATATATCAGGATATTTTTAAATTTCGTAATCATAAATATAATATGGATTAATCATTATATTAAGTTAACGAGTTACTAATAAATATTACCATGAGATGATGTCGTCCAAGGTGACAGTCTTAGTCAAACTTGCAAACGTTATGGGGTGTAAATACCACAAACACAATCTACATAAAACAAAAATTATTAAAAAATTAATTAGCTAAAAAATTTTTAGCGATAGATTAATTAGCTGAGGATTACTAATATCATAGCTAATTATATAGTTTCTAGTGGTGCATAAACTATTTTACAAAGTAATATTAACATATATTTTAGGGAAAATGCACAAGTACCCCCTAGATTATAATCGAAATTCCAGAGACACATCTTAACTATTCTAAGGTCCTATTATCTCTCTGGACTCTTTTTTTTTTTTTGTAATTTTGTGCACCTTTTTTACTTACGTGACATTCAAGTATCTCCACGCACCTCAATTGCGTGGAGTCACGGAGAATGTCACGTAAGAAGAAGATGTATAAAATTACAAAAATAAATAAATTCAAAGGGTAATAGGACCTTAGTTTAGGTCACGTGTGTCTCTGAAATTTTGATTATAGTGAGGGAGTAGTCGTGCATTATCCCTGTACTTTGAAAAAATAATGGAAAAAAATATATCTTACTTTGTTAAGGACTTTCGAGTATCAGAGTGAAAAATATTGAAATAATTAGTTGCCATTAAAGCACCTAAAACACTTATAAGAAGCATTTGTAATATTGGCATAGATGCCACCTCAAATAATGTCCAAAACTCCATCTTTCTTCTAATTTGTCAGAAAATTCTAACAATATAATTATATCTTTATAGAAAGATAAAGTGTGATATCCTGAAAAAATAAAAATAAAAATAAATTAATTAAACTAAGAAAAAGAAAATTAATAGAATGGACAAATTCCTAAACTAAGGCTATACAAAAGAATAATAAGTGTGAGTTCAGAATTTAGAATAAATAAATTCAGAATAATTAAGTTGTAATTTTATTGAAAGGGACAAAAGATATTGTAGCACTTATGCTCTTTCTTTTCTTTTTAACTAAGTGGAGCATATATGCTTAATATATATTATTTAACAGTGGCGGCGCCAGGATTTCAATAAGGTTCGTAGAAATAGATACACGGAGTAGCCGAAGAGGGTTTGACATCTACTATATATACATAAATATTATATTAACATGCATAAATAGTATAATTTTCCGTCGAAGGAGGTTCGAATGAACCCTTGTACAAGGTGGCTCCGCCCTATATATATATATATATATATATATATATATATATATATATATATATATATATATATATATATATATATATATATATATATATATAGGAATAAATGAAATAGATCAATTATAATATAATATACTTCTCTACTATATATACATAAATATTATATTAACTCATAAATAGTATAATTTTCCATCGAAGGGGATTCGGATGTACCCCTTGTACCAAGGTGGCTCCGCCCCTATATATATATATATATATATATATATGAATAAATGAAAATAGATCAATTATAATATAATATGCTTCTCTCCACTAACAAACTCCATCTAAGGTGTAAAGTAATATAAAATACTTTATTATTTTTGTGTAGTTGAAAATTAAAGTAAGAAAATATAATTTCAATAAAAAGTATAATATAATTAGTTAAAAGTTGAAATAATTTTTTTAGTAAAAGTATAACACGATTAGTAAAATAAATCAACTTCAAACAAAAATAATGAATTTAATTGTAATAGCAAGATACATTCTTTATTTATGATTCATATGTTTAGGACTTTAGGTGAGCAAATAAGAAAAAAAATAATAGAAATTATAATCACTAGCTCACATAAAATCTATAGTTTTTTCTCAAATATATATGAAAAAAATGTTTGGCTAAGAGTTTAATTATCATTAATATAATATTGACTTGATACTAGTATGGTAAGAACTCATAATACATTTCAAATCTTAAATGTTATCGTAAAATCTAGAACATAGACTTAAAATCTTGAATCTATCAAAGAAATTCAAAATACTCCTAAATTCAAAATTTTATTTTAAATTATTTATAGAATTCACTATTAACCAATCCAAAAAAAAAAAAAAAAAAAGAAGAAGAAAAAATGGAGAAGAAACAAACCTTGAATATAAATGAGAATAATAATGAATAGAGTCCTTTTATAGAAGAAAAAGAAACTCTCAATGAAATAAATAATGTAAAAACTCTTTAAGTGAGTTGTGAGCGCTCAATAATATTAATCTGATTTCAATTTATCTTTAAAAAATATGCTTAAATATATAATTTTAATTTTGAAATGTTATTTTCTAACTCGATTTTAAATAGCATCATATATTTTTAATGCTCAAACCCTCTAATATTTAAAACGTGAATTTTTTTTTTAAAAAAATAATAATTTATACCTCTTATAATATTTAGAAGTCGCCAAAATCACTCAACTTAATTAACTTATTTGGAATATTCAATCAATTTTGCTCTTTAAACATAAAAGTAATATCTCAAAATCGATAACTACGGAATTTTATAGATGAGCTACTACATACTATTACGAATTAACTTTTTCACTTTATTTGAATTTTTTGAACTTTGAGCTAATTAAAGACGAAGACAAACTATATTTAATTGTTTAAATGTATTTTTTTTAAAATAAATGTGATTTAAATATGAAATCAAATATAAGTGGAATTATTTTCGTATAAAAAATGAAAAATAAAGTTTTTTTTTTTAAGAATGTGTATATAGTAAAAGTGAAATAAAATTTCCGATATTTTTCAAGTTATATTTAAAAATTTACATATTCAAACACCTGATTTTCAAATAAAATGATAAAAAAATTTGGAAGAAAATAAATATAAATTTCATGGCCAATGGATTCTTAAGATGTATTAGATGGATCCCATGTGAAATGACTTGTCTCATGAATTATGATGAAATATGAATCATAGAATTCACCATCAACCAATCCAAAATAAAAGGAGAAAAATCAATAAAGAAAATCAGAGGCAACTTTTTTATATATAATCTAAACGACAAATAAAAAAATAATATTGCCAAGTCAATAAAAATATGGGGTGTTAACTCTTGAGGGATACATGGTCTCTTAGGATAACATCAGGGGTAGGGCTGTTCATTGTTATGATTAACAACCAAATCAAACCGCATTCCGAACCAAACAGATTTAAAAAAATTGATATTTGGTTTAGTTTGATTAGGTTTTGTTTTTAAATTTTTAAAATCGATACTATTTGGTTTAGCTTTGGTTTTACGAAAAAACAACCGCAAAAATAACTAAACCAAGCTGATAAATTAGATATATAAATTTTATAAATATTTATATATTATTCATAAGTAAATTAAAATTTTTTTGTTAAATTTTAAATAACTTAAGCCTTTAACTGTACCATTTTCTCAAGCCTAATACTTTAGTCCAAATATAACAATATGAAATCCAAGTCCATCAAAATTCATTTTAGTCCTTATATAATAGTCACACTTTCTTTTAAATGAATCACTTTGTTCGTGTAATGATAACTCTAATATTACTGAATTGCTTGACTGAACTGAATTAACTTTTCTGTAGATTGTTCATGTACTTGGTGTTTATGTCTATCAAGATTCGTACGTCCTCAAAAAATTATTACTTTCAAATCGAATAAACCAAAAAAACTGAACCAAACCGTCAATAACCAAACCGATGGTTATTTTTTTCGTTTGATTTGGTTTGGTTATATGAATTTAAAAAACCGGTTAGATTGGTTTGGTTCTAGTTTTAATCAATAACCGATCCAAATTGAACCACGAACACTCCTAAGCAGGGGTATTTTTTATCTCAAAATGTAACGAAGGTTATAAGTGATCTATTTCACATAGTTCAGAGGCAATTTTGTCCCTTTTCCGTATATTTTATCAAAAGACTCTAAAGTATTTATGTTACATACAACAATAGTAAATGAAGACATAAATACAATATATTCTTATATACATTATGGAATTGTTTGATAAGATATATAAGAATAATACTAAATAAGATATATTGATAATATCATGATATTATCTTTTCTTTTGACGGTTTATTCATTATATTAAACGAAAAAAAGTAATATATAAGAATTGAAATGTTTAAAATTAAATATAGATCTACCCCGTCAATAATCCTATGTAATTTCAATACATACCGAATTGGCAAAACAAAAATAATTAAAAAAGAGTATATTGAAATAAAAAATGACATATATTTTTGATAGAAAAGTGATGAACTTCAAAAAAAAAAAAAAAAAAAATTGATTTATAATTTTTTTTATTCATCACTAATTATTGGTAAGTTTTAAAACTTTATGTACTATGAATTTACACCTTACAATCATTTTTTTATATACCTCTGAAACTCATCCCAAAAAATCTTTTTATTTTTATAATGCATAAATTTTATATTATTAGTACTACAACTATTCTGAAAAGTTACTGTAAATATCTTGAATTAATTAAGAAAAGAAAAAGCTTATGCACCATACTGGAGTCTGGAATAAAAAGTTACTTTTTATTTAAAAATTGGATAATGCCCAAAAATGTTATAATTAAAGCAAAAGTGAATTCATGCTACTAAAAAAAAGGAAAAAAATAATTTATTATATTAATGTTAGACCACTTATAATGTATTTGGCCAAATAAGCACTACAAATTCTTTATTCATACGAAAAGTTACATTTCAGTTTTCTTTTCAAAAGTTAGATCCATCTATTCAGATCTCTGGATCGTTTGATAGTTAAATAAAAAAGATTATTATACGAAATTTAATAAGCATATATAACAGAAAATTATATTATGTTTGATTGATAACTTAAAAATTCGCATAATATATATATATATATAACTAACGAAGGTATTTATGTCATATAATATACATGATATAAGATGGAATAATAAATACGTGAATAATCGATTCCTACATAACTAATACTTGTACAAAATAATATAGAAAAGTTCGATCCATCGATTCAGATCTCGAGATCGTTTGGTAGTTGAATAAAAAAAGTTATTCATATTTATATAACTTATACAACGTTTTTTTTTCCCGTGGTTTCCGGTTATCGCTTTACGAAGCCGACTAGCTGTACCCATCAGGTCCCACTGTTTCAAAGCGGGTGCACCACGGTTAGTTTCACGGGGCTCAAGAGACGCGGCCGGTTTGTAATGCCTCCAGTGGCCTTGCTGGGGCTCGAACTGGCGACCTGAAGGACTTTGTCCTCAAACCTTTATCAGCCGAGCTAGCCCTCAGGGTTATACAACGTTTGGTAGGCATATATAAAAGAAAATTAACATTATGTTTGATTGAAAACTTAAAAATCTGCATGATATATATATATATATATATATATATATATATAAAACCCTAGGTAGCTATTACATGAGGGATAATAGCGTTACTAAACTTAGCAATATATTGATAGTATCTTCATGATATACAAATTCGTTTTTCTTGCTACAAATTAATAACTTGAACTTTTTCATTATTGCCTCTTGTTCACAGCATCATTAAATTAATTAAATAGCAGACCAAAAAAAAAAAAAACTAAAGGAAACTGAGATTTGTAGAAAATTAGATCATTTTACAAAAAAATAAAAATGCATGAGCATGCAGTATAATTAATGTTGTTTGATTGACATATTAAAAATTAAAGGATGATCTTATCTATGTTATTTGATTTTTTATGTTGTTTCTGTTACTTGTCTATATAATTAGTTGAGGAGTTTATATCATCGTGACTCTTGAGTTAATCGTTATCTTAAAAATTTGAGTTTGATACTGAAACTCTTTCATGTGATATCACAATCAAATATAATATCTAAAATCACTAAAAAGTTATGAATTTTATCATTAATTCGCACTTTATATATAATAATCAGCTTGATGTGTTACTTTATTATTGTCTCCACAAATTGATGTTAAAGTCAAGTACAATATCCATAAGAGAGAACTCCTTTACTATCATTCTTCTTTCTTTAATCAAATTTCTCAGATTCGAGATTTTGATATAAAAAATAATATTGTTATAAGAGAGCATTTCTTTCTTAAATTGGCCTTACACGACACAATTCAGGATTAGTTGCGAAGCAGTTCCCCTATGGCTACCCTAATGCAAATACTTGATAGAAAATCAAAAAAAACTTATGTAATCTCATGATATTTCGATAGAGGCAAATTTAAATTTTAAATTTGACGAATGCAACCTTTAAGATTTATAACAATGAACTTATCGACACTTCATACTAAAATTCCTATTATTTAGAGCTAGAAACTTCGCTAGAAGCAAAATAGAAACGAAAATTAAGATGGAGCAGGATATTGGGCCACATGAGCTTGGGCTTAGAGATGGAGCTGGATATTGGGCCTTAGCTTTTGAAGCCCAAGATGAGCTGGTAAGTTAGATATTGAATTTTTGATATCAAATTAAAATTGAAATCGAAATTTTTGATATCGTGGTTCCAACATAATAGTATTTGTTATGTATTCTAAAATATTTTGATATTCAATATTTTTAATTAATATCAAAATCATTTTGTATTACATAATTTCAATATTAATTATGTTTAATATGCATTTTAAAATCTTAAATATAGTAGCAGATCATAAAATCATATGTTTTATCGTAATACTAACAAATTTATTTACTTGCATTGTCCCCATACAGAATTGTGAGAGATTGCCTATGCATGATTTTAAGAGAGATAAGATATAACGAAAAAGTATTTGAAAAGTTGATTAGATAGAACATGTGAAAATTCAGCTTATTTCGAATCTTAGTTGGGAGGTTTCGAAGGGCACAAAATAGGGAGAATTTTAGCCAGATAGTTAAGTGTAGTCTCGCTTATCATTTTGTATCATTAGTAGTCAAACTATTTATTCTTGTAATTTCTTATCCTTTGAGTTTAATTATTATTATTATTAAATATAATTATAATGATAGAAATTGTACGTGCGGTAATTTTTAATTGTAGTGATTGATGGTGATGCCATTCTGTTAATGATGATAATAGTGGTAGTTAGGAGCATTCACAGTTCAAGTAAAAACTAATTCAAACCATAAAACTATATAATTAGATTTTTATTTGATTTGATTTTTACATTTTTAAAAATCGATACTTTATATTTTTATTTTATTTAAAACCCTCCGAAAAAATAATCAATCTTAAACAAACAAATTATATTTCTCTTTATAATTATATATATCTAATTGGAAAGAAAAAAAAGCAATATATGATGCATTTTTTTTATTTGTGTAGCCATATCGATAGCTTATGCATTATTCGGCAAGTCTATATTGTTCAGTACATTGGATTCGCAAACAATATAATTAGAAAGTAAAAATATAATTACAGTACATACATAAAAATTATAAAATCCAAAATGGCACGAGGATAATTTATATTCTTTTGAATTTTTTTCATAAATACTTTTTTAATTTCATATTTATTGAATTTGCGAGACAATACTAATTTAAATCATAATTTCAATATTGTCATTTATGAAATTATAAAATGAAAATTATACTTATTATGTCCACTTTTACTTGTCATAATTTTTCCTTTTAGAAGCAAATTATTGTGTTTGCGAGACAATACATACATATTAAGAATATCATTTTAGAACACAATTTAAACCATAATTTTCACTATTCCATTTATGAAATATAAATCGAGTAATATATTCACTCTGTCCACTTTTAATTATCATAATTTTTTTAAGAGTAAAACTATAAGAACTTTAACAAACATTTTACGATTTATTTTTCGTCATATTGATATGTAAAAAGTTGTCAGTTATAGTACTTTTCGTGTAGTTTTAAGTATCTAAATTTTTTTGTTTAAAATATCGAATAAAATATCTAATTTACTTTAAAAATTAGATAAATTAACTTTAAAAAAATATAGCATGAATACAAATAATATTTCATTTGATTTGTTTGAATTTTGACGGATAACCGACCCGACCCGACCCGAATACCCTACTCGCATGATTTTAATGTTACTCACATTATTGTTATAGGATCGATCCTCCATAAACCCTAAACCCTAATTTTTTTGCTACCTTCTCTGTCTCTGTTTCTCCTCTGCTTCTCTCTAGCTTCATCAATGGCAATGGGGGAGTTGAAAATCTCAGAGATGCGTGACCTAACCCGTATAGAACGCATAGGGGCACACTCTCATATCAGAGGTCTTGGCCTCGATTCTTCACTCGAACCTCGATTAAGCTCTGAAGGTATGGTAGGTCAAATTCCAGCTCGAAAAGCTGCCGGAATCATTGTTAAAATGGTTCAACAAGGTAAAATTGCGGGTCGTGCACTGCTACTTGCGGGTCAACCAGGAACCGGGAAGACAGCTATAGCTATGGGTATGGCTAAATCGTTAGGGCAAGAAACCCCTTTTGCTATGCTTGCTGGTAGCGAACTTTATTCACTTGATATGTCGAAAACTGAAGCGTTAATGCAGGCTTTTCGTAAAGCAATTGGTGTGAGGATTAAAGAAGAAGCTGAAGTTATTGAAGGTGAAGTTGTGGAAGTACATATTGATAGGCCGGCGGTGGCTGGAGCTGCGTCGAAAACAGGGAAACTGACATTGAAGACTACTGATATGGAGACGGTTTATGATTTGGGGGCGAAGATGATTGAGGCTTTAGGGAAGGAGAAAGTACAGAGTGGGGATGTTATTGCTATTGACAAGGCTTCTGGGAAGATTACGAAGTTGGGGAGGTCGTTTTCGAGGTCGAGGGATTATGATGCTATGGGACCTCAGACTAAGTTTGTACAATGTCCTGAAGGGGAGCTGCAGAAGCGCAAGGAGATTGTTCATTGCGTCACACTTCATGAAATCGATGTCATAAATAGCAGGTACTAATTTGCTACTAATGTTATGTGTTTATGGAAAGAAATGATTTTTTTGATTCCTTGTAGCTCGATTATCATATTGTTTGGTTGTAGCTTCTGTTCTGCTAATACTATATGTTGTTTTGTTATTATCTGTTGATTCTTGTACTTCCGTTACTTCTTTTTCTGGACTGTTTTTCCTTGAGCTGACAGGACGACATGGGGTGTGTTGTTCGAAAGGAATGATTTAAATTTATCTATGATTGATTACTTAATTGTTCCTTTCTGCATTACCCTCCCTTAGGAAATTGTTCTTTAAAAAGTTGGGTTTCTTTTCAACTCATCTATTAGGTAAGGAATACGAATAAGAATAAGTTAGTGTCAACTGCTACTCTGTGCTGTTTTGTTATTATCAATTGATTCTTGTGCTTCTGTTCCTTCTGCTTTGGAGTGTTTTTCCTTGAGTCATGGTCTATGGAAACAGCCTCCTTACCTCTGTGGTAGGTGTAAGGTCTGTGTACACTCTACCCTCCCCAATCCCCACATTGTGGGACTACACTGGGTATGTTGTTGTTGGAATCGTAAGTGTTCTGTCAAAGGTTTTTGAAGTCAAGCGCAGCACCCCAAATAGTATTATTCCATTCATCTCCTATAAGATACTTTTTGCTAAGTTAGCTATTTATGTTATCATAAAATATTATGCTGGTAATGCACGGGGATACAATGAGTATTCATTTAGTAGCTTTTCTTGGTGATCATTTGACAGGATTGGCTTCAAAAACAACATTCATGTTTGTAGTAAAATGTTGCCAAAAGAATGAATGAGGTGTGTTTTGACTAGGAACTGACATGACTACTTCTTTTTGGCTAATCCCTTCACTCTTGGTGAACTGTATTTTAACCTCTCTTTTCTGCATTATGTTTGGTTGGTTTTTGAATTTTATGGTAGTTTTTGTTTTGCCTCATTGAGGGGGGGGGGGATGGACTATAACATTTGAATAGGAGACTGATCTTCCTGTGTGCTGAGATTGATAGACTACTTTTAACAAATATTTATGTTTGTTACTAGTCTTAGATTTTGTATCTTCCTCTTTCCTTTGCCTTTTCTCCGCTTCAATTCAGATTACTAGTGATGCCACTTGCCATCCGCAGTTTCATGTCTTTCTTATTTAGTGTATTTGCAAAACTTTTAAGTTTCATGCTTTGAGTTTCGGAGTTGCCTCTGAAAACATCTGACATCTTAAAAGAATCTCCTTGTTTCCTACTTCACTAGATTAAATATGTTAATCAGCTCATCTCAATTTCAGAACACAGGGATTTTTAGCACTATTTACGGGTGATACTGGTGAGATTCGTGCTGAAGTGAGAGAACAAATAGATACCAAGGTTGCAGAGTGGAGGGAGGAAGGGAAGGCAGAGATTGTGCCCGGTGTCCTCTTCATTGACGAAGTACATATGCTTGACATCGAGTGTTTCTCTTTCCTAAACCGAGCTCTGGAGAATGACATGGCACCTATATTGGTTGTTGCTACAAATAGAGGCATTACTACAATCCGGGGAACAAACTACAGATCCCCACACGGGATTCCAATTGACTTTCTTGATCGCCTGCTCATCATCTCTACACAACCTTACAAAGAGGAAGAAATTCGCAAAATCCTGGACATCAGATGCCAAGAGGAGGATGTAGAAATGTCTGAGGATGCAAAAGTTTTATTGACCAAGATCGGGGTGAATACTTCTTTGAGATACGCCATCCATCTTATCACTTCTGCAGCATTGGCCTGCCAAAAGCGCAAAGGAAAGGCTGTTGAAGTGGAAGATATTACTCGAGTCTATAATCTGTTTTATGATGTGAAGAGATCCACACAGTACTTGATGGAGTATCAGAGCCAGTATATGTTTAACGAAGTGCCAGCAGGAGAGGCCGAAGAAGATGAAACTGCTGCAATGGTGTCCTAAAACCTTCTCGACTTGAGATTCAGGAGATTGCAACTTAGCTTTGGCCAAGTATGTAGTTACCTGGTTCTTGTTTGATGATTTCTTCTCTTTCATTTATGTTTTCTGACCTTTGTGTTACTTGAATATAGTCCCCTCCCCCCGGTTTCCTTTTTCTCGTTTACTTATCAGTAAAAAAGTGCTTAGCAATAGAATTTTTTTTGAAGTAATGAATGGAAATGTTGTCAAATGAATGCATATAGTTCAAAAGAAAATGAATACCACACCCAAGGGTGTGGCGTAGTGGTCAACAAAGTCGGTTGAGAACCATGGGGTTTCAAATTAAAATAATTCCAGCAGAGACAAAACACTATGTTATTTCTTTCCCATAGAGTTAGCTTGTATCTATTGATGTTGTTGATGGGAGGTAGCAAGTATCCTTTGGAGTTAGTCGAGTTGTGTGCAAGCTGGCTCAGACACCACGATTATCAAAAAGAATATATGTTCACGGTTCTTGGTTCTTGGTTTAATTGCATTGAATGTTCTCTTTTCCCTTTTGTTTATGAATTGAGTTTTGTTGATTTCTACCTATGTTGCTCGGATTTTCTAAAAATGTTGTCTTGTATCAGATTGGGGAAAATGTGAATGTTTTAGGACCTATAGTCCAATTTTAAAGGTGACATCGTTTATAAAAATTCTCAAGGCACAAATTATGTCTTTTTTTTTTTTTTTTGTAAATCTCAGCAAATATAATCACTATATATTTTGTGTATATATTATAAGTTGATTATATATTAGTAATACACTTATTATATTATATATAGTGAATATGCATCAATTATGACTTATGAACGATGACGTATAGGCTGCTAAAATCTCTTAAGATATTGTCACATGTTGAATGTATGGTTTTAGTAGTCCAATTAAAAGCAATGAAAATAATTGGATGTGTCATTTCCCATGCTTTAGAAAAAGAAAAATCTTAGCTTTATTTTGTTATATCATATGATATATGATATATCAACTTTTTAAAATTTAGACAAAGATAAGATATAACGATAAGAGGTAAAAGATTAATATAATGATTATTATGTACTTATATGCATTGCGCACACATATATTCTTTCGTTTTAAATTATTTATCACGTTTCGATTTTTGAGAATTAAATTATATGAAGTTAAAATAATTTATGAAAGTTTTTACGTGACATGTATTATCATTTTCATTTTAAGGGAAACTTACATAAATATACTATAATAAAAAAATATTTATCATTTATGGCAATAATATTTCTTTTCACTTGATCACTTTTAATTCATTTATAATACAAGTTTAATTCATGTTACAAAGAATAATTTTTTATTCACATATAATATAAATTTTAATGATAGATAATTCATTTATCACACATTTTAATACACTTTTAATACAATGCGTCAAATTTTTACCAAACAAACATAATATATTTTAAAAAATAATTATAATTCATATATAATTCAAATATATTGCATTAATAATTCACTTTTTATTCGTATTGCAGATTTAACATAGTATTGCTATAAATGGTAATAAATAAAAAGTATTGCTAAAATTAATAATTATTTATTAAAATATACCAATTCATGTAATTTTTCCTAATTTTAATCACTAAATTATCTACGTCATCTGATATCATGATATATCAACTATTTATTTATTTTTAGTTTTCATTTAGGCAAAGATAAAAGGTAAATGCTAAAGATTGTAATCACAAATAGGCTTAGTCTAATATCACCACTTATATATAATCCTTTTTTATAGTCTAATCAAACTATTAAATTATGAGAGATTTTATTCATGTGCACTCGACAACGAAGGTAGAAGTTTAATTTTATGAGTTTTTTAATTTAAAAATATTAATTTTGAGTGGTAATAACTCGGTTCTATATGTATAAATAACTTTTGAGTTTGACTTGATTGTAAAAGTTAGTTCAATGGATGTAGATTGTCCAAATTATTTTAAAGAAACCATTCATTCGTTAAACAATCGATGTTGGACTCTTCACCCTCTCCCAGTAACACGTTCAAAGAATGAACATTTAATGCATGCAGAGTTTAATACGAGGATTCAATATTCAAAATAAGAATTGATTTAATCATGCTCTGATATCACGTAAAGAAATAAATCTTGGGCTTAATTCAACTTTAAAAGTTAGTTTAACTCAACTTCAAATGCATCTTGAAAGGAGGATTATCTGAAGACAATATAACTGTTAAAAATATTATAATTATTTCAAAAAATTTAGTTACTTTGAGCCAAAGTAAAACATTTAAAATGTGATCTTTTTACTACTTTGACATCCAACTTGGTCACCAAGTATTGCTCTACTTGGTGCCAAAGTATTGATTTACTTGGTGACCAAGTATTCTTGGTACGAAAGTAATCCCTTTATCTTCTCTACTCAATATGACGTTATCAAAAGATGAATTAAGTGAGAACAAATTACCAAAAAATAATACAAAACCTTATTTTTCTTTTCTAATTTTATTTTTATGTATTCTATCATTCTCTTCTTCCTTTCGTCTATTTCTTCTCTCTTTCACTTTTCTAATCTTACATCTCTCTTATTCAAAGCTTAATAATTTACTTGTTTTATTGATAATTTTGATTTTAAAAAAATATAATTTATATTTAAAATTTAAAAAAAAGTATTTCACAACAGTCCAATTCATTTTCGAAATCAAGTCTTCATAATTTTAAATTCGATAATATCATTCTAATTTCTATTTTTTTGTGTGTCTTATGTTTATTATATTTTTTATTTGATATAGTAAATAGTGTTTAAAATATTTGTTAGAATTTAATATGTTAACTAGAAAATATGAATTCAGTCATTCAAAACTTAAGAGAGAAAAAAAAATCGATAACTTGATAAAATCATATAAGTAGAAGACAATATTCTAATTGAGATACTTAATCAAATAAAAAGACTTGATTATTTTTCAAATGCTTACCTTACTTATAGAATAATGTTAACAATTGTTATAATAGTCGCCTCAGCAGAAAAAAAAATTTCAAATTTCAAAATAATAAAATTTAACAATTGTGTTTGTTAACCATTGTGTTTGTTAACCATGAGATTAGTAAAGAAACAAGTAATTTAAACTACAGAGTACGTCTCTGCAAATTGATCAAGACAGAAACCCCGGCATAGAAAAGATGTTCGTAAAACTTAACCCTAATCGGGGTGTTTGATTTAGGTCGATTATACTATTTATCGACGAATTCAGATTTTATAAGAAATTGAGTACAGAGAAGAGGAGAAATAAGAAAAGGGTAGAGATCATAGAAGAAGAGAAATATATAAATATATATTTTTAAAAAGAATTAACAAATTGCTCAATTTGTGCAAGATTTCTATTTATTGCAATAAAAGGATAGCAAATACTCACAATTCACGACTCTCGTCACTGCCGCTGCCGCCGTGTTCGTTCATCCCACTTTTATAAGTTTACTAGTTTATCACAGAGAAATGAAAAGGAATAGGATTTTTATGTTTTGATTTTGACATTTCGTATAGGGATGACTATGGGGCGGGGCGGGTTTAGGCTTGCGCGGTTTGCGGGGCAGGTGGGTTGATTTTTATGAAAGAGATTCTTTGCGGGTTTGCGTAGGGGTGTTTAAAATTGAACCGTAACCGATAAATCAATCAAAAAATTGACTTATTAGTATTGAATTATTGAATAAATGATTGAAAATGAATTAAAATTTTATAATTAACTATTCAATTTCCTTATCGGTTATATCATTAACCCGTTAAGAGTTACCATACTTACATTTCTATTCTAGTCATCTCAGCCTTATTCAATATTTTACCATGGTAATAGTAATTATATATTTTTCTTTTGTAAGTACTAATTCTTAAAGACTAAAGACGTAAAGCCATGAAAACCTATTTACTTTTCTATAATTATCAATTTTGCTTTAAAAAATAGAGAACAAGTCAACAAACTTAGAAAAGGACTTAGGATATGTACATGAAAAGTCTGCATCTATTTATAGAGTCATTTACAAAGATGCTTCCATTGGGCGATGAAAATGGGAAAACTAGTTGAAAAATCTAGATCAATTTTTTCATTTGATGTTGTTACCGCTTAAATGTCATCTTCTTTTGTAAAGGTGTGTTCATAAAAAAGGTATCATAGATATTAGAGGTTAGTCTATACACAGAAGCGGCGGGATATAGTTGAAAAAAAGTCCTTGGTCTTAGGCCTATTATTTTGGGAGGGAGGGGGGGTTGCATTTTTTAGTTAATTAGATAGGATTAAACTTTTTTAAAATATGATTATTACTTTTTACCTTTCCCATCAAAATTATATGTATTTCTATTTTTTTTCTAATTTTATTTTTATATATTATATCCTCCTCTTTTCTATTTTTTTTTTCACTCTCTTTTCTAATCTTACATTTTTCTCTTATTCAGAGTTTAATAATTTACTTATTCCATTAATAATTTTTAATTTTTTAAAAATATAGTTTATATGTTATATATGGAGAAAAATATATCGCAGTAGCTCAATCCATTTTCAAAAAACAAGTCTTCATAGTTCTTGAATTCGATAATATCATTCTAATGTTTAATATTATTTTTTATTTGTGTCTTATGATTATTATATTTTTTATTTGATATTGTAAATAATGTTTAAAATATTTGTTGAATTTTAATATGTCAACTAGAAAATATGAATCTGGTCATTCAAAACTTCAAAGAAAAAGAAAAGTCTTTAACTTGATAAAATCACAAAAAGATGCTCTTGATAATTTTTTGAAAAACAATGTTAAAATTAAATTAAAAAAAGGTAAGGGAATGCTCTTTAGAAGAACAAGTCACTAACTCAGTTGAAGTTGAGTTATATAATCATATAAGGGATAATTGTATATAATAGCAAACTAATAACCTGAAATAAATGGAGTAGCTACAATTTGATTTAATTGGGCTCTATAGCAAACGTTTGCCAAAGTTTGTCAGTCGCCTCTCTCCCAAAAATCTCGCTCACCACTCTCCCATTCTCGCTCGCCACTCTCCCTCTGCTCGCCTCTCGCGCTTTATACACAGAAGTGTATAAATTGTGTTTCTGTTTTGTATAAAGCGAGAGAAAATTGTATATACACATGCAAAAACATATATCTTCGTGCTATACACTTAATTATACAATTTACAAACATTTACTTCGATTCAATTGTAGACAAATGCAAATCTTATACAAATATTGCAGCGACAAAGGCCAATGAATTATACAATTGCAGTGAAATATAATTTTCTCTCGCTTTATACAAGAGAAGTGTATAAATCGTGTTTCTGTTTTTGTATAAAGCGAGAGAAAAACATATATCTTCTTCCTATACACTTATAATTATACAATATACAAACATTTTACTTCGATTCAATTGTATGCAAAGCAAATTTTATACAGATATTGCATCCAAATAGGCAGCGAATTATAAAATTGCGCATTATACAATTGCAGTGAAATAGGCCAGCGAATTATACAATTGCAGCGAAATAGGTCAGCGAATTATACAATTTAGGCCAGCGAATCATACAATTATATATGTATAGCGAGGCCAGCGAATTATACAATATAGGACAGCGAATTATACAATTATATATGTATAGCGAATTATACAGTTATATGTTTGCTATGGAGCGAAATTATGCAAACTTTGATATAACATACAAATATGAACTTATTGTTTGTTATATGTGAAAGTTACTCATGATATAAATCAAAAAGAAGAAGTAGAGAAAATTAGTGAAAAATCGGATGTAGATTTCCAAGAAAATCAAGAAAGATTAAGTGGTTTGGCTATATTATCAATTGCAAAAGAATTATTAGAAGAGACTGACTACACAAAAATTATTAACAACTTCGCATATCAAAAAGTTAGAAAAATAGATATAAAATAAAAACATATATAATTTTTAATTTTTTTTAAGGCCTCTAGTTTGATTTTGGCCTTAGGCCACCAAAAGATCTGAGCAGCCCTTAATATATATTATTATTATTATTATTATTATTATTATTATTTTGATATTATAATTTTTCTATCTATATATTTTCCAGCAATAAAAAGATCATTCTTTCCATAAACCACCGATGTGAATTTCATGCTAGGCTCAACATCTAGAGATGGATAGTATGGATAA
>CM040620.1:2785639-3200196 GCA_022817965.1 Solanum lycopersicoides
TATAACTTGTAACATTTAATTTGAATTAATAATTTATTATTTTATACAATTTTTTCAAATTAATAATCCATCTAAGTAAGTGGATTGACGAGTCATAATTTCATGGGCTAAGTTTAACGGGTTAACCCGTAGCATGGATTAGTCCTTTTTCATTTGTCTTGAGTTTTTCCTTTTGAAGGTGCACTCTAGGGTTCCTCACCGAAGCTTCAATTGAGCCAATTGATTGAATTTTCAGATTTTTCAGTGAATTTCTATATAGCTATGTACGGATCAAGAAGGTAAGTTTACCTAATTCCCTTTGGTTTGATAAAATTTAATGCTTTGTTGAAGAGGTGAATTGGGCCTTTTGTTCTGTTGATGTGTTTTTCGCCTTATTTTCCCGATTTCATGTGTTTTAATTGAATTTTGTTGTTGATTTAGATGCGCGATTACTGAATTGCTCGATTATTTGATCGACTACTGTTTGATTTAAGCTAAGTTGTGCGGAATTTTCACTTTTGATGCCTCACCTGTGTCGGAGTTCCCTAAATTACACTACTTTTGGAGCATTCGTCAACACAAGTTGACATTTTTGAAGAGTTAAGAGCAACGTAGTAGTTAAAGAACCATGTAGAGAGATTTTGGATTTGGTCATTATTGGTTTACACTTTTGTAGAACAAAGGATTAATTTAGTAACTTTACAAGATGAATTATTCTTATTAAATTTGTCAGGGGTTAGCTCAACTGGAAAGGTTGAGGACTCGTGTCCAAGGTACGAGTTTGAGCTCTAAGAGAACTAAGTTCAATGTGTGGAGAATGGTTTGCATCATCCAGAGTATAAAAGAGTGATTTGGCCGCCCAAAAGTTGTCTCGACACGGATTTCTCGGACATAAAAAAAGAAGTTCAGACCATCAACAGTTTGAAATTGGGATTTTTAGACTTAATTGATTGACCAAAAGAAGAAGATCATACCATCAATTACTAGTTTGGAGTTGTGATTTGAGAGTTAATTGATTGACCGAATTTAAGCCTGCATGTAAGGCTGTAACAGAACCCTCCGCCCAAATGAAAAAAGAAGGCCTTTCTATCTGGTGGAACGGGAAACTTGAGATGTTTTCATGTCCGGCATTTGAGCTTTAAGATTCCTTAATACAAGGTATTACTTCATGAAATAATACCTTGTATTAAGATTCCTTTTCTTTTTCGACCTAAGAAGTGTAAAAACAAAACCTTCGACTTTTTTCAGTTCTCGTCGTTATCCGACCTTTAAGGGGTTGATGATAGAGTAATAACATCTCTTTCTCAACATAAGAACCTCATAAGTGAAATGTTTGAATTTTTAAGTTCACATAGTTATCACGTTTTTAGGTTATTGGTAACCAATGCAAATTTCCTGATCACTGGATAGTTTAAGTCTTTAAGATACCATATTCGTTACCTACATAGTCGCGTAGGTAGACTCTCTCCTGTGTTAATGATTTTAGGGCATTTTTCCCCTTCTGCCTGAAAGCTGGAAGAGTTTTTAGTTCTATGATGGTCTTTTGATGTGGTTACCTGGTTATGTGTGCTATTTGGATGAATTTGTTTCTGCCGCTAGAGATTTTGAACCATAAAAGGACTGAAAGTATCTCATTTCTTGGAAAAATTGTTCTTTCTTTTAAGTTTATTCTTTGAGCATGGCATAATACCGAGAATGTGTCTTTTAGTCAGTACTCCCTTCCTCCGTTCACTTTTACTTGTCCACTTTGGACTTTACACACCCCTTAAGAAACAATGCTCAATATGAGGATTTTACCATAATGCTCATATTACTTGATGTTTAGTGTAAGGTTTTGAAAACTGATTTTGGGATTAAGTAACTAATGCTAAGGGTAAAACATGAAAAAAATTAATTGTCTTTTCATGATACGTTAGAAGTGACAAGTAAAAAGTAATTTTTTTTTTCGGAATAGTAAAAGTGAAAAATAGGGAGTATGTTCATTTCTGTTCAATGATGTAATATGTGTTAATTGTTCTTATATTTTTTGGGATGCATGTGAAATGTTGTGATTTCTTTTTATAGAATAAGTGGTATTGGAAATAGGTTGTAGGAAAAATATGGGTTGGGTTTGGTTTTATTAACAAGGTTGAGTGGGGGATTTTTTTTCCTTTTGGGTATCATAATTGAAGGGCAATGTTGGGGCGGGGGGTTTCGGACGGGTACGAGATTGGCTCAAAGAGACCAAGAATGATGGAATCAAATCCCTACTTCGCAGTGAGCAGCGGTGCAAGCAGTTATCACCAGCTTATGGCTATGGCAGCGGCAGATTTCAGCCTTCTGGATTTCCTGTTGTTCGTTTGAGGGGTCTTCCGTTCAACTGCACTGAAATTGACATTTACAAGTTCTTTGCTGGCCTGGATATTGTGGATGTTTTCCTGGTCAACAAGGATGGGCGGTTCATTGGGGAGGCTTTTGTTGTCTTTGCTGGTCATATGCAAGTTGATTATGCTCTTCAAAGGGACAGACAGAAATGGGGAGGAGATATGTGGAAGTTTTCAGCTGTAAGAAAGAAGAGTATTACCAAGCTGTAGCTGCTGAGGTGAAGGAAGGAGGTAAGGATTATGAATATCGTTCCCTCCATCTCGACCAAAGAGGTCAGTGAACAAAGATGATATGGAGTACTCTGAGATACTGAATTGCGAGGTCTCCCATACAGTGTTAGAAAAACAGATATTGGCAGGTTTTTCGGTGAGGAATTTAATGTTAAACCTGACAAGGTACACATTGCATACCGCTCTGATGGAAAGCTACTGGAGAGGCTTATGTGGAATTCACCTCTACTGAAGAGGCCAAGAAAGCTATGTGCAAGGACAATATGAAGATTGGATATAGGTATATTGAACTATTTCCTTCTCATCCAGATGAAGCTAGCCGAGCTGAGTCAAGGTCACGACACTAATGCCAAATACTTCTGCAATGTGGAGCATTTTTAAGCATCACATGTTCTATTCACCTGTTTTCTATAGTGGATTAGTCTTGCACTTGTTATAGATTGTCTTCTCTGATTACTGTCATTACTGTATGATGATTTTACGTCCCCGTAAGTATGTTTTTCGAGACATTGATATGAACAGGTTTATAGTCTCTGGTTCTCACTCTTGGCTATTTTTTAGTTTTGATTTTGCTTAATTTACTTTGATTAGTGTCATTGTGTGATTTTTCTTTTTTTTTTTGTTGGCCTTGGGTGGTATGGTAAGATGGTTGTAAATTCTCCATCTTTAATCAGAAATCTCGATCAGAATCTAGTAAGTGCTTTATTTCCCTAGTTAGTGTGTAGTAATAAAGAAAAATGAAGTTTGATGAGTAAAACACATTTATGGTTCACTTTTCAAACCTCTACAAAGAAAAAAAGATATGTTATATAATATAGATATGTAACAATTTTTTTATTTTTTTTTTAAAGGTGAAGCTTCTTATGACATTATTATTTGTTGAAATTTTTGGCATACACATGATATAATAGATTTGCTTTTTTCTACTGAGTGGAATTTGCTTTAACAATGGAGTAGCAAGTAGAACTTATTAATTATAAGTTATTTTGTGGACATTTGAGTGGAAAAGGCATCACTTTTTGACTATATGTGTCATTAAAACCTCTAACAAGATTGACTTATTTGAATCTTCTTCTCGTTTAATAGCTGATTTAGAGGTGAGTTATGTAGGTATTAAATTATGTATAACTTCAATTAGCCACCAAACGACCAAGGGCTTGTTTGATAGGAGGGATAAATGATATAAAATGAGTTTATTACATGTTTGATTGAAGTAAAATCTCAGGATAACTAATTCCTAACAAAATGTGCGTCGAGTGTTATTTATTGAAGGATGAGGCTTAAATTTTTTTTAAATTCTTCAACTTCGCTTTATTGCAACAACTACATCAGTATAGTCCCATAAAATAAGATTTAAAAAGGGCAAAATAAATACAAACCTTATCGTTATTAATAAGTTAATGATTTTCTCTGGTGAAAACAGAATCTAAAGAGGCACCTATAAGAAACTTACACTCAAATCATCATTAAAGTGCAAATCTCACATCTTTTATCCTATAAGGTTTTCTTGTGTGAAATTATTGGTTTCTTAACAAAATCACTCGATATAATAAAGTTAGGTTTTTGTATATAGTAATAGCTTAATTATATTAATGCTGTTTAGAGGGACAATAACGAAACACTAATCAAAGAAAACTCACTCATCAAATGCGATTTATAAACAAAGTTTGAAATTTTCAATATATACACCAACATAAAATATTACGTCACGTATTCCAATATATAATATGAATAACTTACTAGATCACATATTAATTTTATCAACATGTTTTTTTTTATTTCACACAAAACACTCCTTTTTTTTTCCTTCAATTTTTGCTAATTTCTTTTGTTTGCAAAGTCCTTTTTTCTCCCAAGAATTTCAATTCTTTAGGCAAAAAATGTAGAAAAAAAGAAGAGAAAAGTTGACTGAACTTGTTTTTTTTTTTTTTTTAAAAAAGCAATTGGCTTTTCTCTTTTTTTCTTTTCAGTTTGAAAATTTTGATAACAAAAGTAATATAACTATTACTCAATTGACCAAACTTTTTTGGTCCAACATAAGTTGTGAACATAGGACTGCTTGACTATATCATCGTAGATTTTAAAGTTGAAATTTTAAATTTTAACATTTTAAATTTGTGATTTTTGAATTTTGAAATTACGTATGAACATGCATATAAATATTTACGACCAAATGCTAGCTAATACAATATTTTCTCCATAATTTTTCTTATCAAGTATATCTATTACTAGGTGATTAGTCTAGTTTTAAGAAAAAATTATTCCTATTATTTCATATTAATGTCTTAGTTTGTATAAGGATACTTTTTATGATCGTAATGTCTGGATCAGTTTCGACGCAACTTAACTAATTTCAGGAAATATTCCTCATCAGCAATAGATACCAGATAAAATTATCATTCAAAGCTAAGATAGATGACAATAAGAAATATTTAAAGATGTGTATAGTGCTAAATTTATGCCATTTGAATCTTTATATCATGTAATGTAAAATATTAAAAATTATTATTTTTTAAATTAAATATGTATATTTTTTTTTGAATTAAACTGAACAAGAAAAGCAATATAATACATTGAAATGGAAAGAGTAATTTTAAAAATGCAAAATGGGCATATAGAAAGATTCATATATTAGGTGATAATAATATCATACAAGAACAATAGTCAATTTTTTTTGCAGTTTAATAATTTTATAATATAGTCAATATTGTTTTTTTCTTCATAAACAAACAAAATAAATTAAAGAGCACCAACCTATGACATGAAAATTGGAAGGGTGGCTTGAATCTTGAATATAAATATTAATTTTTTTTTTGATAAAAAGTTTTTTTTTTTAAATCAAAATATGAATATATATTTTCGTATTTTAGTATCTCTCTATTTATGTGCTACATGATTTCAATTTCTAATTATAATAATATAAATATATAATTACTTTTAATAATAAATATTTTATCTGAAAATAATTTTTCAAACACAAATTCAAATTAATCGAGATCGTAATCAAAATAGATATGAAGACATATCTCATGCTAACAAAATAAATCATTTACACATTAGCCAAATGTTGAAATAATTGACTCATTCACTTTTTTGTTTCCTAATTTACTATATACACTGAATGACGTCGAAAGCTAAATGCTGTTTTTTTTAATAAAAAAAGTCCACATTCCACACCTAAATTAATTTATTTTATTTATTTATTGAAAAAAAATTAAGTTAATGAAAAAAAGAGGTCCAATTCTTAGTGATTAAGTCAAGAAATATAAATGACTAAACCTAGGCAGTCATCCATTTTAATAATTAATTAATGATGAAGAAGAAAAAAGATTTAATATATAGTTTATATAAGTGACAACAAGATTTAATATATAGTTTATATAAGTAACAATTGACTTTAGTAAATAATGATAATAAATATCTATTAATATAATTTAACAACTTCAGTTCAAACTATATATTTAGATTTATAACTTTACTTAAAAAATTATTACTCGAAAATATAAACTAAATATTTATGTTGTTATTATTATTACAATGATAAGTTACAGATACACAGAGAGAAATGAGAAGATTTTAACATTTTTTAAAAATATAAACAAAGAAATGTACTTTTTTCCATTATTTTTTATTTATTTATAAAATATTATATTTTATAATCCTAATGGCACACGCACTAGTTTCATCCCTTTATTTTCAGTGCCTATATAAGTATTTTTTGCTAACTTTTGTTAAAATTTTAAAAGGATATCTTTTGTTCAACTTGTACTATATATATAGTAAAGTTTCAAAGGGATATTATTTGAATAATCATTGATAAGAGTAATTGTGATGGGATGTAAATTTTTTTAAAAAAATTTAGGTTTTTTTTACAATTTAAATTTTGAAATATTTAATAATATATTTACGTGAGTAAATTCAAATATAATAAAAAATTATAAAGCAATAGAAAAATAAAAATAAAATAAAATAAAATCATATAATATAAGCAACTAAATTTAAGGAGGAGAGTTGTTAACTAAACGTGTGGTCTACTCTTTGCTATGTGTCAATCATCTAAACCTCAATGGTCAAATTAGTCTAATAAATCATCGACTTGAAACGGAATTTAAAAAAAGAAAAATGACTTTTTAATCTTGTGGTTCTAAATTAAAGTTATGTCAAATGTACCAAAATGTCCTTTAATTTTGTGGTCTTAGACATGCCACGTGGAAAGTTAAAGTTAAAGTGTTGCCAAAAAAGAAAGAGATCATTCTTTTTTAAACATATTACAGTAAAAAGAAAATAGGGACATTCTTTTTTAAACGGAAGGAAACAATATATATTCATATTTATTCACATTTGATTAATATTGACTTTTGCTAATTTTATGAATTTTAAAGCACATGCTAAATGCATCATGCAATTCAACAACATATTGTTAGAATTTTTTTAGACAAGTAAATTATGATATATTTTAATTGAGTCTTTAAGTATAGATATAATATATATACTATTAGATATTTTATATATGTGTAATACATATTCTCAAATGCTTGTTAACTAAATAAGTTAGTTATATAAAATATAATATCTTAATATCGTATCAATTAAAATCAACTTGAATGCTTGAAAGAGGCGATATATTATAAATAGTTATTTTAGTTGATTTTTGAAGACGCAACAACTTTTTTTAAAATTCAAATCGAAACTATATTAAAAAATAATAATTTCTGGAGGCTAAAAAAAATAATTCGTGTTATTAAATATTATATAATTGAAATTTCTTTATCTTTAATAAAATATTTCAAATTTGAGTGCAAATATCAAAGTAGAAATAATTTCTACATTATATAATGCAAATTAACCAAACTTTAAAGCAGATATCAAATACTTCCTTCGTTCGATATTATTTATCATGGTTTCTATTTTTATAGTTAAATTATAAAAATTTTGACTAACATTTTAAAATGTACTTTTTATCATATTAATATACAAAAAATTGCAATTTGTAGTACTTTTCATAAAGTTCTAGAATATTTAATTTTTTTAAATTTAAAAATCGAATTAATGTGATCTAATTTAATCTTAAAAATTAATCAAATTGACTTTTGAAAAATGTAACATGACAAACAATATCGGACGGAGGGAGTACGAAGTGAGAAAACAAAAAGAAAAACAATATTTCTTTGTTACATACACAACACTTCTTAACATTTTCTAAAAAAGCAAAGTTTTTTTTTAGTACTATCAATTCTTGGAAAATTCCACCAAGAAAAAGTTTTTTTTTAGTACTATCAATTCTTGGAAAATTCCACCAAGAAAAAGTCTTCCTTTTTCCCTTTCATTGATATGATAATATATTAATATCCTTTTTTTCTTGCTTTCTATTTCCATTCTTTTTCTTTGTTCCTTTGAACTCTTTACTTTTTCAATTTAATTATGTTACTATTAATATTGAAGTGAAAGGGATAATTTAAAGTGTAGAAATTGATGGGGAATTGTTTTGGAGCTAAGCTTTCTAACTCTAAATCTAGTAGTACTTACCCTAGCTTCTCAGCTAGACCATCTACTCCAGGTACTTTTTCATTTCTTCTTGCTTTTTATGCACAAATTATGCATCTGTTGTTCATAGTATTATCTATTAGGTTTCAATTTGTTTGTTTTGTGGGCAAAAAATCTGAAAAATACTTCTAACTTTGATCGAAATTACAGTTACGATATCAAACTTACTTTAGGAAGAACCTTTTATCCTTACACTATTTAATATTGTATTTTAAATGTAAATATGCTCACGTGGATATCATAAATATTGCATCATTAAATAGTGGAAGGGCAAAAGGTCTTTCATAAAGTTTTATATCAATTTCAGTCAAAGTTGAAGTATTTTTCAGCTTTTGTTTTGTTTTGATATGACACAGGGTTTAAGGTAGTTAAAAAATAATTTTTAATCTTGTGATTTTAAATATGTTTGTTGGAAAGTTGGAATTACATAGTTGCTAAAAAAGAGAGTAAATGTTAACCGTGTGTAAATAGTGTAATTTGTCGTCCAAGGGTTCATAAGGATGTTGGATGATAGTGTCACGATTTTAATAGAGGGGAGTTGGAATATAAAGAAGTAAATACATGAATGAGCGAGACTGAAAGAGATTGAACATAATATATGATTACCTATCTAGACAGTGTAATTTTTCGGCGAAGGGTGGTGCTACTGGTGATGTGTTTGATTGTGGACAGAGTTAAAAGAACAGATTTTTTGGCATATAACGAAGTTAGAACTAGTTGTCTTAAATATATCGTGTTTCTGTGGTTATGAGAGCATGTTGTTAAAGGTAAAATGAGAAGTTTAAAGTTCATTAATATAGAAAGTTGGAAACTTTTTTTGGAACATACTAATTACTAAGAAGGAAAGAATGTAATGCACAGATGTAGTAACTAATTCTTGAATTTCTCGTGAACGAATTTATTGGACGTCTTAGTTCTGTTAGTGCTTAGTTTCTATTTCGAGTACTTGGGGATTTCCCCTTTTTTCTTGTTTTTGTACTCCCTCTATATCATTTTATATGACGGTGGCCGGTGTTCAATGATGGAGTCAAGATTTTCACTAAGGAACGTCAAAATAAACACATAATGGAGCCAGATGGACTCAACATATAGTGTATATGTATATACATTTTTGGCACATAACAAACTTAGAACTTCTTGTCTTATTCTTAAATATATATGTATCACATTTTGTATGGCTATGAGAACATGTCATTGCTGGAGTTTGTAAATATAGAAAGGTAGACATTTTATCGGGAACAGAATAAGAAGGAAGAATGTAATGAACAGAACTAGTAACCAACTTTTTTCTCGTGAATGAGTTTGTTGGATGTCTTAATACTTGTAATTATGGATTTTATGTTTAGCTGAGAGTGAGAAGATTCGAATTATAGATTTACATGGTAGTTAGTATATGTGCAGATACATCAAAGAGCTACAGCAATGGCGTTGGCTATTCGGCCACGAGTGGCAGTATTGGATGTAGTAATTTCTCAGCTGCTGCAAGTGAAGATATATGTTTGAACGGAGAGATATTGCCGATTCCAAATTTGAAGATTTATAGTTTTTCTGATTTGAAGTTGTCCACGAAGAATTTCAAGTCTGACTCAGTTTTGGGGATTGGCGGTTTTGGGACCGTGTATAAAGGATGGGTTGATGAGAAGATGCTTGCTCCGACTAAAGCTGGCACTGGAATGATTGTTGCCATCAAGAAGTTGAACTCTGAGAGCACTCAAGGATTTGAAGAGTGGCAGGTATACAATTGAGATTTTCGATACAATGATAAAACAATTATTCTTTGGCACAAATTTCGACTCTTTTTTTTTATCGAAGCAGCCAATACTTTGGCCTTTTCCCTTTTACTGAAAATGCTTTGAAATGCACAAATGTTGAGCTAACGGTTTGTAGAGTGAGTGAGTAATTGTCTTGAGTAGTTGTTGACAGGGGCAAGAACAGGTACGGCGAGGGGGTTCATTTGACCCTCCTTTAGCGGAAAATTACACTAGTAGATGTTGAACCCCATTTGGCTTCGTAGTTTGTCTACTTCTTCATATTTTGAACCCCTTACGTGAAAATTCTGGCTCCGCCGTAGTTGTTGGTTAGGCAAGGCCATCAAAAAAACTACGATGCCTACTATACTTGCTTGATACAATTGAAATAACTAAGAAAATAGTAAAATGTGTATAGTTTAAGTGAATGGTTTTGTACATATATGTAATACATTATACGAATTTTCTTCTAGAATCGATACTGATTGGATTTCGGTTGCTTAATTTGCATATTGTCAAGTAGAAACTTAAATGTTGGATTTGCTAGTTCACAGATTACTGATTGATCTTACATTTGAGCAAATTTATCTTTCTTGGATTTGCTTTCTCGAGATGAGGGTCTATCAAAAACAACTTCTCTATCTTACCGGCTCTTCGTGTCCAGCTTCAGAAACAAAAAAAAAATCCCTTTTACAAAATTGATTCCTATTGGATGGAGTTATGGAGATAAATTTCAAGCTAGATCATGTTTTGCTTTGTCTAGTATGTTCTTTGCTGCTACCATTTTTTCCCCGAAAATTTCAGTTTGTATAGTTATGCATTGTATTTGTAGTAGGAAAATATCCATGTGAATTTTTTTTTTTTTTTTTGTTTAGCAATCTTTTGGTTGCCAGTTATTGTGATCTATGCTTTCCAGTTAGATTCTTTATATAATGCTCATAATCCGTATCGCTTAAAAATGCAGTCAGAAGTGAACTTTTTAGGAAGGCTTTCGCATCCTAACCTTGTTAAACTACTGGGATATTGTCACGAGGACAAGGAACTGTTACTCGTTTACGAATTTATGCCCAAGGGGAGTTTGGAAAACCATCTATTCAGAAGTAAGAAGTTAGTGTTCGAAATTCAATAAGATCAAAGCTCGAATAATTATATGGTGCGCTGACCTTCAGCTTGTCTGCTTTGTAGGAAGTGCCGCTATTGAACCGCTTTCTTGGGACTTGCGGCTCAAAATTGCCATAGGAGCAGCACGGGGCTTAGCTTTCTTACATACTTCAGAAAAAAAAGTCATTTACAGAGACTTCAAAGCCTCAAACATACTGCTTGATGGGGTAAGGTCTGCTTCCTTGTCGTTTTATTTGTTCGGCAAGTTACCTATTGTGTTACTCCTGCATTTGAACATTTACAAGTACTCATGTAGAAGGGGAGTCTCGGTGTAACTGGTAAAGTTGTTGCCATGTGTGACCAGAGGTCACGGTTCAAGCATGGAAACAGCCTCTTGCAGGAATGCAGGGTAAGGCTGCGTACAATAGACCGTTGTGGTCCGGCCCTTCTTCGGACCCGTGCATAATGGGAGCTTTAGTGCACCAGGCTGCCTTTTACAAGTACTTGTGTATTTCATGAATATCATCTCTGCTTCTAGTTTCATGTTTTGACAAATTTTCATGAAATGTTTCTTTTTCATTTGTTATTTGGCCATTCGTTGAAACTTCCTGCTTTGTACCTTTTGCTTTGTAGAATTACAATGCAAAAATATCAGATTTTGGCTTAGCTAAACTGGGGCCTTCCGGTAGTAACTCACACGTAACTACTCGTGTTATGGGCACATATGGTTATGCTGCTCCAGAATATGTTGAAACTGGTGAGCACTTTCTTGAGCCTTTATTATATGTGTCTAATCTAGGCGTTCTGAGAAAAAACTGCAAGCTATTTTAACAAAAATGATTCTGAATTATGGTACTAAGTTGAACGGTTAGCTCTGGCCTTGATCGAACGTTGCTTTGGGGTGTAATCGGAGCGATGACCATAGTGCTCTATGAATTAGTTGGCTGATGAAGTTCCGCTGTTTGTTGGATTCGTCGTCTACTTTCAGTTCAGGACCATAAATCTAAAGATGTTCTAACAACTGATTGTTCCTATATGTCAACCAATTAGCACACTAGCTTCTCTGTTGTTTATTGCCTTCCGTTTTTTCTCCTTTTTTCATAAGTGATTCGTGAATAAACCCGTTGAACATATTCCAAGATCTCCCAGAAATGTTCAAATTTTACGTACAACTACAACAACATACTCTGAGGAAGGTAGTGTGTATGCAGACCTTGTTGAATCGTAAATTGAACAACAATAGTTTTTCTTCCGAGTTTGACCAATCTGCTATAGTATCCTCTTGCAAGTATAGATACGTAGAGTTGGGAACTAACCCCGGTAGAAACAAAAGCAAGACATCGGAAAGCATTTGCAGTATTACTCCTTTTGTTCCGACGCTCTTTCCTTTTTTATTCGTTCCAACAATTAAGTGGGGTCTGAGGAGAGTAGAGTGTACTCAGACCTTACCCCTACCTAAGAGGTAGAGAGGTTGTTTCCGATAGACCCTCAACTCAAGAAAAAACAGTTCAAACCAGTCTAGATATAAGAAAAAACAGTTCAAACCAGTCTAGATATAAGAAAAAACAGATAGTAGCAGAACAGAACAGTATTACAACAAAATAATACGATAAATGAAACCGAGGGAGAATATATGTTAATGGGGATTGTTTTGTCATGTTAACAGGTCATCTATATGTAAAAAGTGACGTGTACGGATTTGGAGTGGTCGTGCTTGAGTTGCTGACTGGTTTACGAGCACTCGACACCAAAAGACCAAACGGACAAGAGAAATTGGTGGACTGGGTGAAACCAATGCTGTCTAACAAAAGGAAGCTGAAGTCCATTATGGATGCTCGAATGGAAGGCCAATATTCTTCAAAAGCAGCAACACTTGCTGCTCAGATTACTCTAAAATGTCTAGAGGGAGACCCAAAGAATCGACCTTCAATGAAAGAAGTAATGAACGTGTTGGAACAGATCGAAGCCATGAAGGAGAATCCAAAAGAATCGAAAAGCAAATCCGAGCATTCTTCATCTCATCGTCATAGACAATCTCCAAGAAGTCGACAATCACCTCGTCAGACAAACGGCCAAGGATTCAGGTCAGGATCTGGAAAATGACAAGTAGAAATTGGCCTTTATAGAGCTATGTGTGTATAAATTTCATTCTTTTCTCATTTAGTACAAGATCAAGTTAATATTGTTCACCATCATTTTTTCAACTACAATTTTGTATTGTATGTCACTTCTGTATTGCATAGCATCACTGTTATTGTAATTTATCAAAAGTATTCATAGACTGATTTAGCTACTGGAAAACATGGTGGTTATTATTATTTTAGATATAATGATCAAGAACACATTGAAAATCACTTTTTTCATACCTTACCTATCAAACACCTCAACGTTGTTTCCTTTTCCTACTTGAACGATGGTACATAGATCCAGTGTTTGGTATCCACATTGAAACCTGGCTAATTTGAATCCGCGCCACATAGGGGGAATGAGCAATCTACCAAGGATTGGGGCTTGCAATCAAAGTCCCTGGGAGGAGCTCTGGTATCCACATTGAAACCTGGCTAATTTGAATCCGTGCCACATAGGGGGAATGAGCAATCTACCAAGGATTGGGGCTCGAAATCAAAGTCCCCGGGAGGAGCTCCATCCACAGCACCACATCTTTTAGTCGTACATTGCATGGCTTAATTATTTGTAATTTGTTATAGGTGCTCATAGAAAGAACTAACCCTCATAACAGTAAACAAACCTGTTTTTTGTTTTTAAAGTTTTTCAAATCACACACTATATGCTAGTAATTTTCAAGTCAAACTCATCCTTGGTGATGAACATCTTGCTACCCACCATACATTTCATTTCAACTAAATAAAGACAATTAAAGACTCATTCAACTAAATAATTGAACAACATTCATACAAACACTGAAACACATTATGCAAGTTTTTGAATAATAACTTCAGTGAGTTGTGATATATGGCAACTACTGAATATTAACTTAACGTCCAGAAAATCTCTTGCGGCCCATATAATGTAAAAGAGCTACCAGAAGAAACGGGAGTTCGAACTACTTATGGGACCGATTTTAACATTGTATGTACAGACAACTCAAGAACTAGATCTTCCATCAGTTTACTTTAGTCCAAGTGAAAACAGAATAGGGGGGACAAAAGACGAGACGTTAGTTCAAAAATTGAAATCTTTAATATTTATTTCAAACAAGATTTGACGCTGACGCTCCTTGTGTCCAATATCAATCAATTTCATCAGACCCCATCAGTTGTGTTGTCTTATAGAAGAGAAGACTAACACTATTGTCCAAGATTTCCAAGAAGTCGCTCTACGGCAGCATGAACATTGCCACCGGAGGCAGTCAGTGCCCGGATATTTTCTTGAGTGTCAAAGAAACCCATTTCTTGTAACTGTGTTAGCTGAGTAGCATATAATTCCTCTGGGGGCACTGCAACAGACATCAAAAGTAAAGTTGAAAAATCGTCAAGTCAGAGGAGAAGAGAGAGAAAAACTGAAGAAGGAAAGCAAGAGATAAAAGTAACCATTAGATCTGTTAGGGACACCCAAGCCCCCGGTCCCAAGTCCACCAAACATGTTCATAAGCATTTCCATTCCCGAGTTGTCAAGTGCTGCAATTATTCAAACCACCGCATGATGTGAGTTAGATAAAACATAATTTCATAAACAGAAATTGCATCAACTTTGCCCTTCAACCATTTATATGGTTAGTAGATTCAGTAGTTCCCTATAACGATTGTATCACTGAAAATCAATAGCTGTCTCCTTAACAACCTGATAAGGGTTTCACAGTCGAGAATTCAGTTTGAAACTCCAAGTCCATAAGCCAAATAAACTAATATACATAATGTCTCCGCATCGTAGATAAGAACTTGACAAATTAGGTGTCTATTTATAATAGGAACAATGTTCAGGAGAATTTGGAAATTGAAGGTGTGGGTTTCCCAGTGGACACTATTGTACCAAGATAAGAGCAAACTTTGAAAAGAAAATGTTCCAGAAAATTATATTCCCTAAAGCAACATTATTAACACAATAATACCATCTATCATGCTGACTAATTCAGAATGACTTGATTGAGGTGATAAAGAATATCAAGTTTGAAGAATAGGAAGTTTACCTGCTCCACCAGCATTTTGGCCCGGCTGTCTGCAAGTAGTAAAAGAAACTTTGTCAACACAGTAACAAGTTCGGCTCAACTAGATAGGATTTCTCCATCTTTTGGCAAGTAAAAATGAAAATATGAGAGGAAAATTCTTTTCTTTGGCAAGCTTATTTGTGAAAAAAGCAAGAGTTTGATAATTCAAGCAAAATAAGCAACCCGTATAACATAAATCATGAAGCATTTTTCCAGCAAAGAAACTAAGAACCAGCTTACTGGTTTGTTTGCTGACGCCCAAGTTGAGATGCAAGCCCTTGCTGGAAAGTCATAAGTTGCTAAAAAGAAAGAAAAAGATGCACAAGTCACAAGAAGGCAGATGGATTATAAAGGAACGCTATAATAAAATCTCAGTCTCACACAAACATTAACAATCTCTTTTTGCATCCCACATAAAGCCACTTCTCTTACCAAACATTCCAACAATAGCAGTTTAACCCCCCTCCCACTTCCTTTTTTCTTTTTTATCGGAGTTCCAAGTGTAGTTATCAGGACCAACTACCCCAGAACTACGGATTCACATATTGGTGTAATGTCATTGTGAAATATAGCCATGAAAAAGAGTAGACGAGAATCTGTTTTTTTCTTAGTACTGTGTAGGCATCCGCTGTTCACTTGTATTTGGTTTACGGTCTCTTTGAGTCATTTCACACTCCCTATTAGGTTTATCTTGCAAGTGGATGCACTCCTCTCAAGTGTTACTAATGATAAAAAAAGTCACAAAAGTTGTACTGTTACCAAGCAAAACTGAATGAGATCACCATGCCATTTAGTTGCTATATCTCATGCACCAGATGCATATTTTAAGCAAGCAACCTTCTAAGTGTGGCAAGTATTCTTTACCTGCACTGTCTCAGGCGATGTCAATTGACGAATAAATTCAGGATTTTGCATCATTTCTCTGAGCTGTGGATTGGAATCAAGCATGCTTCTAAGCTGTGGGTTCATCCCTAAAACCTAATCACCAGGTTAAAGGAGAAACTTACTGTCAGTAGACAGAGAGAGTCAAAGGAAACAGAAATACAGCAAAACTTAACGACTGCATGCAAATTTTCAATCAGACAAATAAATAAATACCTGGTTCAAGTACTGTGGATTTGAAAGGAGAGACTGCATCATCTGTGAGATGGCAGGGTTCTGCATCATTTGATTTAGCGAAGTGGTATCAGTCATGCCGCCTAGCATTTGCTCCAAACCTGTGGAACCAAGCCCACCTAGGCCAAGTGGTGCAGCCCTGGTATCCCCAGCAGTATTTGACCTAGCAGTGGTATTGGCTTGGGCAGCTCCAGCTGAAAAAGTCAATGTATTAGTAATAACATAATCATATAATGCATACTTATCCAACAACATGGCTCTGTGAGAAATATAGGTCAAAAATAAGGCATGACAAAATGATTACCCAAGGATCCTAAGAGTACACCATAATTATGTCTACAACATGAAGGATTAAAATTCCTCAAATCAACATTAAGAAGCTCACAAGAAACTTCAAAATATTTTAGTAGACGAAAAATCAAAAGGGAAGACAACCAATCTTTTATTGTTTTACAGTAAACAAAGGCAGCAAACAAATTTTGATAAGAAATTCATAGTGCTTGTTGATGACCATTAAATTCAAGTTGTAAACACAAATTGCACAAGTGGAACTTCATGCCCAACCTTAGCAGAATGATGTACAAGAATATCTCAAGATATTCAAGAGAAAAAAAAAAAAGGTAGCTATTAATTGCAGGAGCATCCCAAGTTCAATAGAAGTCAAAACAAGAGATTAAGTAAACAGTTAAACTAAAAGATATAGAGTAAAAGAAAACCAAAAAAAGTGAACAGTTAACTCTTTCAAGATGTTTTTAGGAGAAACAAAAATCACTGCACATGATTAAGTATAGATTGTATCATGTAACTTAACCTTTTGGTGTAAAAAGGCAAAATGCAAATGAGGCAGAAACTTAACAAGAATTCATGCAGTCCCTCTAAAGTTTACAAGAGGGCTATGCTTTTGGCTCTTTTCGTCACTTGTACAAAATCCCAGCACTACCTTTGTGCTGCTTTGTGAATACAATTATTACCATTTAAGAAAAAAAAAAGTAACAGTTTTACTCTAGCTAGTCAAAAAGATTAAAGAATAAGAGATGATAAGAACTAACTGCCTGCAGATGCCCAAGGATTCGGAAGTGGATTAGTATTTGGGGCAGGCAGATTATCAGTAGTCTCAGAACCAGTAGTTGGAGGATTATTTGCCTGCTGTCTGCCTAGTCCACCTTGTGCTCCCAAAAGAGCTGCAAACGGGTTAGACCCCGCATCATTTCGCGCATCTCCAGACAATGTTGATGCATTTAGGAATGGCTCCTGGACATTTTCATACATACGCCTCAGCATGTTAAATCCCTCCGGAGAAGATTCAATATTGCTCATGGCCCTGTCTGTATTGCGCATCATCTCACGCATAAGTTCAGGGTTTCGTGCAGCCTCCATTGTCTGTCGAAGAGTAGCAGGATCATTGAGTACGTGAGCAAGCTCCGGATTACGATCCATGATCTCTCGCATTTGGGGATTGTTCATGATCAAGTTACGGATGGTTTCAGGGTTATTCATTAAATTCTGAACAAGAGGCATATTCATCATATCTCTCATCATGTCAGGGTTTTGAGTCAACTGCTGCTGGACCTGCTCAAAATCTGGAAGACCAGCTCCAAACAAACCACCGCCGCCACCACTTCCAAGACCAGGAAACATTGAAGCTCCAAGGCCTGCTCCTGGAAATGGTCCGCCTGCATCAGAAGCAGCATTTCTTGGTGCATTCTGAGCAGTATTTGGACCTCCAACATTGGTTGCACTTGCAGGGTTTGCAGAGGGAGCTGGGGCAGAACCTCGAACTAAATGAACTGTGTGATCTGCCTCCAGACCTATCAAGCACAAAGTTAAAATAACCTAGATCACTACGATTATCACTGACAGCTTGATAAAATGTTACATGCCGATGCAAAAGCAGATATAACTGAAGTTTGGCACTGAGTGCTAACGGTGTACCACTTCTAAACTCAATCTTGAACATTTTGAAGTGATAATTAACCGATTGTGAACAACTTGACACGCATTGGAGTATCTTCATGTAACAAATAATGCAGAAGTAGGAATTAATCACAGGGAAAAGAAGATATTCCTTCCATGCAAAACTGTGTGTCGCAAGGAGGGTGGAACCACACAATACATCCAACAAAGAGTCGCACAAGCCCCACTTTTACACCTTTCACACTCAAAAGAAAAAAAGAAGATATTACATCAATACAGCTTAGTGTCCCAAGGAAAGTGGAATCACATATTACATTCAAAAAAAGTCATACAAGCCCCACTTTTTACCAAGCTCGCTTCACATTTTTAGTGTTCTTTTCTTGAGAAGGGAAAAATCCAATGGCATCACATCTTTGCAGTATATACTAAATACTAATGTAACTTTTCAACTAAAACTAGTACAAAGTCAAACACTATGATAGAGTGAACACTGTAAAACAACAGAAAAGACCTCGTGTCTCTTAGGTTTACATATACTTGTCAATTCATGTGACATCCCATTTAACAAGCTTTTTAGTTTTAAATGGTCTACTAGTACAGTATAGTTTAACAATAGCTTCCCACAAGTCAAAGCAATTACTTCAGAACTCCTTAGTTATCCCTTCAATATGCCAGACACTTGAGGCTAACAGCAGTGTACACATTCTACTAATCAGTTTCTAAATTGATGGCACTAACAACCAAGCCAAGCCAAAGAATATACTACCCCACCTCCCGGGTCAGCATGTTTGGCATTATCATGTGAACAATCCCAACACAATCATTTTTCGAAACTAGGACTACCCCTCTATTATTTGGCAAACAGCTCATGTGGGCGTTCTTGCACGTTGAACAAATCACTAATCCACTCCTCTCGGGCAGCACCTCACTTTCACTGCCTAGTTAACATGTTATCAAGTAAACCAAATGCCGATGTTCTTTTTATCAAGAAGCACTCGTGTTGCTTAGAAGTAGATACTAAAAGCATATTAGCAGACTGTACACTTGCTACATATATCGAAGCCAACAAAGGGACACCGTGGCAGAAGTTTGGTCAAAGCAGGGATGGAATATGAGTTCTAGAAGGCCCCTAAATGATTGGGAGATCCAAAGACTAGTAGAGTCCTTTAGAATCCTTGAACAATTCAAAAGAACCTCTACCTCCAAGATGGATTGATTTGGAATCATAACTGCCAAGGAAATTTCAGTGTGAAGAAGCTTACAAAAAGTTCAACCCTTTCACCTATCAGGTTACTGGCTGGCCATGAAAACTTATCTGGAAAGTTAAAATGTCCTGCTTCACTTGGCTACCAGCAAAGCAGGCTGTTTTGACTCAGGAAAACCACATGAAAGGGGGTATCCAACTGAGTTTTAGGTGTTTCATGTGTGGAAAAGAGGCTGAAACAGTCAAACACCTCTTTCTCCATGGTAGGATCACTAATATTTTGTGGAGGATTTCGTCAATTTGAAGGGCCTACTTTGAGTGATGCCGTCCAGGCCCTGAAGATATCGAGTAGCTTTGCCTACATGTCTGGTCATATAGAAAGATGCAAGATCATTCCCACCTGTATCTGGTGGTCTGTGTAGAAAGAGAGGAACCTCAGATGCTTCCAGAACAAAAGTAACAACATCCAGAAGATGAAGATGAATTGCTTGGTTTATTTCATTTTTGGTGTAAACAGGAGTAGACGGAAGATCTAGAATCAGTAATAATGCTTTTGGCACCTTGTAATTTTGTTATTTAGGATTGACGATCTTCCTGATACTCTCCTTTATTTTTAATTAGTAAACCTATAACAAGTTGAGGCAGGTTTGATTTTTTGGAATATAATACATGACTATTACCTTCTAAAAATAAAAAATAAAAAAATTGAAGCCAATAGAACTCATTGCCTTCATCTTGCCACTTCATACATTTAACAGCAACAGCAATTCCATTACGAGCATAATAATAAAGAAATATTAAATATAATACCCTAACACAAAAATTCAATAGAGAACCAACAACTACTACTACACATCTATATTGAAGCTAGTTGGGGAGACGGTCATTAGGTGTTTTGGAAGACGTAAAATGACAACGGCATTCCTCTCCGAGGCAAGAGTCAAGGCGCTCACCTTTTAGAAGTGAGGCGCCAATTAATACTAAAAAGTTCAAAATATTTAATTGCATATACAAATAACCAAAATCTAAATAGCAATAACATCTTACTGTTTATAGGCAAAAAATTACTGTATTAATTATACATTAAATCTGAATAGCAATAACATCTTACTGTTTTTGCTTCTACTTTTGTAACTAATTTGCATCTTCCTGATGCCTTCAATGGAACATTAATTCATCAAAATAAAAAATTAATGTATTCAACTAAACTCAATTCGGTAGAAAATAAAACTAAATGGGCTAGCAAATGAAAAGGAAAAAACTGGACATTAGCAGAAAATAGAAAAAGAGGGAAGAAGAAGACGTGCAAGAAGAAAAAAGAAAACGAAAGAGCTGGAAACAGAATAGAAAGTAAAAGAAGAAAGAAGAAAATAATCTGCCAGTACCCAGTTGGCAGAAACAAAGGAGAAAGAAGAAAAGAGAAGAAGTGTACCTTTGCAAACAGCTGAAGTCTGAAGACAAAAATGGAGAACTATGTTGAACACAGTTGCATAATTGACTCAAAAGTGGTAAGTGGAAAAAAACTCTAAAATTACATTTAAACTATTAAAGACTGTGGTCTCTTTATTTTTCATAAAAAGCCTCAGCACCTTTGCTCGCCTTTTTCATATCTCTCGCCTCGAACGAAAGGTGACACACCGACCCCTCACCTCTCGCCTAAGGCGCTACGGCGAGCACCTTTGATAACACTTCGTAATCTTCAATATTCATTTCACACCTCCATTTGTCGGTTTCGTTCGATAACCAAATCGAAATTGCATGCTACCAATCCTCTATCGGAAGAAATTTATATATCCATATGTAATGGCCTCAAAAGGGTTCGATACCAACACCAACTAAGAAAGCCGGGAAATTTCAAATAAAACAATGGAGACGTGGACGGTCAGGATTACCTCTGGCTTAATAAATTTGAATGGTGGAGATTTAAGGGTAGTTAATATAACAATCTAGCTAAAGCAGAGAGAGAGGCATAGTAGAGTTCCGGATCCTTCACACCGTTCTTCTGAATTCCTTTCTCCTCCTCACTTCTTTCCTTTCGTTGTGCAGATCTGAAAGCTTTATCTGGTAGTTCAAAGTTCAGATTTCATTACTGTTTATTTCTTTTTCAGTTCAATTACCTTGTATTTGGTAGTTCTCTTTGTTGTTATATTAAATGCGGTAACCTACATCTACCAACCTCAACCCCTCTCCTTCAGAGTCAATAGTGGCCCTCTTCACTTTGCTCCCTTCCTGACCGACCCCAACCCCTCAACCTCAAGGTTGGAGGTGGAGGTAGCTTTCCGCTTGAACTACCCTTTCTAGTCTCTCAGTAGTTTGAAATTATACTTTCATCAATGAAAATTCCCAGAAAATTGAGCCCCAATATCATTGCATTTCACATGGTATCAAAGCATAGACTCTACAACCAGTGGGAAGTGGAAATGGCTGAGAAAATATGGTTTTCACTCTACGATTTGAGACTGAATAATTGGGAAAAGGCTCTTAAACAAGCAAAGTGTAGGCTAGATAGATTGACCAGTTCGCAGGTAGATGTGTGAGATAAATTGGACAAGATTGCAGAGAAGACAGGAATAGAATCAAAGATTGAGGCTTTGCAGGGAAATTCACTGCATTTCCCAATCTTTTCTGTAAAATATATAGTCCTATGCCAACTGCAACTAAGACCTTATGTTAAAATCCTCTACATTCTCGATCTGTCTAAAATCTAAGTTGTGTGGACTCTCCATTTTTGTTGCTGCATCCCTGCCGACGCGAGATGGGTCGGATACGTTGACCAGAGTCCATTTTTTTTGGGGGGTGGTGGTGGTTTGATTTCTCAAAATCAAAGGCAAAATGAAATGGCATACCTTCAATATTATAGTCCTTTTTAGCTTTTCCTCTTGGTCAATATTTTTGCTTCATGTTTCAGGCCAAACGAAGAGAAACTAAGAATTCAAGCGGTTGTATTCTAACTTCTGGAAGACATTAGTAATGATCTGTAAGGAGAGTCGGTGGAAGGCCTTGCTTGAATGACTTTCTTTTTCTTTTTCTTTTTTTAGGGGAAGAACCAGATAGCATGAAAGAAGAAGTTGAGGACTTGGGGAAGACGACCCAGAAGATCTTTATAACTCTACTTTATAATTTTGGAATTATTTTAGCCGAACCCCAGCACCTATATTTGTACCCCGAATCTTGAAATTAAAATTTCGCGGTCGGATTCGCAACCATGTTGGATACCAGCACCCAGTCCGAGCAACTTAGTCTAAAATGACAGGCTTAGAAATGAAGTTTAAAGTAGGGAAGAGGATCATCCACCACACACAACAGATACCTTGAAGAAAAGTTGATCACGCTGGCTCAAAAGGGGGATCTGCTGAAGTGTACCTTGAGAAGTTTGAAGGCCTTGGGGTGCAGATGACTGATCCGCAGTACAACACGTCAATAACGCCTACTTTCTTTCAAGTTTCACAGATGGACTAAAAGAAGAAATTAAGATGTCTATCAAGGTATTTAGGCCTACCACTTTGACCAAACAATTTAGCAGGCAAGGTTGCAGAAAAAGGCTATTGAGGCTTACCTTAAAAGGAGCCTCAAAAGTACACTACAGATATTGGAAAATAGTACAATGATAGCCTAGTTCATGAAAATGTGTCTACTGGTGCTGAACTTTCACAAGGTTTAACTGCTTGGGCTGATGTAAACATGCATGTGGCAGAGAACTATATTGCTTCAATCCATATAGATATGTCTGACAACACTACTATTGCAGCAGGAAATGAAAGTAGTTATGGTTTTATCTCGCGTGGCCAAGGTGGACCAGACATGGTTGAGATCAAAGTAGAAGTTGTAGATCTTCCTAAAGACTATGGTGATAGTACGAAAAGCATGCTGGAACAACTCCAGACACAGACATCTTATTAGCAAACGGAAAAGGCAAAATCAAGAGTTTTGGCATCAGAGGTTTAGGAAGAATTGTGCGTAAGGATGATGAGACTGACAGACAGGAAGCCTAAGGACTTCGGATTCCAAGGAGATTCATGATATTCCACAAGAGGAAAGTACACCCAACCATTTACACTTGTAAGGCCTTGTTAAACAGCATGTGGGAAGAAGTGAATGGTTTTTATGATAAGTTGCTAACTAAGAAGCTAATAGGCAGTTTCTGATTTTCTGTGCTGATTACAGAATTCACATCCTCTGTTAGCACATCCCCCCAGGGTGCTCTTCATACAGGCTCTCTGAAGGGACCTCCAGATGAAGATGAAAGGAAGCCTTGGGTATGTCTTAGGTATCATAAATCCAAACTCCAGATTACGGAAATGAGAGCTATATTGGAGCTGCACAATATGACAATCTGGGAGAACCAAACATAAAGGTATATGATGCGGAAGGTGTAAAGAATGAGCATCCGCTCAATTGAATCACACCTATGGCTGTTTATGTTGGCGGTCAAAATTTGTACCAAGTTTTTTAGCCAGAATCCTTCTATTAGAAGGCTTGTCCTTATATGCAGACTCTCAAAGTGACGGCTTTATTTCTGTTGTCATAGATTTTTCATGTGAGAACTTGCAAAAAATGGTATATGAATTACACACTAAAATGTCAACGAAGAAAGCTGGCAATATTGGTACAACAGGACAATTTTAGGACAATTAGCAGAACGGGTAATTTACTGATGAGACTAGCGTATTTCCTATGCACGTAGACAATGATGTCTTTCGTGTGGGTTTCTTCGCTCATCACTTTTATGTGGCTTCACAACCTTAATTCTCCAGTTGTCTCGATCGGAAATGCATCTGGTCCAGTGTCGCATAATGTGGCTAACATGCACGCCCATCCAACTGTCGGACACTTTTTTTTTTTGTGAAACTGGTAACTTCCTACTGTTGGACACTTAGCTATAGCAAATTCAGACTATGGAATTGATTTATAAGGGACAATTTAACTGCAGAGAAGGACAACGCAATTGATCTAGTAAGCATCAATTACATCTTCTAGAGCTTAACCATGAGGACCCAAAAGTCCTTGGGTATGAACAGGTATGCAAAAGGTGAACATTGAAGAAGGGTTAATTATTGCATCATCTTGTCCTCTATGTTCCAATATCCTAGTTTCTACCGTTGGGAACTAACGGATCCATACATTATCGTATAAATGAGAACGAAAATTTACATGTAAAATATACGTGACTCTTAGGAGAAGGCCAATTCCAAGTTGGAAGTATTATCATAATCCAGATGAGCAGATCAAGCTAAATAGGGTCACGTGGGAACCATCGTCAAGGGATTAGACCACGCCCCTGAATCCTGATATAAACACAGTGAAATTACTGTGCAGAGGCGGGAAATATTTTGGAAATTCCGCCTCTCTATCTATCTATCTCAATTCTTCCTCTTCTCTATTCAAGTGTTCTTCATCATCATAGCTGAGCTATCTTCTTACACACAAGTACGAGGTATCTTTGTGGGTCAAATTAATGGTGATGTTCTTAGATTGAGTTTGCTTCTAATTAGTTCTATCCTCTGCATTTCCATTTTAGTTTTCTATTCAACTCTACTAATTCTGTCATCACAATTTCAACTCTGAATTATAACTGAGCAATTAAACTCAAACAAAATCTCCAAATATATTAATCACGCACCAGCAATTTATCAGCTCCGCCATAAAATAACATTAAAAAAACCTATAATTAACATACCGTAGCTTTCTAGTGTTTGCTCATCCTTTAAGATCCGGCCTTTATAGATCAATCTCTGTTGTTCAGCAGGAATGTTGGCTTGTTGTGCAAGAATAGACTTGAACGATCCGACGGTAGAATCGAGGCTGACCTGCACAGAGAATTTCGAGCCGCTAGAACATCGGATGTTGATTGTAACACCTCCGCCGGCACCGGCACCGGCACCGGCGCCGGTGTTACTCACCTTGTTTGAATCGCCGCCGTCTCCCGCCGGAACACTAGCATCTCCGCCTCCCATACTCATACTCCTCCCTTATTGCTGCAATTTGGGAGGTGAAAAATTCAGTTGAATTGAAGAAAGCAAATTGCAAAGAAAGTAGAAGCCCTATCTGTGGAAAAAATTTCAAGAGAAATAAATTAGCTTTTAATTTATTGATGGTAACAAAAGCAATTATTATTTTTCCTATTTTTGGTTTAGACTTCGGAGGAAAATTGACTCATGGATGATATCATATACAATTATTTCCGTTCACTTTTAATTATTATTTCTTTTTAGAGTTTAATAATATTTTCTCCATTTCACAAAAAATGACATGATTTAACTTGACACAGAGTTTAAGAATATAAAAAAGATTTTTAAATTTTATGGTTCTAAATTAAAGTTAGGTCAAATATACAAAATAGTCTTTCGATCTTGTGGTCTTAAACATGTCACGTGAAAAGTTGAAATTAAAATGTTACCAAAAAAAGAAAAAGATCATTTTATTTGAAATAATTAAAAAAGAAAAGGAGGTCATTCTTTTTTAAACGGAAGGAGTAATAATTTTAATTAACATTTTATAATGTATATTCTCATCATATTGATAGCAAAAAATAGAATTTACTGCACTTTTCGTATAGTTTTTTACTATCTAAATTTTTTGTTTAAAATATCGAGTTAATATAATATAATTTTGAAAAATAATCAAATTGACTATTAAAAAGTGCAACATGAAGGTTAAAAGTGGAAAAGAGCGTATTTAGTTGTTTATTTATTTTCATAGCTTGTGTATAATATTAAGTTTACTATTTTGGTTTCATGTTGTGTAGGGCTCTATCCTAGAAAATGTTGAAATTTCTTTTATGGTAGGTATTTTAGTGAGCATTTGGACTTAATATGTAATTGTGAAATTTGAAGAAAAAACAAACTATTATGAGTTAAAAATGATATTTTTACAAGTTGAAATTGTGTTTGGATATAAATATAAATAAAAAATATTTATGAATTTAGTGAATAATTCAAAGTGAGAATTGTGAAAACAATTTTTTTAGTTTGAAAAATGGTAAGCCATAAAATTTCGAAGAAAGAAAATTGAGAATTATTCATGATCAAACAGAGAGAAAACTTGTCAAGTATTGTAATCATACATGTGAGACTTTTATTAACCCGCTAATTTTTATGAGATATAATAAATTTCGTCTTATCTGTTGATAAAGTATTTTATGAAAGCGAATTTATACCTTTCAATAATATATGTAAAAGCTAATGAAAAGTACAAAAATTATTGTTTATCATAACTTAATCTTATGTTTGTTTTTTTCCATAACATTTTAATCGTTTCCTAAAAATGAAATTATGAATTAAATATTTTTCTTAAAATGAAGTGATCTATTAAAGATAATATAAAATACGATAGTCTAATTATTTTTTCGTTGTAATAGAATCTCGAGTATTACAGACATATTAAGTTCATGTATATATTTATAATAATGATGAGATATTTGTCAAATTGTGAAGAAAATATAATTTAATTTTTAAATACGCGTAAACGTTAATTTACGTGTTTTGAATTAAGACTTAGTGAAACATTAGCTCATAAATATATCAATTTTTTTTACATATAAGATAAATTATTTTAGTTATTAGAAAAGTTGCATATGTATTGTAAACTTGATTCTTTATATATATATATATATATATATATATATATATATATGAAAGAATTTTATCCTTTTTGTTGACTCTTACGAGATAAAATAAATTTCATATTTTTATCTATTAACACGTTTTAAAAAGTAATGCATATGGTCCAATTAAATAAAATTGTTTATTAAAACGTTCAAAATCAGTATCTATTAATTATATAAAACATCCAAAAGAATAAAATATATATATTACAATAAGATATTTGTCAAAATAATAAGTAATGTAAATTTCATTTTATGAGTAGTGATCAACATTTGGGAGAGCATTTATAAAAATTTGAATTTTTTTTTTTTTTTTTTTTAAACAAAATAGAGAGGTTTTCATTTTCTACTTTTCTTATTTTCTTTTATCTATCTTAAATTTGGTATATGTAAACTGATCGAAACACTATAAAAATATAAAATAATTCTTTTGATGTCAATTTATATGACACAATTAAATTTTTAAGATTTCAATTTCTAAATTTGTCTGACTTAAAATATTTTAAGAACCTATTAAAAGAAAAATGTAATGATTACTATGGTGTTCGTGATTCGGTTTGAATCGGTTATTGGTTAAAATCAAAACCAAACCAATCTAGTCGATTTTTTAAATTTCTAAAATCAAACCAAACCAAATGAAAAAAAAATAACCATCGGTTTAGTTTAATTTTTCGAGTTTTTTCGATTTGAAAGTAATAATTTTTGAGGACATACGTATCTTGATAAAAAAAAATATCTAGTACATGAATAATCCTCATAAAAGCTATTATTAATTCAATTAATCAATTAAGCAATACTAGAATTATCATTACACAACCAAAGTTATTAAATTAAGAGAAAGTGAGTGACTATCTTATGAAAGGTCTGGTAGGTAATAAATTTTGATGAAATTGGACTTTTAGGATTGTAATTGGCTAAATTTTAAGCGTTAGGCTTGATAAAATTGTAAGTTAAAAAACTTAAGTTATTTAAAATTTAACAAAATATTTATATTTATTTATAAGTAATATAAAATTTATATATCTAATTTATCGATTCAATTTGATTATTTTTTGCAGTTATTTTTCAGTAAAATCAATATCAAACAAAATAGTTCGGTTTTTAAAATTTAAAAATCAAACCCAACAAAATCAAACCAAATATCAATTGTTCAATCGATTTGATTCGAATTGCGGTTCGATTTGTTTTTTTAAACATAAGCAATGCTTACAATTGTTTTTGGTCTCACTTCTTAAATGACCCGTCTTCTCCAGTTGCTGTTATACAGAACAGTAGAGTTCTCAAGTTTCATGGCTGCGATATCGAACTTCACAAGAGAAAATGTCTTACTCTCGCGCCTCAAACTCAAAGCCCTTGTATACTTGCAGGTGCCGTGCTGTGTAAACTCCTTCTGTTATATGATGTTTATTTTTTCTTCTTTCAGGCATATTGTCGAACACCTTGTAAACATTTACTGAATTGTGTTGTTTCAGAAATTTAAACACACTTTTGCTGAATGTGAACGAGAATCTCAGGTTTCTACTGATTCTGGCAATGAGTCAGTGGTAGAAGCAGGTAAATATAAGCTTAATACATTTTGAAGCTTTCTACTTTTTGTGCGGTTTTGCTTTTTAGAAGTTATGTTGTAATTTTTCCTATTTGATTGGTAAAGCGTGTAAGCTTGGATATATGAAGGATGATGGAAGGTTGTAGTAGGTTGATAGTTAGGGTAAAAGATTGCAACAACAAGTGGGATCACGAGAGGGTAGAGTGAACATAGACGTTACTCCTATTTTGTAGATGTTGTTGCTGATATATGCTCGTCTTAAAATAAAGTATTTCAAAGCAGTATGAGAAAGAGAAATATAGAAATGAAAGCAGTAACAACAACGAAATAATGTGAAATAGAATATACACAACATACGGATGAAAGAACGGTAACAACAACCAAATAATGCGAAATCAAAGCACAAACAAACACATGTGATAACTGATATCGAAGAACGTGAAACTAAGAGAATATTGGTAATACTACTAGCAAGAAAGTAGGTACATGTATGACCACCAAACCTATTTTGCAGAAAAGCAAGAGAATTCTCAACTACCAACTAACCTTCTCTTCTAATCCTGCCCTCCAGACCAACCTATCTAAGCTCATGTTCTCGGTAAGCTCAAGATGCACCATATCTTGGCTAATCACCTTCCGCCAATACTTCCTTGGTGTTACACGATCAAATATTGAGAGAATTCAATGTGTTTTCTATTGAGTAGAATTGCTGAATATATAGGATGTTTGTTTACAACAAACTATAGAAGAATAGGGAGATAATATAGCTAACAACACTTAGCCATATTATCCTAAAAAGCATCTCACAAAGCTTCTTTATACTGACTAGTTGAGATCACTATCCTAACTTATTGATTGAACTTTATCTCTAATATCCCCCCTCAAGCTAAGAAGGTATTTCCAAGATTCTTAGCTTGCCTCTGATGAGTTGAAACCGGCTGGCGGACAAAGGGTTAGTAAGTGTATTTGCTAATTGATTGATAGAGGATGTAAAACTGCACTGATATATGACCAACCTTGACTTGTTCTCTGACAAAGTGAAAATCAACTTCGCATGCTTCGTTCGAGCCTTAGAACACGGATTTACTGGTAGATATGAAGCTCTCACACCAGATGATTGTGGAATTATGGGTTGTCTGTTTAAGCTCTTGAAGAAGAGAATGAAGCCAAATTACTTTTGCTGCAGTATTGGTGACTGATCGATACTCAGTCTTGATTAATGATCGAGTAACTGTTGGTTTCTGCTTAGCTGACCATGAAATTTCATCCCATATACACAACAAAACCTCCTGTGGATCTCCTATCATTTGTGTTGCCTTCCCAATCAACGTCACAGAAGGCTTGAAGTTGGGATCTGGGTGTGAAGTAATAAACAGTCCTTGGTGCAAGGTGGCTTTGACACATCGGAGAACACTTTTGCAGGCTGTCCAGTGAGTGGTTATTGGTGCAGATAAATTTTTTCGTAATTTGTTCACAGCAGAAGCCAAGTCTGGACGAGTTAGACGAGCGTATTGTAGTGCTCCCACTATTTTCATATAAATCCTGAGATCAACCAGCGGTTCGCCTTCTTGAAGTTGCAGGTTATATGTGCTAGCCATAGGAAACTTGACAGGTGTGGCATTTTCCATGTGAGTAGTGGTGAGAAGATCGTGAAGGTTTTTTTTGCTGAGAAAGAATAATACAATTGTTGAGATATCTAACTTTGATTCCCAGGAAGTAGTGGATCTTTCTGAGATCTCGCAACTTGAATTCATTGGACAATTGACTTATGCATGTGTGAACTGCATTTGAGTTACTCCTTCTGATGATAATATCATCGGCATAGATGCGGATATAAAGAATATCACTATTTGATGTTTGATAAAGAGCGAGGAGTGAGTAATAAAGCCTGCAAAATCAATGTCTAGAATATAAGAACCGAGCCTGTGATACTAAACCCCGTGGGGTTTGTTTAAGGCCATAGATTGATTTCCTCTATTTAGACACATAATTAGGACATCGTTGATCAATAAATCCTGGAGGTTGAGAAATGCATTGGAAATGTCCAATTGCTGAAGAGTCCATGCATTGGAGATTGCAAAGAAAGAACAACTCGGACTGTTATAGGCTTGATAACCAGACTGAAAGTGGCATCATAATCTATTCCCTCAACTTGATTATGCTATTGTCTACCAAGTGAGCCTTGAACCAGTTGATGCTGCTCTCGAGATGGTGTTTGAGTCAGAAAAAAACATTTGCAACTCACAATATTGGAATGTGATGGTTTAGGAACAAGTTCCTATGTTTGATGTTGTATCAAAGCAATTATTTGAGAGTTCATAGCCTTTCTGCATAATGGAGCTTTGAGTGCTTTTCTATAGCATGTTGGTTTTGAAAGAGTAACTGAGGAATAACCTTACCATCCAAAACAGACATGAAATCCAGTGTTTTCTTCTTCTTTGGATTTTTCCTTAGAACCACTGGATGAGGGCATGCAGGTGGTTGTGATGGCTCAGTAGGAGTTGGAAGGACATTCAGTTGCTGCCCCGAAGGAGAATTAGTATTATCTTGAGAAGCACTAGAAGATGAGAAGCTTAAACTAGAATTATTGTCGTTAGAAGAATCTACAAAATTATGTGAAACTGTCGAAGATGATGGTACAATTGTGTCAGGTTGCGGTATTGACACAATTAATGTGAGCCAAGGAGTGGAATTGAATTGCTCTAGAAGAGTGCCTAGGAGAGAGGAATCAGACAACTTTTTCACTTAATATGGAAACGAGTTTCATCAATACGAACATGTCTACTAAGATAAATTTTATTATCATGAGGATTGAAGCAGACATACCCGTGATGGTACTCGAGAAAAACACAAGCTGCAGTTCTGTAGGAGAACTTGTGTTGATTGTAGGCTTGTAACAAAGGATAGACCGTGCAGCCAAAGACACGGAGAAATTCATAATCTGGTGAAGTGCCATGAAGTTTTTCAAATGTTGAGACATGGTGAAGCACTTGAATAGGGAGCCTGTTAATTAAGTATGTAGTGGTGACTGTGGTGTGCATAATGAAGTTTCAGAATCTGGATGGAACTCAATGAGCAAGCAGGGTGAGGCATGTAACCATTAGGTGTCTGATTATCCTTTCAACTTAACCATTTTGCTAATGTGTATGAGGACAAAAAATGCGATGTTTAATACCATTTTCCTTCAGATAAGTATTGACAGTACGGAATTTACCACCCCAATCTAATTGGAAATTAATGATTTTGGTTTGTAACTGGTTTTCAATCAGTATTTGGAATTCGACAAAAGTAGAAAAACCTTATTTTTTTTAAAATTGGAAATAACCAACAATAAATCCACAAATAGAACACAATACTTTCTCCATAAAAAGATAAGTTAGGAGCTGGTCCCCATACATCTCCATGAATCAATTCCAATGGTTTACTAGCAATAGAGCCTATGATTGATAAAAGAAATCTGACTATGTTTCCTTAAACAACAAGCTTCATATGGGCCAACTGATTATATTGAATACTAGGCAAATAGAACTTTATTAACAATAAAGATGATTGTTGATTGTTGAGGATGACCAAGCTGAGCATGCCAATCGGGTGCAATAGTCTGAGCTGATTTAAAAGCTTTGCTCTATCCTGTAATGTCCTCTAATGCAGCAATAGGAAGCCTGTAACCCGTCCTCAGCTATTCCCTGCAACACCACCTTTTTATCTGTCTGATGCTTCACAGTAAACCCATCAGAGTCTAATTAAAAGAACATTGATTGTTTTTAGCAAATTTATTAACAGACAAAAATTGTTGTTGTATGGCATTAAATTCATCAGGAGACAGAGGTGTGCCAGCCGCAGCAAGCTCGTCAACGATAGCTTTAGCAGCGAGAAAAAATTAAGCCAGTGTTTGTCACCAAGAGTCATGTTTTGCTAGGTGATGTGTAATTGGACGCTTTTAGCATTGTTGCTGATGCCAAATGCGTTCGAGAGAGCGGTCTAAGCTTCAAAGGCAGTATCTAAACCAGTCACATAAGGAAAAATTTCCTCTATTAAAGATGATAAGTTCCAACTTGTAGGAGTTGGTCTTGTTGCAGCCACTTAAGATAATTAGAATTTGGTTACGATTGATTTATTTTGGTATTGATGATGGTGGAAGGAGGTGCTGATGTACCATTGATACGATTGAATAGATTGTAACATTTGATGATAGGAACAAGTTGAGTTTTCCAAGTCGGGTAGTTTGTTGGTTTGAGTTTTATGTAAAAAGAAAGTTGCGCTTGGCCAAAGTAGCAAAAAGACTTAGAGTGGTTGAGTTGGTTATTGTGAGGTGGAATCTGAAAGTTGATGATTCCATAAGAGGCTCTGGTACCATGTTACACAATCAGATGTTGAGGGAATTCAATGTATTTTTTATTGAGTAGAAATGTAGAATTGCTGAATATATACGCAGTTGTTTACAACAAACTATAGAAGAATAGGGAAAATAATATAGCTAACAACACTTCACCGTATTTCCTAAAATGTAGCTAACAGAACTTATCTATCCTGACTAGTAGAGATCACTATCCTAACTTATAGTGACTGAACTTTATCTAACACTTGGCCAGGCTCTGCCTCTGCTAACGCCCACCATTGCCAACCTCCCACATCTCCTTACTGGGACATCTACGTTTCTCCTCTTCACATGCCCAAGCCACCTCAATCTCGGTTCCCTCATCTTATCCACCACGAAGGCCACTCCCACCTTGTTCCAGATATCTTCAATCCTAATCTTATCTCTCCTCGTATGCCTATACATCTACCTCAACATTGAACATCCTCATCCCTGCAACTTTGATCTTTTGAGCATGAGAGTTTGTGACCAGCCAACACCCCACCCCATACACCATAGTCAATCTAACTATTGCTTTGTAGAACTTACTAAGTTTTGGCGGTACCTTCCTATCACACAAGACTTCAGAGTTGAGCCTCCATTTCACCCATTACAAATATGATATGTGAGATCATCGTCCATCTCCCCATTTACCTTGAATTAAAAGATAAGTATTGAAAAAACTGAATAAGAGTGGAATGTGGATTCAAAGGATTTATCCAGTTAATTTGGGATTAGGCATAGTGATTGTTGAGTCTATATTTTTCTCTATTTATTTCTTGTTTGCTTAAGTTGTGCATTAATCTGCTGAGAAAATTATTGACCAACAGCGACAACATGCCCGGTGTGATCCCACAAGTGAGGTATGGGGAGAATACGTACGTAGACATTACCCCTACTTTTTTTGCGAGGTAGAGAGGTTGTTTTTGGTAGACCCTCGGCTCAAAATTGAGCATATTATTGACCAAAGAGAAAAAATAAAGACTGACTTTGTTTTCATTGGCTATGATAGATGATCTGCAAACATTAGGTAGAAGAGGCAGTGCTGCAAACATGTGATTGAATGAAAATGTTATTTGTGGAGTAAGGAGTTGAATTATGATATGTGATGGTTATGATTCAGGTCAAATCGACTTCTCAAAATGGAGGAAGCTGGACTCTAGGAACTTTGGGATTAGTAGATCAATGATACCACCATCTCCCCAGGTTGTTCTGAAGATTCTGCATGGTGAAGGTGATAACTTTTTTGTTGTGTTCGATCATTCTGGTCTGGCTACCCGAGTATGTGTTACATAACTATGGGACCTCAAACTTATCAATTTACTCTCAAATGTTGAAACTGTTTTTTGTTTTAAATTGTACCTGTCATGAGCGAGGCAAAACCAATTCTTTTCCTCCACTCCCCACCCCCTACCCCTCACCCCACGTCAAAAAGGTGACTGCCTCTTCAAAGATCAAGTGCATATGATTGGTAAACCGGAATTTTGTTGTGGTACTCAGAGAGTCAGAGTTGAATCAATAAAATCGAAGTGTGTTAAACCGGAGAGAAGCCAACTTAGGCCATGTTTGCACAATAAGGGTAAGTACTAACAATAAAGTAGGAATATTCTAGAACTTTCTGAAAATGTAGAATATTCTAGAATATCCCCTAGAATATCCTACAATTTCGTTTACATCTGTTTTGCATGAGCATTGAAAACACATAATCTGGGATCTTTTCTATTACCCCTGATGCATGTAATGGAATGAAGTACTAGTGGTAAGAGATGTTAACCAATTAGTTGAATATTCTTCGACTCAAGTTCCTTATGTCCAGGCATGTTATGAATCTCGACACACTTTAACGTAACCTAATAATTTGCTTGGATATAAAAACCCTAAGTTTTCCACCCTTATCCCATACCACTCCATTTGCAAGTCTCCTGTTTTTTTTATGATCATATATATGCCTTTCTTTTTAATCGATTATCCTTTGACCAAAACCTCAATATACAGGGTTTGAAGCGTACCTGGTTGGTGGATGTGTCAGAGATCTAATTCTCAATAGAATACCAAAAGATTTTGATATAATCACAAATGCAAGACTTCGACAGGTTCTTGATGCATTCAAAATCATCACCTAGTTATGAGACAACTACATTAGGTTTCAGTTACTTGTAGTTCGGCTCTAACATTTATGCTATCATATCTTTTGCAGATAAAAAAGCAATTTCATCGTTGTGAAATAGTTGGGCGAATATTTCCAATATGTAGAGTGCATGTCAAAGGTTCTATAGTTGAGGTTGTCACAACTCCTTTGGGATACTAATTGGGCTACCTTTCTATGCATCTATGGTTGGGTATGGGCCAAACAATTTCACATTGTACACATTATGCTGTACCAACAAATATATATTTTAACTTAAATAAGAATTTCAAAAAGAATTCAACTAATGTTTGGTGAAGTGAGAAGTGCTTGAGTTCCAAGTCACAATGATTTTTAAAAATTCTTTTTACCATTTTAATCACCACAGAAGAAGGAAGAACATTCTGATTTGGTATCCAGACCACAGGAACATCTCCTTTTGTTTAAGTAAAGAGACAAATTAGAGAGCAATCTCAAAAAAGTGGAAGATAAATTAGAGATCTGAAACCCTTGCTACAATCACAGCTACTGAAGTACTTCATATTCCAATTACTGCAGGTATCAAGTTTTGATACTGTGGCAAAACATGCTGAAAAGGAAGAGGCACCCTTAGTTCCTGAAATTCCTAAAGGATGTCCTGAGAAAGATTTCATTCTCTGGAACAATTCCATGCACAGAGACTTCACTATTAACAGGTACCTTTTGTATTTTCTTAAAGGGACGGAGCTAAAAATGTTCTGTGGACTTCTCATGGGGAAAGAAGGCATAGCGAAGGTTATAACTTTTAGTTCTGTGGACTTCTGTGGATTGCTTATTCAATTGTAGTGTTTCCTCTACAAGTTGTTGGTGATGTTCTTGGTGCTTTATTTTGTTCACTTGATCCTGTCCTTATTCTTAGCATCTGCAAGTAGATTTTGGTAAAAAGGCAAAAAACTGAAGATATTAAACCCTATTCTATTGCAATGAACTTGGTTAATGTTATAACACAGCATAGTTGTTACCATGGCATGCTGGTGAGATATGAATTAATAGCTGTTCTTTTTTTTGAACTAGAAAAAAAAGAAAAGGGAACAGCTATTAATTTATACCTCACCAGCATGCCATGGTAATAGCTGGCATTAATAGCTGTTCTAGAGCATTATAACATTTTGGGAAGCTAACTAAGCAATTTATTTTGCTAAATGTAATTATGTAATTCATATTGATATTCTCTGTGTTAGACGTTAAACTGATTCCTTTTTTTTTTCTGAAGAAGTTAACAAATATTTTATAAATGAACATTAAACTGATGTCTTTATCAGTATCTGTCAATGGAGAATCCTTCACAAGTTTAGAATGAATTGTACTGCCTGGTATCCGTATGTAGGTTACATGTATGATTAGTTTTGGTTGTAGTGGTGATTGATAGATACCTAAAATTATTGAGTTTTTGGTTTCTATTTAACTCATTATTTATTTTCCTAAAATCATGGAAACAGCTTATTTTTCAACCCGTTCGCGAATAGAATCTATGATTATGCCAATGCAATGCAGGACCTAAGATCGTTAAAGGTGAGATTATTATCTTCACATATGTACTTTATTAAAAATTTATCTTCAAGTATGTAATGCAAACCAATTACTTTGCTGTGTTGGAATTTGAAAAGGTTTGTTTTGATATGAATTCAGCTACGGACTTTGGTGCCTGCTCACTTGTCATTTGGAGAAGATAGTGGTAGGTGCAATTATTCAAAAGTTTGTAATGAATTGGGACTTAATATCATACTTCTTCCATTCTGAAAGGAATATATACTTTATTCTTGTATTTGCTTATTTTTCTATTCATTACAAATCAAAACACACACATGATCAACCTTTTTCCGTAATGACTACACAAAGTTAAAACTTAATTTGGGTTGGAAGCATTACTATTTTATTGGATTAAATTCATTGGACCCCTTTCATCCATCACTCATTTTGCTTATTGCTCCACTAAACAGTTACTTAGTATGCTTAACATTATAGATCTTTAATTTTATAACTACTTCAAACAATTTCATGATGGATCTTCAGATTCTCATGGGGAAATGTTCTTATTTCAGCAATGCTCTTAATCCCTTAGCTGTTCACTTCTCTCTTAGCTCCCCCTCCAAAAAGTTGTTGCCCTCCTTTGGCGTAGTTTTAAGTTCCCATGAGACTGTGTTATGTCTATTATTGTTTGCAACACTACTATATTAGGATTAGAAAATTTATGAAAACATTAGAAACTCTGGGAAAGAAGGATAGAGCATAAACTTAAGAACACGGCAAGAATGAAAGAAACTCAATTTCGAATATGCCATGTAGATCTAGAACGTAGGCTATATTCCTGCTAAGTAGATTGATGGCTACCGCGAAAGGAAGAAAAATCTGTGTGGTATTATCTATTGACTTAGAGAAAGCGTATGATAGAGTACCACACAATGTTATCAGCTTAAGCCCTGAAGCGAGGCTCAAAACATGTTGAGCGCTTCGCCTCGCTTTATGTGCGCTTCGGTGTCATCATCAAGGTTCTAAGGCAAACTTTCCTTGCCTATGAGCCCCTTTTGAAGAAGTGACACTACACAATTGATATTCACTTTATCATAATTTTTTTTCAATTTCTTTGGTCATTAATGTGTCATTCATGTTTATAATTATTAGCCTTGGACTAAACATATATATTTGTATTGTTTTCTCCCTTTGCGCCTTTTTTCATGACCTTAGAGCTTTTTTGCGCTTTTCGCCTTTGATAGGACTGGTACCACAGAAGATCATTTGGTGGTTGATTTATAGAGGTCTAAACTTTTCCTCCAAGAAAGGAATAACCTAAATATGGTACTGATCTTTTCCAACAAGGAAACTTTTTCCACCAAGAAAGGTAATTCTAGTTATGGTAGAAAATCAAATATGGTGGAAATTCAGGGTAAACCCTAACACACAAGGTGTAAACATGGGGTAACATGAGGTTTTAAGATTTAGGGACATTCTCTTTGTTAGCAAAGAACAAAAGGATTTTCGGTGTTTTGCTGCCAATCAATTTGGCACAACGTAGAGTTAGAACGCTTTAAGAGTAAGTAAAAGTAGAAAGGGGATGGCAATGCTGAATTCAAGTATAGATGGGGGGCTACATGAATTTAACCCTAATTGTTAATATGATGGAACTAATCTTGGACTTTTTTTTCTCAGCAAGAATCTTGCGTGGCTTGAGATTGGCTGCCCGTCTTAACTTATCCTTTACAAAGGAGATAGAAGATGCTATGCATGAACTCTCGTCAGCCATCATGAGCTTGTCCAAGGTATAAACAATGATTTCTGGTTAAGTCATTTATCTGGCTTAATCATTCACTTCCTCTTTTCCCCCAATGGTCGCCTTTCTCTTTGTTATTTGTCCCTTCTTCTCACTGTTGAACATCCCTGAAGCCCTAAACGTTCCTCTCCTCCTAAGGGAGTTCTCTACATCATATGCTCCATTTTCACTGATATTTCTCTGTTTATTGTGCTTGCAGTCTAGAATAATGATGGAACTGAACTATATGATGTCATATGGGGCTGCAGAGCCTTCTCTTTCTTTACTTCAGAGATACAATATCCTTGAGATTGTGTTGCCATTTCATGTATGTCCATATTGCTGCATGACCTGCATCTAATTTTGGCTTGCTGACAAAATGGTAGACCTTTTAAGAATTGTGGAAATAGCTTGATGTGCATGTATATCATTTTCAGGGGACATACCTTACTCAACAGGCTAGTAAACAATCGGGTAAAAGTTCTGTGATGCTGATGGTATGTTCTTTATTGCTTCGTCTCATTTTTCAACTCTGAAATTTTTTAGAAGTCCTTAATTAGCTTTTCCTGTGTATGTTGCATGCGCATGTCGGCATATTCATTTTCTAAAGTAATATTTTGTTGGTTCTTTCACTTCTTGTTTTAAGCATATAATTTTTCAGTCACGGCTTTCTTCAGAAATTATTTTCCAGCTTGGATCAATTGGTCACCTGTGGTCAACCTTCGCATGATAGTGTGTGGTGAGTTGATATTAATTTTTTTTCAAATAAAGCATTTGGTCCAGTGACATGAATTTTTGTTGAGGTTTTCAGGCTCATTTTGGCAATTGATTGTTTTCTCACCCTTCCAAGTAGTCATGATATATAATATTGTGCCTGTGACATGACATTGCTGTAGCTTTATCATATGAGTCGAGTTCCTTTCGCTTTTATTCTGAGCTCTGGTGCAGACATGTTGATTATTGGATTCTTGATCTCCATGAGGCTTTTGCTTTCCATACCGTCTGTTCTTTGCTGACACTTTCTCCCTAATAGAGATAATCTTCATTTTTGGATATTATTGTATCTACTGCTGCTTTTAAAGCTGTAATTTGATATACAAGTTTCTCTGTGGTTCTGGACTTGTCTAATTGGAAGATCAATTATTTCTTATCATCTCTTCTATCATAGTATCCTGCAACTGTATAACAGAGCTATTATGCTTTGCTTGGTGTCAAGTGCTGACTTGGATAGGAAGAATTGCTGAGATTGACTAGCTGAAATCCTGCTGTTGTTAAGCTAAGCGTGGACCTTGCAGTCGTCTCTTTTGATTATCTTGTATGCTTTGAACCAAAGAAGTGCTCATTCCCAATCTAATTATGCTTTGAACTAAACAAGTGTTCATTCCTAATCAATGATATATTGTTGTCCTGTTGACACCTTCTATTACCCTTCTCTCTTACTTTGTGGTGTGAGTTGTTTTTGGCTTAAGATGTTCTGTTTAAGCTTTCACATGGCTAGCGAATGAATGCATTTGTTATTTATATGATAAGACAATGTTAAATATAGTTCCTACGGGTTTGGGAGCTTGCACTTCTCCTCCCTTTAAGAAGGAATAGGCATATAATTTCAGTGTTTAGTGTTGAAGTAAAGGCATCAAGCCTTCATCAACTACATAATTCTCATAGTCAGGACAACATGCAACAGTAAGAACAGTAAACAAGCATCTTCTTGTGTCTTATCATTTTAAAGTTTAATTTCTGGACACTGATACTGGAAGCATTTATTGCCTTCCTGACTTCAGAAGCCCAAGCTAGCATCATCACTACCTGAATTTCTTAGTGCATCTCAGATAATACTTCTACATAGCTTCCTTCATTTTTTTTTTAAAATTGCAAATTAGGGCCAATTTAGACATTCAAAGATTTTTTTTTTTTTAATGTGGTGCTTTCATTGTATAACACATTTACTCTGGCATATTCCATAGTTCAATTGTGCTGATCCATTGCATTCAGCATATGAAACCTTTGGAGTCATGTTCCTAGCATTGCAGCTCACAGTCTACCTGCCTACTGTCACAATAGTGGATTCTACTGACTTAGATCACTTTGTTATCATGAATTCAACAGTAGACTATAGATGAATTGACCTGCACTAATATTGAGAGAACTCCTTGTTGCGGCTGGGAATTGGGATAACTGACAAAATTTTCCTTTGCATGACAGGGTTGCACTCTTGGCGTTTCATATGGCATTGATCACACACCCGCAACATGTGTTTGTCATCCTGACTTTTGCTTCTGTATTGTATCACGCAAATTGGAAGGAAGCTGTTAAATTTGCAGAAAAGCATTCTAAAGATGCAGCTGTTTATGGACCAGAATTCTCTGATTCTCATGGCTCCATTTCAGAAGATGAACTTACAAAAAAAGTTGCACAGCTGGCAGTGCAAGTCCAAAAATCTATAAACATTTTAGCCGACAGGGACAGCCTCCTGGAAGCAATGTCCAAGTTCCCAGGAGCCCCATGCTCTGGTTTGGTGGGTAAACACACTTTGTCTTTTACATGTAACTGTTGTTTACACCAACACAGTTTGTCTGTCTTTTTTTTTTTTACTTTGTTTGGGTACACTATACAGTTAATTTTACACCCGTATGGTTCTTCAGAGTAATGATCGACTTTTCTGGAAGATCCAAGTTTAGTTTATGCTGTTTACCCAAGTGTTAAATAGACTATTTTTCTATTCCTATCTGAAAGCAGAAGCTGCATTAATTAACTTTTGATGAGAGTGTTGGTCCAATTGCTGTCAAAATTCTAGTTTTCTACTCCTATTCATCTGAAAGTGGAAGCTGCATTAATAATTTCCAAAAATAATATGGGAAAATGTCTGATCCATAATTCTCTCTAGAATTTTCTGTTGATAAATGAGTTAATTAACTTTTGACGTAGTGTTGGTCCAATTGCCTCTCAAATAGCAACCTTGTCATACAAATTGAGAAGAGAGGACCTAAGAGAGCCTGTATTTGTGAGTCAATGTTCCCTGTTGGTTTTCCCTTATAAGCAAGGAATGAGGGGATGGCTTGAATATGGTTGACTTATTATTTCTTCGTCCAATTCTGTTTCTGAAATCTGTGATTATGGAAAGGTCAAACATTTATTAATACTTGCTATGAGTTACTTCATTCCTTCATACAACAAGACATAGATCTTTCTAAACCTTTTTGCAGTGCATTCCATGGACGGAAAAGGATTAAATACGTTCTTAGATACTATTAAAAGGCATGCATCGGCAATTTCCTAACCTAGAATCTAGCTCATTATACTCGCAAGGAGCTTGTTAAACCCTGTTTCTATGTAAATTTTTTGACTTATGAAGTTAGTGATTTAGGTTTCCTGCAACAAAATAGACCAGTATCTCTGAACCTAATGTAAAGGTTTTTATTTATTTTGTAAACAACATAGTATCTTTCATCTAACTTTTTTTGGAAATTTAGGACTTGGAATAAATGCAACTCCTCCCTCTCTTCCTCTCCATCATAAACAGCCCTAATAGATTCATTGAGAAAGCAGCTTAGGTTATCCACTAAGTAAATACTAGTTGTACTTATAGTTATGATTTTTTACTTGATTTGAAGATAAAATGGAGGACACGGATTAGATTAGCAAGGTTAGTTAGGTAGTTGAGATGTCTCGCTTCGTCGTTCATACTAATAGTCGTAGTATTACTCTAGGAGTTTCTTGTGATTCCATTTCTGTTACTATTTACTGTTTCTTGCACTCCTACTATCTTATTATTTTGTGGTAGTGACTATTTCCTTTTTATAGTATGCTTTTCATGCTTTATTTAGCATTTTGTCTCGACTTCTTCACTCCCATTGTTTTCTTTTTTCGAATTGCTTTGTAATGCTTTTACTTGAGCCGAGGGTCTATGGGGAACAACCTCCCACCTTGTAGGGGTAAGGTCTGCGTACACACTACCGTCCCCTGACCCCACTTGTGGGATTACACTGGGTATGTTGTTGTTGTAAAATAAAATAGGGAGAAAAGGAGAAGCAGATCTAGTGGACTTTAATTTTCATGCCCTCCTACTTGAGAAGTGTTTAATAGGCTATCAGAACGGTAATTGCTCTTATTATTATTTTAACGATTTTCTTGACTGTTATGGAGATGTCTGATTTGCAGGTCTTTGTATCAAACAAAATGGGCAGGACTGTCGAGCTAATGTTTGACATTCTAGTGAAAGATGTTACATCTCTCAAAACTAGGAAGGACGTTTACAGGATAGATTACGTTTCTCTTGGGAAAGGAAATATGTGTGAGACAAGGTTTCTTCTTGGCAAAGTTATCCTTGATACCATAGTTCCTAGAGTCACCCAGGATGTTAAAACGATCAAAGAGGGAAAACATATCCTGCTTGGAGTTGATGGTCAACAGAAGGAAGATGCTTCCCACAAGAATTTCCAAGAAAATTTGGAGCTAATGAAGCCGGAGTTTGTGTCAGATGATGATGATAACTTGCTTAATGAAAATTATCAACTTCAACACGATATTTTTGAGAAGAAAAGGTTAAATCACGAGGGATGTAGTGATTTGGTGGAGGCAGTAACCAAGAAGCAGAAGATTGTTGCTGCTGAGCACTACGTGGAGATGGCTGTCAAGAAGCAAGATTTGACTGATGATACAGATTTTCTCAGTCAGGAACTGGATAGAGTGAGGGATACTGTCACTAAGGGTGAGGATGCTCAGTTGCCGAAGGATGAAATAAGGATGCTACTGGAAGAGGTGAAATATCTACAACACTGTCGCGATGCAACAGGAAAGGAGAAAAAGAACAACGAGAAGTTTCAGAAGACTGTCATTAACCCTTTGAATCTTTTGATGAATAATGTGGCTACTAAGGATCACAAATTCACAGATAAGTATGAGTCCTTGCAAGAAGAACATAGTATTGATGAAGTAACCGAGAAGTTAGATGGTGAAAATCATAATTCTCGGGGGAAGAAATTTGCTTCAGCTGATAAGGGCAAACGAACGGTTAGCAGACACACACTTTCAACTCTTTTTAGGTGAACTGCCCTTTGTTTGTTGTAAATTAGATGTTCTTACAAGTAGCAAAGAGTAAAATCTGAATCTGTATTAGTCCATTTTATAGAAGTAGAACCTAAATCCAGGTATATGGCAATAGATACAGAGTTAATTGGTTTGTGTTTGCCATTTTTTTGTGACATTGAAATAATTTATCATATGGTTAGTTAACTTTAATTGTAATCATTCAGAATAGTTCCTCTTCATATTTGGTGTGGGATCAGTATTTTGTGTGTTGATTCATAGCTAATAGCCTAATATGAAATATCCCACAATAGATTATTTCTTTATTTTTGATGTCAAAGAAGTTTTGGACATTTCAACTTATTTAGGATTGAGTCAAATTTATTTGGGACTGAGGTGTAGTTATTCAAGAAATTTTGAGATTTTGGCCCGACTTACGTTGGTGCATAAGTTTGAAAACGTTGGGAGTATAGGCTCGCCCCTCCCGTCTCCTTCCAAGTTCCAACTTAAATACTCTCTCAGTCTCAATTTATATGATTTTTTTCTTCTTTTTTTAGTTAGTTTAAAAAAGAATTACACATTTATATATTTAGCACTCCCTCCGTCTCATTCTATATTGCATTTTTTGGATTTCGAGATTCAAACAAGTCTGTCTTTAACCGTAAATTTTTCATTGATCTTTTAAACATTTTGAATTATTGTGACTGTACTTTTTATATAGTTTACAAATATATAAATTTCATTTAAAAAAATGAAGATCTCATACACAAATTTCTGGTCAAATTTAAAATATTTGACTCTCGAAAAATAAAAAAAGTGTCACATAAAATTGAGACATCGGATGTGACAATTTAACTTTAACATACTTATTTTAACCTTGGTAAAATGATGTATAACATCATAAACATTTGTGATTTATTTTAAATCACAAATTAATGTCAACCATAAATTGAGATTGAGAAAATATCAAATTTTATCTGCAAAAACTTGGAATCTATAAATTGTGTAACTGCAATATTTTGTGTGTTTTTACCTCAGATATCACAATTACTTTTTTTTTCTTCATAATATTTGAATTTTCTAAAGGTTGTGTTATTCAAACCATGGATCCAAATTCTCTCTAGAATAATCTTTTATATTAAAAAAAAACAAAAAAACTTTAATGTCTGACAAGTGCCAGCAAAAAAGACCTATTATTATTTAAAAAAATATAAAAAAAAATGACCAAAACATGCCTCATAGCCTGCTACATTAATTAATTATATCATTTTTTAAATAAAAAAGATGTAGGAATGTATATAATAGGGAGTAATTTAAATTCAAAATCACTTCCATTTGCAAAAAGTTAGTATATTTTTGTCTCATTTTTTTAATTAATATTATTTATTTTTGATTATAACTTGATAATGTCCATTTATTTTATAACATTAGTATAAAACTAACTTATCTTAAATATGACAATTAATGTTAATAAGATTAATTTTACGTTGTCGATATATATAATATTAATAAAGGGTAAAAAAAATATGTATGAGCTCAAATTTCGATGGAAATATTGACTATGACCTCTATATTTATTATGGGTAATCATCTATCTATTTATTGAATAAATGAATTAAATTATATGTAAAAAAAAATAAAAAAATGCAACTCTATTTTCCTAATTTAAAAGTTAGCGTATATACTTGAAGAAAAAAGATTTATTAATAGTAGTTGGAACTTAAATACAAATCACAAACTTATCCTATTTTAATTCATTTTGAACTCAATTTAATTGGTGATGAGTTTGATATCTTTATTTTTAAAAAGAAAATGATTATGCTAATAAATTAATATGTACAATTCTATAATGTTCAAGCGAAGAACAAGAAATGAAAGAATACTTTTCATTTTAAATAGCATATTCAAAAATCGTACGAAAATCAATATATGAACCATATTTCTACTTCAAAGATAGAGACGGTTTGCTATATACTCTGGACAAAAAAAAAAGTCTAATTAATTTACACATATTGATCTTTCGAACCAAGAACAAAAAATGAAAGAATACAATTAATTATGATTAATTAATATGTACTTTTACTCTATTAAATTACTCAACCAATTGTAAAGGAGTAGAAACGTAGGTCCCCTTCAATCAAGTGCATGTTGTTATCTATCACAGAGCCTTCATCCTCGACGCTAATAAAATGAAGCTATGAAATAACATATTCAGTGTAATCAAACAAAGTGATATCCAGAGATGATAGAATATACACAAACCTTACTTCTACCTCAACGACAAAGAATCTGTTTCCGATAAATCCTTGACTCAACTAGTCCAGCATAAAAATAAATAAATTACGAGAGTACAAAAATAACAACACATTAAGTAACATAACATAAACTTCAACAAAATAAATACGATAATCAATGTACAATAAATCAACAAATATTAACAAAAATCGAATCAAAACAAGAAACTACACTAGCAATACCACAACTACTTAAAAAACCGACAATAAACCACTGATACACGATCTACCTACTAACCTCATATCCTAATCTGTCTCATTCACTCCCTCCTATCGAATATCATTTCCTCATTAAGCTAAAACTACACCGTATTCTATATTTAAATTAATTTAATATAAACATCTGATACAGATAAAGTCGAAACTCCAATCATTCACCTATTCATTGAATTAAAGTGAATAAAAAAAGGTTTCCTAATTTTGAAAGCAACGTCTCCTCCACATGCCAACCAAGGTGACCGTTATGCCTTTTTTTTGACGCTCTAATCCAACTAGCCGTTTCATTTGAAAATAAAATCCCCCCCTTCTGTATTCCTACTGACAAATCCCCCTCATTGCCTTTTTCTCTCAGTCCCCATCTCTACAGTTTTGAAGGAAAAAAAAACCCAAGATTGGGTTTTTTGATTCTTGATTTTTGGTGGGGTGGTTGATTCTTGAAGAAATAATTGAGAAAATGGGTGTTTCTAATGAGAACAATCCTATTATGACTAAACCCACTAATGGTCAAGGTAAATGTAGTTTAAAGATTCAATCTTTGTTTAAGTTTTCCTCATTTTTTTGGGGTTTTAAAGAGATTAAAATCAGCTAAGATTTGTGTTAATTAGTTTTTGGAAATCAGTTTTCTGGGTAGTAAAAAAAATATCCCATGATTTTTTTTTCTTCATTCTTTTTTCATTTTTGATTCTTGATCTTTGGTGGGGTGATTGATTCTTGAAGAAATAATCAAGAAAAAGTTAAAAAGAAAAAAAGGGTGTTTCTAATGTGAACAATCCTATTATGACTTAATCCACTATAGCTTAAAGATTCAATTTTTTTTTTTTTGAAAATTTCACTAATTTTTGGGTTTTATGAGGTTAAAATCAGCTAAGAGTGTTGTTTGTTAGTTTTTGGAAGATGGGTTTTTTGAAAGTTTGTTTCTTTTTTCAGAAATGGGAAACAAAAAGTTTGGAGTGGAGACGAGGAACAATCGAAGAGCATTGGGTGTGATTAATCAGAATTTTGTTGGAGTTAATCAATATCCTTGTGTTGTTAACAAGAGAGGAATATCTGAGTAAATTCCCAGCTTCAATCTCTTTAGATTTTTTCATATATTTTTAGGGGTTTTCACTTTCTTTTTTTTTTGTTAATCTTGAGCTGATTTGAGTGATTTTCTTGATCTAACAGAACTAATGGGATTTGTAACAAGAATCCTCCTATTCCAGCTCATAGACCAATTACAAGGTTAGATAATAAATAGTCAAATTCAGTATTTTCATTCCATTTATTTGATGACCATATTCTTGTAATCAATCTGACATGTAAATTTTTCAAAATGAAGGAAATTTGCTGCACAAATTGCTAGCTCCCAGCAGCATTATACTGAGGTACTATTCATAAGCCTAGTGTTCCCACAAATGGGGTTTCGTGAGGGTAGAGTGTATTCATGGATTCTTGAATTACTGAGGTTTCTATATAGTGTTTATAAGTCGTGTAGGTGTAGCCAAGATTTCAATTTATGTATAATGTGTGTACATAATTTAATGAAATCTGATTCTTGAATTATTGAGATGTTATATAGTGGTTTAACTTGCGTAGGAGTAGCCAGGATTTCAATTTATGAGTTCTAGATTTTATAACGATGACTTTAAATGCTACTAATCAAGATAAAGCTTTATATGTGTACTTATTTAATGGATTTCTCGACCTCTCGCCCTCGCCCCTTGTTAACCGGTAGTAGAATGATGTCTAACAGGAAACCAAGAAACCAAAGTTAGCAGCTGAAAATTTTAGTGTATGGGAGGATGTACCTATAATAGATGTTGATGAATATGAAGCAGCAAAAGACCAGCCTGTTCCTATGTCATTGGAACAAACTGAGACAGTGTCACATGATAACAAGACTCAAATGGTAAGAAATTTTTTGAGTGTTTATGAAAGATTAGAGTTTTGATCCTTTTGGCAAATATCTTGAGCTTTTAGATGATGGCTAATGTTCATAAATTGTCTCAGGAGATTGAGATGGAGGATATATTCGAGGAGACCGCGATAGATATTGACAGTGATGACGCAAAGAACCCGCTTGCAGCTGTTGAATATGTGGAAGATCTGTATGCTTACTACTCGAAAATGGAAGTAAGTCCAGCTGACTAACACTTTTAGTGCCTTAAAGAGACTTTTACAGCTTTACCAATGTGAATTTGATATATAGTCGGGCGGATCTACAATATCTCAAGAGGATCACAATGAATTCCCTTTCTTCGAAAGATTATATTGTGCAAATAGGGTAAAGAAACAATACCATTGTCATAAGAGAAGCTTCTAGTGGGAGCTTAAAGTGACTAGAAAATTGCTTTAGGTCCAGGTTCTATGATGAGTATTGATATCCCACGGCTTACTTGAAATGATGTTTGAATTTATTTGAAATGATTAGAGCTGTGTAAACACATGGTAGTTGTTGAATGTTCGCACGATAGGATATTCAAGTGATAAATAGTATATGTTAGACTTGATGGCCATTGGAAATGTCAAAGGTTTACACAATTATTTAAAGACTTATGAAGAGGTCAAGGTTTGATCAGATCACTGGAAATTAGTAGTTTTTGGTCAAATTCTAAACAATAGGTTTGATCTAAGTATTTTTATTGTTTAGATTTGATGAGTTTAAATAATTCTGTCATATTTTCAAGTATAAAGATCTGTTTGATGAAAAAGAATGTGATTTTTGATGCACATGTTTGATCAAAGTAGTTTGATGAGTTTAAATTTGGTTCCTGATGAAAAAGAATGTCATTCTTATTCACATTTGACTAAATAATGATCACTATATTCAGGTCAGCAGCCGTATATCGCCAGATTATATGGCACAACAGTTTGACGTAAACGAAAGGATGAGATCTATACTAATAGACTGGCTCATTGAGGTACTTAAACTTTTTACTCCCAATTGAAGTGTAAAAGGAGACTGCGAAATATATTTGGTTACTTGATTGTCATATTGATTGCTATTCGTAAATGATTAGGTACATCACAAGTTCGATCTAAGGGAAGAGACGTTATTCCTAACTGTTAACTTGATAGATAGATTTTTGGAGAAGCAATCTGTTGTGAGAAAGAAGCTACAGCTTGTTGGACTGGTTGCCACGCTACTCGCATGTAAATATGAGGAGGTTACTCTCCCTGTGGTGGATGATTTGGTGTTCATTTCGGATAAAGCATACGCAAGGAAGGAGGTTCTTGAACTGGTAGCTAACAACGATATTTCTATCGAATGTCAACTCTTATTACTGCATTTTCTCAACTATGGTAGCTAACAAAGATGTCGTCATGTCATGTCATTCCCTGCAGGAAAAATTGATGCTCAACACACTCCAGTTCAATATGTCCGTTCCAACACCATATGTTTTTATGAGGAGATTTCTCAAGGCTGCTCAATCGGATCGAAAGGTTAGTAGGTGACAGAGTCTTGAAATTTTTGATGATCTTGATTGTTGTTACATTCTCCTGACTTTGTGTTATACTCCTTTTACAACAGCTTGAGCTACTTTCATTCTTCTTGATCGAGCTTTGCCTTGTGGAATACGAAATGCTTAAATTCCCACCATCCTTTATCGCTGCTGCTGCAATCTTCACAGCTCAGTGCACACTTTACGGTGTTAAACAATGGAGCACGACGTGTGAGTTGCATACAAAATACTCAGAAGATCAACTCCTGTGAGTGAACTAATTATACATTTCCACATTGTGTGATGATTGTAACTAAATTCTTAACCCCTCTTATTTCGTGCTTTTTTTTAGGGAGTGCTCGAGATTGATCGTGGGGTTCCACAAAAATGCAGCAACAGGGAAACTAACAGGGGTACATAGAAAGTACAACACATCTAAATTTGGTCATGCAGCGAAATGTGAGCCGGCTCATTTTCTTCTTGAGCAGAACCAATAAGAGGACGGACGTACATGTATAGTTTTTACTAACTTTACGTGACATCTGTAATCGATTTGGTCTGATAATATTATGATGATATGGTTGGAGTTACTCTACTTGAAATAACTCAGCAACTGCTGTTGCCTCAGGGAATTTGACAACTTTTACTTGGATTAGCATAGCTCATTGTAAAACAACTTTGGGTTGTTTCTGTTCAGCTTGGAAAACATAACTGAATTGTGTTCTTTTTTCTCTTTTCACAACATTAATAAAATGTTTAGATATTATTCATAAATTTGTTTCCTTTTACCTCCGCCTCGTGAAGATAGAGAGGTTGTGTTTGAATATTGAAAATATTTGTGTTTATCAACTACTAAATGTTAAGTGAGAATGTAAAAGATGATGGACTCACTTGTTATCAGAGACGGAAATTTGAGTTTTGTAGGTTCTGAATCCAAACTTAACGAAAAATACGTTTTATATATAGTAGATATTGAATCTCCCTTTACTACTCGTCTGTTCACTATTTTCACCACCTGAAACTTATTAGTATCCCTCTTAACATGTCCCTTCCGACCTTTTAATTTTTATTTTTTTTTATGATCGTGGTGTTCAGATCAGCTTTCGTATACCTAGATTTGCACGAGACACCATAACTCTGTCCACAAAGGCTAGGACATTGAGAAGAATGACCTAGTGTTTTTTGTATCCGCTTGAGAATTGAACCTACGACCTCATGGTTCTCATTTCTCAACGACTTGATTGACCAGTAGGGGTCTCACACCCTTGGATGCGTTGTAATCTTATATTGCCAACTGTTCCTTAGCCTGTTAGCTTGCCTGACCTTGAGCTCTTCGCTTCTTATTTTCAAGCTTAATGTCTTTAACATTGGAACCTTTTGTCTGTCGATAGAAGCAAGTAAACGATGATGAGGTTACTACTTGCTGAAAAACGATTCAAATTTCATGACCTTCCTGGGAAGAAGTAAATAGTGACCACAAGAGGAAGACTATAGGAAATGCATAAAGCATTGATAATTGTTGAATCAACAATGGAGGTTGAATATTTGTCAAGTAAAGAAATAAGCGTGGATACAGGACAGACATCAAGTAAGGAACAGAGGCAATCTGTCAACCGTAAACAGCACACTATGTATCGTTTTCCAACCTGAACACTATTTACTCAGAAGAGATTCAGCCTCTCTACAACGGAAAGAGTGTGGTGAGTTTCATTTTACTAAGGTTCTTACGTTTCCTTTTTTTAAAAATATCATTGTTATTGTCATTTATATGCAATGATCGTTGTTGTTCTCCTTAAATTTTGAGTTCCAGGCAGCTATTCATCGTATATAAGTATAAGGGCTCGTTTGACAGGACGGATGAGGCATAACTAATCCCAAGATAAGTTTTAGGGTGTGTTTGGTATGTAGGAAAATGTTTTCCCGGAAAACAAGTAGATTTTGGACTTATTTTCTCATGTTTGGTTGGTGAGTAGAAAATATTTTTCGGAAATGATTTTTAATGTTTGATTTATGAATGAAAATGTTTTTGAGAGACATCTTTTATTTTTACTAGAGTAGAAAATAATTTATGAAATTGAAAATATTTTTCAAAAATAATTTTTTTTGGGGGTGGGGGAGGGGTAGGAGTGAAAAATAAAAATTTGAAGTTGGTAGTACTTTTAAAAAACAAAATTAATTTTTTTGAGGGTTGGGGGTGGGTGGGTGGGGGGTAGGAGTTTAAAAATAAAAATTTGAAGTTGAAAATATTTTTAAAAAACAAAATTAATTTTTTGGAGAGGGGGTGGGGTTTGGGGGGGGGGCTGGCCGGTGGTGGGTGGATGGGTGGGGGGGTTAGGAATCGGATGAAAAAATAAAATTTTGAAATTGAAAATATTTTTTAAAATTGATGTTTTTCCCAAAAAATGTAATTTGAAATTGGAGGAGAGTTTTGGAAAATGTTTTCCTTAATTTTTGAACGGAAGTCATTTTCCTTAATTTTGAGAAAAAATGAGTTGATTTGGAAAACATTTTCCAAAACTTTTGTCCCAACCAAACATGAGAAAATTGGAAAACATTTTCCTTCATACCAAACACACTCTAAGGATGATTTCATCTCATGTTTGAATTGGGATAAAATCGCGAAATAACTTAGCTATCCTGGGATGATTGTAGTGTTATTTTTACTAGTTGCATATTTTGAGATGGTAAATACTATGATTAAAATCCTAAAAACATATCTTAATTAAATTAAGGTTCTACAATCTCTCTGATTTTTTATTTTTTTTTTGTAATTTTGTGCACCTTTTTGGCTTATGTTGCATTCAAATATCTCCCACGCATCTTAATTGTGTGAATTCACGGAGTGTGTCACGTACGATAAAAAGGTGCACAAAATTACAAAATAAATAAATTCAAGGGTAATATAACCTTAGTTTAATTAAAATTTGTTTCTGAAATTTTAATTATAATGTAGGGGATACTTGTGGATTTTCTCTAATAAGAAATTAAATTTTATGAAATAATAATTACTATATTAGTTAGTTGTGCAACAAAAGGTAATTGGAGTATTAGAAGTAATAATGTTGTGATATTTTTTTGAGATTTTGAGTGAAAAAATAAAATAAAAGATACGAATAAAAAGATAAAAGATTTCTTACTCTTTTAGTGCATGTGGAAGTATATTAATGAATTATTATATCTATTTATATACAATTGGATTTTGTCTTTTATTTTGATCTATTTTGAATAGCAATTCCTTAGCTTCTTCATATTTATTTTGGACTACTCGTGTTCCAATTCATATTACTCTCTCCGTTTAAAAAAGAAATAACTTTCTTTTCTTTTTAGTCTGTTTAAAAAAGAATGACCTCTTTCTTTTTTTGGTAATATTTTAAAATAAGATTTTTACGTGACATATTTAAGGCCACAAGATCAAAGGGTAATTTTGTATATTTAACCTAACTTTAATTCAGATCCATAGGATACAAAAGTCTTCTTTATACTCGTAAACTCCGTGTCAAGTCAAACTAGATCATTCTTTATGAAACGGAGGAAGTATTATGATATTTTTAATATTTATCTTGAATCCAAAATAAATATTTTTTTCACATAAGTCAAGAGGTATTTTTAATTTTTAATCTTTATTTAAATAAGTGAATTTATACCATGAAGAAATAATATATATAGTAAAAGTACAATTTCTTTTTTAAAGTGTGAAAAAATTTCTTTTCTTAATAAGGAATATAAACAAGCTAAAAATATACGAAAAGTAACGAATTAATGATTTGTGAAGTGATAATAACTTATTTTTTTTTATAATCTAAAAGACATGTATATTTATCAACTTATTTTTGACTAAGAATATTTCTTTCAAATTATAATTTAATATTTGGATGTTTGCAAATAAATGAAAAGAAAAAAATTAAATATCTTCTTTTCCTTTTTAGTTGCCAAGAGAGGGTGAATTCTCATGTACATCAAATATTTAACTCCCTTAAATAATTTTGAATATAAAAACTATTTAATAAAAAATATTTTTTCAAATGGAACCTACGCGGCACAAATTTAAAATAATTAAATTCCAGAATAAATTCAAACCGTAAGTAGAAAATTTAAATAAATGAAATCGTATTTTCAACTCCTTCAAATTAAGGGGAAATATCGAATGGTATTTAAAAAATTATTCGATGATTTTAGGTAATCGATTTTTTAAAACATTATATTATTATATCAAATTAATTCAATATAATTTAATATTTTAAAATTTAATTTTGATATTTTATGATACGATGGTACAATAATAATATTTTTTTTTTGATTTCGATTAATTTAAATATGCTCATGTCATCAATAATTATGATCAATATAGAATATGCAAAGTTCCAGAGTCGTTTTCTATTGCGTAATAATAGTATTTTTATATAGTATTTGTTTGTAATAATATAATATAATATAAGATATATGAATAATATTGTAATTAAATATTTTGAACAGACATTTAGTATTTTGTTATCTCTCCTATGAATATCAAATACTCCACCAAATATTTGAAAATGCATACTAAAATGTAGTATCAAATATTATAATACTAAAATCGCTTTATAGGAAAAATAAAATTCAATTAATTTAATACGATAATTCAAAATCTATTAAAATTTATGTACACCTCGACTTCATATTTTATCCTAGTTAATCATATTATTATTAAGATAATTATCGACTAAATTATTATTCACTAGCTTTGATTTATTTAAGTTGGATTTAGTCATATATACTTGATGCATGGTTTATTATTTTATGTCCAAATTTGACATAAAATAATAAAAATTCAAGATGTGCATCATATTATATGGCATATTAATTAATATAAATCATTGAAGGCATTTTGTCCATTCAAAGTACTTAATTAAATATTTTTTGTGGTCCAAGTTGGAATAAACAAATCATGTTGACGTTAATCCTAACGTAATCCTTATCTAAAAGTTTTTATTAATTTATCTTCATAGTATAAAGGTTTTCTATTTATGCAAATATTATTTTTACAATTTTATTGGTTTTTACAATGTCTAATTTAATCTCTCATTTATTGGTATATTATGATTTTAATGTTTTAAATATTTAATTAAGCATATTAAACTTTTAAATTAGTTGAATCACATACTTTTAATTCCCTTGCTTAGTAATATTTATACGTTTATTTTAAACATAAATAGAGTTAGAGTATAGTTTACAAGTTTGACTGGGCAAACTTGTTTTGATCTAAATATTGCATTTTTTCTTAAAGATTAATGTTAAAAGGCTCGGTCGATTGAGAAGGACTGGCGAAATATTCATAAATTGTGGACAGTCTTCTTTTAAAAAAATGAAGAGGTTTTTTTTTTTTTTTTTTTTTTGCATTCTTGATTGATTGAGACAAAAAGATTCCCTCAATACATCTTAATTCCGTCAAACCTGTACGAGTAGTGAAGAGGTATAGATTTAGTTAGTTGTTGACCAACGGAAAGCATGGGATCAAAAAAGGCAGAATTTACGCAATTTCTTTTCTTTAAAAAAATCTCTTATAATATAATAAATAAATAACCAAATTAAAATTCTATAACCTAAAAATGATACGAATTTTGAATTTATGAGTTCCAACATTTAGCTTTATCTATAAATAATTAAAATAACATATTTTCTATCTGAATTTATGAGTTCCAACACCTAACTTCGTTTATAAACAATTGAAAATTAAATATATTAAGGTATAATGGAGTATATGTTACAAAATCAATTATTTTAATGACATGTGATTAGGTGTGGCTAAACATTAAAGAGTTTGACTCCGACTCAAACAACTCCGTTTGAGCTCAATTATATATTACCAAATCAAAATTATTTTTTATAGGATTTTTTTCTTTTTAGTATTGTAAAAAAAAAAAACTTAATCAATTCCGTTCGAGCTAAAATACATTTTAACAAATCTTGATTGAGTTTGAAACAATCTTATTTTACTTTTTTAATATTTGGAAAAACATATCTGAGTTACGTTTGATATCTAGATCTAATTAAACACATTAAAAAGGGTAAAATAAAAGGACTTTTAAAAAATCAAAACGATTAAGGTGTACTTATACTTTGTTTGGATGGTGTTATATATTGTTTCATAATGTACTGTATCGTATTGTATTATTTTAATGAATACAATGTTTGAATAGATTTTATCGTTCTCCGTTGTTATATAATATTACATATTCATAATTTTGAGTGTTAAACCTAAAAAAGAAAAGAAAAAAGAGTTGGGTACATAGTAGAATTATTATGAGAAAGATAGGATAAGATATGAAATATGAGTATTAAAATAATAATAAAAGGATAAAATGAAAAGAAAATACATAAGGTTTATAGTAGAATTATTATGAAAGTAGGATAAAAGATGAAATATAATTATTAAACAATAAAAAAGAAAATGGAAGAAAATATTAAAGTAACAACGTGATCACACCAAATCAGTCGTTACATAAAATTGTTCTTTTCCTTATTACTTTACAATGAATTTAAATAATACGATACGATAAATTTAAATAACAATAAAAAAACAAACATTATAATCAAACTAACAATACAATACGAATCAAACAAAGTAACAGACTAAATTTAATTACCAATAGTCCAATACATTCAAAATTAATTAATATTCCTAATCAAACTTATCTAGAAATTATTATTCTTATTACTCGTACCAAACAAACCCATTAATCTATAAATAATAATAATTCTAAATTATCTTCAACTACACATTGCTTCCTTCCAATTTCTTCAAAAAAAAATATTTCTATCAATCTTTCATGATGAATCAATTTTTCAAAAACTCAAGATTGGTTGTTGGGTTTTTCAATTCCATTAAAACCCATTCAAAAACTACAAAATTGAGTAGGGAATATAGCAATTTGTGTGAAACTTGGAAATCAATGGAGGGTTTTGTTAAATGTAGTGCAAATTTTGAACCATTGACACCTTTAAGTTTCTTGGAAAGAGCAGCTAATGTTTTTAGGGATACAACTTCTGTTATTTATGGTGAAAAATTGAAGTATAATTGGGAACAAACTCATAATAGATGTGTTAAACTTGCTTCTGCTCTAGTTCATTTGGGGATTTCTCATGGTGATGTGGTAACTTTTTTTTTTTTTTTTTTTTTGAATTTAATCATGTGTTATTTGAGTGGTTTATATTTGGTTTGATTCGGCACAGAATTTAAAAAAAAATTAGTTTTAGTAGAAGTAAAGTCTACGTACATAAATTTATTGTGCTAATTTAGTATTCAATGTTGTATTATTTGATTGGTTTATATCTGGTTTGATCAGACACGGAATTTTAAGAAAATGAATGATTTTTAGTGGGAGTAAGGTGTGGTTATATCATTTTATTTTGGTGCCAATATAGTATTCAATGTTGTATCATTTGAGTGGTTTATATTTGGTTCAATTTGACACGGAATTTTAAGGAAAAAAAATGATTTTTAGTTGTTGTAAGGTCTATACTGAGTATGTTATTGTTGTTGCAATCATTTTTTGAAATTTGTGATATTATAAGTCTAGACATGTTATTCTATGGGTTATAAAAGTAAGGGGGAGCTAGGGGTGCATGGAGTTCATTCGAATCTCCCTCGATGGAAAGTTACACTTTTGTGTCATTTGAGAAGTTTATTGGTTAATGTGGCGTATATTTGATTTGGTATACGAAATTTAAGAAAGAAAGTATCCTTTTGTTTCAATTTGAAGTGTTTAGTTTGATCAAATGCGGAGTTTAGGAATGTTAAGGAAAACCTTTTAATCTTGTGATTTAGGTGGAGTTAGAGTCGGAGTTTGAAGCTTATGAGTTCTGGATTCTAATCTTTTTAAGTTATTGAGTTTTTAATTTATAATTCATACATATTCGATGGATTTTAAGGCAATGATAGAGTGTTTCGACCAAAGTTATTAGATTCTGCCGAATCTGTAACTGATACTCTAGCTCCGCCCCTGCTCGTGATCTCTCGGGGGTAGGGGTGGGGTAAGATACTGTAGCTCCGCCCCTGCTCGTGATCAGTAATCTGTATTTAATTTGTATCAAAAGTTTACAATGTTACATAGTGTTGAATGTTGATGTTGACTTGTTTTGGCATATGTTTTGTAGGTTGCAACTCTGGCTCCTAATGTACCAGCAATGCAAGAGCTACATTTTGCAGTACCGATGGCTGGAGCCGTTCTTTGTACATTAAATACGCGTCATGATTCAGCTATGTTATCGATACTTCTGATGCATTCGGAAGCAAAAGTCATATTTGTGGATCAGAAATTGCTCGAAATTGCTCGAGGAGCATTAGCTCTCCTCGCTGACAAGAAACAGAATCTGCCTCTTCTTGTTGTGATCTGTCAAACTGATGAATCCCCTGCTGTTGAAAACTTAAACCCTCGTGATCACGATTATGAAAGTCTCCTCGGAAATGGGGATAGCAATTTTGCTATAAGATGGCCGAGAACAGAATTTCATCCAATTAGTATTAACTATACTTCAGGTACAACGTCCCGACCCAAAGGAGTTGTTTACAGTCATAGAGGTGCGTATCTCAATACTATCGCCACTTTTTTGCTTCACGAGATGAGTTCGTTCCCTGTTTATCTTTGGACTGTTCCGATGTTTCACTGCAATGGTTGGTGCATGATTTGGGGGCTTGCAGCGTTAGGTGGCACGAATGTTTGTCTTAGAAATGTCTCTCCAAAAGACATATTCGAAAACATTTCGTTGCACAAAGTCACAGATATGGGAGGGGCACCAACTGTCTTGAACAAGATTGTGAATTCGCCCCCGTGTGATCTAAAGCCACTCCCTCACAAGGTTAAGATAATGACAGGTGGTTCACCGCCTCCTCCGCAGGTTATTGCCAAAATGGAGGAGCTAGGATTCAAAGTGAATCACTTATACGGACTAACAGAGACATACGGTCCAGGTACGTCTTGTTTGTGGAAGCCCGAGTGGGATTCTTTACCTACTGACGAAAAATTTGTACTGAAAGCAAGACAAGGAGTGCAACATCTTTGTTTAAAAGAAGTCGATATACGAGATTCTACCACCATGGAAAAAGTGCCTGCTGATGGTAAAACTATTGGAGAGATCATGTTTAGAGGGAACACAGTAATGAGTGGTTACTTAAACGATACGAAAGCAACAGAGGAAGCTTTTAAAGGCGGATGGTTTCACAGCGGTGATCTTGCTGTGAAGCATCCCGATGGTTATATAGAAGTTAAGGACCGGTTGAAAGACATTATTATCTCTGGTGGAGAAAACATAAGCACGGTTGAGGTGGAACGAGTTTTGTATAGTCATCCAGCAGTTGTTGAAGCAGCAGTAGTCGCAAGACCAGATAACCATTGGGGCCAAACACCTTGCGCGTTTGTGGAGTTGAAGGAAGGATTGAGTGTTGACGATCAAGAAATCATCAACTTTTGTCGAGATAATTTGCCTCATTACATGGCACCTCGGACAGTTATATTCGAAGATATCCCTAAGACTTCGACAGGCAAGATACAGAAATTTATCTTGAGGGAGAAAGCGAACGCGTTGGGTAGTCTTTTCTAGAGTGAAATGATGCAGCAGAACTTGGGTTTGCTGAAAAAATCTTAGTATCAATGTGTTGATAAATGTATGTTTGCATTGTCCTGCAAAATGTAATTGGGACATTCAACTAAACAAGGGAATTTTCCCTGTCTGAGCTCTTGAAAAAAAGAAATAGCAAAATTCTATCCAATTTATCGTAATTGATTAGTTAACATGTTGGAAAGTTAACTTCCAAGTGGGAGTGCCGTGCACTCGTTAACTTCAAAAAAAATATGTGTGTATATGTATATCTATCTTGAGAAACTGACAGAACTTAGGATGTAATTAGCAGTGTGTTGTTGGTACAAGCTAAGGGAACCATCTTGAGACTAGGGTTTGAATCCAGCTAAGACCCTTTTTCACTGTTTTTATTTTAAGTTTAGCTAGGTAACATTGGTGCATCCGAACTCTTTAAATTCCGAGTTTGCCTTTGCTTGAAGCAATGTATAAACTTGACTACTAGTACGCATAAGCCACAAGTTTCAAATAAGTTGGGATCGGTTAATTTTTATTGTTCAGATATGTCCATATATATATAATCACACAATTGCACTTGCTACTTTAAAAGATTGGGAACATAAAGGTTCACCTAGGTAGGGAATGAAAAAAAAAGATTTTTTGAATTGGTTTGTTGAAGATATAGTTAAGTAAATAGCTTAGCTAGTGAAACGTGTGGATTAGGAGGATATCCCATCAATGAACTACTTCGTTAAAGATATAGTTAAGTAAATAAATCTTCTTGCTGATGGCAAAACAAGGCCTCTTCTAGTATTAATCGTTGATATCAATAACCTCCCTCCATCTAACTAAGGGCGGACATAATCTATAAGACATAAATTTCACGTGAACTCAATAACTTTTGTTTTGACTTTATATTAATTTTTGTATTAAAAAATTTAATGTATCATTATGTTATTATGATATATTATGTATCCAAAGTGTATCATCAAGTAATGTATCCAAAAGGTATCATGATAATCAATTATCGAAAATGCATCATGATATTGTATCGTCATGATACATCATATATCAAAAAGGTATCATAATACTATCAATTAAATAATCAATGTAATTGTTTTTTACGTTTTAGATCCCGAAATGTCGTATCAAAATTTGAATGATTGACATAGTTGATTCACCATAACAAAAGACTAATTTTGATACTTCAATTTGCATTACTCTATAAACAAATGGAAAACGAAGGAAATGAGGTAAATAGAAATTGTCATTTTATATATTTAAATTTATTTTGGGATAGATTTGCTATTGGTATCTCGTTTACAATTCTATAGCAAATCAATAACGAAAATTTCATTAATTAATACAATTACGTCAAAACTCAAAACAACAAAAGAAAAAAATAGTAATGTTTTGTAAATAATAAAGTCTTTGCTAAACAACATAATATACACATATGTTATAACCTTTTATGATATTTTCTTTTTAATATATGTAATTAGACTTTAACAATTAACACTATCAATCCATACATTTATTTGTGCAATGTGTATTAAGCACGGATGCAAACTTTTTGTTAGCTCAATCCAATAAAATAATGGAAAAATTACATAAGTTGGTACATTTTAATAAATAATTACTGATTTTAGCAATATTTTTTATTTATTACCATTTATAGCAACACTATGTTAAATCTGTAATATGTATTAAAAGTGAATTATTTATGCATATATGAATTATATATGAATTATAATTGTTTTTTTAAATATATTACGTTTGTTGATAAAAATTTGACACCTTGTATTATAAGTGTAATAAAATGTGTGATAAATGAATTATCTATCATTAAATTTGTATTATATGTGAATAAAAAAATATTCTTTATAATATGAATTAAACTTATATTATAAATGAATTAAAATTGATCAAGTGAAAAAGAAATATTATTGCTATAAATGGTAAATATTTTTTTATTGTAGTATATTTATGTAAGTTTCCCTAAAATATTAGGGAAATTTCATATCTAATAATAAAGATATTAAATTCAATAAGCTCTTTTAGTTGTAGTTTACCTAATTACTTTTCATATCTAAAATTTCATTTGTTATGGATATTTTCTTTTGTATGCTTGTTTATATAAATATGGTAAGTTTATACAAACTATGTATTTATATATTTAAAATTTTCAGAACTTATACAAATTAAATGTATCAACAGGATAACTATATACAAGCTAGGTAAGTATATGCAAATTCTTAATTTATACAATTAGGAAAATTCTAGATTTATACAATTAGGAACCAAACAGGGGCGGACCTACATGGAGTCCGCCGAGTGATCGAGCACCCATTAACTTCGTTACGGAATATATATATCTATGCAGAAATGAAGAAATATTTGTATAAAATTAACATAGAAGATCCAATGAAAAAAATTATCTAATTGGCCCAATGGCTCTTGGTGGGTATGTACAACTTTTTTAGTGTTGTTGAACCAGGGTTCGAATCTCATTGCTAACATATATTTTTTATATTTTTACTCCGCTTCATTCAGAACATCCACAACCCGTCAATAAAATCAAATTATACAAATTCTGAATCTATACAATTAAAAATTGATTATACAAATTTTGAACGTATTCACATAATTATAATTGTAAGTCAGTGACAAGTGATAATTTAATTAAACCTATGATATTTTAATTAATTAATTAGTATATAAACATAAAAATTGATTAGTATACGCTTTGCTTATATGCATACTTTTCCCTAAAATTCAATTAAGTGCCAACACTAACGAATAACTCTAAATTAGAGTATATTGTAAGTGTATAAAATTTCAATATAATAATTAAGGATTTACATTTACATTTATATTTGAATAAATTGTAAATTATCCTTTTCACTTTTTACATTTATGAAAAATATATCAATTTCTTTTGTAATATTTTTTTTTGTTATAATCTCATTTACTTTTGCTTTTCTAGATGCATGCTTTATAATTTTTCCTCTTTTGCTTTTGTAAAAAAATTCTGTGTCACCATAGAAATAAAGATTTTTAAGCTTGTTATAATAAAATCTCTAAATATTATGATCTAAGAAGATTGTTAATTAATTACGGATTATAATAACATAAATAATAACAAATAACAAAATTTCCAAATATAATGAATAGTAAGTTTAAATGTGCAAGAAAATACCTATATTAATGGCCCTTTTCTTACTCAATTGACACAAAAATACCAATATTTATATGGGATAATTATATATAATAGCAAACTAATAACCTAAAATAAATGGAGTAGCTACTGTTTGATTTAATTGTGCTCCATAGCAAAAGTTTGCCAAAGTTTGTCAGTCGCCTCTCTCCCAAAAATCTCGCTCGCCACTCTCCCATTCTCGCTCGCCACTCTCCCTTTGCTCGCCTCTCTCGCTTTATACACAGAAGTGTATATATTGTGTTTCTGTTTTGTATAAAGCGAGAGAAAATTGTATATACACATGCAAAAACATATATCTTCGTGCTATACACTTGATTATACAATTTACAAATATTTTACTTCTATTCAATTGTAGACAAATGCAAATTTTATACAAATATTGCAGCGAAAAAGGCCAACGAATTATACAATTGCGAATTATACAATTGCAGTGAAATACAATTTTCTCTCGCTTTATACAACAGAAGTGTATAAATTGTGTTTCTGTTTTTGTATAAAGCGAGAGAAAACATATATCTTCTTCCTATACACTTATAATTATACAATATACAAATATTTTACTTCGATTCAATTGTATGCAAAGCAAATTTATACATATATTACAGCGAAATAGGCAGCGAATTATACAATTGCGCATTATACAATTGCAGTGAAATAGGCCAGTGAATTATACAATTGCAGCGAAATAGGCCAGCGAATTATACAATTTAGGCCAGTGAATTATACAATTGCAGCGAAATAGGCCAGCGAATTATACAATTTAGGCCAGCGAATCATACAATTGTATATGTATAGCGAGGCCAACGAATTATACAATTTATGCCAGCGAATTATACAATTGTATATATATAGCGGATTATACAGTTATATGTTTGCTATGGAGCGCAATTATTCAAATTTTGCTATAGCATATAAATATAAATTTTTTGTTTGCTATATGTGAAAGTTGTACTATCTATATACCTTCATTCAAATTCCTTTTGCATATATCTAGTAATATGTATATAATTTTGAGTAAATTAATTGTGTATCATATATTTTTGGTGTAAAGAAAGTCTATACGATAAACAATTATAAAAATAATATCATAGTTCGTTCTTAAGGTACGATTTTTTTTCTAAACTTTGTTAATATAGAATGCTTTGCATAACAATTATCATTTCTTCATTCTCTTAAAATAACATAGTAAAATAGAATGGCAAGTACTTCATAAACAATGGCCATACAAACTATGCAAGTAAAAAAAATAAAAATAATACTAGTTCTTTAAATTTATGTTTAAAATTTAAGATGTGTTCAAAATATTTTAGTAAATAAAAAAAACTATACATTAGAGAATCTTAATATCTCAATTAATTGATTAATTAAACTTTCATTTATTAGTCAGTAAGAGTCTAATTCCCCACCTTCTATTCACCTTCTAATTTTTTTCTAAAAAATTAAAAAGAGAATATTCTTTTTGTGTTGATTGCTTCTATCAATAAATAATTAGCAATGATAATTGTGTAATCTTATTTGCTGACAAATGAAATAAGATAATATTAAGCATCAAACAATTCGGATTCTTGTAAATGTACGATCATAGTACAATGAATCATATTCAAATAATTGAGTATCTAAGGACGTGATTTAGTGATTCGTGAATTGAAAATTATGAAGTTTCAGATTTATAATTAATTTTAATAGAGACAAATTAAATATATTCGAGGTGTGTTTGGTATGGAGGAAAATATTTTCTAAAAGATGTTTTTCAATTTTTTTTTAAATGTTTGATCGATGAAAATATTTTCTTTATGAAAATAAGTTTTTTAAAAATGAAAACAATAATTTTCTTAATTAAAGTACAATTTACATAAGTACAATTACAAGTTCATTATATCTTTCCCACGCACCAACGCACCCCCCCCCCCTCTCTATCCTTGATCATCCCAATCCCTGCCATCCCCGAGACGCTAATTGCAATGGTGAATTCAAAATTTTCAGTGAGAGTTTGAAAATTAAAATGTAGCGCTCACGATTTAAATTTGGAATTTCAAGTGAATTTTGAACCTTCAAAATCATTGACCCAACCTCTAGTCTTGTGTTCAAATGTTCAAAATATTTGGGGTCATGGTGTGGAGGATAACGACAAATAAGTTATCCCTCCCTTCAGTGATATAGTAACCTCGGAATAAAATAGGTCAGACGAATATATCCTTTACACTCTTTTTATACATACATATATTTACATTATTTCTAATACATGTATATTCACACAATTACTATTCCTTATACAATGTATTTCTGGTTGAACATCCTTGCCCCCTCCTAGATCTCCCCTACCTCGTTTCATCGTCATAGTGTTTTGCTGGCCAACATATAAATTCTCTTGAAATAATATTTTCTTAATTTATCTATCAAATATTAATAAAAAAATAAATTAAAAAACTATTTTTTTTTCAAGATTTTTTTTATCATGGAAAAATGTTTTCTTCCATATACCAAACACACCCGATTTCATTTCATCTGTCTAATTTAATGGGACAATGTTATCTAATACATGTTGTCAGTGATATTAAAAGAATCAATTATATTCCTATTATCAAAAAAAAAAATGCTCAAATTTTTTTAAAGAATAATACTAAAAGATTAATCTACATGCATGAATCCTTTTACAATATTCATGTACTAAAGATTTCATGTCTTGTACGGTGGGACACCAAAAATGCCTTTGGTTTCAACCACATGATAATTGTTGAGACAAATCGACAGAATAAAACATATTAATTTTTTATTTATTTACTGTCAAAAATTATTCTAATCGAGTTTATTAATCATATATAAATTATTCTGTAGAGACATATTGTGTGTTTATATGTAACATTTTTCTTTTTAAAAATGTGAACTATAATTAAATGTTTAGATTATCATAATTAATACTAACAGATGCTAAAGGAAAAAAAATAGAAATAACTAATAAGTAGTACATTAATTTATTAAAAGTAATAAGTAAAACTGAAAATCTAATTTTGAAATAGTGCATAAATAAGCATGAATGAAGAGAGTAATTATAATCGCTTCGTAACAAGTAAAAGTGAAAATTTAATTTCGGTATATTATAATTAGTATAACAAAAATACGTGGTTAATGTGTATTATTTTGATGGGCGATTATAAACCGTTCTGACTCTATATTTGGTACACAAATTGATAGATTTTAGCATAATGACTATAGAACTTAGTTGAGAATTACGAGGTTTTAGGTTTGAATTCTAGTCTAGGTAAAATTATTATTTTTTCTGCCTCAATTTATGTAATGTAATTTTACTGGGCATATAGTTTAAGAAATATAAAAAAAAAATTGCAATCAAAACTATTCTTATAATAGATAAAAAAAAATTGTCCAATAAATAAAACCCAACAGAGATAAAATATTGACAGCATCATTAAATAATTAATTACCAAATAGAAATTATATTTTTTTTGTGATCGACTAAAAAAAAGCGTAAATTCAATTGAGTTGCCAATAATTTTAAAGTAATGAATAATTAATTACCAAATAAAAATTATATTTTTTTATGATCGACTAAAAAAAAGCGTAAATTCAATTGAGTTGCCAATAATTTTAAAGTAATGAAATGAGGATAAATCCTAAAAAAAAAAGAGAAAAAAAATGTCAGAAGTGGGATTTGAACCCACGCCCTCTTACGAAGACCAGAACTTGAGTCTGGCGCCTTAGACCACTCGGCCATCCTGACTCTTGTGACATAAACTTTAGGATAATTTTATTTAAAGTCATATTTCTGTAATTTTGTTCCCTTTTTTTTCTTCCTCTAACCTCAATTTTTTATAATTTTATTTTTATAAAACAGAGTCATAAAAATTATGATACTGAATTAAGAAAATAGGTTTTATATATATTTTATATCTATTATTAGACAAAAAAATATTACCTAATAAAGGAGATCTAGACAACATAGAGAGGAAGTCTCTTATTATAGTAATAGTAATAATTAATGTAATCAACATGTGATGGTAATGTGATTATTTCTTTGGCCTACAAGGCCCTCAATAAATTTCACTTCTAATTTATTTTAATTTAATCTTTAACTGATATGAAATTTGTCTCACCTTAAATATATTATTTAAGATGCAACATTTAAATTTCAATAAAGAAAAGAAAAATTGGAGGTATTTCTTATTGTTTGTTTAAATCTTTGTGCGCCAAGTTAAAAAAAAAACAAAACTACGTGTGTTATAGTAGAAAAAATTATAGATATTCAATAAAATAGTTAAGATATATACATATATTAGCTCAAATATTATCCTCATCGAAAAAAGAAAAAAAATGATGTCAAGTACGTTACTTCATTGAAATATATATAAATGATAATGGACATTATCGAGTCATTATTTATATTATTTAAGTTTTATACACTATTAGCATACATATTTTTTTTACACTACCATATTATTCGGAAAATATTTATAACTAATCTTTATACAAGACCACAACTCTATTATATTTCTAAACCACTCTACTATAATTCAACACTTCAAACATGTGATTATTTGTTTGTTTAGATCTCAAATATTTCTAGTATGTATTTTTTTTTGTCTTCTCTAAATGTATTTCGGTATATGTATTAGGGTTTGATTAAATTTGAATTTGTGCTTTGTAGGATTTAATTCTGGGGTGGGGTGGGATACGCTCCAAACATGATTTTTTCCACGTCATATGGTGCTCAGATTCGAGACCTATCATTAAGGGTGGAGGGACCTTGAACCATATTCCCACCAAAGCTCTTTCAAGCTAGTACATAGACAATTCTTTTTCTTTTGTGTACTGATCCGGTTGGTCATTTTATAATATTTTCGTAAAATTATGTTTTTGCCCTCCCTATATCGATCTTAAGTCCTTTATGTTTAATTTTGAAAGTTGGTTTCCAAGCTTTGAATAAAAAGTTGAGAATTTTGTAAGTTTTGGGTTTGGAAAGGCTAAAGTTACTTAAAAGTGGTTTTCAGAGTCTTTTGGAGTTTCGAGTATCAGAATAGAATTTCGTCAATTTCATCCAAATGTGGAATCTGATCTAGTAAAGTTATCAGTTTTAGATTCAGAGTCCTTTTTAGGAATTGGGTCCTAAGTTGAAAATTATTGAGATTTTAGCCTTTGGTTTGACTTTGGTCAACACTCGGGGTTTAGATGTTTGGATAGAAATTCTGGAAGTTTCGTTGAATTTGGGTGATGATTTCCGACCTTGGTGAGGTCTTGATTGATTTTTGTGAAGTTTCGAGCTTGAGTTAGCCTTTTTAGGCAGTATGTTACTCCTTTGTCCACTTTAATTGTCAGGTTTCTATTTTTACTGTCAAACTATAAGAATTTTGACTAATATTTTAAGATGTATTTTTTAATCATATTGATGTGCAAAAAAATGTAATCTATAGTACTTTTCAAATATCTAATTTTTTTTTGTTTAAAATATTGAATTAATGTAATCTAATCTAACTTTGAAAGTTAGTCAAATTGACTTTCGAAAAGCGCAACATGACAAATAAAAAGTAGATGGAGGGAGTAATTTCGTATGATTTCACGGATATCAGGTCAATGAGATCTCAAATTCGTATTTTGACGGTTCCATTAAGTTCGAAATGTCGAATATAATAATTTTACTCATATGGTTTGTGCTTAGGGAGTTCTAAACAAATTCCGAAGGTCCTTTCAATGATTTTAGTGTTAGTTGGTTTTCTATTACCTGGTGTGCATGCTTTTGCAAATCTCGTGATCGCGAGAAACAAGTCATTTTCGCAAAGATCCACGTGTGTTGACCTTTGCGATCACGAAAGAATTGTTTGTGATCGCGACCTTCGCTTCTAAGAAGGCTGATTTGCGAAAGCAAAGTCCAAGATTTTGCAAGTGAACCTGAGTTTGCTAAGCGACATCAGAGAGGGATTTTGAACCTGAAATTCTTGAGTTTAAACCCCATTTTTTTTTATTTTTGAGCTTGAAAAATCATTGGAGGCGTTTTTGAAGAGATTACTTGTGCTAAATCTTTTGGGTAAGCTTTTGTGATCCTAAAACATCACTTTCCTTTGATTATGTATGGATTGTAACATCAAAATTTGGGATTTTGATAGGCATATGACTTGGTTTTTCAAGAACTTAGTTAAGTTATAAACTAAAATGGAGATTGTGACCTTATTTTGATCCTTTTTTCAAAATGATTTTCACCAATGAGTTTCTAAAACCTTGAGTATCATTTTCAAGTATTTATTTTCGGATTCAAACCTCCATTTTGAAATCAAATTTGAGTTGATTGACCCATTGTTCAAAGTAACTGATATGAGTATTATTGTTTCTGGAAATTTATTGTGTATACTTGATTTATATAGAGTATGTCGCTTTGAACGTGGTTCGAAAGGGGAAAACGCAAGCTTAGGATTGATTAATTAATTGCATAAAGACAAGTAATCCTCTTAAAGTTTGTACTCTAGTAGAATTGTCTACTTCTCTCCAGTGTATGTGTGTTGGGGAGTAATGAGAGATGAGGTGAACAATTTATTGTTTCCACTTGATTAATCTTAACGAATAAAAAGGGATAAATGAAAAGGCAACGTGTTAATAATGATGGTTTATAATTGCTTTGTTATGGCCCTTATGTGATTAAGTGATTGGTGAAGTGCCTTGTTGGCTTGAAAGTGGATTTGAATTGCTCAATTTTTTGTCTCTTTCTTGTGGTGCGAATTTGCTTATGTGCATTGCTGGTTGAATACTGTGATGAGACATGTGTTGTAAAGCCGAAGGAAAATGGTTACAGCTAGAAAAGCTGAAAGAAAAATGGTTCCGCCTAGTGAAATGATATAAGGTCGAAGAAAAATGATTGTGGATAGTGAGATGAGATAGAGCCGAAAAAAATGATTCCAGCTAGTGATGTGATATAAAGTCGAAGGGAAATGATTTCGACTAGTGATGTGATATAAAATCGAAGGAAATGATTTCGGCTAGTGAAATGATACAAAGCCGAAGAGAAATGGTTCCTCCTAGTGATGTGATAAAAAATTGATGAAAAATGGTTCCGGCTGGTGACACTTGTGCCGAAGGGAAATGGTTCCAACAAGAATTCATTATGCGACTTAATGCCTTTGATACTTGTGATTGATTTATTTGGTGATTGTGATTGATCTACTTGTTGATTATAATTGATCTAGTTTTCATGTGAGATTGACTTACCTGGTTATTGTTGGCTGTTGTGAATATTGTCTTGTGAGCCGCGTCCCGCGTATTGTAAAACTGTCAGTTTGGATGATTTCTATGTAGGTTCTAGTTTGAGGAGGTTCGATTGGGATGAAATGAGTATTTGATTTCTAGCTAGGTTATTTGTTGGGTACATTGTTATTCATACTCACTCCTTGCTTCTACACTTTTATTGGTTTCGAGCCCGTTATTGTGTGATGTTTCTTCTTCTCCTACTTTCTGAGGCTTGTCAAATGACTATTGAGAGCTAGCTGTTTGTCATCCCAGTGGACCCTCTTTTCTTAATGTCATGCTTTGTTTTATTTGTAACAAAAATATTGAGACTATGTAAATATTTCATTTCTGCACTTTTTGTATTGCATGCTTGTAGACGCGAGAACCAGATTTTCAGGTGTTAATAGAATGAATACATTTTTCACTTTTACCTTGTTCTTGCTTTATCTTTCCGCTTTTCTTTTATTTCGTTGGATTGAGATTGACTTGTCATGGTGGGAATAGACAAGTGTCATCACGTTCATTTTTTGGATCGTGACATTTTGTAAAGGATGTTTTTGCGATTCCAGGTTGTTGATATGTTATTAAGTAAATGAAATTATGCTCTTTCTAACAATTTTAACATTTAGATGAGATGAGAACATGTTCAACAATATTTTATTACAACAAACCAGTCAAAATGTCTTGATTTGACATTCACTACCCCCATGATCTATATTGATAAAGGGTGAATTATAAACTTGAACCTCAACATTAACTTTTAACGATAGAATATTTCTGATAGATCCTCAAAATCTTTAGAATCGCCTGCAAATGGTGATTCCATCACCTAAAGGGACTTGAGAAATTTGAACTCTATCAACATTAGCTAGAAACTTGTTAAATTCAATGCTGTAAAACCTATTTGGTTTCAAATCTTCCTTAACAAAATCTTCTTGCATAGCAACTGTCCCAAACCATAGTGTGTTATCATACACAATTATACCACCAACTTTCACCAATTGCAACAATCTTTCATGGTACTTTTGATAATTAACTTTGTCAGCATCAACAAAAGCAAAATCAAAACTTCCTCTTTTTGCATCCTACAACAAAATTAAAGCAAATAACATAATGCATAAGTAAATGTTTAAAGTAGATAATAGAATATGTTATTCATTAAAAATGAGTTACTCCATCTGTATGACACGTTTTATTTTTCGAAAGTCAAACGGTTTAAGTTTATACGTACATCTTTCAAAAGTTCATTAAGGACTGATAATGCTTGAGATTGTATGAAGTTGATTTTGTGCTCAACTCCAGCTTTTTTTATAATTGGCAACCCTATCTCATATGTATCCTTGTTCATGTCTATAGCTGTAATCTGCATCCATATTTATATATCAATAATATTATTTTTCTTCGTTTCAATTTGTTTATCTTATTTTGACTTAACATGAAATTTTAAAAAAGATTATTGTACATATATTTTTACTAATGAAAAAGAGTAAGTATTGGATGTTGGCATGTCCGAACTAAGATCGGTTGAGGCAGGTAAGGTGTTTCACTTGTATACTCCTATTCTCCGAGTTCACGTTCTGAAATAGAAAATCTATTTTCTAAAAGAGTTCCTTAGTTTTTGGATAGGACAGGTGGAAACTAGGAGGTAACGTGCCTGTTAAAATAACCGGGCAAATGCGTGTATACTAGCTTGCTAGCTATGGTTGTTACTGTGCTAGGGCTATTTAGGTATTTAGACTTACGTAGATAGAGAACACTTTTTAATTAATCTTGTAATTTTAAATTAAGGTAATTTTTTTAAAAATATTATATTAAAAATACTTTATAATTTTATTTTATTAAACATATCAGGCACATTTGACATTAAAAAATTATCACAAAAAAAAAGTGAGATGTACTAGCCTTGCCATCGAGGAATTGTAAGTGCTGTAAGGAGCAAAGAATATCCAGTGAACACTCCAATTTCAATTGTATTTTTGGCATTTATTAGTTTCTGAAGTAGAGCTATCAATTGTCCAGCATCTGGTGAAGTTGACATCAAACTCCTGTATATAAGTAGCGGTAGAGTCAGAAATTTTACTAAATAATATTAAATTATAAAACAGATATATATAATAAATAGGAAGAATCAATATACAATAATCGGGAAAAGGGTTAAAATATCTTTTTTTTAAAAAAAATTAAATTGAATGCAAAATACTCTCTATCAATAGTTTGATTTTAAAATATCTGTATTGCTAATTATTTGGTTAAAAATACCTCTATTATTAATTGTTTAACTCAAAAATATTTTTAATATTAACAATAAAAATATTTTTAAGTTAAACTATTATCAACAAATATATATATATTCTACACCTAATAACAATATTACTTATTAATTTTTATCTTTCTTATCGAATTAAAAAAGTGTATGAAAGCATTTCTTTTGATTAATATGTTTAGCATGAAAAAAACATTTTGATTCAATTAAGTAACAAGAATTTCATTATATTTTGCATAATTTAAGAATATTTTGATCATTTTTTCCCCTATGATATTCCTATATGAAATAAGAATTTCAATCTAACTTAACAGTGTAGTTTTCAATGAAAAAGTATCAAGTTTATTTTGCACTCTTGAAGTTGATGGCTAAAATGTCATTTAACATAATTCATAAACATGCCATTTAACTTAATTTCACTTGATATTTACGTTCTCAACATTGAATGTGTACACAAATAAACACTTAAATTTATATAAAATCGAACAAATAGACACATATTTCTTACTTAACATTTTATGCATAAAATATTAAGTAAGAAATATGTATATCTATTTAATTACTCTATATTTAAAGCAAGATGAAAATTACTGTGGATGATTTTCAGTTACAACTCTGATCTCTTGAAGAAGCTCTGCCTCTTGAGGGTACACACTTGTCTCCAATATATACTTGCATCATCACACAAAAATATATATATTAAAATAAATAAGGGAAAAAACATCAAAATACCATACTAAAAAACTTTTGATAAAAAAAATCTACTAGTATGTATATATATTTTGTTTATTTTAATTTGTTTGTTCAAAAAAATATTAATAATCTAATTGGTTAATTATTTAAATCTTAGTTTCGTTTGATTTTGATTTGTAATTATCTGAATTATAAAAAATATTTTATATAAAAAAAAAAAAGGACGGGGGATTGTCTGGAGAGGGGGAGGGGGAGGAGATGGTTTTTGGGGGGATAGTAATATTTTAATCTTTCATTTTTAACGATATTAATGGTTTCTTTGATTTTTGTCAAGGTTGAATATTTGATTCACGTAGAATATTATGCATCAAGATTTTTACAAATAAAAAAAAAAATGTATTAAACCCATCACTCAAATGTATTTCTCAAACTAATAATAACAATTAAGTGTGAAACTAAAAAAGAAATAATTTAAATATATTTTTGAACACTTATCTCTTATTTTAATCGTTCATGTTTTATATCTTGTCGATTTCTTATATTTTATATGAGTAGATTTTTGTGATAGAATATGTTAATCTGTCCAATGATTTAGACATATTGAACACCTTAAATCTAGATAAATATTTTAATAATTTTTTAAATTCAATATCTTAATATATTTATATTATAAATTTCAAATGAAAATCATAACGTATTATGAACATCTTTAATTTAAGATAATAACTTCGGAAAAGGTTCAAAAATACCCTTAAACTATCTGAAATAGCTCACATATACCCTTAAACTATATTTTGGCTCAAAACTACCCTTTCCGTCAAACTATTGGGTCAAAAGTGCCCTTCTAATTAACGGAAATTGTTAAATGCCATGTGGATGCCACGTGAATGCCACATGGCACACCAATAGATTTTTACTGCCACATAGACTAAAAGAAAAAGGGTCAAAAGTACCCTTAAACTATCCCAAATTGCTCATTTTTACCCTTAAACTATATTTCGGCTCAAAACTACCCTTCCCGTCAAACTATTGGGTCAAAAGTGACCTTCTTATTAGTGGAAGTTGTTAAATTCCACATGTGCCACATTGACTAAATTCCTAAATCTTAAGTACTCATTTCCCCCCCATTTCATTATTTTTCCGAAACGATTTCACCCCTTCTCCCTCATTTCGAGGCTAAGGTTTCACAGTTTTCTTCGTCGCTGGATTTCAAAGTGGATATTCGTGGTTGTAGGTTAGTAAACTTTTTTCTTATTTTATTGTGTTTACAACCACAAAATTCCACTTTGAAACTCAGCTCCGAAGAAAGTTATGAAACCTTGGCCGCAAAATGACGGGAAAGTTGTGAAATTCTAACTATCATACTTTGAAATCGTAAACATAATAAAATAAGAAAAAATATTTAATAACCTACAACCATGAATATCCACTTTGAAACTCAGCAAGAAGAAAGCTACGAAGCCTTAGCTGCAAAATTAGAGGAAAATTGTGAAATCCTAACTATCATGCTTTGAAATAGTAAATATAATAAAATAAGAAAAAATATTTACTAACCTACAGGCATGAATATCTACTTTGAAACCTAACCACGAAGAAAAGTATGAAATTCTAGTCGCGAAATGAGGGAGACGGGTGAATATATCATTTTTGAAAATAATGAAATGAGGGGGAAAGTAATTAGAATTTAGGGACTTAGTCTATGTGGCAGTGGAACCTTATTGGCATGCAATGTGGCATCCACATGGAATTTAACAACTTCCACTAATAAGAAGGTCACTTTCGACCCAATAGTTTGACGGGAAGGGTAGTTTTGAGCCGAAATATAGTTTAAGGGTAAAAATGAGCAATTTGGGATAGTTTAAGGGTACTTTTGACCCTTTTTCTTTTAGTCTATGTGGCAGTAAAAATCTATTGGTGTGCCATGTGGCATTCACGTGGCATCCACATGGCATTTAACAATTTCCGTTAATTAGAAGGGCACTTTTGATCCAATAGTTTGACGGAAAGGGTAATTTTGAGCCAAAATATAATTTAAGGGTATATGTGAGCTATTTCAAATAGTTTAAGGGTATTTTTGAGCCTTTTCCGTAATAACTTTAATAGTTAAATATTTACCTCAAATAATTCTTGACTCTGCAACAGTCCCTTTGAGCCTTCCAAGGATTTGGAGAGAGTCATTTCTTCTGTCTAAAATGAGAAATAATTTTTGTTTGCTACTTTTGTTGAGACAAAGAAAAAGAAAAAGGGATATTTATAACGAAATTTTCATAAATAGTCATTATAATAACTTTAATATGATTTATAGTTATAATTTATATATTTACGGATTGTAGCTACAGTTTAAATTGATTTATTTGTATAATTTGCGAGTATATTTTGTATAATTGAGCTATTTTTATATAAACTCGAAACAATGAATTTATACAAATACAAACATCTGAAATTTAAACAATTATACAAATTATATTATAGGGAAAAAGGTCTGAAAACTACTCCAACTTTGGCAGAAATTGTTGTTACGATACCAAACTTTATGGATGACCTTTTACCCCCCTGAACTATTTAATAGTGTATTTTAAAGGTATATATGTGTCAACGTAGACACGTTACTATTTATAATTATGCAATAATTTTTATGGACACGTGGGCACATATATACCTTTAAAATACAATATTAAATAGTGAAGAGGTAAAAAGTCATTTCCAAAGTTTGATATCGTAACAACAATTTTGATCAAAGTTCGAATATATTTTCGACTTTTTTCCCTATATTATACAAAAGTTATACAGATTCTAAATTATACAAACTCGAAACTTCAGTCCACGTTATTATTATTACTAAATATTGGTCGTGGGTGATAATTAACTAAAATTATAGGTATGATAACTAATTAACTAGTATATATATTTGCTTACCATGTAATTTTCTCATATTTATATTAATTAGCATTAGTCCCAAGAATTTCTTTTAAAAAAAATATAAAATAAAATCTTTTATTATCTTTAAAGTTGATGATATCAATTTTAATTTATAAACTAAGATCAAAATTTAATATAAATATACTATTTAATCAAAATATATGAAATTTGATCGACCATGCAATTAATTTTAAGACCATTATTGAGTAGGAGGGACCAAGCACCAAAGTCTACAACATAGAGAAAGCATCTTCTTGAAATTTCATTGAGTACGAGGGACCATGCATCAAAAATCGATATCCGTATATGAGTTCAATTAATTTAAATTTATATCGTATAGAATATTATTTAAACAGAAAATGCTTCTTATTTAGGTATTTTTATTTTGTTTGATTGTACCGACATTTTTATGAGGACAGCAGACCAACACATCACTATATGTGGTTAAATCAACAACTTACATAATCTTTTTAAATATTAAAAAATAAAATAAAAAATTTGAAATTAATTTTATTACTTTTGTAATGGTATGAGTATATTTTTATAACGGTAAGAGATATATATGAGTCAATTTTATAATGTAAGAGTATATGTGAGTTACTTTTGTAACTATGGATATATCAACTCTAAATGAAAAGGCTCAGAGATATATATAGTGAATTTCTTAAATATACTTTTTAATATAAATCACAAGTAAAACGTAAACACAATACTTAAAAATATCAATTATAGATGTCCAAAAAAAAAAAAAAAACTAAATCATAATGAAAATAACTAAGCAAAATTATATTATATTATATATATATATATATATATATATATAATATAATTTGATTTTTTCGATTTTCATTTTTCTAAATTCGAAACCAAACCAAAAAATAAACAAAGTAAATTATAAATTCAAAACCAAACCAAGAATCTAAAAAATCAATCTAAATTAGAATTCCATTTGATTTGGTTTGGTTTTTCGGTTTAATCCAAATAGCGCACACCTTAATTATTAAAGTGACTCATTTATACAAACGACTCACATATACATCTACGGTTACAAAATGAGCTTGCATATACCTTAATTTAACGGAAGTGAAAAATTAGTTAAATTTATATTTTTTAATTTTAATTTTTAAAAGATTCGTGTAGAGATATATATGATCCTTCTAACAAAGTTTGAGGTATATTTTAATCTTTTTTATACATAAATTATTTTTTCATGTTTTTGATTATCATTATTTGAGTGTCTATATTCTTATTTTATGTTTTCTTTCATTCCCTTGGAGTAAAGAAAAAAATTCAAAACTAATTTCTTTGTGGTTACATTATAATTTTAAACAATTTTTTTACTATAATGTTATTTAGTTTCTTTTTATTTGAAAAAAATTGGGTCATTTGTAATAAATTTTACAAGAAAATTAGTGAAACATAAATAAATTTGATCATAAAAATAATAAATTTAAATCAGTTGTTAAAGCAAAAAAAAAAAGTCAAAAAAATTATGAGTGAGGAGGATTAAATATAACCATATGGGATGATATTTGTTTTTTTTTTTAAAAATAATTTAAAAATTAAATTAAAATTAATTTGTTCACCTCCGTTAGAGAAAAATGGTATATGTGAGTTATTTGTATGATAATGGGGATATATATGTGTCACTTTCATAACGAGGGTATATCATCTCTAAATGACAAAGTTGAATGGTATATCAGACCCTTTTACATTGTTATAAAATATATAAAAAATCTAGTTGTCTCTTGAAATTCTTCCAGTTTCATATAAATTGGGATATAGGGAGTAACATATATTATTTAATAATTATGTAAAAATACGATAAATCATAATAATTAACAATTGAAAATATTTAAAAATTATAGAAAAAAATAACATATATTAAATACGTGTTAGCAGGAACTCCTACGTGGAATATACGTATTTATACTCAAATAAGTATATATTTTCATCACAACTAAAATGTGCTCTCAATTTTATTCTTTTACCTATCACTATACCAAAAAAGGCTTTTAGTAGCATTTAATTTTTCATTTAGCGACAATAAATTGTTGAAATGTATTTCAAACAATTTAAGTCTATATGTGTTTTTGTCAATCGATTTTAATTCATCTTAAATCTTAAATATACTCTAGCACAACTCTATTATATTTCTTAACCACTCGTGCATCAATAACAATATCTTGAGCCATTTAATAATTGAATTTAATGTAATTATTAAGGTGATAATTAGTCCTACTTTTTCGGTTTCATATTAATTGAATTTGTGAGACAATGTATATCTATTAAGAAAAATATTTCAGAAAATACTTTAAATTATATTTTTCATCATTGTCCTTTGTGAAATCATAAATATAACTTTGTAAATAGTGTAATTTATCTCTTAAAAATGTATAAATGACAAATTAAATATGGAAAAAAATACAAAATTCATTTTGAACTTTGAACAATTCAGTTGTCTTGAACAACAAAAAAAGCACTTAATATGAAATAGAGGGAGTATAACATCTCCGCAAATGTTCATAAGTGGAAAAGAACATAAGATCCCGTAATTCAAACTAATTTCGAACATAATTCAAATTATCCAAGTGAATCTAATGTGGCCAAGTCAGAAATTTCATCAAGAATATTTAAGATTTAACATAAATATAAAACATAATTTTTAACTTGAAGTTGTAGTTCTCAACACTTCAATCATTTGTCATTTGAAGTTGTGTAGATAAACTTATGCACAATTTTGCAACATAACTTTGTAAAATCCCACAAAGAACATGAGGTGAATAAAATAGACACAATCTTATACTTAAACTTTTAAAGATAAACAGACGATTTCAGATAGATCTTCAGAATTTTTAGAGTCGCCAGCAAATGGTGATTCCGTCACCTAAAGGGACTTGAGAAATCTGAACTCGATCATCATTAGCTAGAAACTTGTTAAATTCAATGCTGTAAAACCTAGTTGGTTTCAAATCTTCCTTAACAAACTCTTCTGGCATAGCAACTGTCCCTAACCATAGTGTGTTATCATACACAATTATACCACCAACTTTCACCAATTGCAACAATCTTTCATGGTACTTTTGATAATTAACTTTGTCAGCATCAACATAAGCAAAATCAAAACTTCCTCTATTTGCATCCTACAACAAAATTAAAGCAAATAACATAATGCATAAGTAAGGTTTAAAGTAGATAATAAAATATATATTATATGCTATTCATTAAAAATGTGTTATATATGTATTCAATATATACATAAGAACATATGTATTCAATATATACAAGAACAGTAAATGCTACTAAAGAAATAATAATATTGTGCTTACTTTTTGTTTTTCGAGAGTCAAACAGTTTAAGTTGATTAGAAATTTACACGAGGGATCTTCAAATTTCTTGAAATGAAATATATATATTGATAAACTATGTAAAAATACTATTAGTCAAAATAATTCACAATTCAAAATATAAAAGATATATAAAAAATTTACGATCAAAGATAGAATTGTTTGAATCTCAAAATCTTAAAAGTGTCACATAAATTTAGACAGAGGGAATAATAAAAATAAGATGAAAGAATTAAAATCAAGCACACACTGAATTCACAATGTATTGTTAAGAAAAAGATTTTCCTCAAACACCCAAATTCAAAGCCGAGTGAACGACATCGACGATGGTAGGTCTTCTTCTTAACCCTTTAACAACATGAAAGAAGCATTTATTTTTTTACAAAAAACCAACATATATATGTTTATTCAAACACACTTAATCAAGTATATCATGTTTTATAAAAAAAATGCTAGTTATCTTGTTAGATCTTAGATGTATGCAAACTTTGATACCACATAAATCAATTTGATAAATAACTTACATGTAACCTAGACAACTTACAATTTTTAAATATCTAAATATAAATATTTTGGTGTCTAAATATGTATTCTCAAAGTTATAATGCTTAATTTATCAGTTAAGACTACGTAAAAGTGCATGTTTATGTATTACGTCTATTATATACTTACATCTTTCAAAAGTTCATCAAGGACTGATAATGCTTGAGACTGTATGAAGTTGATTTTGTGCTCAACTCCAGCCTTTTTTATAATTGGTAATCCCATCTCATATGTATCCTTGTTCATATCTATAGCTGTAATCTGCATCCACATTAATTCATTCATAATTTAAATGTTTTAATTTAAAAAATATATACATATATATACGTGTCTATAAAATAATAATATTTACTCTATTTGTTTCGATTTATTTATCGTGTTTAGATTGATATATGAAATTTTAAAAAAATAACTATATACCTAATAACTACTTACACTTGGGCATAATTTAATTTAAAAGTCACACACTTAATTAATGATCAAATAGACACTTCAAGTTGGTAAAAATATGTCTTGATAGACATTTGAAATATAAAAAGTAAACACACACATAGCTTAAATTAAAAGAGGTTCATTATTTATTATGTACACGTAAACAATATTTCTAATCAAATAGTACTAGTTATAGCTTTAAATATTATTTATTTATTAGCTAAATAAATAAATTAAAACGAACAAGATATTATATAAAAGTTAGATGGACTAGCCTTGCCATCTTGAGGAATTGTAAGTGCTGTAAGAAGCAAAGAATATCCAGTGAAGACTCCAATTTCAATTGTATTTTTGGCATTTATTAGTTTCTGAAGTAGAGCTATCAATTGACCAGCATCTGGTGAAGTTGACATCAAACTCCTAGCAGCGGTCGAGTCAGAAATTTTAACGAGTTGAAAAGTAAAATAATTAAAATTTAATCAAATAATTCAATGAATATATGTCTAAATTAATTTTGCACTCTAGAAATTGATGGCTAAATTAACATCATATAATAATTAGAAAAGCCAATATAAAAAATTAAAATTACTGTGGATGATTTGCAGTTATAACTCTGATCTCTTTGAGAAGCTCTGGCTCCCTTGGATAAACACTAGTCTCCAATACATACTTGTATTATCACAACATAAAATATACATATATTAGTTGAAAAAAATAAAGAAAATACACATAAGAATAACAATTAATTAGTAAATACAAAGTAAGAACATTATTGATCCTCTCTTATTAGGTGGGACGATAAAAAAAGTACTTTCTCAATCTTAGTTTGTGTGTTCGGAAATTTTTATTAACTTAGTTAATTGACTATTTGAATATTTACCTTATTGATTCAGACTTGTAATTTCCTTCCCTAACCTTAATTATATTTGATTTTGACTTCAGTTTAACAAAATCTTATAATTTTAAACTAAAAATTTATAAAATATACTTTAATTTTATGATTTTAGACATGCCAAGTAAGAAGTTGAAAAGGGTAGAAAAAATGAAAAAAGAAATTACAACACAAAGAATTGAATCTTCATCAACAAAATAAAAATTTATTAATTCCGACTTGTAATTTCCTTCCCTACCCTTTTTTTTAAAAATCTAATTTTAACTTCGCATAAAATATAAGAAAATTTTATGATCTTAAACTAATGATTTATAACATATATATAAATATTTTTTTAATTTTATAATTTTAGACCTGTCAGATAAGATATTGAAATTAAAATTAAATTAGGGTAGGAAAAAAATGGGAAAAGGGATCACAACACAAAGAATTGAATCATCACCAACAAAACACAGAAATTTAAATAGTAAATCAACTAATAAATTAGATGAATATCAAAAAAAAAAATGCAAAGAAACAAAAAAACACAATTCTTTTTAAAAAAAATTATAAATCAAACAAATTAAAACGAAAAAAATAATAAATACCTCAAACAATTCTCGACTCTGCAACAGTCCTTTTGAGCCTTCTGTGTTTGAAAGCGCCATTTTTTCAGTCTAAAATGGAAAATTTTAAATTTTGTTATAATTACTTTTTGTAGAGATAAATAAAAAGGGATATTTATATTATTAGCATCACTTTCAAGAAAGTCATCTTTTTTTGAAAAATGAAAAGATTCTTTCGATATTTCCAAAGTTATGACCATAGATATTCTCTTTCTTTTTAATTTTCTTAATCTAATTTAATTTAATACAAAGTTTGAATAAATAATATTTTAAAATTTTATTAATTATATAAAATTATCATTTAATTTCGCAGTCTTCAAAAATGTCATGTGAAATATAGAAATTAAATTTTTTCCTTAAAAAGAAATGAATCATTGTTTCGTACTTACAAACTTAAAAAGAAAAATAAGTAATTATTTTTAGATTTAATTATTTTTTAAATATTCATAATAAAAAAATAAATTATTTTGTCACTGTCTTCATAGTCCAAAGTAGGCCGGGCATTTGTCATATTGCGACTCAGAGATAAAAGTTTGAATTTTAATGTTATGAATTTAAAATGATAAAATGATAAAATGATAAAATAATTTTGAATGATAATAATTAAAAATTAAAATTAATAATTATATATATCTTAATAATTTTATTAATATATAGAAGCAATTATTTGGAGGCCTTTTTAGAGTAGGGATAATTGTATATAATAGCAAACTAATAACCTAAAATAAATGGAGTAGCTAGGGTTTGATTTAATTGTGCTCCATATCAAACGTTTGCCAAAATTTGTCAGTCGCCTCTCTCCTAAAAATCTCGCTCGCCACTCTCCCATTCTCGCTCCAATCTCTCGCTCGCTTCCTCACATTTTATACAAACACAAGTGTATAGAAATTGTTTCTATTTGTATAAAGCAGAGGAAATTGTATAAATACATATATTTTTGTTCCCCTCTCTCCCCTCTTCCAGATATCGCTCGCCACTCTCCCGAATCTCGCTCGCCACCCTCGCCTTTCTCACTTATACAAACAGAAGCGAAATGTATAAATTGCGTTTCTGTTTGTATAAAGCGTGAGAAAATGTATATACACATGCAAGTACATATATTTTCGTCCTATACACTTATAATTATACAATAAAAATACTCCCCTGCCCAGTTTCTTTTGCCTTTCTCTCTTTCTCGTTTTATACAAATTCAAATTGTATCTAATTTCTCTCTTTCTCGTTTTATACAATTCGATTCAATTGTATATTCCCTGCCCAAGTCTCTTTTGTCTTTCTCTCTTTCTCATTTTATACAAATTCAAATTGTATATAATCGTTCTATACACTTATAATCCTACAATTCGTTTTATACACTTCGTTTTTATACAATTTTCTGCCCAAGTGTCTTTCTTTTTCTCGTTTTATACACTTCGTTTTATACAATTCGCTTCAACTGTATATGTATAGCGAATTATACAGTTTCTATGTTTGCTATGGAGCGCAATTATTTAAATTTTGCTATAGCATACAAATATGAATTTTTTATTTGCTATATGTGAAAGTTGCCCTTTAAAGTATGAGGGACCAAACCAAAGCCCACAACATAGAAAAGCATCTTCTTTGATAATCAAGAAATGTAAAAGTATCCAAATAGAAGCCATTTGAAAGGAATAAGAGCCCGTTTGGATGGCTTGAAAAAAGTAGTTTTTAAAAAGTACTTTTAAAAGTGCTAGATTTATTTTTAAAATAAGTAGTTGTGTGTTTGGATAAAAGTGCTGACGTTAAAAAAAGTTGTTGATGTTTTGGCAAATAAGTGATGGTAAACACCTTTTTTACTCAAAATGTCTGAAATACCCTTAAAAGTTGTTAACATGATAAAAGTTGATTAATTTAATAATAATAATAATAATATATAATATATAATAATAATAATAAATAATAATAATTATTATAATAGTAATAATAAATAATAATAATAATAATAATAATAATAAAATAATAATAATATTAAAATAATATGAAAATAATAATAATAATAATAATAATAATAATAAGAATATAATAATAATAATATATAATAATATATAATATATAATAATAATAACAAAGAATAATAAAATAAATAATAAAAATAATAAAATATTAATAATAATAATAATAATAATATATAATAATAATAATAAAGAATAATAAAATAAATAATAATAATAATAATAATAATAATAATAAAATAATAATGAAAATAATAATAAAAATAATAATAATAATAATAATAATAAAATATGAAAATAACAATAATAATAATAATAATATAGTAATAATAATAATAATATATAATATATAATAATATAATAATAAAGAATAATATAATAAATAATGATAATAATAAAAATAATAAAATATTAATAATAATAATAATATATAATAATAATAATATATAATAATAATAATAATAAAGAATAATAAAATTATTATTAATAATAATAATAAAATAATAAAATATTATTAATATTAATAATTATAATTATAATAATAATAAAATAAAATAAGTATAATAATAATAATAATAAATAATAATAATAATAATCATAAAAATAAAAATAAAAATAAAAATAAAAATAAAAATAAAAGAATTAAGGGTAAAAAGGTAATATACACGGTCAACATAAAATGACTTTTAAGTTGAAGAAAAAAAAAAAACTCACCTAGCTTTTAGCTTTGACTTAAAATAAGTTACTTTGATATTTGTCAAACACTCTAATAAGTCAAAAACTGACTTTTAAGTCAGTTTGATCAGCTTTTAAGCCCATCCAAACAGGCTCTTAAAATAAGTCATTTTTGACTTAATAGTTAATTTGATATTTGTCAAACACTCTAATAAGTCAGAAACTGACTTTTAAGTCAGTTTGACCAGCTTTTAAGCCCATCCAAACATGCTCTAATACTATTTTTTACTTGGTGATATGATTTTAAGGTAATCTTTTTTAATAAAATCTTTATATAACCTTTCGTAGGAAATTGGAGAGCGATATGTGAAATTTCACCATTTTAAAATATATTTTGTACATTGAAGAGTCATTTTGTAAAAATAGATGATTTTCTACATTCTTTCGTGTGGACGTCATGAATATTTTGGTGATATGACTTCAGGCCAATAATTTTACAGAATATATAAGGAACTCTCCGTAGGGAGTTGGGAAGCAATATGTGAGACTCACCATATATAACACATATTTTGGACATTTAGGAGCGTCATAATTATACATGACTTAGGCGATTTTCTTAGTTTTTTTTTTGTGTGTTTGGCCCATCAATGTTTTTGTGATATGAATTTCAGATGGTGTTTTTGACTTATCCTTTACTGAACCCTTTGCAAGAAGTTGGGAGAGCACTACGTGAAGTCTCACCATCTTTTTCACATATTTTGCGCATTAAAGAGCAATTGCACATGAATTTGACTATTTTCTTAATTTTCAATGTGTATTAGCCCATTAATATTTTGGTGATTTCCTAACAATTTTTTTTCAAAACCTTTAAGGAACTTTCGGTATAGAGTTAGGAGAGCAGTATGTGAGGCCTCACTATTTTTAGCACATAATGTGGACATTTAGAAGCCATTTTACATGAATCAAATGATTTTGTCAGTTTTCATGTGGTAGCCCATGAAGATTTTGGTGATATGACTTTAGGACGTCTTTTTTGGCAAAACCTTTAGAAACCCTCAGTAGGGAGTTGGGGGATCAATATGTGAAGACCTCACCTGTTTTTGTACATATTTTGAACATTTAGAAGTCATTTAAAAGAATTAGGCGATTTTCTCAGTTTTTGGGTTGTGTTATTAGCCCATGAATATTTTGATGACAAGACTTCTGAATAATTTTTTTTGTAAAATATTTGCGAAACCCTTCGTAGAAATTTGAGGAGCATTACGTGAAGTCTCACCATTTTTTCACATATTTTGATCACTTAATAGCATTTATAGAAATTAGACGATTTTCTCAGTATTTATGTGTGTTAATCCATGAATATTTTTATGATATTGCTTCTGGACACTTTAGTTGCAAAAACTTTTCGGAACCCTCCGTAGGGAATCAGGGGAGTAGTACGTGAAGCCTCGCCATTTTTGCACATATTTTTGACATTTAAGAGTCATTTTACATGAATTAGGTGGTTTCGCAAATTTTTCGTGTGTGTTAGTCTATAAATTTTTTGATGATATGACTTCTGGATGATTTCTTTTGCAAAACCTTTATGAAGCATCACTATTTCATGCATATATAGGAATTAGACAATTTTTAATTTTTTTTTTATGTATGTTAGTCCATAAATATTTTTGTGATACAACTTCTACACAATTTATCTCTTTTTTTAAATTTATCTATATAAATTGAAAAAAATATTTTTAACTGAAGCCAAAGTTGATTAACCAGACCAAAAAGTTACCCTATTTGAATTTTACAAATATGAAATAACACAGCATGTACACATTTAAAAATGACCTGACATCTAACTGAGTTTATTTAGAGCTTTAGATGTTGTTTAAAATTAAATCAACAAAAAAGGGTGATATTTTTTATTTTAATTTTTCACACGTCTCTCAGTAATAATCTTAAGTATGTTTTCACATATTCAAATGAAAATTCTTAATTTAAAGGGAGTTGTAGTTTAAAGGATAACATCAACATTCAATGATTTAGATACGAAAATTATTTTTCATCTCAATTTACGTGACATTCAGAAAAAAATTTAGAAAACAATTTTGGTAAATAATTTTATTGAAGGAAAAAAATGATAATTTGAAGTTAAATTATTTTTAATTATATAATAAGACCGTTTCGTTTTGAAATAGGTAAAAAAAAATCTTAATAAATTAAAATAATGAAAATAATATTTTAGGGGATTTTATCCTATTGAATATTGATCTTTTTTTTTTTTATAAAATATATACTCCGATCATTATGTTAGTTGTGGCTGTGGGAAAGCCACTCAAGCATTATTTTAAAATGCATTATTTTTTCTGTTATCATTTGTAAATATTTAAAAAATAAAATAAATTTCTAAGTTTTATAGATTTAAGTTAATGATAGTCTACATATATAAAAATGATAATTTTATAATTTTAAACATATCATACAAAAAATTAAAATAAAAATTACGAAAAATAAGAAGATATTTTTTTTAAAATGGAATAAAAAAAATATAGAACAAATAAAAAGATATTATATACGTCATTTTATATTTATTATACAATCCTGCACGTCTTTTCTTAAAAAAATATTTCACCAAAATAAGATATACGAAGACAATTTAATAATATCTTTCATTTATAATCCGTTAATATTTAAAGGGTAAAAGTAAATTCAGAATTTATTTTTTATAAATTTATTTTCATACTTTATGAATGTATATAAATTATTTATTATTATTTTTTGTAAATTTACACAATTTTATATTTTACATTAAAAAATAAAAATACTAAATTCAAATAAACTCAAAAATTTAACCATATATAAGATCTATGTCAGTGCACATGGTTATGAGATGCGATATGTTAGCTAGTGCACATGCCCATAATAATATAAGATGCCTATTAACAACTATATTGTCACTAAAGTCATGTAGTTCCCATTTCAATAAATATTAAATCTTTTATTTTTATCGGGCGATAGAAATAAATTTTCACGAAACAGTTATTTCATTACTCGAAATATATTTATAAAAAGAAATAATAAAGAAAATAAGACAATCATATGCAAAAAATACTTTGTGTGCAGATCGCATCTCAATAAATATGATATAAACAGTATAACAATTCAAATTTGTAATCTATTAAAAAATAATTTATTAATAATTGCTCTAAAACTTCCCTTTTATAAAAACTTGAAGAAACCCTAGGTTATCAAGTGTTTAGAGAGAAAGTTGAAGATAAGAACTTATAGTGGAATTAAGGTTATTGATTAATTAACTAGCATATAATTGCATACAATTAAGAAGAATAAAATCACACACAAAACAAATTTAAAAAAAAAGTAGAATTTTGGTAGATTCTTGTTGTTATTAATGAGACCAAGTTGGTAAGAAATTAGTAGAATCATAATTGTAGTTTAATTTATGAAAAGTGTGAGTTTCCTACTAGTTTCCTTTATTCTTTAATTAGGTTTTGGGAGATATTATTTTTCCATATATGCTCACTAGGTGTGCCTATATATTGATTGAGATTATTTGCAAGTTTATGCACCTACATTGAGAATTTGTACAAATAGAGGCGGATCCAGGAAAGTTTGAAAGTTTCGTGTGTCATACTGTGCAAATAGAATAAACGGTTGGTTTGTTTGATTTTGGGCAACAATTCATTTTTTTCGATTTATATTGACAATTTGATCAAGTATGTATATTTAGTAATGTTCTCGTTTAGATATTATGAAATTAAAGATATTTCAGTGGTCCAAAATTTTTTTTTTGGTAGGAACAAAAGGCCTCATTCTCTAGAAATTTTAAATTATATAAATCGTCTAATATCGTTATCGCAGCATATTCATAACTCATTACCTTTATGTGTTGTTCCAAACATATAGTTCATAAAGAGTTTTAAAAAATCCAATTTCAACCCAGTCATGTTTACTAGGAAAACATTAGTAAAAATCTAAGTAATTAACTCTTTAAATTTTTAAAACTCTCAAAGTCTTAACATTGTAATAACTTTCATTTTTAAGACTTTCATTTTTAAATTTCTTTTTACTATTAAGTTTATTTTTATTTAAAATAATGCAAAGTTTTATATATACAAAGTTTCAACCGAATCAAACGTGATGGCACCCTTACCTTATTTGTTTATTAAGCATTATTGTAGGTTTTTCTCCAAGAGATTTTTTTTCAAAATAAATAAATAAACTAGGCTACATTTGTGTTTATTTAAAATTGTTAATTAATAACTAGAAATTTGTAGTCTAGCTCTTAGGTTATAATAAATTTAAGAAGTTCTTTTTTTAATGGAAATATTTATTGTTTTAAGTGATATTTTTATAATAGAAATCTCTGAAGTAAATTAGAATTTTTACTCCCCTATGCAAAGAAGATTTCTATATATAAATTCATGTGTTATTTATTTTTCGTACTTTACATATTGTACAAGTTGGTTGGATCGGACTTGTACTAAAAATCGTGTTCTTAGTACTTAACGTCCAACATTTTGAGTGTTTTAGCATGTAAAATTTTAATAGGTCGAAAAACTATTAAATATTATTGCTTATTTATTTTTGTGTTTCGGCATATATGCAAAAAAAAATAATATGATTTTAAATTATTTATAAATTAGTTAGATAAAATACTAACGACTTTAAAATGTTTTCGTCCTTATCAAACACACTCATATATAACCTCCACTCAATCATGGCTACAAAAAATATACTATCACTATTTTTCTTACATAATTCTATTAATACAACCAACGTTTTTGTTGTTGTGGAATAGATCTAAATATAATAGAGTTAATTATATATAACTATTTGCAACACCATCTTCTTAATTGTTTACATTTTAAAAATAAATAATTATTTCATATTATATAATCTCACTTTTCAAGTATTCAAGAGTTACCCAGTATACCTTTTTGTGTTTTAAACAAAGGGTGTCACGCCAATTAAGCAAAAAGATTTTAGCACTAATAATATAATTATTGTCTTATTATATTTAATTTAGAGGTAATAATATATATAAATATTCATAATCAACACTCTATAGAATATTATTAAAGGTTTTAACGGGATGAATGACATTAACTCGAATGTTGCTAAATAATTTTACGATAGTAGATATTGTCACTAAAAAAGATTTTTTATTCAATATCTCTTTTAATAGTGTGTTCGATATGCCAATTTTGTAGGTTGTGATCGCCAATCGGTATGATGGAAAATATTTTGAGTGGTGGGGATGTAGATCGAGTGGTGGGGATGAAATCTATGAGGGTGTGGGTAAAATTGAACCGATGAAATGTGTCGGAAGATTGGGAAGACACTGTTACTTGTAAAACTTGTTTTTCATAAGTCCATGAAGGAAGTTATTTCCCCCCATTTATGATACTTATTTTTACGAAAAAGAATATCTTTTCATAATTTCAACCAAATAAACAATATGAGAAAATCAAAAAAATAGTGAAATTCAAGAGAGTCAATTTATCCTTAATGCTCTTTTTAATAGGATCACCTTATATTTCTCTTAACCTAATTAATCAGCTCCTAATTCCTATAGAAGTTGGCGATAGAGACGTATTGCAATCTTAATCTTTCATTCATCAAACTCGAACCTCATTTTTCTGCGATAATATTACCAATTAACCGTACTCTTCATGCCAACATTCTTTGCAAATGTTTTTCTTCCTACCAAACACACCAATAATTTCTACTCAATCATGGCTACAAAAGAAATACTATCATTATTTTTCATAATTCTATTATGACAACCAACGTTTTTGTGGTTGTGGAATTGATCACAATATAATAAAATTCATATATACCTATTTCCAACACATCTCCTTGAATAGTTTACATGTTGAAAAATACATAATTATTCTCATAATATGTAATCAATATTCATGAGTTACACAATACTTTTGTGGTTTAAACAAAGGATAGGTTTGATACGTCAATTTTTTCATGTTCGGGTGATCAAATATTTTAATAAAAAGTTATTAAAAATAAAGAAAATAATTTCTCCAGTGAAAGCAAAAAAAATAAATTCAACTAGTTAATTACGTCCTTCCACCCTTGTAGCTCCCATCCTAGATCACGCTCACACTCTTACGTACCCCGTCTCAGCTCTGTCTATCATAGTATTTAATTGGATTATATATAAATATTTTTAAAATAACATACTTTATTTATCTATCAAATATAAAAAAAAAACTACGTATTCTTTTAAATAAATATTTTTTTTCATATCGAACAATACTGAAAGTGAAAAGTAACATGACAAACGAGGGGGAAAAAAGAAGAGAAAATCTTGTATAAAAGACAAAATAAAGATGAAAAAGTATATAACTAATCAGTATAGTACTTAATATTTTAATTAATTAAATCTCTCCTGATTCTGCTGCAGAAGTGGGACTTAAAATAAAATTAGAAGTCAATATTGCAATTAGCTGTATTAATCATTACTTTTAATTAGGGAATCATTAGCACGTCAATAAACCACTCGTGCACAACTAATTACATCTGTCAATTCAAAATTTAAATAAAAATTAATGTGATGGGATCTCTCTTTTGTTTAGATCTCAAATATTTTTTCTAATATGGATATATATATATATGTATTCATAAATCATAAGTATTAGTACTAGAAACTAGCAAGTAATTAACAAATTAAACTTTTACTAAGAATTAATCAAATGTATTATTATGAATCAAAATCTCGAGTTGGAGACATTGCTGGAAAAAGACTAATTGTTTTGATTTTTTTTTCTATTTTTTATTTTTGTCTTTACTTTTTTCTTATCTCTTCGATGATTTTTGTGTATGACTAATGCCTTACTAGTTAAATAGACGTAAGAGAAAAATATCTTATAAAAAAAGGTAAGGCGCACCCTTTCGTTTCATGAAATGTGATATGAAACACGATGAAAAGTTATATGTTTCAAAAAAAAAAAAGTATCGAAAACTATATTACAAGATTGGTTTTTCTTAGTGTCATGAGATCAACATGTGAACAAGATAAATCTATAGAAATAAAGTGATCAATTATTTTTAATTTTCAAAAAAGGAAGTAGAAGCTCTTTAAATTAGTATCGGATAAATTAATAAACTATCTAAGATAATATTTTTCCCTATCCCCAACTTGGACAATTGAAAAAAATTATTGATTTCAATAAAATAATAAGATAAATAATATATTTTCAGAAGGCCTCTATATAAATATATGATCCCATTAAAATTATAAATTAATAATTCTTTAAAATTATAAAATATTTAATAAAATTAGTGAAATATAATTCTAGTGTCTTTTTTTAAAAAATTAATTCTAGTTGAAATTAAATTTGTCTCTAACTTTTCTTATTGCAACAAAAAAATTCGGTGTTGTCATCCTGAATTATACCAAAAAATTATGAAGAATTTTAGATGCGATAATTGATTCATTATCTGTAATTTGGTTCCAAAGATTGTATCATCTTTAACTTCATCGTCAACATTGTTTTATTCGATGACCGGTATCTATAATTTCTTTTAAGCTCTGAACCTCTAAACATGTATCATTATTTCTCACCCAAGTAATCTCATCCATTGTCTTGTAGTAACCGAGATTAATAATCATGACCTTAAATTTATGAATATCATTTTTACAAGGGAGTTCATTTAAATTCTTTGAGACTACATCCAAAACTATGTGATCAAAATTGATCTTTATTAAATCTCAAAAATACTCTTTAAGTAACATTAATTTGTTAAATAAATTATATTTCTATAAAATAATAATATTTTTTATGATATAAGAGACTTTACTATATAAAAATAAATATATATTTTTCATATAATAAACAAATAAAGGTGACGGATGGAGTAATAAATTGGATGAGTGGCGAAAGCTAAATAATTTTACAGAAATTATTAAATTTATTTCATAAAACTTATATATATATTAATAATGAGGCACAAAAAATCATGTTTCTGATAACGAGACAAAGAATTAAAAAAAAAAAAAACTTGAACAAAAATCATCATAAATAAGAAAAAAAAATTAATGTACATTAAATGATGACATGAAGACAGGATGGAGTAAATATACTCCCACGGTTCCCTTTTTAGTTGTTCAATTTCGATATTTTATTTGTTCAATTTTATTTGGAAAAAATAATAAATATATTTTAAATTATTATAAATGGTTTATAGATATTTTTTGTCATAGTTTTAAGATATTGATATTTCTATCGTACTACACTAAAGCATATATTAATAATATCATTTTCTCTTATTTATTGTTTCTTAAAGAGCGTGTCAAGTTAACAGTGAATAATTATTGTTGGACAAGAAAATATATTATTCTTATTAAGATATTTAATCATTAAGCCTTGAAAAATTATTTGAGAAAATAAACGGTTAATATTAAGATAAAACATGAGAAAATACAATTGTTTTTTGTTATAATATTAAAAATAAAAATAAAAGTAAAAATTTAATTTTAAAATAATGAACAATTAAAAGTGAAATAAAAAAAGTAATTAAGAGAAATAAGTTCTCCATAATTCACGGACAACCGGCATAACCTTAACTAAAATAAAGTAGAAAAAACATAACAACTTAAACTTTATATATATATAATTAGTAATACACAATAGAAAGAACCATGGTAGAAACATTAAAAAAATCCGATATTCGAAGTATTTGAGATAATAAATAATAATAAAATTAAGGATAAAAATTATAGGAGAGTAATAATAACGATACATATAACACGATAATGATCGATTTCCTTTTAATCCTTTGTTCTAATTCTTAATGTTCATACATTCTTATCTAGGTCATGTCTTCGAAAGTTATGTTCGAAAGTCACGTGTATCATATCCTGTCTAATTAATCATATATTTCCAATACTTTTACAGTATATCCCTACTTTTCTTAGTAACCCAACATATAGTCACCTTCTAACACCTCTTCACGAGATATATAATTTGTGCATCTCCTCTTCGAACTATTTCAGTCTCACCTCCCTCATCTCGTCCATCACGTTGGATGTCACTCTCACGTTATCTCAATAATATCTTCATTCCTAATCTCATCTTTTCTGGCATGTCCATACTTCCATCTCAATATCCTCATTTTAACTACATGCCTCTTTTGAACATATATACGAATTTTTATCTGACTAATAAATTATCGAATGATAACCACGTTATAAAACTTAAGACTTAATTGTTATCCCACAAGACATCAGAAGAACATCAAAATTTAATCACTCCTAGTAATTGGTTAATCTACACATCAACTACACAAGTAATAATGTTTGGGTCTTAATTAATTACTTATCAAGAAAAACACATGGCCAGCCATCCATACATGCACAAATATAAATATTTTAATTTTATTTGTGAATCTCCATTATGAACAAATTATAATTATTATGAGTTATAATTTAATTAATTAATTATTAATTATCCTTCTGTTGCGCTTCCTCCAGCTCACACCACCTCAGTAACCCATGTTCAAAATTTAATGACAATGTAAAGATTAAATTAAATTATTATACACCTTGCAGGGCAAATATGTAGCACCTTACCAAATTCCAAGAAATGCTCATGTTACTATCATATGCAATTGATAAGATTCTTATTCCAAAAAAAAAAAAAAAAAATTAATTTTTTTATTTTTCCTCTTATAAAAACAACAAAACTTTGTTATAATTTTCCCCATCATAAATATTTATTTTTCCTCTCAATAGAAAAATAAAAACACCAAACATATACAATGCCTAGTACTAATTCAAAATCTAACCACTTTCGATCAATTAGTTTACCAGGAAGATCACATTCTAATCATGTTCGATCAATCACAAATATTACTGGATGTTCACATCAAACGACAGAAAAACTTAAAGAAGCTATCAATAATCTCAAAGCATTAGAAGTATCAAACACATCGTCAGCAGAGGTTATGTACAATGGTTTACTTGGTTTAGAAGAGTTATACAAATGTGTCAATGCTTTACTCAACTTACCTCAAACTCTTCAAGCATTTTCCCAATATCGTCTTGGGAAAATGGTTGAAGATTTATTAGATAAATCAGTAAGACTTCTTGATCTTTGTGGTACTACTAGGGAACTTGTTTTGCAATATAAAGAGAATGTTCGCGATCTTCAATCCTCTCTTAAGAGGAGGAAAAAAGATTCAACAACGGAATCAAGCATTACTAAATTCACCTCATTTAGTAAGAAGATAAAGAAAGATGCTAAGCGATTAGTCGTGATTTTAAAGCAAATGGATCAAGAGACTGAACGTGCATTAGTACCCAAAGATGCTGATCATGATACTATAGATATGATTAGAACATTTAAGGAAGCTAACGCGATGCGTATTTCCATGTTTCAAATGTTCTTGTCCTTCTTATCTGTTCCACTTTTGAAACCAAAGGTGTCTAAATGGTCCATAGTTTCACGGTTGTTGTTAAACAAGGGAAGACTGGGATGCGAAGGACAAGAACAAAAGATGGATTTGGAAACCAGGTTAGAACCATTCGAGGCTCACCTTGATAATTTTGAAAATGGTTTGGAAGGAATATATCGATGCATGAGTAGATCAAGAAGTTCTCTTTTAAATATTTTGAAGGAACTTGGATTCAGTACACCTATGTGGTTCAACCTCGAATTATCAAAAGAGAAAAAAGAAACAACGGTTGAAAAACTCTTTGGAGAGTATATGTGTCTATTTAGAAAAAGTCCTAATGTTAGAACTTCACGTTATAAAAGTGTACGTTCTTTTTAGGACAATAATTTTATACAGTGTAATTCGTGTTTTGAAGCAAGTAATTTGAGTAATGAAACAAATACGGTAAATTTTTGGGCTACTATGTGTTATTGATATATTTGTGTGTTTTTTTTTTCTTTCAAATTATCGTTTGAATAATGTCATTGGCGTTTTTTAACACACTTTTTTGTTTCTTTGTAAAAAAAAAAAAAATACATTATTGGGTAAAGAGCTATAGTTATCATTTATAATATTATATCAATTTTTAAAATTATATATCTAAAATATTTTAATTTTACAAAAAATCACGAATTTACATGTTTCATATTATTATTATTTTTGTAGCTATAGTGACTGATTGATCATTATATTATATAATTATGGTCGGTGGTGAAAAGGTGGTGAGGCATCTTCATAATTCAAAAAAGCTACATTTATCTTTTCTAATATTTTTTTTGTTTCTTTTATTTTATTTCTATATTTGTTTGTATTTATCTTTTTACAAATTGAAAAATATCTGAATATATTAAGAACATGTTTGATATTATTGTTGGGAAGCTAAAATCATTTATTTTTATTTAAAAAGTATTTTTTTAAAACAAAATTATGGTGTTATGTAACGACGTTCTTAATCGTTTTATGAATTTTGTCTATTTTTGTGAGTTAACCCCTTTTAGTAGTTTTTATAAATAACTTATGAGTTGTGAAAATGAGTGGTACAATTTTCAAATATAACAAATGATTATTTTGTTGATAATAATAAAGAAAAAAAAGAAAAAGTAAAATGGCCAAGCATAATAATATTAATAATAATAAAAATAAAAAATAAAAATAACTTTAATAATAAGTAATAACAATAAATGTAAAGTGCATACACTAGCCAAAAATCTTTTGCTATGCAGTGGAGAAAAAAGAAAAGAAAAGGAAAAAAAACGAAAAGGAGAATATGGATTTCATCCCAAAATATTAAGGTAATGATTCTCATTATTTTCATTAAATTTTTATGCGATTATGAACAAATTTTAGAATAAAAACATGTAAAATTTATGTTGAATTAAGAAAATATAGTAGTAGGGTTTATTAAAAAAATCTTGATTTGGGGTCGAATAACGATCCGTTTTAGCTAAATTTTGGCATGAAAGTTTGTTTATTGTGGTGATCATAATTTGAGTAAAAATTTTAGATTCAAATTCGGTGTCGGGGTGACTCTTTGATCTGATTTTTGAGCCAAAATTAAATATAGTAATATGAGTGTCATGAGATTCGCATTCTCACGAGGATTATATATTTGATAGATTGGAAATGCTTTGAAACTTTATGAAAGAGAAATGCAAGATGTTGAGGATTCGTGAAACATGTTCAACATTCGAGGTATGTTAAGACTTTTAGATTTCGCTGAAGGACATTTTCTAAATTATTGATAAAAAATGAAATATACAATAGGTAAGGGCGAAAGATGAGGGTCTCGTAATAATGGTGACAGGGGTATTGATACGAGTACCAGTGTTATAAAGGGTAAGTTTACTACTATAGAATGTGAATTGTAATTCGAGAATGTCAAAGCATATGAGCATTAGATGATGTATTACTGACTTGAATTCTTTTGTGTGATTATGTTTCTTTATTGTACCTGTATATTTGTGTTAGATTCATCATCATCCCCTTTTATTGAAATCATATTGTGCACATGCATTGACATTAGATTGAGTACAAGTTGGGCATGAGAACATCGTCCGTGTTGAAATTATTAGATGTTATGATTATAAGTTGGGCACGTGGAGATCGTCAATACAAAAATTGTTTAATTTTATGATAGTGCGTTGAGATCGTCTGCACATACACATGGAGATCGTTTGTTTCAGCATATGGACCTTCCAAGTCCCTCATGAGATATTAACTCTTTATGTATTTCGTAGGAGTATCATGCATATACGGTTGAGAGAGTACTTGACTTCTGAGACATATCATTTCATGGTGTGAAATTGCATTTCATCGCATCTCATTACATCATTTATTCTTGTTGATTATGCGTTTTTATTGGTGGTTGGACATTACATGATATTGATTTCCTCTATTTGATGAAACTTAACTTATAAGTATAATGTAGACTTGTAAAATTAAAGGTGATTTTCTTATATACTCATGTCACTACTTCTTCGTTGTTGGTCTATGAGATATATCATGGGTACACATATTTTCGTACTCATACTACACTTGTTGTACTATTTTGTGGTGCATGTTGTATTTCGAATTCGAGCACATTTCTTAGAGCTTGAGTCTGAGTCTGAATTATCTTGGAGTTGTGGTGAGCTGTTTGGATATTCTGCGGCCCATACCTTCATTTATCTCTATTTATTAGGTCGTTTTGATATTCTAATAGGATATTTCTTATGATTAGACTTGTTATATAATTGGAGAATTGTATTGACTTTTATAAACTCTTGTACTTATGACATTAAATCTTGGGGTGGTATTTTAGTTTTTCGCAATTTATTTAAAAGATTAGTATGTAAGATATTTGTTTGCTACTTATTTTTTCATATTTTAAGTGGAATTGGTTAACTTATTGGGTTGACTTACCTATCGATTGAGAACATATGTGCTATCACGATTTGTGATTTTGAATCGTGACAAATTGGTATCAGAGCCCTAGATTAATTGGTCTCACGTGTACAAGAGTCGAGCTAGTATAGTCTTGCAGATCGGTGTGGAGATGCCCGTTACTTATCCGAGAGGCTATAGAAATTTAGAAAATTTCTATTATTTCGTTTTTATCGTGCGTATGTGGTTCATTTTAAGATCTAACTTCATTGTTTCATTCTCTCGCCAATAGTGACGAGACATTTTTATATTAGTAGGTCAACGATATTAATGATATTATATGTGTATAGTGTGAGATGTGGTGATATGGCCAGTAAAATGACTATGTAATAAGCATTACGACTTTGAATAATTCAATTGAGATGGTTAGAAATAGTAAGAATGACTAGCTCAAGGTGTGATTTTGACAAGAAAAAATCAACTTTGTTGATATTTATTAAGACAATCTCATGGATAGATATATCAATGATAGATCAATAATCTAATATTGAAAGGGTATAATATAGATGCTATGAAACAAGTGTAATCTTAAGAGGATAAATTTATTAGTTAAGAGCATAGTAATCATAATCATGCTACAATGAGAAGTTGATGAATAGAAAAATATAAGAGGTAACCATTTATAATGAAATATGAGATGATAGAACTTGCTCTAAGATTTGTATGAAAGACACAAACAATGCATAATATTAGTTCGAAATCTAACCATTTTCGATTAGTAACTTTGCCAGGAAGATCACATTCTAGCAATGTTCGAGCACCAGTATGTCCGGATGTTCACATCAAATCACACAAAAGATAACAAGCTATCAATAATCTCAAAGTATTAAAAGTATCAAACACATCGTTATGTACAACGATTCACTTGGTCTAGATGAGTTATACAAACGTGTAAATGTTTAACATAACTTACCTCAAACCCTTCAAGCATTTTTCCAATATCGTCTTGGAAAAATGGTTGAAGATTTATTGAACTTAGGAAATCTCTTCTTCATATATGTGAAGTTCATGTTTTTCCCTTTCAAATTATCGTTCATACGTAATTTCTTTGTAATTACATTATTATGGTAAACGCTATAATATTATATTATTTTAAAAAAAAAAATATATATATATATATATATATCACGAATTTATATGTCTCATATTTTTTTTCATCACGTATCAATCAAATTAATCACCAATCAATCAATCATTATATTATATTATAGGGAAAAGGGTCTGATAGACCCTTCAACTTTGTCATTTGGAGTTGATATATCACTCGTTATGAAAGTGACTCATATAGGCCCTTACCGTTATACAAACGGCTCACATATACCCTTGCCGTTACAAAATGAGCTCACATATACCCTTCATTTAACGAAAGTTAAAAAATTAGTTTTAAATTTATATTTTTTACTTTAATTTTTTTAAAAAATTATTTAGGGGTATATATGATTCTTCTATCAAAGTTCAAGGTATATTTTAATTTTTTTCATACATACATTATTTTTTTACTTCTTTTATTATAATTATTTGAGTTTTTTATTCTTATTTTATTTTTTTCTTTCGTTCCTTAGTTTAAAGTAAAAAAATTTAAACTATTTTTTTTCAAATGACCACAATAACCTCTTAGCTCCAAAATCACCTAAATTTGCCTCCAAAAAAATAAAATCACCTTTGACTTTTCTTTTTTTATTTACTTTCTCCTTTACTTCACTCATTTTCTCTCTCAATAAGATATTAATCGTGTTTACCCATTTATCTCTCATTGTGATTTTATTTTTTGATTCATTTGTTGATCGTTTTATAAATAGAAAGTATATAATTTTAACGAGATGGATTTGTCAATTAACCCAAGTATTGATAATGGTGGTCTTCTGAACATACTTCATGAATTTATTACATCATCGATTTTTCTAGATTTTTTTGGTTATATTATCTTTATTTCTATTTTTATTTATGTTTTTCTTCTAAAAATTGAAAAGTATCTAAAGCATTACTCATTAAATGAGGAAAACATTAAACTAAAGAATTTTCATTTTCTAGCTAACTTTTATTTTCTCCTACTAAATATATGAGAGGGAAAAGAAGAGATCTTTGGTTTTTGTTAATAGAATATTACCTTCTCATAATCAATATTTTCATCCTTCTGTTAGATATCGTTAAAAAATTAAGAAATCCTATAAAAACATAAATTACCCACATGACTGTCAACAAAAATTTTCCTGCATAATTTGATTACTCGATATATAAAGTTCTTGAAAAAATATATTAAAAATCTTAGATATTATTGGTTACGAAAACAAAAAGTGTTTGGAAGGTGTAAGGATACATGATCTACTCTTTTTCTCATTTAGTTACGGAAATAAGCTGGAGCTTAATTGTCTTTACTTTTTTCATAGCCAAACCTTATTTAGATCAATAAATTTTTGGGTCAATCTGATATTGAAGTGATCAAAATATTGATTATTTCTCGCACTTGAGTTTCATTCTACATTATTAGAAGTGGAAGTCTCTAACAAACGCCGATTCTAGCCTATTCAATTAAGAAGAAACATATTTCAACTAATAATATTTTTAATATCAAATTACATAAATAAAAAAAATGAAAACAATTATAAAATTATTTCATTATGCTAATCTAAATAACCGAAGAAGTTCACGATAGTATTTTTGGCGTATCTAAAAATAATAATTAGGAAGGGATGACTTAATTTTTGTGGGATCTATTAGTTTTCTGATAAATTCAAGTAGAAAGATAAAAAAAATTTATTTTTAAATATTTAAAAGATATTTTCTGCTAAAAATGATACAATAACGATGTAGTTTAAGTTTAGAGTATAGTTTATATAATTCAAAATTACCTCATACCAAGTTTCTATTATGTAAAATTTTAAAGAAAAATTAAAGAACATCCATTTCAAATTAAAATCCCAACTCTCAAGCCAAGGCTTAATTTTTGCAAAAATAAAGTGAAGCAACCTTCTATTTCCTTGCAAAACATGAGTGTAAACAAGGTAGAGAATTGATGTAAAATACAATGTACAAAAAAAATAAAAAGAAATGTATATAAACCTAGCTAAGAAATTCTATTATTTGTCATCGTCATCGCTGTCATCGTTCTTTGAAGGTCTGTACTGCTGAACAACAAGAACTGAACCACTAATATCGAATTCTGGAGAAGCCAAAAAATCGCCTACTTTACCGAGCTCTGGACATTCTTCCCAATCACTCATTCCAGTTGTTAGTATTGAATGTCCTCGCCCGTCCTTTCCTACTATGAACAATGAATACATTTCAGCCATGTCTCTCAACGCAGACGCTGTGTCTGCACCATTTTCTACAACTTTTTCAACATATCCTACTTGACCTGTCGCCACATACCTTTATCATTTCGAAAAATCACTATCAATTATCACACCGGAATGAGAATATATCAACTTAGCAACTACTGCTTTTGCTATTTATGGAAAGAATATTCACATATAAATAGGAATAATACGTAAACAGACACTCAAACTTGACCTCAGCTAGCAAAAAATTGCTCCAACTTGGTTACAACGGGCAACTAAACACTCCAACTCTTCGTCCTTATAGTGTCTCGTGGACACGTGATGTTCACATGACACATAAATTCTGGAGGTGTGTAGATATCATTCTGTAAGTTGGGGTGTTCAACTAACACAGTGGATACGAGTTGAGGTGTCTAGATGCGCATATTCAAAGTTGGGAGTGTTTAATAGTCAGCTGAGGTCAAGTTTGAGTGTCTATTTATGTATTATGCCTATAAAGTATATACAAAGTAAAAGGCGATAAATGTACTAGCATGATAGATATGTAAAAAGACTTTGGTATTACCTGCTATGGAAATCTGCCAAAATTGCGCTATCTGTTTCTTTCTCTACTTCGTCATTTGGTATTGCCATCAATACATCATCTGTTTTGTGAGCAATATTGACACCTGAAATTTGTCCTCTTGAAGACGAGGGAAGGAACCTAATTATGGTGAGATTTACGTGATGATCCATACCAAGACGTTTACTAAAGCCTAATGCTTCACGATCATCAGGTCCACCAAAAAATAAGATAGCAATGTGTTGCAGAGAGTCAGAACCCGAAGGATTTAAGGACCCCGCTGTAAGTCCCCTGTCAATAAGAATAGCAACTGAACATGGAGCATGACGAAGAACTTTCTGATTTGTAGTTCGTATGCCTTGTTTACCATTCTCTAGCTTCCCATCGATTCTCTGGTGTTTGTGGAAAGGAAGGACAACGATAGATGCTCTTATGTCTTCAGCAGTGTTACAAACATCTGCGTGCATACGTGAAAATGGAGACACAGCTTTAATCTGGTTAACCAATAACCCTGTCTCACTAGTGAACATATCCATGGCATCATTTATCTCAACAACATCATTCCCACCATAATCATCTTCATCACTTAGTTCATCGTCCTCTCGTTGATTGTACATCAAATTAGTCTTTTTTTTACCTGGTAGCTCAACGAGATGCATCAAGTAAGGGGTTATTGGAACTTCTCTTGGCCCTCTGGAGGCTGCAACAAGTCCTAGCATAGTTCCCACAGGACGTGGACTATGCACACAAGTAAGTATTCGTAGTTCGGTTTCTGGATTATGAGATTCAAAATATATTTGCCTGTAACCAATGATATCACTTTCTCTTCTCACCATGAAAGCTACTATTGGTCCCCATATCAATGTATTCACAATAATTGTTGCTATCATCACGTCATAGAAATTCTGGCTCGTAACAAGCTGCAAATTTGCGCAATCTTATTTCATGCTACTAATATAGTAGATAGGCAAAAAGTAGCAGTTATCTAATTGTAAGAAGGTAGGACGTAACAATATTATCATCTCACAGCATGTGACTTTCCATGAGCTTGCATACATGCCACTTTAATATTGCGTAGTTAATAGGATAAATAAGCACTTGAAAAGGCACAATTCTTTTGCCTTCTACTCAGTGGCGGAGCCAGAATTTTCACTAAGGGGTTCAACATCTAACCTATATACATAAAAAATAATTTCAACCATGTACAAACAGTAAGATTTTCTACCGCAAGGGGATCATTGGTTTGGATGAACCCCCTTCCCCTTACCTGGCTCCGCCCCTGCTTCTACTCATTAAAACAAGGTGTTTCTTGATTAAACAGTGCATTTGGATGGAGTTATTGAATAAGATTAGATACCAATCTGCTTGATGAAATCCTTTGATGGTATAAAACTAACCAAAACATAACCTTTGTAGGTCTAAAATCAACACAAAAAAATCATGCAAGGTATATAAAACCATATAATATAAGCTTCAAGTTCTATTTCATGCTTATTCGAAGAAATCTTGGAAAGGAAAACTTACTTCATTCGCCAAGCCAATCGTCAACGCTAGAATATCAACATGACCTTTTAGATTCATCATAAAAGAAAGAAGCACCCCTTCTCTGTAAGGAATCTTTAGGTGAAAGCAAGCTGCCAGTGTTCCAACAATCTTCCCTCCGATGCTCGACAAAATAAGGATACAGAATACCATAAAGTTACGCAGATTTTTCAGCTTAGTTATATTTGCCCTGAAACCATGGTTGCCAAAGTAGATTGGAAATATGAAATTGTGAATTGGATATGTGAGTTTGATCAACAAAGTTCGAGCTGCTTTCCCTCCTCTAGGGAACATTGAGCCAATGAGGAAAGAAGCTATAATGCTGCTGAATCCAAGCTGTTCGAGAGCCATAGCAGCGATATAGAGAATCGCTACAAGTACAAATATTTCAGTATTTCCAAGGTACTTTTTGTTCCTATTCCTCCTATTCAACCAATTAGCTAGATACATATTGATTACAATAACTATACCAACAATAAGAAAATACAGAAAAAAGAAAAAGATCCATTTTGGGATTGAAGTTGACTTGTACTCTGAAAGTATAAACAATAGAAACACCGCATATGCATCGGCTATCAAGGAAGAAGATATAGCCAACTTGCCAGTCTCAGAAGTTCCAAACTTAAGGTCCGCTGCTACGCGGACAACAATCGGTGATGCTGCATTGGCTAAGGTTATTATGATCATTAAGGCCATTATGAATGAAGAACCATGGGAAGCTGTCTCTTGAAATACTAAGAAAGTGACAGCACTTGCAAAGACAGTACATCCTAAACTGCTACCACATGCAATAATGCTTGCAGGGCGTATGTTGCGCATAAGATAAGGGAAGTCCGTCTCAAGACCAATCAAGAACATGATTATAGTTCTAAAAATTAACGCCATGAATTCATAGTAACCCGAATTATAACTTTGAATGAAGAACTGCTCTACTGATTTGATTCGCGAAAACCCCGAGGGACCCATCAAGAACCCCGCCTGTGTAATCAAACCAAATAGAATATGTAAGAACAAGAAACAAGTTACCCAATGTCCATTCAAAAACAAAGTTAACTATTTGAGCCATATTTCGTCTTCGTGCACTCTCAAAATTTTAAATTACTTCAGCATTATGTTGCTCAGACTCTCAATAAATGTTGCCACACCTATGTCGGATCCTTCAACAATGTACTAACTTTTAGATACTTTGCATCATACACATTTAAACCTTCTAAAATTAGCTATATGGTCAATCCACACAGTTAGTTCCCTTTATTCCTCTAACACGCTTCCGCCCAAAAGACAAATCTAAGATTTCTACAACATGAATGCATCCACTACGCAAAAGAATGAAAGAAAATCTATTAATATCTCAACATTCAACCATCAAGCTTTGTTGTAGCATGAATGCCACCAGATAATATTATAGAAAACATATACATAAAATACAGAGGGACAACGGGTTCACGTGTCTCATAATCGACATTTTTAAAGAGTCCGAGCAATATAACCTAAAGTTTTTTATCTTTTCCCCCATTCCATTTCTTGTCTAAGATCCCTATTTGAAGATCCTAAACATTTGGGGCAATGCACACCATGTGTTTGTAAAAAACACTGTGTGAAGATATGACATACTTACGAGAATTTGAACAATGGGTGAAGCTTGTCCTAATGGCCTGAGCAAAATCTGCAAAATATGAGAAATCACAAGAATCAAAGAATATTGCCATCCCAAACTAATAATAGGATTGAATAATTCTTGATTACAAGAACCCGTTTGCTCTGTAGCAGCAGCCATGATCAAATATTATTATTTATTTATTTTATTTTTTTCTTCAAGAATGTGATAGCAATAACATTGTGAACAAGGATGAGAGAGGAGGAATGAAAAAAAGATATATACAATTTCTTCTTCCTCCTCTCACAAACCTCCTTCTTCTTCTTTGTTGCTCTGTTTTTTCTTCTTTTTTCTTTGTTGTAACCATTTGTGCGAAAACAGGGCACTCAATTTCCTAACTTTTCTTTTTTTTTTCTTCTCCTTCTTTGCTTACGAATCCGTTATTAGCGGATGTTGTCTCGTGTCTTTATTTTTGTTGCTAGGACTCGGGTCGAGGTGTTAAATGAACGGGTTGATTTATGTTTGGGTCGGTTGTATAATAACAAAAATCACATATTTTTAAGGTAAAATTACTATTTGTTTCTTATAAGTTTATAATTACAGAAATTTCTCAAACGGTACAATAATATAAGCGATGATATATTAATTTAATTTTAGCTGATATTCGGGCTTTGTATTGACCGATTCAATTAGTTCTGAAGTTTATAGTTCGACTTATCAGTTATCAGTTCGAATACATATCAAACGGTTATAGAACATATTGACTTATTGGTTATTCACTTATCGGTTAACGATATTGTCATTGAAATTCACTTAGAAACAAGGTGACGAACGAAATGAACCATGCACATGAGTCGACAAATTGCATCTTGTTCAACGTTGTTATATTGTAGAGTAACCGAGAGTTTGAGACAGCTGAAATAAAAGTATGAAACCAAACTATAAGTCATGAATTTTATACCAAATGATATAAATATAATTATTTGATTTACTATCGGGTTATCAGTTAACCTGAAAAAAAATCTCAAAACGTTAAGTATCGATAATCCGATAATGTTTTTAAAAAAATCATTACTAAAACCGCTAAACTAATGAATCATTATCCTTAAATCAATTTTAAAAAAAATCATTTCAAATTATCGGTTTCAGTTCGATTTTGAACACTGACTGGTATCTATAAAGTAAATTTAAATTTGTATAAAATTAAACGAGCAGATATATGCATCCTACATAGCATAATACATGTTGGACACAAATTGCTATATAGGGAAGCCATATAAGATGCACGTCTACTTGTTCAATTTTATGCAATTTAAAGTGCTAACATACTTATATACACTCAATATTGGAGGATATAAATGTCTGTTGAGACTAAGTTAAAGGACACACTTATGTATTATGACTAGACAAATTTGGTCCATCAAAATTAGGATAAATAGGGGGAAAAACTATCTACTATGTTTTTCTCTATTGAAATTTAAATTCGATACTTTATGATTCTCAACTCATTTTATTGACCATTCAATCATATTCGTAATAATAAAATATATAGAAAATTTATCTCCGAATATATTAAGGATAAATCTAAGAGGTCACATATAGTAAAAGAGTATTTTTAACCTTTTACTCTTCTCGTAATAATAAGATATATAGAAAATCAAATCATTCATAAAAACTCATATGTACCCGATATTATTATTGGAATTGTGGCTTTTTGAAGGTTACTTAGAGGAATACCTCAAGTTTGTACAATTCTCAAGTCTTTACAATCATGTTAGCCACACTCTAAATATCTAAGTGTTCGATAGAATCTAATAATCTTTGACTTAACATTTATAATGTATTTTAAAACTTATTTAATGTGTACAAAAGAATCCATTAAGATCCAAGAAGCAATTAATTATGCTCCCAAATCATAAACAAAAAAAATCCTCGCTTCATCGTTGTAGAAAGTTTGACAAGTGTGATGTCTATACAGCCTTACTCCTATTTATGAAAGTTGAAAAGTTATTTTCAATAGCTCTAATAAAACATATCAAAATCGAAATCATGTTGGCCACGGAATGTTTAATCGAGCATAAAAGAAATCTTCACACCTAATATTATTGTTCAAGTTGTGGTTTCTTGAGGTTGTCCAGATTAACAACACATCCAGTAAGGTAATGTCTACACAGCCTTACTCCGATTTATGAAAATTGAGATTTGAGATATTATTTTCGAATAAAACATATCGAAACCGCGTATCGGCCAAGATTGACTCTTGGAATACCTCTAATTTTAATTTGAACTAATTAATTATTACTAAATGAAATTAATCATCCCTCCACGTTTAGTCAACTCCATTGAGCAATTCTCATATCTTTACAATCATGTTAGCCACACTTCCTTATTAATTATAAATTAACAACAAAACATAAAATCTTGCCAATTAAAGAAGCTCATTAGCCACATTAAATCAAACATAACACAATAATTGTAGAAACACACACAATATGAGAATGTCCAAGAAGAAAATTCTTAGGACAGTTAGAAAAAAATTGTACCATCCAAATCATGAAAAAACAACAATTATAGTTGTTCATAACAATACCATAAGTACTACTAATAGGAAAAGTAGTGCAAATAATGATCAATATTTTGAAGATCATAGTGGCCCTCATTTTATGTCTAAAGAGAATATGGCAGCCATTTCAATCCAAGCTTATTTTAGGGGCTACCTTGTAAGTTGTACTAATTAACTCCTCCATCATTCTTACTTTGTTTTTGGGTAATTTCATGGATAGCTAACGTTGATTCAAGATTTGAAATTTATGAATTGTTGCAGCTATCTCGAGTTAATAGTATAATAATTGCTTTTACAATCAAATATTTATATACTTCCTCCCATCTCTATTTATATGATGTAGTTTGACTGTACACGAAGTTTAAGAAATATTGTTGAAACTTTTAGTCTAACATAAGTTAGAGATGCTTGTGTTGTTATAAATCATCTCATTACAGGTAAAATGAGTATTTTTAAAGTTAAATTGTTACTTAACATAAAAAAAAAATGTTCTACACCTTATATTATTGTTCTTGTGGTTTCTCGAGATTGTCTAAATTAACAACAACAACAACAGATCTAGTATTCTTTCCGTCTCATTATATGTGGCACTTTTCGGGTTTTGAAATTTAAACAAGTCTATCTTTGACCGTAAATTTTTTATAAATCTTTTAAACATTTTGAATTATCAATTATTGTAATTTATAATACTTTTTACGTAATTTACAAATATAGAAATTTTATTTCAAAAAATTAAGATTCCATGTACAAATTTTCGATCAAACTTAAACTGTTTGACTTTAAAAAAATAAAAATGCCACATAAATTGAGACAAAAAGAGTAAAATATGAGAAAAGTTGTGTCTACATAGCCTTGCTCCTATTTATTAAAGTTGAGAAGTTATTTTCAATAGCTCCAGTAAAACATATCCAAATCGAGTAAAAGTTTACCAAGATTGACTCTTGGGAATAGCTCTAATTTTAAAATATTATCATTCTTACTTTGTTTTACGGTAATTTGATAGATAGACAACACAGATTCAAGATTTAAAATTTATGAATTGTTACGACTATCTCAAGTTAATATATATAGTATAATGATTTCTTTCACAATCAAATAGTCCTACTTCCTCCCATCTCAATTTATATGATATAATTAAATGATTATACACTAAATATAAAAAATAATCATTATTTATATTTATGTTTTAACCTTTAAAGACACTTTGAATGTATGGAACATGTATTGATTTTACTAATATACATTTTAATTAATTGAAGGCCAGACGAATGTTTAAAGCTCTAAAAAGCTTAATAAAGCTTCAAGCACTTGTACGTGGAGTAAGTGTAAGAAGACAGGCACAAATAGCTCTACATTGTATGCACACCCTAGCACGTTTGCAAGTCACGGTTCGGGATCGCAAACTTCGATAATTATTATCTACGAAGGTTTTTTCATCGAAGATTTTTTTTCGTAGGAAAATTTGCAGGAAACTAAATCACCAGCAAATCTTCTTATATAATATAAATCAAGAAAAGTCTACTGCAATTCATTGTGATGACTACATGTAATTTTTACAATTATGATCCGTATATTTTAATATGTTACATTTTTATCACGTACATTAGGTTATTATTTTTATGTATATGTTATGAATATCTTGTTATCTATATCTTGAACGATATGATCGAGTATAAAGATTTTAATATTGTCAGCATCTAAAACTAGCTAATCGAAGTCAGATAGCATATATATTACTTGGCAAAGACGAAAGCTAAGATAGAAGATAACATTTTATTCCATAAAGTGAACTTTCAGACGTAAATCCGATAACAATCAATTTTTTCTCACTTATTTCTTAGCTAAATATATCAAATTCTTAGCCAAAGAGCTTCACTCCCTTATATTTTAAAAAATACTATAGAGGAGTTGAAATTTATATTTTTATATTTTTGTTTTACACTAATAGAACTTAGTTTTTTTTTTGTTTTGTTGCATTATCCAACCAGCTTTTGAATTTAATAAGAAAAAACAAATGTTCCAAGTTTTAGTAAATCTCTTTCTAAATGTTCCAAATATTTCGTTTAAACGTAGTAGTTGAAATACTTTAAAATTTTAAATTAAATTATTTAAATTTTTTATAGTAACAGTATATTTTTATATAACAAGATCTAATATAATGAATTAGAAAACATGTAAGTAACATAAAACTCATAATTATCGATATAAATAAATATTTCATCTAGTGTTATGACTATAACAAAGGTGAATTGCTAAGCAATGGTTTTAATATAACAAAGCATTGTAAGGTAGATTCTTTTCTAAATAATTAGAATTAGATACTGCAATAACTTTGCTTCACCTTCTTTTAAATTTATAGTGAAGTATAAGTTGGATTTAAAAAAGAAATGTCTAGTCTTCATGTTGAATTCTCTTTAGAACAAGGAAAGATGCAAGAATTGTACAAAATCCTTCCGTAATATCTTGGAACTCAAGGTCATAACAAAGTCATCTTATAGTCGCCTTATAAATTTTATCAAGTAGAGCTTCCCAAATATTCTACTTTTTTCAAATTGTACAAAATACGCATGAGGGTTTACCTTTTTCGTGCGTCTTATGTTGATATCATTTTTTTAAATTTAATCAACTATTGATATGTTTATGTCTTTTTTTCTTAATTATCCACGATCGATTAGCAACGTAGCAGGATCTTCATTCACAACAACATTTTCTCTGGATTCAATTCTAGAAGTGATTCCCTTGCGTTTACAGAATCATCCACTCCCGGAAGAGATGTACCTTCAGAATTTCAATTGACGGTTCTTTTTGAATTTAGGCACATATATTTGCATATGGGAAGAAGACACGTCTTAATGTCGTGAATTTGTATCGGAATGGAAAATTAAATTTAGACGGATTATTACGATAAACTATTTTATTATTCATGATCGTTAATAATCGTCATAATAACATATAACAGATACTTACGATTGTTTTTAAAATCGATATATTTACACTGTCACTAGCGTGATATAACAATTTTTTAAAAATCAACAAAAATTTTATATTTGATATAAACCGATGATTTTGCTGGCATATTACATTGTTTTAGAACCGTTGTAATTGTATTCAATCATGTTATTGATATTGCTAAACAGTGAAAATGAGGTTATGTAAATCAGTACAAGCATCAAATAATTTTCCTAATCGATAATTATCAAATAATTACATATTATTTTAGTAATAATCATTTTTTAATAACTTGATAAAAATAATAAGTAATCTACTATTGCATATAGTATTAAAAATCGGGAAAAGTGTCTGAAAAATATTTTAACTTAAGCCGAAATTGATGTTACGATACCAAACTTTATGAAGGGTCTTTTTCCCCTTGCGCTATTTAATAGTACTGTATTTTAAAAGTATATATGTGCCCACGTAGACACATCACTATTCATAATTATGCAATATTTTTATGTCCATATACGCACATAGATACCTTTAAAATATACTATTAAATAGTGTAGTCCTTTCCAAAGTTTAACATCATTACAACGAATTTCGATCAAAATTCAAATATATTTCAGATCTTTTTCCCTACAAAATTTGTCATCATGTATTTGACCTTAATCTTTTCTTTTCCCTCTAAAAACTCCCAAACCTTTTAAGAACCAAATTCACCACACACACAGAAAAAGGAAAATTGGATAAAATGAAATCCAAAGGTAAACCAAACGGAGTATACAGGAGGACGGAGGAGGTCACCGAGTTCATGTGAACTCATGTTCCCCTCCTGAAGTTATATACAGTAATATATATATATTTTTCTAAAAATAATTAAATATAGACGTATGAATCCTCACTTAAAGTTCATATAATGTTGTGCGATGATGATTGGGTGTACCTCTCTAAATGAGGTTCGAATCTTTTATTTATATTGTTATATTTTCCTTTCTAAAATTGGGTAACGCTTTTATAAGTGGTTTAGATAGATAAAAAATATTTGGATCTATAATTTTAAAATTTTAATGATCTTGAGTGATGATAAGAACCTAAATATTAAACAAATCAAATTTATATCTTACATCCACATTTACATATAGTACATTCATCATCTCAAAATACATCTCTGTTTAGGTTGACTTATTTTAAATGTTTATAAACTAAAGTAATTTTTAAACCCTTTGAGAGTGTTTGAGTAAATAAAAAAAAATATTTATCGGCACTTAATTTTAAGGTAAAGTACTAAAAATAAATTACAAAGTCATAATTTAAAATTTTAAATGAAAATTCGATTAAAGAGATACTAATTAATCGTGTGATAGTTGAACTTGAATCTCACTCAACTTATTAATGAAGCATAACTGCGATAAAAAAATGAGAAAATTATACGGTTAGACATATTTATACTATTTAATTACTCATGATAGTTATAGTGACTATAATTATCACTCGCGACTAACATTAACCATTAATTATGTGGTCTAACTTTCAGTTGTATAATTAACCGTATTTGTATAATTCGCCACATTTGTATAATTCGCAACTAGCAATTCTTCTTTTGATTTGTATTTGTATACAATGATTTACATTTGTATATATATGACGATGATTTCCTTTTGTTTTTCAGTTTTGTCATCATATACATTCAATCTTTTTGTGTATAACTTTTTAAAGTTTGTATAAGCGTGTAGTTTTTAGATTTTGTATAATATAATTTATATAATTAATTTTTATAATATATTCTGAATAACTGTTTAAGTTCGTATGTTTATGTTTGTGTTAATTTGTTATTTCAAGATTTATCATGTTTGTATAATTTCACACTTTATATTACTCAATTATACAAAAACATGTGAATTATACAAACGTAGTCGCTAATTATAAAAATGAGATATGCATAATACAAATAATTGCCCTTTCTCACTCGCCTCTCTATGTCCTCTCCCAATCTCGCTTGCCTCTCTCCTCCCTCTCCCAATCTCGCTTGCCATAAATACAACTGCATATGTATAATATACAATTATCTAATCGATATACATATACAATGCACCTCTCTCCCACTCGCTGCCCTCTCTCGCTCGTCTCTCTCCTCTCTCTCCCAACCTCACTCACCTCTCTCTTCCCCCTCCCAGTCTCGCTCACACTCTCCTCACTCTCTCAATCTCGCTGGCCATATATACAAATACATATGTATAATATACAATTATTCAACCATATATATATATATATATATATATATATATATATATATATATATACACACACACACATCTCTCCCACTCTCTGCCCGCTCTCGCCTCTCGCCTCTCTCTCTCCCAATCTCACTCGCCTCTCTCTTCTCTCTCTCCCCAATCTCGCTCGCATCTTTCTTCCCTATAACATGTAGCTACAAATCATAACTGTCAAACCATATCTATAAAGAGTAATTAGGTTATTTTTAAGTGGCTATATGCGAAAGTTCCTCATTATTTAATTATTATTCAACGCATGTGTACAAAAATTAATAATAAATTTTAGAATTAAATATGTCAATTGTTTTATGTTGAATTCTCTTTCGAACAATGGAAGATGCAAGAATTGTGCCAAAATCCATTAAAATGCCTTAGAATTCAACTCCCTAACCAGGCTAAGTCTAAAGTAAAATCTTTAGCTCATATATATGTCATGTATAAGTTATCTAGTTTTTCTAGGTAATGGTCCATATTTAATTTTAAGAAATATTGTATTTCTGATTTCACATTTGATGTTTGATATTCATATTAGAATTTGGATTAATATGCATTATCGTATACAAGCATATTTAGATTCATTAAGGATTCGATGATCCCTAACAAAATTGTTTTCATATTCAAAACTCGAATTCAATCATTTTAATTTCGAATGAAAAATTAAATTCATTTCATTACGACCTCGATAAATTCAAAAAATATTAGAAGCCATGGAACACGCATTTGTTCTTAATTCCTACGGAGCTAGAAACGTACGGTGCTTCTTTGAACCCAATTTCAAGCCAAGAGGTTGCTTTGTAGATAATATTTAATTGCTTGAAATTGACAACTTAACCATATTATTCTCTACGTAAAATAATTAAAAAGGATAATTATATTATATTATATTTTTATCCTTCATTTATTCATAAACACATATTTTGATATTTAAGATTTGTTGTAGATCAGATCCATTCAAATATATTCATACCTATGATTAAAATGTTTTTTTTTAATATCTATATATATATATATATATATATATATATATATATATAGTTGAAATCTGAATCATTTATATTAAAACTTCCACAAAATGTAAAAATAAATACGGCTTAAATATATTAATGACTTTTAATTAATTAGAATATGATTTTGAGTGTTTTTATGTGAAAAGTACGTTGTATTTAGATAATATTGATTGAGATTGATAACTTAACTTACATTATTCTATACATTAATATTTAAAAGAGATATTGCACATTTGATCCCTTGTTTGTTCATAAATATTGATTTTGATCCTTATCATATCTAACTTTTAACATATTTAACTTTCAATCCATTAAAGTTGTAAAACAAATTTGTTGTACATCATATTTTATTATTTCTATAATGAGATCTAATTTGACATATTTAACCTTTAATCCATCAAAATTGTAAAACAAATTTGTGTACATCATAATTGATTATTTTTAGAACTAACATATGGTAATTCAAGAGTTAATTTTCACATCACATTCTAATTACTCTTTAGTACTTTATATCACCTAAATGTAGAGTAATTGCATAAACTGTACATTTCAATGAATTGAAATGTGCTTGACTAGATATCACAAGGATTAAAATCAAAATTCTGATATTATATCAATTAATGACTAAAAGCGCAGATTTTCTATTTTATTATTAAAAAAAGGTTGGTTAATAAATAATTGTTTGAAAAATAAATAAATTCCATACATATGTATACACGTAGATAGAGAAATAAACATACATATAATATAGATATAGATAAAGAGCTTTAAATAGTCCTAAAAGGATGGTTCAAAAGTAGGCCAAAGTGCCAATATTAACTTTTCTTCACATTTCTCCTTCAAGAGAAAGAGACGTATAGTACAAGAAAAGTTTGATAAAGTTAAATTTTATTTGAAAAATATAATTAAATATGGGTCAATGTGTTTCATCAAATAATTTTACATGTGAAGAAAATAGAAGTGCAATATCATGGAGGCACAAAGATTATCAAAAACAAAAATTGGATGATAAGAAACATAAAGTTTCTTCTTGTTATGCTATGATTAAAGAGCAACGTTCAAGATTCTATATTATTAGAAGATGTATCATCATGCTTATATTTTGGCATAGATATAGCAAGATTTGATATTCAATTCAAGATTGGTCGAAAGTTCGGAGGAATTCAAGATTTAAAGCCGATGTGTTCTGAAAGTTCGGAGGAATTCAAAATTTAAAGTTTATGTGTTCAGAGAACGCATATAAATCAAAGTCAAAGCAACTAATTTCATTGAATCCATCATCTTTAAATGAAGAGCTCAAGAGATGGTCATATTGAGGTAGGTTGAAAACGAGTTGAATAAAAATGGGTATGTTTCAAAATTTATATTTTCTCCATCTTTACTCCTCGATCTTGGAATCAATTCAAGATTGATAAAAAAAAATACGGAGAAATTCAAAGAATTTTTTATCAGTGATTTAAATACACAATTTGAATGAAGACGATAATTCAATTAAACTCATATCAAATAAAGCGCTCATCATATGAGCAAGAAGTTAAGGGCGGGTTGAAAATGAATTGAACAAAAATGAATGAAATGTAAGTTCACAATTAAAAAAATATATATTGATTTAAATGCTGGTTAATTCCTATTATACGGGTCAAACAATTTTTTTAATTGAATTTGTCATCACTAGTCTCTAGTTTGTACATATTTCTTTTTTGGATTGGTAAATATATTTCTGTTTTTTTTATATATTTAAAAAAAAAAAGATTTGAAATGATTATATGATGAGATTATTTCCTCTTTCAAAAATACTTATCATTTTACTTAATCGAGATGTAATTGATTAACACCTTGTTTGGATGGTTGTTGCCTGTTGTATCTTATTGTATTGTTAATTTAATTAATACAATGTTTGTTTTAATTGTTATTACAATTTTATTGTATCGAATCGTTTAAATCTATCGTTAGGTAATGATGAAAAGACTCATCGATGTAACGATCGATTTGGTGTGATCGCGTCATTATCTTAATATCTTCTTTTATTTTGTCTTTATTTATTATAATCATATTTCATCTTTTATCCTATCTTTTCATAATAGCTCTACCCCTTAAGCTACTTTTCTTGTAAATTTATTACTCAAATTATGGATAGAACGATACAATCTATCCAAACATTGTATTCATTAAAACAATACAGTACGGTATAATACAATACAATACAAATAATACAATATATTATGAAACAATACGTAACAACCATCCAAACAAAGTGTAATACTATCCGGTTTTAAAGAGTTCAAGCAAGTGATTACTCCAATTAGCTAATATTATAATTGTTTAAATATTTATTAAAGAGAACCAAGGATAATTTAATAATTTATTATATCTTCAAAAAAATTGTGATAACTAATATGATCAATAAGGATAGAGTAATTAGCTAGGAAACCATATATTATAAATTTATTTAACAGAACGCGTTTTATAATAATTAATCAGCTGTCATAATGACATAATTATCACTTTGCAATAATTAGATTAGCACCTAATACAAATCAAAGCAATCAACAAACTTTTGAGAAAATATTTTATTTTCACACATAAAATTTTAAGGGGTTCACACACACAGAAAATATGTCTTTCTAGAAAAGAAAAAAAAAGAAACTACTCCATAATATAATAGGCACAATATTCTTCTTTCTCTTTTGTTTTTCATCGGTGTTTGATGTTTATATTGAGATTTAATATATAAGAGTGATCTAGTAATGAAGTTTTGACCAAACTAAGCTATTATATAAAGCAATTTACCAAAATAATACGTTTTTTAAAAATTTTACAAAACTAGTAAAACGTAGTTCACAGTAACGTTTTAGGGTATATTTTATTTTTTAAAAACTGACGGCGTTAGATTGATATACGGTACTCACAGTGACGTTTTATGAATAAAACGTAACTCAAACTGACGTTTTAGGAGTAAAACGTTACTTATATTAACGTATATCAACCTAACGCTTTTAGTTTTTAAAAAATAAAATATACCCTAAAACGTTACTGTTAAATACGTTTATACTAGTTTTGTAAAATTTTAAAAAAATATATTATTTTGATAAATTGCTTTATATAATAGCTTAGTCAATAAAGTGAGTTGAAATCATCCTATGAAAAAAAAATTATTAAGTGATTTTTTTTCATCTATCCTAATATTGATAGACAAAGTTATATGATATATATATTATTTACTAGTGAGAAGCATGATAGATATATCGTAAATTTATTAAAGGTGCACACAAATTTACCTAAACATCATAATTATAAATATATTTACATTAAAATTCGATTAAATTTAAATTTATGACCGTATAATATTCTTCCTTATCCAACCATATTCACAAGTCAATTTTTTGGACCAATCATTAATAATATACAGCTAAACGCGGTCCTAGATTTTCTCCTAATTATAATACAAAATCAATATGTTTTTTTGTTAAACCTTCTAAGCTAATTTAACTTCAACTAATTATGTATGTAAATTAAATTACTTTTTCATAATTTATAATTAGTTGTTGTGATCTCCATCATGATTTTTTTAAACTATAAGCAAATACTAATTAAAACCCTTAATTAAATAATTTACAATTATAAACAAGAAGCCCAAACTAAAAATTATTTAAAATATTTTCTTGAAAAACTCGATGAACTAATTAAAATTCAAAAGCTAGAAATCAATACACATAATATCTTTTATATTTATTTTTTAACAAATTGAAACTTATAAAGTTGACCTCAAAAGAATTGAATGGTTCAAGAAAATTAATGTAAGCCCAGAAAATGAATTTTTATTTTCCACAAGCAAAAAGTTTGCTTGAAGATAAAGTATATTTGCTTGACATTTGAAATATATATATATATATATATATATATATATATATATATATATATATATATATATATTTTTTTATAAATAAACAAAAATTTCTTGACATTAAAAAAGTTGCTTGAGATTGACAACATAACCACATATTATTCTCTACTATACAAATAGTATCTTTTTTTTAAAAAAAAATAAAAAATTATTTGTTCATAATTGTTAAAAAAAAATAAAGTCCACACATACATATACACGTAGATAGAGAAATAAACATACATATATACTAGGTCATGGGTGATACTTGCATTTTTAGTCCTTCAAATACTAATAAATTCTAATTTTGATTTTTTAAAAATATATGATAATTGATAAGTAATTAAGTATATTATTAATCCTTTGATTTGTTCTCCTGGTTAAGAGAATATGAATTAAATAATTATAGAGTTTGATCTCACTGCTCTTAATTTTTTCATAAAATTCTTAATTGTTACACTAAATATATAATTGTGTTATACGTTTGTTATTTGTACCATCATTTCTATATGAGGGTAAACTAATTTAAACATAACATATTTTCTACATAAAATGAATAAAATACGTGATTTAATTTAAATGAGGTTAAATATGCTTGATATATCCGCTGGTGAATCTTTATATTTTATTTTATTTTTCATATTTTTATCAAATTATTTACGTTATTGATATGGGATAACGCACAAGTACCCCTATACTACGACCGATATTCCAGAGATACCTTAATTAAACTAAATTCTTATTACCCGATTGAATTTTATTTTTTTTATAATTTTGTACACCTTTTGTCTTACGTGGCACACTCTGTGACTCCACGCAATTGAGGCGCGTAAGAGATATTTGGAACCTACGTGAGTCAAAAATATGCATAGAATTACAAAAAAATGGGTTCAGGAAAATAATAGGACCTTAGTTTAGTTAAAGTGTGTCTCTAGAATTTCGATCATAGTTTAGGGGCTGATATTATGTAAGTTTGTGTTATTATTCCTAATTGAGGCTAATATGACTTTAAAAGTAGTCTAAATATAATATATTTTTCGTATTAAGAGAGCAAAAACACAAATATCAATCTAAAAAGGGACTAATCATCTTACTATGTTAGTTGTTGGATGTCATTTTAACAAGTGCAAATTTGAATGAAGTATTTGAAAAGTAAAGGCATTTTTATGCTAAAGTATTAACAAAAGATATATCTAAGTTTTTTTTTTAAAAATTTTATCAACTGAACGCTAAATATGTTTAGTCATATATCACAAAATTAATATTTATTGATATTAAAGGGACCAAATACTATATATATAGCCTTAAATAGTGCTTAAAGGGTGGCTCAAAAGTAGGGTCAAGTACCCTTAGCCTTCTTCTCAACTCTCTTTCAAAAACAAAAAAAGACATAAAAACACATACAAACAAAGTTTGAGAAACATTATTCACAAAAAAAATTCATTTTTGTTGCCTATTTTTGGTGTTTTTGGATAGAGATCATGGGTCAATGTGTTTCATCAAATAATTTTACATGTGAAAAAAATAGAAGTGCAATTTCATGGAGGCACAAAGATTATCATAGACAAAAATTGGATAATAAAAAACATAAAGTTTCTTCTTGTTATGCTATGATTAAAGAGCAACGTTCAAGATTCTATATTATTAGAAGATGTATCATTATGCTTATCTTTTGGCATAGATATAGCAAGATTTGATACTTTTTCATCTTTTACTTCTCTTTGTGTCAATTCAAGATTTGTTGAAATCGCACGAAAATTCAAGATTTAAAGTTAATGAATTCAGAATGTACAGTTTGAGCTCAAGAGACAATTGAATTCGATTGAATCCATCCTCTTAGGTGTAATTGGTCAAGATTTAGAGTAAGTGAATTCAGAATAAACACTTGGAGCCACAAACAATTAATTATATTAGGTTGATACTTCGAGTTGGTATTAATTCAAGATTGGTTGAATACACGATGAATTCAAGATTTAAAGTCAATGAATTTGAAATTGTTGGTTTGGAGGCAATTGGATCGAGTTGAACTCGTATCAAGTGAAGGACACAAATAACAATTTAGAGCTGGTTGAATAAAAATGGGTCAAATTAAAATCGCGCATATACATTTCACACCAATAAAAAGTATGGCGGGTTTTTTAATTGAAATTGTCACCATTGATCTCTAGTTTGTACATAGTTTTTGTGGATTTGTAAATATAACAAAAATTTTGAAAGTTAAATGTAAATATTTAATTTGATTACAATTTTAGAAGAGAAAAATAACCATCTTGGATTATTTTTCTGACATTACTGCCTTTTTGTGATTTTTTTTAAATTACTGTTTGAGGATTTATAGTATTGGTAGTTTAGGATTGTTGTTATGTTTAATGGAAAAAGAGAAAAACCAATACAATTAAATTAAAAAATTGATTTTTTTTATAATAAACGAATTTGAATTTACTCAGACTTTGATACAAATATGAAGTCTGAAACCAAATAAGTAATATAAAAGGACAAAGTATAAAATACAAGTCAATCATTAATAATTAAGATACAATTAAACTTCCACTCTATTTCTTTGTAATTGAAATTGACATTTTCTATGTAAAATACATATATAATAAGATTTTTAATATTTTATTTCTCCCTTAATTTCTCCATCTTTATATCTCCTCCTCTTTCTTGGTATCAATTTAAGATTAGTTGAAAGCATCGAAAAAGTAATTTAAAATTAGTAAATTTAAAATGTTATTTTAAAATAAAAAACAATTGAATTCAAGTGAACTCGCTTAAAGTAAAATAGGTATATGAACATTTGAAATACAAAATCACATAAAAACTTAAAAAATCATGTTCAATTATAATTTATAAATTACATTAGTTAAATCTGATTTGAAATTGAAAATTTAGAAAATACATTGTCCAAAATAAAATATTATAGCCCATGTACAAAATTATATCAGCTTCATGACATATAAATATTAGTAAGAAAAGAAAATGTTTGGAAAAAAGTCTATTTAAAGTTGCTTTCTATAGGTTGATCACAAGTCAATATCATTAATTTAGACACAATTATATTAAAATTTTAATTTTATTTTTTTTAATTGAAATTGACATTTTCTATGCATAAAATACATCAGCAGACAGTGATACAATTTCTTGTTATTGGTTGAATTTTTTTATAGTATATTATACTTTCATATTAAAGTTTTATAGAGATGATGGATTCACCAACAAAACACACAAAAAAATGATAGTCCTAAATTTTATATTTAAAAAGATTTAAACTCTAAATTTTCGTACTATCGTTCATAACTAGTGAGAAATTTTTATATTATCTCAGATAAATTAAAATAAAAGAGCCAATAGAATTTGAGCTAAAAGACTGAATTCTACCAAACATACGAAGTTGGATATACCAATGATTGTTTCTCTAGTCATATGAAAATTGAAATATGGCATCCGACATCGAATTTACTTAAAACAATTTTTCAATGTAATTTTCAAACATAACTAGTTAAAAAGAAATTAACTTGACAACGAGTCAATTTCTGATGAAACGCTCATTTAAAATTCACCTTTTTTTTTTTTTATAGTGAGACTTATAGAACCAAAAATTCAATCTAATCCAAAAATCAAATTGGCAAGAACATAACCATACATAATTGTTTAGTTTATGCAACAAAAATAATAAAATAAAAAATTATTGAAACAACAAATATTTCCAGCTATAATATGACACCATAGAATATTAGTGAATCCTAAAGTAAATACAAAAAACATAGATTATCCCTATATATCTACCTTGATTTTCCCTCAAACTTTTTTGTTATAAATATCTAACCCCCATTTACCTTTAACACAAAAAATACATCAACTTCGATATCGATCTCTCTAAAACATTTATCCTCCATAACAACATTTCACTATAACAGTACATTATATTACATATTTTCTATCATCCAAAATAGATCCATACGAGCGAAAGTTATTTTAAAGAATACCACAAGCTTCCATGCAGTCAAACAAATCTCTCTATAACAGTCATCATATCACTATCACAACTAAGTTTTCTTCAGATCCAGTTTTCCTCAGTATGTTGTGTAATATATTTTCTATAACAACATTTCACTGTCACAATCAAAATATATTCAGACAAACGACATCGTTTTAGTCCTCCCCCACCCCAAAAAAAAAAAATTTTTTTTTTTTTTCTAAAATGGACCCAAAAAATTTAGTCCTACCACAAGGTATCCAAGTAGATGAATCATCACCAGAATGGTTAAGTAAAGGTGATAATACATGGGAATTAATAGCAGCCACAATGGTGGGCCTACAAAGTGTACCTGGGCTTGTAATATTATATGGATCAATGGTAAAAAAGAAATGGGCTGTTAATTCAGCTTTTATGGGCCTATATGCATTTGCATCAGTTTTAATTTGTTGGGTTTTATGGGCCCATAGAATGGCATTTGGTACACATTTAATGCCAATAATTGGTAAACCAGAAGAATCAATGGCACAAAATTATTTATTAAGTAAATATTCACATTATAATATTCCAACAGCAGATTATGTATTTTATCAATTTGCATTTGCTGCAATTACTGTTATATTATTAGGTGGTTCATTACTTGGTAGAATGAATTTTTATGCATGGATGATATTTGTACCACTTTGGGTTACATTTTCATATACATTTGGAGCTTATAGTATATGGGGATCTGGATTTCTTAAGCCCATTATTGATTTTTCTGGTGGTTATGTTATACATCTTTCATCTGGAGTTGCTGGATTTACTGCTGCTTATTGGGTAAATTTCTTTTTTTATCTTTCCTCGGAAATAACTTGTCAGATACGTGTACGATTACCTTTTTCAGACCCCACTTAAGGGAATTGCATGCATTGAATATGTTGTTACTCTTGAATATCTTTTGTATATTTTTTACTCGAACTGAGAGCTTTTCGGAAATAACTTGTCAAATAGGTGTAAGATTACCTTTTTCAGACCTCACTTAAGAAAATTATATTGAATATGTTGTTATTGTTGAATAATTTTTTACTAGACTTTTTTTATTATTATTTTCTTGAGTGAGGATCTATTGAAAATTGTTTTTTTTTAGCTCTATAAAGACGTGATAAGATTTGTATATTTTTTAAGTTATTTAACTACTTTGATGTGCATTACTCGAATGGAGAGTTTTTCGGCTCTATCTCTAGGAGGTAGGAGTAAAGTTTGCATACGTTTTACTATTTTCAGACCTCACTTATAAAATTACACTGTGTATGTTATTGCTGAAAAGGATTTTTTACTAGACATTCTTTATCCTTTTTTTTTTCCTTTGAGGTAATTAAAGATCTATTGAAAAAGGTCTTTCTAGGGATAAGATTTGTGTACATTCATCCTTTCAAAATCTAATTTATGGACTTTACTGAATATGTTATTTTGTAATTATTGTTCCGATGGTATGAATATGATTTTTCCTCCTTAATATAAAAAGTCTAGAGTTCGGGTCGTAAGATTTAAAAAAAAAAAAAAAAACTGATAGGGAGTGCATCCAGTATAGTTGATCTTACATAGCGTGAATCTAAATTAATCAACATTCAAAAAATGGAAATGGATGATTCTATTATATGACCAAGAATTTTCTCCCATAGAGTTCACTTAGGACCCTTTTTTAAAAACAAAAGAATTAACTCTGATGCGAGATAATCATAATGAAAAAAAAAACGTGAGGAGAATTCTAAACTCAAAATAAGTAAAATAAAAAAGACTCGTGTGAGATGATAGTTTGAGGAGAGATGGATATTAACCTTATTTTTTTTAGTATTCAGACTATAACAGTTTCGATAAATAGTCATTTACTTAATAAATTTGATTGTTAGGTTGGACCAAGACATTCACATGATAGACAACATTTTCCACCAAACAACATAATTCACATGCTTGGAGGTGCTGGTTTTCTATGGATGGGATGGACTGGATTTAATGGTGGATCTCCATTAGCCTCTAATTTAATTACATCATTAGCTATACTTAATACACATATTTGCACAGCCACTAGCTTGTTGGTCTGGCTTTCTATGGACATGATTTTCTATAACAAAAGTTCTGTTATTGGAGCTGTACAAGGAATGATTACTGGCCTAGTTTGTATCACCCCTGGAGCAGGTTAGTCGATTCAGAATTTGAAGTTTATGATTTTTTTTTGGATTTTAGTCCTTTTTGAGTTATAAATTAAATCTTTCTGCCTCTTAATCTATGTGACACCGTTTGACTTGACATCAGATTAAAGAAAGAATTTTCTTTTTTTTGAAACTTGTGATCTAAAACAGACTTTAGATATTTGCGTGTAAACAAGTTTTTAAAGTTCCAAAATTGGTAAATTAGTAAAATTATTCTTTCTTATATACTAATTTGGAATAGAGGGAGTTTAGAATATTTTCTTTTTACCTATAATGAGATAATTTTAAAAAAACACAAATATTTAAGACCATGTTTTGAACCACATATTTCAAAAGTCGATTGTAGCTTTCCTACCTTATCTTAACTTATTTGAAGTTAAATGAGAATCCTAAGTCAAATAATGATCTCTAGACTTTTAACGGCTCTCAATCTCAGTACTAGTTAGGGTTCAATCTGTCTCGATTCCAAAGAAGAAGATTCTCTAGTATGTTTTCCCGGTACAAAATATATGACATTTGAATAGAATCTTTGCTTATGTTTTCCCGATACATAATATAGGGCATTTGAATAGAATCTTTGTTTTCTTTCTTAAACTTCGTATTTTATCAAATGATGTCACATAAACTGAAACGGAAGGAGTAATCAAGTGAAATAAATGTCCATAACACCATGCTCATTGGCAGGTATAGCAGAGTCATGGGTAGCAACCTTATTTAAGGCCCTATTTTGGACCACATATTCAAAAGTCGATTTTGTGTAGCTTTCCAACCTTATCTTACCTTATTTAAAGTTAAATGACTGATCTCCAGACTCTTTACGGTTCTCTATCTCAATATTAGTCAGGAAGAAGAATCTCTAGTCTGTTTTTCCGATACATAATACATGACATTTGAATATAATCTTTTATTTTCTTTCTTTCTTAAAATCCGTGTTTAGTCAAATAACGTCACATAACACCATGCTCATTGGTAGGTATAGTAGAGTCATGGGCAGCAATACTCATGGGAATTTCATCAGGCTCAATACCATGGTTCACAATGATGGTTCTTCACAAAAAATCATCATTTTTTCAAAAAGTTGATGACACATTAGGTGTATTTCACACACATGCTGTAGCTGGTTTACTAGGAGGGATCCTCTCTGGTATATTTGCTAAACCTAAACTTTTAAGGATGTTTTATGGTTCAGACAAGTATGGTCCTGGTTTTTTATACAGCATAATTGATGGAGATATCAAAAGAGGACTTAGACAAATGGTTTATCAACTTCTTGGTGCACTATTTATTACCATATGGAATGTTGTAGCTACTAGTTTGATATGTATATTTATAAGTAAAATTGTTGAGTTGAGATTACATGAAGATGATCTTGAGATTGGTGATGATGCTGTTCATGGTGAAGAAGCTTATGCTTTGTGGGGTGATGGAGAGAGAGATCCACCTAGATTTAATAGGACACCTAAAATCCCTTCTTTTTGTAGACGTCACGGAGCCAGTCATTAAAATAGGCGAATTCAGAATCTATAGTTTGATGAAGAAGAACCAAATTTGATGAGGATTTGATTCATTGATCAGGATGTACAAGTCGTCGTGAGTATTATGTTTAATAGATATGTATCCAGTTATTGAAAATAAAGATATTCTACATGTTTTGAATGTCGTTCAAAAAAAATATTGCTTTAGTTTGAGTCTAATTCAAATTGATCAATTTATAGAATTTAATGTGTACTACTATCTATTATTGCATTTATTTTGTATCGTGCTATTTTATTGTCTTCTTTTTTTTACAATGCACCATCAAATGCATTTCTTTGAGTCAAGAGTCAACCAAATTCAACCTCTCTAAACGCAAAAGTTGAAGTAAAATTTGTTCAAAGTCTCACTTATAAGATTATACTGAATATATTATTGAATTCTAAGAGAGAACTTGAATTCAAAATATTCATAAGAATGAAATCTTATTATAGGGACACATTAGAAATCTTTTTTTTCATATCATCATATGTATATATAATTTGAGCTAAATGTAACAAACTCCAATTGAACCATAGAAACTAAATTTGTCTCTATCATAGAGAGAAGGGAACATAATTCATTTTATCCTAAACCAGATTCTAAAATAAGTAACAAAAGAGAGGCATGGGAACCAATCATTCAATTAATCTTGAAAAAATCAAAGATAACAAACTGTTGAAAACTTAAAATCACCAATCTTCAACAGTGTAAGGTTCAGCAGGATGAAATTTAAAAACCTCAAAGGCACAAAAAAGAGCATTTCTCCCTGGTTAACGATTCAACGCAACAGATCATCCAACACGGAAGTTTATCACGATATCACGAGTAAGAAAGATGACTCCTGGCCTTAGTGTTCAACCTGAATATGTCATTGCAAAACACACATAGTACTTGACATACAAGCAATATAATTTCAGAAGTCAGCTTCGCACAAGCATATCAGGCGCACGAGCACACATACATTCATTAATTGGTGTATTATACCTAAAATCTAGTCCAACTAAACTCATAAAGATCCTTAATAAGTAGGGCTAAGACATATCAGTACATTCATTACCTAAAATCTAGTCCAACTAAACTCATAAAGATCCTTACCCATAAGTAGGGCTACCAGATTTCATCCTATCTACCCCCACGAGCATAGTTCCTTTCATACGGAGAATATGACCTGGATCGTTCCCTTCTTGACCTTCCCCCATAAGGCGAGCGCCTAGGAGAATAATCTCGACCACCTCGATAAGGCGAACGCCTTGGAGGAGATCTTCGGAACCCATAGTCCTCACGGCGCCCATAGTCCTCACGGCCACGATACCTACCACGGTCACCACCACGATCAACACCACGGTCGCCACGGAAACCTGTGACCAAAGAAAAATAAGTGTTCAAGAATACAAAAATTTTGCCCAAAATACAAAAACTAAGAGAAATGAAAAAGGACTCACCATCGCCCCTTGCGTTCTTAAGCCCTAGATAGTGACCAGGTGTTGGAGTCCTCGCGCGTTTCCTTCGTGACTGAAAAGTAGACATACGGTTTCCTTAATGTGAAGTCTAAATAGGTGCACATTTACATGACAATGGGATATCTAGATTAAACAATATACTTCTTTCTTGAAGTAAGCATCATGGGCATAATACTTCTCTAACCTAGCAAAGAAAACAAAGTTGCTTACCTTCCCCCTTATATGCTTGGTTAGGAAGTTGAGAAAGCAGGTAATTACGTTCTTTTTATAAACATGTATAAGATCATGTAAGTCGTACAGTAAAGCAGCTTAGATATTTGGCATGTTCCATCCAAGCAAAAAGTCGTGGGAGATAGAGACCAATGCTGGATTAGATTGTTGACAATGACCGTAGATTAGTTGAGAGTGTTTGCTGAGGTTGTATAGATGTTGGATGATCTAGTTGCTATGTCTAGTTGATCAGATGAATGTGAAATGTTGTTTTAGCAAGCCATTGGTCAAACTGAGTGAATATAATGTTGCAGGGAAGAACAAATCATCTTTTATTGCTGACGCAATGTCTTCTGAATATAACCACAAAATCTCCAAGTCACAAAAAGATAGAAGTTCAATCAAAACGTACATGCTTCACTAACTTAATACAAAACAGCTCACCTTCTCCACTGTTATGTAGCGGCCTTCAAGGACAGACTGATTTAGGTGCTTAATGCAGCGATCGGCATCCTCAAGACTATCCATTGTTATAAAAGCAAAACCACGAGATATACGAGAACGCGGCTCCACAACCAAGAAAGCTGATTTTATCTGACATACAAAGTAAAAGAAAAAAATCAGAGCAGGTCCATAAATTTGGAGGGTGGACGAAGGAAAGCAAATCCAGCCAAAATGCTACCACACCAGAAGTCGTTAGTGTACATGTTGAGAAGATACTACTCATAATCAACTTAGAAAGAAACAAAAAAATGGAAAATAAAGAACTTTTTGCCAAGAAAGTATACGGTTACACATGATTATGCAAAATAAACTTTGCTTGTGAGCAAAGAGGAGAATGCAAAATAAATGAGAAACTAATAGGCTTATAAAATGAAGTAGATCACCAACCTTTCCCTCCTTTGAGAAATGCTCCTCAAGGTCCCTCTGTGTCACCCTTGTGGATAAACCAGTTACATAAAGTGTGGTGCCAGGATTAGAAGGTTCAGCCCTGAATAAACCATGGATGAATAAATTTTAGCAACTTAAAACAAGCTCTTAACACAAAAAAAGACAAACACGTGGGATACTAAACAACACTACAAGAAGAAAGGCCCTAACAAAAAATAAGTTAAGTTCCAACGAACCTTCCTTGACTTCTTGACCTTGATCTGGACCTAGATCTTCCTCTTGGCCTCGACCATGACCTAGATTGGGATCTAGACCTTAACCTGGATCTAGATCTTACCTTTTCTTCTTCCCAAGGAGAAGGAGAGCGTGAATACCTGGAAAGTGCAGAAAGTAACACCAACCAGTTGAATAACAATAATATAAAGAACCACATCGTACATACAAATGTATACCAGAAATATTAATTTTTTTGAAATTGATGCAACAACAGAAAATCTCGGTACTAAATTAATATTAGAGAACTCACTTAATAAGAGAAAAACAATTGATGCAATGTGTGATGGAATAAATGCTTTTCAAAAATGGCATGCTACTAAAAGAAGTTTAAAAACAACTATACCTCAATCTCGAACAAGTTGGGGTCAGTCACACTATTTAAGTTTAGAATGACTGACCAAAAACTGAAAAGCTAGAGCTTGAATGATATCTTATTGAACAACTTCCACCAATCAATGATACCTGTGCTTTCACAAGTAATCAATGATACCAGCTATTTTCAGTAAAATAATAGATTAGTTCGTTGAGATTTAACCACATACTCTTCTTTCACTTAGGAAGGTGATACCAAAGTAAATTTTTTCTACCAGCACGGCAGCACCATAAACTAAACGAGATATGCGTCCAACCAAAAAACACGGACATGTGAGATAACTCCAAAACTGGCTAACGGCCAATAACGATATCCAATCAATAAAAATCTAACCCCTAAGTCAAAACTTTTGGCTTCAATGTTCTTTATGTTCTAGATTTACCTGAATCTGACTCCTCCACATTATCACAGTGGTTGCAAAGCCCGTATAAAAGAGGACTGCAGTAGGCTGAGAGGCAGTGTAAAAATAGTCTAACTATTATAACTCCTTTAAATACTGAAGTACTTTGATGAAGCAAAATGGATGCAGAGCAGAGAATTCAAAAATTTGACCCCAACAAATTCATGTCTGCAGTTTTTTATTCACTAAAATTATCTTGCTCAGCTTTGGCTTTAAATTCACTATACAACCTGCACTTCAAAAGCACTTCTGCATCCGTTTTGCCCCTGATAACAGTCACACAGTCACTGATTCCCAATCCACAAGGAAATATAACCCTATATTTTAATCATCTATATAACCAAAACTTCATTGACAATCAATCATGGTTCATCATTCATGAGCTTCCATTCTCACAGTGAATTTAAGAATCAAATTCCAAGATGGCCAAAACTAGGATTTTCTAATCCAATAACTGATGGATCAAACATAAAATGTGAAAAACATTGAGTTGTTATACCATCTAGAACTACAGCACCAATTAGGAAAATACTTGGTTACGGAGAATGTCAATTACATCTTCATAGTACCTCTAGGAAGCTGGTTACTTATTACAGAAAGATCAAATGCAGAAGGTTTTAAGCTGCCAGGTAGCTAAAACCAAGCCACACGATTGTTTTCTCCATGTCAAATGAAAAGCAATGTATCTCCCTAGGATGACCATTTCTTTGAGAGAAAAAAATTATTGTCCAAAAGCTCATCCAAACTGTTTCAATCCTGTATATTTCTCATCTAATTCGACAACCAAGCAATCTACTTCCCTCGTGAGCAAAAAGATACGTCATTAACAATTAACCAAATCCCTTTTTCTTTTCAGATACAGTGTCCTTTCCTTTTCAAAGAAAAAAAACTATACCAATTCTCCATTAACCAAGTCATCCAATATAAAGAATAAAAATTCAAAGTTGAAAGTAACTTTGAGTAGTTCTTTTGTAAACTGTAAAGGTAAAAAATAACTTTAATAAAGATAAAAAAGCATCAAATACAGTAAACAAAAATATTATATATAAAAAATGATAACCCAGATCAAGCAATGAGAAAACAATTAATAGGAACATCTTGCGTGCAACTTGACTAATTTCACAAAATGCCTAACATCTCTCACCAGCACAATTACCAGCTAACTCTTTCACAAAATACCTACAATCTCCTACCAATACAGCTACCAGCTAAAACTATCCACCCAAACTTGTACGGAAAAGATGAAATCACCTTATGTAACAAATAATAGAACCACTTTAACTTTTTGTAATTAAAAAATGGTGTTTGGGAAGGCACCTCAACTAATCAACTAATTTCATGGAATACCTATTATCCCTCATCTCACCCGCATAAAGGAAGTCATCACCTAACGTTCTTCAACTCCACTGAGATCCAAATATTAAAACTCACTTCATTGACCACTCAACCACACCTTGGGTGCTTAAAAGAACCAATTTTTCACTTTTCACATGAAAAAGCTAGTATCTCTCATCCCACCCGCATACAGGAAGAAATCATCCAATGTTCTTCATCTCCACTGTGATTCAAACACTAAACTCACTTCATTAACCACCCTAGAGTGCTTAAAGAACCAATTTTACCCTTTCCACATGAAATTAAAAAAATCAACCAAAATTAAAACATTCAACTATGAGAAACAAATCAATACTCCTATGTACAAATAACAAGTGCAAGTAAAGAAAAATCAACAATTAGCAAGGTATCAAATGCAAAAAAAACAAGTGAAAGAACCGGATTTGCACCTTTTTACAGGCGAATCAGCCTGCAGAAAATCACAAACATAGCAAAATTCAGACTTAATTATTAATGCAAAACACAAATAGCGAGAGAATAAGAGAGAACTTGCCATTTTCCGCAGAGACGAGCAAACCCTAAATCGCCGAAAATGGTGAGATGTTTATATGTGAACCCGTTTCTGAAAAGGGGGAAAAGGGTTTATGAACAAGGCAATGCAGTTTTAGATTAACAAACATTAATTATGTAATTTTGTTTAAAAAAATTAATTAGTATTTTCTTAACCCAAATTATAAGCCACTTGTCCTAGTTAAGTTAAAGTATGTCATTATTAGTGAAAATTAGTAAATTTCTTCGCACCTCGCGCGAGAATTTAATATTACTGAATATATAAAATAATACTTTATATATATATCCGTCATTAAAATTAAAATATTATATTATCTCACAAACAAAATTATATGGTAACGAACATCAATAATTTTATAATTATTCTTTTGCTTTCGGAAAGTGTTGTTATTTTGGTATTTTTAAAAAAAAAAAATCAACATCAATCTAGGATAGTATTTATTTTTTAATAAATAAATAATCTTTAGTTAAGTGATAAATATATTTTAAGAGGTTGAAAAAGTTAAACACATATTCTAATTTTAACGTGTAAAAAATTTACCTCTACCTTTTACTTTAGATATAAAATTTAAATGTATCATAAGAAATTATTAAAATAAAAACTTAAAGGAAGAATGTATCATATTGGACAACAATCAACTTATCATATATACTTGAAAGGGAAAAATATCACACAAAATTATTCAGTTTGTTTGGGTATTTTTAAAGAATTAGCATACCAAAGTGATGGAGTTCAATTTGAACTATACTTTCATTTCAATTGCAGTGTCGAGAAAACCCAAATTATTACTTCAAAAATTTATTTACTACTTGCACTAAACTTGATCTATATATACTTCATGTTGAATATAAGCAATTAATTTATTTTGTAGTCATCTGTCTTTTAACATTAAAAGAGGCTTCAGTCTAGTCATATTCTTCTATAAGTCATCTAGCACAATATCCTTGAAAGCCATGACAAAAGTTTATTATTGTTTCGCTTTGCACATCAAGATACGATAAGGTTTTTAAGGTCGTTATGTCCTAAACAATGACATACTAAATTTGACTTTTGTATTTAAGAGATGGTAGTATAGATCTCTAAGGAATTTTTTATTATTATACTTTCAACGATTTAGTAGAGAAAATTTGTGTGAATACTCAATTAACGGCTGTTATTTAATTTGTACTAACAAGTACTTATAATAATAACTTTGTGCTAATATAAACAAAAAAGTTTAAATCATGTACTAAAAAACAATAATTAATAACATACGTATAAATTAAGGATATATTGTAAAAAAATATACTAGGATCTATAACAATAGAATGAAATAGAAAAGAAAAAATTGAACCCAATGAATACAAAATGTCCCTTAAAGAAACTATTCCCCTAGTATCCGGGGTTTAAAGAAATAGATCTCCTCAGGATAGAACGATTTATTCACCAATATATTTACACAAAAATAATGGTGTTAGTGAATCACTCGCAGGAGCAAAGTACATGAATATTTAATTGTGTGAAGAAGAAGTTTAAATTTTTCGTGTTTTAAAATAAGAGGAAATCCCTATCTTTAGGCAACAAAGGACAGTGTAAATAAGTGCTTGTGCCTTATCAGAAATGTCACAACTTTTTAAAAAAATTACAGTCCTGTCACAACTATTCATAAAAGTCACAACTCTTCATAAATATTATAACTTTTCATAAAATTAACTATTTTTTTATGAAAGTCGCAACTTTCATATTTCATTCATGCCTTTTAAAATCCAACAATGTGTACTTCATATATCAATTCAAAGCTCTAATAAATTACATTAACATTCAATCTACATTGTACCATCCATAGATAAAAAAATAATTAACTCAAATTACCAAAGGTAAGGTAAAACTATCGAGAAACGATAGATAATGCATGCAAAAATGCAAGTATACATAGGACTAAGTGTTTGACATAGGATTCCTATCCGGAGATTAGTTGCTCAAGTAAGTTCAAAGGGGTTGATATTTATACATATAGAAGATCTGTTGGAGGCTTAACTTGTAAGATGGTGGTAACAATTATGAAGGTTTTTAAGAGGAAGGAAAGACTATTTTTTTTTAAAATTATAATTTGTGGTGGCGCCACCACAAATTATAATTTTTGTAGGCAGTATCCTAGGAAGTATATTTATACACATCGACGAACGATACATTATGCAACAAATGATTTTTTTAATAAAAAAATTCTATTTTCTCAAGCAATTACTTTAAAATATCTGAATTATCCCGTTTAGCAGTGAACTCTCTGTTAATTCTTTTGGGTATGTTAATTGAAGAATTAAAATCATTCACTTGATATAATTAAAGGTTAATAGTGCTAAGTTAAATAACACAAGGACTAAAATAAGAAATTAACCTTAACATAAAGACTAAAAGTGTTGTTTTCCTCATTTTAGTTCTATACTCTATGTGTCATGCTTAATATCATATAAATTAATGATATTTTAATGCACGTATAATATAGTTCATGTGTCATGTTTAACATCATACAGATTAATAATCTTTTAACACATGTAATATATTTTTTCTGTTCTTATTTAATTGTCAAATATTTTTTAATTTCATTTCATTTTTATTTGTCTTTTTGATAAATCAAGATAGATTAATTTTTTCCACTTACTATATCCTAAATTTTGTTAATTAGTAAGACAAAACACACTATATCATATTTTATTTTGAATTAAAATTTGACAAGTATAAATAAAAAAAAACATACTAATTTAAGACAATACGTTCAGGTGTTAAATTAAAATTAATTACTCAAACACTTTACTACAACTCAAATTTTCCAGCGGAAGGATTTGTACCCAAATCAATTTTAGGGTTAATAAATTCCCAAATCGAATTTTCAGAGCTTAATTTTCAGCAACAATGGCAGTCAAAGGGAGGCATTTCCGTGGTTTATATCGGAAATCGTCTAACTCTACACTGCTTTTTGCCGTGTTTATTGGGTTTTCATTTTTCGTGCTGATTCTTCTCGCTTTTGGAATTTTCTCGATTCCTTTCACTTCTAGAGGATCGCGAAAAGTACATGATCTTAGCTCTATTGCTCACAATGCAGCTGGAAGGTAATTCTAATTGTATTTTTTTGGTTAATTGTTGCAGAGATGGATCCATAATTTAAATTTAATAGGTTTAGTTTTTAAGATTTTTAGCATTGTATTCGTTGTTAATGTTAAAAAGTATGAGCTTAAATCTAGTATTTGTTGAGATTTTAGCAAATAAACCCATAGTCAAAAGGCTACAGCTGCTATGGATTGCTGGTTACTTTTTTTTTTCATTTTCAGAATTGGGTAGGGATCTGATAGTTTTTATGGGATTTTTTTGTTTGCTGCAGACGAGATGATGATGGAGGAAGAGGAGATCAGTGGGCTGAAGTGATTTCATGGGAACCAAGAGCTGTCGTCTACCATAATTTCTTGGTACTTCCATTAAGTTCTATTTTTTTTGTTTATTTCAATACATTTTGCATGAATAGCAGTATAGGAATAGATGGATAGTATCGTCTTTTAGTGTTGATCGTGACGGGATTTCCCGACTATTTACCTGGTGGAGGTGCCCATGTGAACTCATGATGGACGTATAATTTACTTGATGTTCTTCAAGTTCACACGACTGAAATTACTCTATTGATAAGATACATATCAATGTAGATAGCTCATCTGACACAGTAATCGAATAAAGATCAAAGCTTGGTACTTTTTTTTTGTTTATGTCAATGGGCTGAAGTGATTTCACGGGAACCAAGAGTTGTTGTCTCTTGATACTTTTTTGTTCTGGTTTATTTCAATGCATTGTGGATGGATAGCAGTTCAGGAATAAATGAGCACTGTCCTCCTTTAGAGTTAGTCTTGATGGTATTTTGCAACTATTTTACCTGGTGGAGGTGCCCATAGAGGTGAAACCAAGATTTGAAGTTTACAGGTTTTTAACTGCTACCAACCCAATAGCTCGTCTTATTTAATGGGTTCACAATTAAATATTTTGTACAAATTGAATGAATTAAGCAAAAGTTACTGGGCTATTCCAAATCCATAAGTTATATTACAGGCCTTGGAGTGCCCATGTGCTTTGTGATGCATGTTTGATTATTTGAAATCAAGACTGCAGTCTTAATTTACTGAATGCACCCCAAGTTTGCACGACTGAGATTACTCTATTGACATGATATTCATTCATGGATATTGGATACTACTTCTATAAGGGTAATGTAAAATGTTTTTGTGATGGTCAGGAAGACTGTCATGTGTTAATTCTTGCATTTGGATTTCTTTTACTACACAAATTTGGGAAGGGCACATTACTTATGAATTTGGGTAAGATACAAATCAATATAGATAGCTCAACTGATGTAGTGAACTGAAAAAGTCGAAGCTTCATAACGATGGCAACACTTGATTCCTGTGTTCTTCTTCTTTCTTTAAATCAGCATTGGTATCTCTATGCAATTTGCTTTTGCACTGTGCCACTGTGAGAAACCAAATACACTTCTCTGCCATTTAAGACCATGTGGATCACTTAAACTTGGTTTTCAGCAATCATCAATAATATTGAGGAAACTGGTGTCGATATTGATTCAATATTGATACTAGTATCCTCATCATAGCATTTCCCTGGTGATTTGATGGCTCATGTTTTGCTGTTTGTTGTTTGACAATAACTCTTACCTTTACCCAAAAAAGGGAAGAAAAGATGCATTATCAGCATGCATATGGTGGTTTCTATAGAAAGAAAGAAACATAAATACGCTTTGAAGGACAATATGTCCAAAATACGCTTTGAAGGACAATATATCACTAGTCTGAAGATCAAATCAGTTTTTTTTTTTAAAGTTTCCTTTTGTTGTTGATTGGAAATTGTAAATGATGTTGAAACCCTGCTAAAAAATTCAGATTCACTACATTGATAGTCAGGGTTTTACTTTTTGTCTTTTTGATGGGATGTCAGCACAATTTATGTATCCGTTTTGGTTGGGTATAGAATTTAAGAAACAAAGCAAAACTTTAGAACCGATGTCAGCACAAAGCAAAACTTTGTGTTGTTTGTTAGTCCTCTCATTTCAATTTATGCAGCGGTTTTGGTTGGGTATAGAATTTAAGAAACAAAGAGAAACTTTAGAACTTGTGGTCTTAAATATGTTATGAATTTTTTTTGCTATAAAAACATGAGAAGTTTAATCTTAAGTTGTTTCTCAATATAGGAAGGTGACATTCTTTGTGGAACAAACTAATAAGGAAATAGTGCCATGTAAAATAGAATAGAAGTAGTTTTAACAATGCATGGTTTGTGGGGTGATGCATTTTCTGGTATCTTTGGAATCGTTACTAATGTCCTCATTCGAGCATATCTAATACTGGATCTGTTGACCGATGCATTAACTATTTAACTGTTTCTGAAAAGTCGCTATTTTGAACTTCCTTCCTGTTTTTTGGGCAGTCAAAGGAAGAATGTGAATATCTGATTAATCTTGGAAAGCCTCATATGAAGAAGTCAACTGTCGTTGATAGTGCTACTGGCAAGAGTACAGACAGCAGGTAAGCATCTCGTGTGCTTGTTCATCTCCATTGTTTCTGTTTTAACTATAAACCTCCTTGGCAGGGTTCGAACAAGTTCGGGAACATTTCTTTCCAGGGGACAAGATGAAGTAGTCAGGACTATAGAGAAAAGGATTGCGGATTTCACCTTTATACCCGTAGGTATGCTGATTTTATACCGAAATATGCGATTCTATGAATTTACACTGTTATTTGCTATTTCTCTGGGTGTGTGCATTTTGCATGATGCTCAATTTTACATAGGCCTTGAAAAAACTCCACACATGTTGATATATAAAATGATAACACCTGTCTCTTTTTGTGATGAAGTAGGAAATGGTTATTTGGTCTCACTATGAATCACATATAGCGTCTGCTTTTACTTAGGAATTCCAGTTTGCTCAGCTGTAATTTTCCAGGGGAATATTCTTGTTGAGATCCTCTGCAGAAAGGGTCGTTTCTTTCGGCCTATGAATGATTTTGCTTTTCTTGATGGCTATTGAAGTTGTATGCATTTTCTCAGGAGAAGCTTTATCCCGATCTGAGATTCAGTTCAATTGCATGATTAGTGGGTGGGGATAAATTGGAAATTAATTACATGTGCAAACTTAAACTGGTACTTTTCAAATACTGCAATGCAAAATCTGGGTACTACTACTCATACAAAGTTACCAGTTTCAAAAAAAATCTGGGTGTTAATAACTGCTTCAAGTTACTCCTCTTCCCTATACGGACCATAAAATCTTGTGTTTATTTGAGGGCTGATTTTCTTTTGGAAAAAAAGGATCTCAAAGGAGGCATATATCATCTACATGGTTCAACCAGACAGGCGTATTTGTTTTCCTTGACACAGCTAAACTTAGTAAATTTTCCTCTTTAACTACCGAACTATTTGACATGTTTGCCATTATGCACCGTCTTGAATTGCATGTAATTGGTGCTTCTGCTTCTGTCTATAGAGCATGGTGAAGGTCTTCAAATTCTCCACTATGAAGTGGGTCAAAAGTATGAGCCACACTATGATTACTTTTCGGATGAGTTTAATACTCAAAATGGTGGTCAACGCATTGCTACGGTTTTGATGTACTTGTAAGTGGCTTTCCCTAGGTGAGGTTTATATTTATATTTTTAGTTACTCTGGTAAATATCTCTTGCTGCTCCACAGATCAGATGTTGAAGAAGGGGGAGAAACTGTGTTTCCTGCTGCCCAGGGAAATTTTAGTGCGGTTCCTTGGTGGAATGAGCTATCTGAATGTGGAAAAGGTGGACTCTCTGTAAAACCAAAGATGGGTGATGCTTTGCTTTTCTGGAGCATGAGGCCTGATGCTACTCTTGATCCTTCAAGCTTGCACGGTGAGTAATGTTCATTAAGAGTAGGTTCTGAATTCTGATAATGGCTGCTGATTAATTTAAGAAGCTCAACTACAATATATTGTCATGTTATCTGAACATTTTATTGCACATGAAGTATCAACTATGTACAACTTAGCATAGCTCATGACTACCACAAAGTTTGTCGACAAAAAAGCTCAATTATCTGCGTCTTGTTGTAGGTGGGTGCGCTGTGATTAAGGGTAACAAGTGGTCATCTACGAAATGGATGCGTGTTCATGAATACAACATTTAACCTACAGCAAAAGGTAAATATATCCCCTTTAATAATGATGAATAAATACAAATTAATGCATTTCTAATCTGTTGCCCAGGTTTTGCAAAATCACTCTGGTCTTAGATATGTTTCTTCTTCTTGAACCTCACAATTATGTGGTTTCATGCTTATTGTAGGTATGCTACAGAAATTTATTAGAAAGTGATGAGCCAAGTCTTTGAATGCGTTCTTGAGTTATGTTTCCTAGTATTAGTCCTAAAGATCCAAAATATTAGATAGCTCTTTGCGGACAAAATTAAACTCATTTATGAGGACATACTACGTAGACTTCGTTTGTGAGTATATACACCCTTTAAGGGAGAAGATGATTATTTTTTCAGAAAAATGTAGTAATTAGCTCCTTGCAGACAAACAGTTAATTCATTTTTAAGGATATTAAACTACCTAGATTTTATTTGTGAGAATATACGCTCTTTGAGCCAGAAGATGAATACTTTTAGGTAGTGGTGTCCCTACAATGAAGGGTATGATGAGGTCGTACTCTGGCATATATAATGAGGAAAAGGATCATTCAAAATCCAAGGAAAAATTACCCCAAATACTAATTACAATAGAGTTGAACCTTTAGTATGTGACAGAGAACTGTTTCATTATTCTCTTCATATCGTGGGAATAACAATAGGAATGTGATTCCCAAGTTTCTGGAAACCCCTTTAGAGTTAGTAGGTTTGAGGTGGTGTGGAGTAATATTTAAAACATATATACTCCAAGCCTAGAACACGGATCAGTCTGTACCCTGCACGCTCTTTCTTATTAGTTTGTTTAGAGCACCAATTTGTTGCACTTTACAAATTTTAGTTGCCTTCTAGAATATCGGTGTACCAAAGCATGACTGCATGAGATCCTCGGCAACTTCACTCTCTTTGTTTACTTGTCCACCCGTCCAAATTCAGTTTCAGGTATTCTCCTAACTGAGGTAAGAGGTAGAAAATGGCCGAACATTCATGTGTAAAATTCGTAAACTTGTATATCAGATTCGTCATCTCTAGTGGATTAATCTTGTAGATTTATCATGTTCTTTAGGTTTGACGATATCACTTATGCAGGTCCACTTTCGAGTTTGGATGCACTCACTGTTGTACGATTTGTATCAAAAGAAGTTATAATCTTATAATTTTTGGAGATCCCAGCTTTCAACCTCAAGCCTATTATACTCAGATGGTACTATTTTCATCTTTTTCTTTTGGTTCTTTGTTATCCGTTTTGGTTCTCTTTGTATTTTATCGAGTTATCGTAAATACAGTCCAGTAAAATCACTCAGCATAAGCTTTTATATGAAATGAGAATTATAGCTTTTTATACAATATCTGGTATGTACTCCTTACTCGTGTTTACAAGATGTAACTCAAGCGGAGCCATGATTTCAACTTTACAAGTTCTGAGTTTTAGAACGACTTGAAGTACTATTAACTAGGTTCTGACTTTGATATATGTATATTTGATGAATATTTCAACGTGAATATACGGTTCGAACAAAAGTTAGTGGGTTTGATCGAACCCATAGCTGAGCTTCTACCTCCGCCAATGGATGTGAGGCAGACTGATATGACTTCATACTATATTCAGTTTAGATGTTCTAGTAGATTACTCCAAATCATGTTGGATCGTCGTGATTTCAGTGCTACGAACAAAGAAGATGAAAAAATATATTTCGATTGTGAAATGCAATTTATGACAGATCGATATGACTTCACGTTACATGTAAGCTAACTATCCTATTGAGTTACTCACAGATCAATGTTAGGTCTTCATGATTTTATACTTACAAATAAAAATGAGAAAATAAATACATTATTTTTTGGATATGATGTTTTTGATTAAAATGAAGGAATAATTACGGAAATCTCATCTTTTAGTTTACTTATTACCATTATCCCTTATAAGTTTTACAAATTTTCAAAAATTCCTCATTTTTGCGCATCACATTAATGTATCTCGCGCATCAAATTATTGTATATAAAAATAACACCCTATACACATTAGATTAATGTATCAACGCTTATATTATTGTATCCATTTTCAGGGATTTTTTTAATTATAAACTTTTAACGGATAGATTATAATTTTACCTTAAAAGTATGTGATTTCTGTAAGTTTCCCTGAGTTGGCTTCAATATTTTGACTACTTGATTTAGTTTTTTTTTCTTCACTATTGGCTTAAAAATAAACAAATATCATGTCATTTAAATCCATCAAAATTAGTTTCTGACTTCAAAGAAATAATTTTTCTTTTTAAAAATAAAATAAAAATGACCTCAATAGTTAGAATGATATTATAAATAGAGCTAATAATTAAAGTCTTCTATAAATTATTATATTTTTACGAGTTTCATAATTAAATTATGCGATATTTTTATCTTGCGACGATTAAAACCAACTGACTTACCCATGACTATAAATTTCATAGAAAATTTACTTTGTTATTATTCACAAACATAAATATATTGCGTCTCGATTTTCAAAATCGAATTATAATCGATAGGAAAAAAGTAACCTATGATCTAAAAAAGATTTTGTGTCCCATGTTTAGCCAAAACCAGATGCTAATCGCCCATTGTAATATCCTGCTTGTTATTATCTTAATTACTTTAATTAACCACACACCTCAGCTAATTTTCTTGTTTAACCTACCCTTCTTTATAGTTCATGCATTGACTTAATAATAAATGTGAGTAATTAAAAAAAATTAAAACATATAATTGGCAGGTGAGACTTTTGGGTTAATTGTGTAATAATATCATCTCCTTTTATTACTTTTCTCCTCACATATTATTATTATTAGGTACGGACATAAATCACTGAAAATTATCGTATTAAAGTTTGATCATAGTAATATACTGAACTTTTCAAAATTTGATATTTTATATATACTTTTGATTATTTATTACTAAACTATCGAAATAAAAAATTATAAACATATTGAATCGTATCGAGAGTTTATTTTTAATGAATTGGTGTCGGATTTTAATTCTTCGAGCTTGTGACCAATTGAATAATTCATATTTAATTTTGTCTTCCTCACCTTCCAACACACCTCGTCTTCACTTTACGTTGTAGCTCTATCTCCACTACTCAACCACCATATCTCATATTCAATAATATTCTGTAGATTATATACAAGTTTTTTTTGGATAATATTTTATTTTGTTTACGTACAAAATATAAAAGTTAAAATTAAAATTTAGTAATAACTAAGGGATCAAAAGTATTACTCCATTAACTATTTATAATATAAGAGACCGTTTGGTTACGGTATAACTTACATTTTATTCATGTATAAAACAATGTATTAAGTTATACTATGATAGAAATTTTTATTTAGGTAGAAAAGTCAACATAACTTATACCATGTTTGGTTGCATTTTTGTAGTCCTATATAACTTATGAGGAAATCTATGTATAAAGTTATGTAGCGTAGAAGGTGGAATAAGTTCTGTGGATATTAGTTATACTTGTATTAAAGTAATAAATTACATATTTACCCTATTAATTTATTTTATTGTTTTTAATTGAAAACTTTATTATTTTTCTATATATAAGTTTGTTGTTTTTATTTTTTTATATATATATTTAGATCATTTTTATTTCTTTTATTTATTTAAATTGGAAACTTTATATCAACATGTGTTGTTTTTATTTCTTATTATATATAGATTATTTTCATTTCTTTTTATATACTTACCGTTATGATTGATTTATGCAGATATAAATATTTTTTTAATACAAGAAAATTGATTGTATATTTTTAACAGACATATGTTAATCAAATATTAACATTATATATTATTCAATATATTTCACATTTTATTAGCATGTTGTTATTTTGTAAATAATATATATTAATAATTTACAAAAAGTTTAATATTCAATAGTTAATAATTCATGTATTGTAATCTCTAAACCCTGCATAACTAATACCTACATAACTAAACCCTGCATAACTAATATTTGCATAACTAATACCTGGATAACTAAACCCTGCATAATTTATACTTGCATAACTAAATCCTGCATACCTATTAGGAAAAATTACATGAATTGGTACATTTTAATAAATAATTACTGAATTTAGCAATACTTTTTATTTATTACCATTTATAGCAATACTATGTTAAATCTGCAATATGTATTAAAAGTGAATTATGTATACAATATATATGAATTATATACGAATTATAATTGTTTTTAAAGTATATTATGTTTGTTTGGTAAAAAATTGACACATTGAATTATAAGTGTATTAAAATGTGTGATAAATAAATTATTTATCATTAAAATTTGTATTATATGTGAATAAAAAATTATTCTTTGCAATATGAATTAAACTTGTATTATAAATGAATTAAAAGTGATCAAGTGGGAAAAAAATATTATTGCTATAAATGATAAATATTTTTTTATTATAGTATATTTAAGTAAGTTTCCCTAACTAATACATGCATAACTCTAACAAGTAAAAATAACCTCAAAGTTAATTAGCATTCTTGTATTTTAATTCATTTCCTTGATGTAGGTAGCTACAAAATCTTCATCAAAGCTTGCTTCACATTATTGTAGTTGACTAGATCAACTATTTTAGGGTTTATTTGGTAAGGAGGAAAATATAAAAATATTTTCTAAATTTTTTAGGTTTGATTGGTTAAAATTAAAAAAAAAAAATTATCAGTATAACAACTTTTTTTTTTAATGAAAGTAAAAAGAATAAGTTTCAGAACTGACATTCACATCGATTGTTTTCTCCACATTCACCGAATGACCCCACCCCTTACCTCCTAACCTATTCCACCCTCATCGTGTTTGCAAAATTACATATAAATATTCATGGAGTGATATTCTTTTTACTTACTATCAAAATCCTATAAAATAATTTTAAGAATTCACTTATGAGAAGTTTAGAGTATACGCAAACTTTATCTTTACCTCAGTTGTCACGTACAGAGACTATTTTCGATAGTCCATCGGTTCAAAGCAAGAACAAACTAGAAAAAGATATAATGAAAGTACAAGAGACAATAGATAGTAAACAAAACAACAGATAGTAGCAGAACAATTTTACAATCAAATAATACTACAATTGAATTACACAAAACAAACAAATACTAATTTATACCAAATATACCTTTAATTTAAAATTCAAAAAGACTAATTCAAATTGGAATATTTCTCTTCTTGTTAATTAATGAAAATGAAGGTTTAAGGGTGCACTTTTTTTCCTTCTTAGGGGCCACAAATGAAACCGTCCAAATAATGTAGGGTGGATTTGGATGAAGAAAAAATAAAAGTGCATAGAAGTAGGCCAATCTTCAAATTTAATTTATGTCCATCACAAATATTAATTTATTTAATAATAATAAAAATAAACAATAAAATTATAAATGAAACACAATAGATCTTTATACAAGGTTAAAATCACTCTATATATAACAGATTGTTGAATTTTCTTAACTTTTTCTTTTTATGTAATTTCTAAATATGTAAAATTATTTTTAATAACCTTAAGAATTATATATCAAAATCTATTACTATTAACTAAAAAATATATATTTAAAATTCGAACGATATTATATAAATTGAAATAGATGAAAATTAGGATATTAGAATTTGATTGACAAGTGAAAATAATAAATAGGCATCAATCCCAATGTTCATAGTACATAATCCTTTGTCCTTCATCTTTATGAAAAAGAAAAATATCTTTGCCACTAGTAGTTATGTCATAAAGTTCACAAACATCTATCCAACTCTCACCCAACCACATCTACAAAGTCTCCTCTTTTAAATTAAACAAATATTGGAACAAAATATATATATATATATATATATATATATATATTACACCCTTCGTCGTCATTTTAGGTTTCATGTCTCCTATGATATTAGGTAATTTATCATTATATTCTTATTTAGTATTATCTTGAAGTCAATTTTCAATAAATGCACAAGAATAGTACTCAAGTTTCGATTAATTAATTTGACGGACAAAGATGAATAAATACTTAATATTTTTTATGTTAATCAAATTCGTACTTTCAAGACTAATATCTCTTAAAGGTAAAATAGAAAGAATAATATCATTTATGTATTACTTTTGTGAACCGACAAATACTTAAAAACATCTATATAATAAGGACGACATGTAAATAGGAACATAGGAAGGTAGTACTATTAAAAAAAAGGGAAAAGGGTAAAAAATACCCTCCAACTTTGATTTATGGTTTAAATTTACCCTCGCCGTTAAAATAAAGTTAATTTTACCCCTCGCCATTAAAATAAAGTTAATTTTACCCCTCCTGTTACTAATTTCACCAAATTTACTCCTTATTAGATGAATTGACCCAAATTGACCCGAATTTTAAAAATAAAACCTATTCCTTATTTTAATCCATTAACCCGATAATTTAAAATAACCCGACCCCATTCTCCCAAATCTCCTATACCCATTTACCCATTCTCCCAAATCTCCATTAAATATATCAAAGAGGTAAATTCGGGTCAATCCGTCTAATGAGGGGTAAATTTGGTGAAATTAGTAACATGAGGGGTAAAATTAACTTTATTTTAACGGCGAGGGTAAATTTAAACAATAAATCAAAATTGAGGGGTATTTTTGACCCTTTTCCCTAAAAAAAAAAGATTATCTTAAAAATATAATTATATATCAACATTCGTTCTTTCTTCTATGAGTGCGTACTAATAATATATCAGATGTAATCTCATAAATACGATTTAGAGAAAATAAGATATACATAAATTTATTATATTTAAAGAGTGATATAATAAAATAATTATTTTATTCTTATTATTAATTATAATAATTTTTTAAAGCATTAAATTTATTATATTTAAGGAGTGATATAATAAAATAATCATTTTATTTATTGCTTTTTCGAAATATGCCAAGTGAATACTAAACAAGTAAAACTGATCTGAAAAAATATAAGTCTTTCATTTTTACCATTACTCAATAAATTCCATGAAGATAAATTAACATTATGAAAAAATGTGTGGTATTATATTGAGATCAATGAATGAATAAAAATAATTTAATTATTACTTTTTTTTAAAAGGTGTGAAAAATGAAACATGTCAAATAAAATAAATTGAGGAGAGTAGAACATTTTCATTCTAAAGGTGTGCACAAATTTAGGTTAAATCATCAAAATGTGTGGTATTATAATTAAGTAAATGAATTCATTTTTGAAAAAAAAGAAGAAGAAATAAAACATTTAAAATGGACTTTCTAGGTCTCATGAATTACATATTTATTTTGTGAACTAAATTAATTTGAAATTATAATTTTAGATTAATTACAACCCCTTATTAAATACATAGTACCAAACACTTGATGAAAAATGTATTACTCAAGTGTGAAAAATATTTATTATTTATTATAAAAAAGAGAAGAATGAAATAAACTAAATAGACAAAGTGAAAGTTTTAGCATGTGAGTTTCTTGCCTCAATTGGGTGTATCATTTAAACCCTCAATCAAAGATTCAATTTTTTGTCAAAAAAGAAAAGACAATTCCCATTCATTCAAATTGCTTTGCAAAAACCAGTGGTGTGAGGTAAAAATACATTTTTTAAATTTTTAATTAAAAATTTCGAATTCAAATATCGAGTATGTATATTTGTTAGAGTTTTAAAATACTATATGATGTCCTACATGTATTATGCAACATATGAGTCCAGTGGCGGAGCCACGATTTTTAAGAAGGGAGTTCAAAATTCGTAGAAATAGACACGCGGAGTAGCCGAAGGGGGTTCGACATCTACTATATATACTTAAAATATTCTTTTAACCATGTATAAATAATATAATTTTCTGTCGAAGGGGGTACCAAGATGGCTCCGCCCCTGAATATGACTACTTGTTTAACATTATATAAATTTAAATGTTTATTTATTCACATTAAAGTTGAAGGACATAAACTTCAATTAAAGCTAAACTTAATTACATATTTATATATTATGCCTTTAAAATTTACTTATTTTGAAAAATATATATGTTTTTTTTTAAAAAAACCCTTAAAAAGTCAATGTCTATATTTGACTAATTAATTGAAAAAAATAATGAATGCTACCACTCAAAAATACTTTTTCCCCCCTCTAAAAGCTCAATAGAACACATTTTTTTTCTAAAATTAGAATATTTTGAAAGGAAAAAATAATATTTTTGGCTTCTTAGAAGTTTGACAAAACAGACTAGAAACACTTCTACTAGAAAATATATACCCCTCATATCCTGATATAAACCTATTTGACATGAACCTAAATTTAATTTGGTCTCAATACTGATATTGAACATCAAATATCGAACACTAAATAAAAAATAAAAAAATTAACAAAACTAACTAAAACCACTTGTATAAGAAAATGTTATACCCCGAACGTCAACATATAAAACTTTTCGACCTGAATTTAAATTCAATTTATTCTTAATATTAATATCGAACATCAAACAAAAAATTTAAAAAATTGACAAAACATACTATAAACACTTTTATTAAAAACATTATACCCCTATCGTACATAAAACTTTTCTACATGAATTTGAATTTAATTAATTTTCAATACAGATATCAAACACGGAATCGATAAATTTTTCTCATTACCCTCTTTGTTTCTCTCATGAGAGAGAGAAGTGTGTCAAACAAAGCTATAAATGCTTAGTTGGTTTTGTGGTTTCTTTTCAACTTCACATTACCCTCTTAACTTCTTTTTCTCTTTATATATATACAACTACACACAATACAATATTTTCATTGAATTTATTACTATATTATTATAGCTGTTTTCTTATACAATTCACTTAATCTTTGCAAAATTAAGAAAAAGAAAAAAAAATGGATCTTTACACATATCAAAGAAGTGCTTTTTCTTCTTCATCTTCAATTTTTTCATCATTTTGTATGATGGATTTGATTGAAAGAGCTAAAGATTTCTTCAGATTTGCTGTTTCTACTATTATTGGGAATGTGTTTTCTGCAATTTTCACATTTTTCTTTGCATTAGGTGGGTATATACTATTATCAATTCTTGTTTACAATTTTTTTGTGTATTAAATTGTGACTTTTTCTTTTGGGAGGAATTTTGATTATTCAATAGGGTTTATCCGTAGATTTTGAATCAGATTTTGAAAATTTATAGTTGATTATTGTTTGAGTGGATCTCTTTTTTTTTGGGATTTGTGTAGTTTTTGTTACTTTAATTTTGTTGGAATTTGTGTTTTTTTTTGTTTTGGTTTCTTACTCTGATATTTTTGAAGTCTGACTAAATTTAAATTCACTTCGAAAAGTCTCATATTGGAGATAAAGCTATGTTAACAAAGATGACTCGAAGTTGAGACCTCATGTTATTATTTGTGCTTTTTTTGTACTTGTGGGAATTGCTTTGAACTGTTTTTTCTTGATTATCTGTGTCAAGTGCGTACACTCTATTCTCCACATATTGTGGGATCACATTAGCTATATTTTTGTTGTTATTGAGTCAGTTTTAACCGAAAAAGTTCAAATTTTTTGTTAAGTAAAAGGTATGTACAAAGACAACTTGAAGTTTCAAAAACTCAAGTTTTTGAGTTTCAAACTTCAAAATCTATGGTCAAAACAGAGCGATATTTTCAAAATTACAGCAGAGTATATTTGAGTAAAAACTAAGGTTAAATATTTGATTCAATATTTTGTTTGTCATTTGAGCTAATAAAGCTAAAGTCGAATAGCCCGAGGCAGAGTCAGGATTTGAAGCTTATGAGTTTGAGATTTTAGCCCTTTTTAAGTTACGGAGTTCTAAGTTATACTAATTTGTATATATTGAATGGATTTCATTAGACAAAGACAGACTTTGCACCAAAGTTACTAGGTTCAGTAGAACTCGTATTGCAGATAGTTATATGACTGAAAGAAAAATGTTTGTCCATAAGCAAGTAGACTATCATTTCCTATGTAATGAAGCTGATGATAATGTTACAAGTGACTGCTTTTTAGGTGGAATGTGAAATGTAATAACAATGGAGTTGTGTTTTCTTTTTTGTTGTTGTTGCAGTTGGCACATTATTAGGAGCAATGACAGGAGCTTTGATAGGTCAAGAAACAGAAAGTGGATTCATTAGAGGTGCCGCGGTTGGAGCCATATCTGGTGCTGTTTTCTCTCTTGAGGTCTTTGAGTCATCTCTGTTACTATGGCAATCTGATGAATCTGGAGTTGGATGTGTTCTTTACTTGGTAAGCAACATAGCACCTATTTTGTAACGTCTTAAGGGATTCATACCATCGCGAAAACTTAACTTGTTATAACATGTCATGTCATATCATATCATATACCTTTGATTTCATGTTACTAATAAGTAGAGTTATGTGCATAGAACATAAACTCCGAGGACAAAAAAATCTGTTGATCAAGCTATGTGTTGTGTACTTGTTAGGTTTATGGTTAATGATGGTTGTTTTGAACTACTGCAGATTGATGTAATAGCTAGCTTGTTAAGTGGTAGACTAGTTCGTGAACGGATTGGTCCAGCAATGCTTAGTGCAGTGCAAAATCAGGTATCATGTAACCATTTTTGACAGCAACTCTAAACTCTCTTCATTTTTGCTGACTTCTTTCTTCGCGTTGATCAGATGGGAGCTGTTGAAACTGCCTATGAAGAGGTTCCTAACATTTTCGATACAGGTGGGGCAAAAGGTTTGCCTGGACATTTTGTGGAGAGGATCGCGAAGGTTGTGATTGGCAATGATAACAATGTAGATGATACAGGGGAGAGAGTCTCGTGTTCAGTCTGCTTACAGGTAAAATTTCGTTCAAACAACAACTGTTTTTTTTTCTTCTTCCTGTTTGTATCATTCTGATTGATTTTAGATCATTACTTGTGTATCCAGGACTTTCAACTCGCGGAAACTGTTAGATGTTTGCCACAATGTCATCACATGTTTCACCTACCATGCATCGATACATGGTTGTTGAGACATGGCTCGTGTCCATTGTGCAGACGAGATCTATAGGTGGTTTTGGTTGTACTCAGTATATAGTTTTATAAGGTTATTTAGTTTCTTCATACTTACTGATAAGAGTTTTCCCCCCTCTATGTAATCCAGTATAGTCATTGTAGTCTATTACCATCATGTAGAAAGAATTTTGAGCTATTATAGTGCTCGTTGCACCCTCATGTTTCGTGCAAACGTTAGGTTTTACTTACAGAACACACGAGTTTTTCTGTGTACGTCTAAGAGGATAATACGTTTTATCCTCTTAGATGGATTTGTGTGTTGTTTTGTATGTGGCCATATTTATCGCGCTTTCAGTCTTTGAGCCTGCAAGTTTGTTAGTTTAAACTTTTAGTTGAGAGGCTTCAACAAGATCTTTGTTTGGTAGAGTAAACTGCATTTGTAGGTTGCATCTTTAGTTCAGTAATGTTCATGTTATGTAGAGGAATAGTCAAAAGGCAATTGTGTGATTTGTTGTCTTGATTAAGCTAGTTTGTACGTACCTCGACTAACAAGTACAGAGTAACTCCATCCTACTTATGAGTTGAAGTAAATATACAACGTCAAAATAAGGAACTTTTACACTATCAAGTCATGTTCATTTGAAAATCAAGTGTAAATACTACGATTTGACCAATGTGTTCAAAGAACGCATAATCTCAAACCACTAAATATAAAGTCATTTCATTTAGTACGAGATTGCTTCACACCTCATGGTGCTTACACCTCTTACCTATCTCGATCCGTGTTGACCAATGCTCTATCATAATTATATCACATTACATTATGGGACACTACTGCCAATTCTGGCAGTGAAAAATGCATAGAGATGGATGCTCTGGATATCTGTGTTGCGGATTCTCCAATAATGTTGTTGTACCTGTATCAATCCTCGAAAAGAGTACTGCTTTTAAAGAATCCGACATGCACCAGTTCATGATTTTTGAAGAACCGAACAACATAGTTGGTAATAATAACATAAATATAAAAGGGAGATTTCACCAGAAAAATCAACATTGATCAGTATTCACCAAGCAAAAAAATAAATAAAAAAATATACCATAAACAAGCAAAATACTTGTGTTGATGTAGGACGAATGCTTCGATAACAAGTATATAACATCTACTGTCTTTCTAATTCTGAGGTATCGACTATGATACGAGGAAATGGAAAGAAAAACGAAAGAGGCAGTTGAATAATTCTTCATCTGTCATGTTACAACCATTTACAAGATGAAACTAAAGAATCAAAGGGCGTGTAAGCGAGGAATATGAACTAAAGCAGACACGTTCATACTCGAGAAAGAATCTCTACATTAAATTCTTTCGTTCTTCTTTTGCTGCTCGAAAACTAAACAAGGCACCTGTTCCGTGTTAAATATAACATTGTACATCAAAAGAATAAATTAGTGCACCTTCTATTGTTTTTTCGAATCTCTCACGAGGAAGTTTTTGAGGACACAGCAGAGTATACAATAGAGTAAAAAGTTTTTAAGTGGTACCGAGTTCAATGGGAGTAGCACAGGGAGCCAAACTTTTTGCTGCAAAGTTCATACCACCACCTCTCAGAGATAAAGAGGGGCCTCTCAACGAGCTCGCCCTACTTACAAGATCTGAATCGAGAAACACAACTATGACTGAGATATCATCGTGAAAATGCCTCCTAACACCACGATCGATCTTCTTCAGATCAGAATACCTCATCTCCCTTTTCTTTGCTGCTTCTTGTAATGCAGTTTTCACAAGCCTCCGAGCACTTCCCTGAAGGTTGGAGAATTAGGAACATGTCATTGCAAAATCAATAAGCAAAGAGTAAACACATTAATATTTATCCCTTATCACAATATTCTTCCATTCCGAGTTGCCTCGATTACCTTCCATGCGAGAAAAGCCACACAATTAAGACTATAATAACACATTGCAGACGAGAATTTGGCAGGGATCTAAAGTACTCACTCATCCATTCTAACAACCACAACATACCCAGTGTAGTCTCACAAAGTGTACACAAACCTTATCTCTACCTCAAAGGTGCGGTTGTTTCCGATAAGACCCTCGGCTCAAGGAAAAACAGTCCAAAGCAGTCCCGAAAAGAAGTAACATGAACTACAACAAATAATAACAAGGAACAACAGTAGTAACAGAAATTGGAGGACAAGATGAGCAATACTGTGACTACTAATAAGAACGGACAGCAAGACAGCTCACTGCTACCTACTAACCTTCTATCCTAATCTATTCCTAATCTATGTCCTTCAAACCCTCTTATCTAACGTCACTCCATCCATTCTAACATGGGAACAATTTAGTTCAAAATTATTATTTTCACATTACTACACTATTTTTTTCATCTGTTAATTTGGTATATTTTTCCGCCTGCAACCATTTCCTTGTTCCCTAATAAAATGTAAGGGAAAATGTTGATATCTCGACACGGAAGGTACCCAAGCATGGATATAGTTATACTAGTACTGTATATTTCAAGAATATCTAAATACCACATCCTTATTACATGAATAACACGTCATCCAATAGCAACGGCCTAGTAACAAGCTATGTTTTTACCCCAAAGAAAATGGAAAGACGAAAAGATAAAAACTGAAGTACTCAAGCAACATATATTTTTGCCTTCCATAAACTGCAAATGAGGGATCTAGAAGTGTTAATTTATTCTTTACAAAACGTGGACATTCCTGAAACTACTTGAGCTCTTCAGACGAGTTAGCTAACAAGTGAATACCAGGAGTCACAACAACAATATTGGCGTGATATTGAGAACAGGAAATATATTCCTCAATGCAATTTGATCACCAAGCAACAAAACAAAAATTACATCATAACTTGCTAGAATAGCACATGAAACATGATTTTGGAAAAACAAAAGAACAAGATATGTTTGATGAGACATTTCATCTTCACAATATTTAAAACTTTCGATGTTCACCACCTAAAGCCAGCAAATACAATTCTATTGGAGTTCATTTGCAATTGTAAACTTCAAATGTGCAAAAGAAATATAAATAAATATAAAAAAGTACGAAAAAGTATTAAATAGTCAAAGATCTTACGCTTCGGGGGCTATTTTGTACTATATCAACTGCTTCTTGATTGGAAAGATGTTCCCAGAGACCATCAGAAGCTAATATGAGAAATTGATCATGTGGTTCGAGTTCTTGAACAGTAATTGATGGATCAGCGCTCAATATGGGCCTTTTAAAAGGTTCACGCAACCGGAACTTTGCATACAATGGCTCCCTGTTGTATTCAGGCTTTTTAAGGTATATATCACCAATAGATCTCGAAATCTGCAAGATGAATTTAAAATTAAAACTCAGATAAATAGCTTGGTGCCAGAAAGCAAGTAAATTCATTTCAATATTGTGCAGACTCCTTGTAGGTATATAAGGCAGGATCTATCAAAAACAGGGAAAAGATCATAAATTGAATTAATAGCTCTTAATAAGAATATTAAATATCTTAACTCCTACCGCACAAAATAACCAAATAGGTATTAAGGGTGACATCTACATCTGTCACATATAATAAACAGAATGACGAAATGTTGCCATAAATGGAATTGAAACAAAGAATTTCATGCACATAGTACAACTACAATTTAATCCGAACCACACGGAAGAAACAGAGAATGGCCTTTCCTTTGACCTTTCTAGTCTTTAGCACATTATTGTAATAAACGATTCGTTCCAACACTTGACACGTGGCTGCTTGAAGTTGATACATGCACCATTCCTCAGGTGACTAATTAAGTAGTGAAGTTCCTCTTGTTCTTATCTCACAATAAAATCTTCTTTTTTTTGGTCTTTTCATGCATCTTCTACACCTATTTGGTTTGAATTGATCTGCCTTGTTCTTTTATTTTTTATAAGTGTGTCTCGTCCTGAATTTCCTTTTTTTGAAATGTTGTAATAGCATATCAGGTCAGTAAATGAACTTATCAACCATGGGGTTCGTGGAATTTCAGCCGAATTGTGTTTGGAAGAAATCTATCCTAGCTAGGAAAATAGGCAGACTCCTTTCCCACTACCAATAAAGAGCATAGGTTAAGCGAGTCTTGCCATTCACATAACTCTCCATTCGCCGATTGATCACGCGAGTACACATCCAGTCAGCATAGCAAATGAGGAAATCAATTGTTGGTTAAGTTCGCACTCCGCCTTTTGATGGTTTAATAAGAATTATTTTCCGTTATCATGAATTAATGTGCAATATACAGAGTCTGATTACACTTGAGAAAAAAGATGAGTGTTTGCTCCTCTGAATTGCAGAAAAAATGCTAGAAACCAGACAAAAAATTGGTGGTGAGCAATAGATCAACCTATAATTTGAGTCATTGCAAACCACCATCCACCCCATAATAAAGAAAACAAATAGCGAAGCAAAAAAGAGGTTCCAATATCCGACAATATAGGGAATGAAGGAAAGATTTTAACTTCTTCTGGTTCAAGGAATCTAAAATGCATATCTTTGTCAAAAGCCAGCTAATAGGAGAAGTGGCTCTTAAATAACCTCGATGTATAATAAAATCTGACGCAGATAAAAGAGTGCAGTAATTGTCCTTGTATTCATTGCTAAGACTAGAGGACAGATGACGCACTAGCGACTGCATACAGTGTCCAATGAGTAACAACCTAATCCATTGACTACAAAATGTTTTGGACACTTACGACGATACTAACCATATGTTTCCCTCTGAAATAATAGCAAGAATTAGAAACCATAAAAGCTACTCTATCCACAAATCACGAAACACGCGATATACCTGAATCAGACCCTTTACACGCCATACGTTATGCTTCAAAACCACTATCTGTGGGTCATCTGGATGCATTGAATGTAACTCCTGTCTGACAGATTCGAAACATGCGTTATGCTCAGCTGATAGCTGGATGGCAAGAACCTCCCCTGTAGCCCTCACAAGCCTTCCCAAAACAGCTCGGGAATCACCAAGGTTAGCAACATACAGGATACCATTGCAGATCACCGCTACCAGACAGCAAGATCCCACAGCAGCTATCTGTGGTTTCATTGGCCATTGCTTTGCAACCACAGAACAGAATCCGTCTTCTGTAGCTTGAAATGCTTTCCGTATTACATCTACAGACATAGAATTTTGTTCTGCTGCAAACCCTACAAGAAAGTTGCAGACTAATTAATTCAAACTACAAATTTAAATGGCAAATAATCTAATATAGTAGATATTTTTAATTCTAAAAAGAATATACCCTTGGTATTTCATTACAAAAAGATATAATGAATAGCATTTAACTAGTTTAACAATACCATTTGGAACTACAAACACATTAATGCAATTTGATACTTGGCAAATGAGTACTTTGCTCAATAAAACAGGTCTAGTATGCTTACTCTTGAGATTCTGAAAGAGGTGATCATTGATATACCGTGATGTCTCCGGTCCACCATGACCATCGTATATCCCAGCAAACGTTCCATAAGGGCCAGAATCAAGCAAGCTCAAAGAACCCGACTCGATCTGGCTTTGATCTTCCAGCAAATTATTTGCCTGTACAACTGCCATTGAGAACTCACCAATCAAGTGTTGACCACTATCCTTATACCAAAAAAGTCCATCTTGTCGTCCAGCTGCATCCGAACCAGCATGTACAGAATGATCCGACGATGGCCGCCAACAGGCCTTCAGGAAATTTACCAGCCTTGATAACATCCCTCATTTCATTTCACTTCTGCCTACCTCCAGTTGCTCAACACCAAAACAAAAAATGTAGCAACAGCCTAACTAAAAGCCAAATTATGTTATTATACACTCTTATCCTGCAAACAAAAACACAAGCATATAACAAGAACTTCAGCTATACAACTTACTTCAAGAACCACAGAACTGCAGAAAGATCATAGCTTTAACCAACCAAACAACAATACCCAGTATAGTCCCCACTAGTGGAGGTCTAATGCGGTTAGAGTCTACACAGACCTTACCCCTACCTACCTTGACAGGTAGATAGACTGTCTCCGATAGACGCTCGACTCAAAGAAATCAATAAAGATCATAGCTTTAAGCAATGATAAACAAATCCATTCACAGAAAAATTCCAAAACCCAATTTCAAAAATAAAGAATAAAATTAAGCATGACCAACAACCTAACAATTTCCAAGATCAGCAATGACATGAAGCAACTAGCCCACTACAGTGCCTAACCACAACTAAGCAAAAAACCCACATCCCAAAATGAACAAAAACAACATTAAAACAATACCCAAATCCTGAAAGAACACAAATCACAGCAAAAACTAAATAAAACCCACATCCCAAAATGAACTAAACAACACCCAAATCACATAAAGTTCACAACTTTAAGAATACCTGCTGAAAAATAAAGAACAAGAAGACTTTGATGGTGTAATTTAAGCCTTATTATACTATCTTTTTCTTTTCTGGTTAGTTAACTGAAACCCCTTCAACTGATAATGACTAAGATCTGAATAAAACATAACAATCCATGTGGGTCTGAAAGTGTTAGATCTATAGATCCATCAAAGCAGCCACTTTTGTATAACCACAAAAACAAACAACTATACACAGTAAAGATTGAGTCTTTTTTTCCAGTTCTTGTTTCCGTTTTCTCTCTCTTTGTTTTTTTATTAGTAAAAAGGGAAGGGAAAAAAAGAAAATTAAAAAAAATTAAAGAGTAAACAGAGATAAAGATAAAGTATTATAATGAAGAAAAAGGAGAAGAGTCTAAACCCTTTACCTGTGTTTAGCAGTGGAAAAAACAAAAACCCCATTAAGGAAAACCAACAAGATTGTTGTTAGTGATAACGCGGAGACCGATAGAATGATGGAAAATTTTTGAGACTTTAAAATGAATTTTATGATTGAAATTCTTTCATTCTTAATTAGAGACTTCGAATTCAAAATCTGAAAATGAAAATGAAAAAATTATGTTACAAGTGTTATCGCAGAAATAAATTTTACCATCCGTAAATCGAGATTAATTAAATTCCTATATGTATCATTGAAAAAAAAGTTGGTCCTTTTATGTTTTGGCCAGGTAGATTCAAAGTAAATGTATGTTTATAAATATTTTTCATGGAAGGAATGAGTCAAAAATGTAAAATTATTGAGATTGAGATTTTAGTTTTTTTTCTTAAAAAAAAAATATTAAATTTTTAGATTAATAATTAATTTACATTTGGAGGTGTAGTTTATGCTTCTTTTTTTTTTTAAAAAAAATAACTTTATAAGTTTGGTGCTAATATTTTATATGCAATTTCTAATAAATATATTTTTATATTTATTTTTGGTGTCTAATATATTTTTATGTTGTGGTTTTTAGGTTTTGATGAAAAATTTCTGGTGTTTACTAAAATATTTGATGGAAATAAGAATACTACTTTCTTTTTTTTGTAAATTTAAAAGGATTAAATCATTTAGTCATACAATTATTACAGACCATTAAATAAAGGGATAATTATATATAATAACAAACTAATAACTTAAAATTAAGTAAAGTAGCTAATGTTTGATTTAATTGTGCCCTATAGCAAACGTTTGCCAAATTTTGCCAGTCGCATCTCTCCCAAAACTCTCGCTCGCCACTCTCCCTCTGCTCGCCTATCTCGCTTTATACAACAGAAGTGTATAAATTATATTTCTGTTTTGTATAAAGCGAGAGAAAATTGTATATACACATTCAAAATCATATATCTTCGTGCTATACACTTAATTATACAATTTACAAACATTTTACTTCGATTCAATTGTATACAAATGTAAATTTTATACAAATATTGCAGCGAAAAAGGCCAGCGAATTATACAATTGCGAATTATACAATTGCAGTGAAATACAATTTTCTCTCGCTTTATACAACAGAAGTGTATAAATTGTGTTTCTGTTTTTGTATAAAGCGAGAGAAAAACATATATCTTCTTCCTATACAATTATAATTATACAATATACAAACATTTTACTTTGATTCAATTGTATGCAAAGCAAATTTTATACAGATATTGTAATGAAATAGGCCAGCGAATTATACAATTGTGCATTATACAATTGCAGTGAAATAGGCTAGTGAATTATACAATTGCAGTGAAATAAACTAGCGAATCATACAATTGTATATGTATAGCGAAGCCAGCAAATTATACAATTTAGGCCAACGAATTATACAATTGTATATGTATAGCGAATTATACAGTTATATGTTTGCTATGGAGCACAATTATGCAAACTTTAATATAGCATACAAATATGAATTTTTTGTTTGCTATATGTGAAAGTTGTCCTTAAATAAATATACATTTTTTACGACATGTATGGGCTTACTATTTTTAGTAACTAAACAAAAGAAAAACACTTATATGTGTTTTATTAAAATTTGGTCAGACCTAACTTTAAAGGCTAAATAATCAAATATTCGTTGTATTTTCATTAATAAGAACTCTCTTTTGAGTGTTTAAGTGCAAAAAAAATAGGAATTCAAATATTAAAATTTTTTAGTTTGTTTTAGTCTAGGTTTGTTTTAAAAAATTAGTCGGTCGATTCTTGGACTTATTCAAATTTGGTTAGGTTTATCCTCACTCACAATCCTACCGACCATACTCATTGTGTTTTCATTAATGACGGTTCTTTTTCAGCGTTTTAATATCACGAAATGAAAATCTAAAATTGTAAACATTTTTCGTCCATATTAGTCCATTGATTTTCTGATAATTAATCGACCGACTTTATTGGCCCCCAAACTTAGTCAAGCTTAGTGCATAGTACGCATTGCATTTTCATTAATGACGTCTCATTTTCAACATTTTGGTTTCATTAAATAAGGATTCAAGATTTTAAGTACTTTTTCATGTGTGTCAGTCCATTAATTTTTCGGAAATTAATAGACCAACTCCATTGACCCCCCTAAACTTGTCCACACTGGGCCTCATGACTAGTGCTCATTAATTGTGCTTTTATTAATAACGTCTCTTTTCCATTATTTTCACTGTCACCAAACAAATATTCACACTTTGTAAATATTTTTTCGGAATAAATATCCCTTCCATTACTTATTCTCCCCATTTCCCCAAATATACACTTGAATGAAAGTTATGTATCATAATTAAAAACTAAAGGTGGAGATTCAATGTCAAACCGATTCTCCGTCCCCCCCCCTCCCCCTCCCCCTCCCCCGGTGATCGATAAGACCATGAAGAAATCTAAATAACCCCTTACATTTCATTATCTACCTTCACAAAACTTCTCGCGCCCTTCTCGTAGTTTTGACTTGCTCTTAGGTCTCCCACATCGTTTATAAAACACAAACATAACCACTTTATAAGCTCTCAACTAGATAACAAGTACGCCGAGCTTAGTAACACAAGCTTGTAACTCGAGTGAGGGCATTAAAGTGATGCGAACAAACTAAAAAAAGTAAGTGTGACGATGTCTCACGTGCGGTGTTATATATAGACCAACATAGATTGTGGTGGACCTTGCTTAAGGAAGAGTTTGGTTTAGAGTGTGCTCATTTGGAGCTCAAATAACCTTTAGCTGACTTCACAGAGCAGTGGCTTCCTCCTTGCTTGGGGCAACAACTAAAATGTTGCTAACAAGTCCTAAACCCTAAAATGTCATCAAAGGCTTCTCATTGTTTGGACCATCACTTTTTTTTTTTTAATATAGAGACAGACATCAAAATATTATAGGACTATAAAAGACATGTTCAATCACAATTAGGGTATGTTCTTTGAGGTTACTCAAATTCTAAATCCTAGTTCATTTCTAACTATAAAAGACGTGTTCAATCACAATTAGGGTACGTTCTTCGAGGTTACTCAAATCCTAAACCCTAGTTCATGTCTAACTTATCCCAGAATTATAGGTTATCTCATATTTTATAAATAAATAAAAACTTATCCCGGGATTATTCTTTATCAATCACAATTAGGGTACGTTCTTCGAGGTTATTCAAATCCTAAACCTTAGTTTATGTTTAACTTATCCCAGAATTATAAGTTATCTCATACTTTATAAACAAACAAAAGAATTGAGGGGTACTAAAAACTTATCCCGGGATTATTATTTATCCATCAATCACACTAAACGACCCCTAAGTGTAATTCTACACGTCGGATCTAGACATAATAGGATGTACCCAGACCTTACCTCTACTTCTTGATATGTAAAGAGACTATTTCCGAAGACCTAGATTACCTATGTACAAGTACAACATGGGAGACATTGCATGACGAGAAAGTTTGGTTCAAACCACAACTCATAGTTTGGGATCCCATTACCTTTTTTTTATCATCAAAGAGAAGTAGAGAACATTTGTGTATGATCAAAATTAATGTTTACAGGAAAATAGATAGATATTTCATACTTTTTTTATTTATTTTATATTTGGTATGCAAGCAAACAATATTATGCTAAGATCGTTTGTGTATAATCTAAACAAATACAATAGAAGGTAGTGTGGAGGTGAGGTGATGGGGATAGGGACTATTGGGGACGTGGAGTGAAGATGAGGTGTATTGGAGGATGGAAGGACAAAATTAATGTGGAATGCCGAAACTTATTTTTTTCTAGTAGAAAATATTTTTCACCATATCGAATACACCCTTGTAAATAGTCAAAACATACCTGAACCATCACTTTAACGTAGTTTCACAACTCTAGCTATCTGTTGTCCATAAGTTTGCCTTCTCACATAATTTAGAAAAACATCATATTATAATGATTAGCTGAACCTAAGAAAAACATTTCGTGTGATCTGAAAAGAGTAGAGTATACGAGATCGTATCTCTCTGAGAGAGTTTTGCTCAAAGACAAGTTTGCTAATAAGTCCAAAACCCTAAAATGTTAAGACGGCTTCTCATAGTTTGGACCATTACCCTTTTTTAATAAAGCTTAGTGCCATATATTTGTACTATATATTTCTTGAGAAGTAAACGACATATCTTGTGTAATATTACATGTGGGGTGTACGGAGGGTAGAGTGTACAGATATCCAGACCTTATCCCTACTTCTTGTAAAGACAGCGCGTGTGTACAAAACAAATACATCATACTCAGTGGAATTTAAAAAGCATAGACAAAAAGACAGACTACTATATCTTAACCCATTGCGAGGTAAAGAAACTATTTCTTAAATATACTAGGTGCGAGAAGAGACAAATTCAATATATACTCACATGCGGAGTCTGAAAAGGGTAGAGTAATAGACATATGATCTTACCCTACTTCGTGAAAGATAAAGAGGTGATTTTTAGAGTGCGTGTGTAAGACAACAATAACATACTCTCAGTGTAATCTCATAAGTGGAGTCTAGAAAGGTAAAAGTATAGGCATGCATACCTTACTCTTATCCCGCAAAAGATAAAGATCAGTTGTTTCCGAACGAAAGAGGTTTATGGAACCAGCAAAAGATGCTGGGGCTTGAAGCAGTATTACATACTGTGTGGCATGTGTCTGTGTGGCATATGTGACTTTGCATGAGGCACAAAATAGTTTGGTTTGGTGCTTTAGTAGCATAACCTCTTTGCTGAAATCACAGAGCAGCAGCTATGCCTCTTGTTGGGCAACAATAATGGTGTTGTCAAAGACTAGTAGTCTAACCCCTAAAGGCTTCTCATTGTTTGGACCATAGACTCTTACATAAAGATCAAGTCCAAACTAGTTCGAGAAATACGCTACTAACGGTCCTCGAATCACTTAAAAATTTAAGCGAGAGAGAAAGGCTTCTCATAGTTTGGACCATAGACTCTTACATAAAGATCAAGTCCAAACTAGTTCGAGAAATACGCTACTAACGGTCTAATCAATAACATACTAAGCGTAATCTCACAAGTGGAGTACTATAAAGGTTAAAGTATATGCATGCATATCTTACTCGTATCCCGCAAAAGATAATTAAATAGTGGCTATTTCCGAACGTATCCTCGACGCGAACGAGAGTTGGGAAACCTAAAGTACCCATTTAATTTTTCCATTGTCCCACATCGATTATAAAACATGAAAAGGGTCACTTTATAAGGTCTCAACTAAATAAAAAGTATGCTGAGCTTGGTAACACAGGCTTGTAACTCAAGTGAGAGCATTAAGGTGATGTGTGAACAAACAAAAAACAAATGGTGAAGTGTTATTGTGGGTGTTATATGGACCAGCAAGAGTTTGGCTTTGTTTGTTTAGCAGTAGGATGAGTTTTGGGGTTTAGAAGATGCTCATGTGTAGCACACCACATGCTGACTTCACAGAGCAGCGGCACTTCCTATTGCTCTCTCAAAGACCAACTTGCTAACATGTCCAAAATCCAATCCAAAATGTACTTCCCATAGTTTGGACCATCACTTTTTTATACGTTTTTCATGCATAATTTTACGATTTATGGAACTCTTCTACAAGATGTGTTTGTCTTGTCAATTCCAATTAGGGCACACGTTTTTGGAGGTAGTTCATGCATAATTTTATGGAACGTGAACGTTTTGTTAATTTTAATTAGGGTACGGTTTTGTAGGCTACTCAACCTTAAGCCCTAGTTCATGCATATATAAAAGATTTTTTATGAAACTCTACAAGATGTGTTCATATATAAAATGTGTTCAACTCTAATTAGGGTACGTTTTTAGAGGCTACTCAACCTTAAACCCTAGTTCAGGCCTATGCAAAAGATATTTTATGGAACAATACTACAAGACGTGTTTCAATTTCAAATAGGATAGTTTTTGGAGGCTACTCAACCCTAAACCCTAGTTCATGCCTATATAAAACATATTTTATGAAATTCTATAAGATGCGTTCAATTCCAATTAGGGTACGTTTTTGGAGGCTACTCAACCGTAAATCCTAGTTCATGTCTATATAAAAGATATTATATATATTCATTTTAAAGGCATCTCGAATATTCCGTAAACTCTTGAAATATTCATAAGGAGATCAAAATATGTCAAGACTCTTCTTAATAATCAATCATAAAGAAGATCAACAAATTATTTCATGGAGATCACGTCCAAACCGTCCTAATTTTAGAAATATGTCACTACTAACAGTTCTCGAATCACGGAGAAATCTTAAGAGAGAGAGAAAATCTCAAGGGATAAATAGATTTGTACGTGCAATGTTTATTAGTAAAATTATATTTCTTTATATTTTATTTGTGATTATAATTTATTTTCTATCACTTTAAAATTTATCGCAAACATATCTGTGTAGCCATAATTTTGGATCACTTATAGGCATGTCTTAGTTTTTTGAAACATCTCCTCTCTTTTATCCGAAAAAAAAACTAGTTAAAATTTCAGATTATGCGTAATTTGGACCTTATACTATTTTGAAAAAAAAATCTCATAATCTAGTTAAAGTCGTAGTTATATTATTTATTTATTTATTAGATGGTTTGATATTAGCTTTAAATCTTAAGATTCATGTTAAGAAAGTTTGCTCATTTTTTAAAATTAAACTAATAGAGAATGATAACTTTATAAATATTTGTCTATGCAAATACTACAAAAATAATCAATAAACAGCATAGTATGTATACGATAATAACATACCCAATGTAATCTACAAGTAGTGTCTGGAAGAGTAGTATATATGAGTCATTAAGCGAGGTGGCTCCCGTGAGGTCTAGAAAAGTAGAATATATGAGTTATTAAGCGAGGTGGTTTCCGCATGATCCTCAGAGCAAGAAGAGAGAGTGTGTGTACAACAACAACACACTCAATGTAATCCTACATGTGGAGCTTGGAGTGGATGGGGTGTATGCATACCCACACCTTACGCCTACTTCGTTAGAGGTAAAGAAACTATTTTTGAAATACTCGAATAACATTAAATCATTTATCAATTTATTTCTATTTGTATTTGTTGAAACTTTCCATTCAATTTAAGTAGAGGACAGAGTGTAGGAACGTTACTGTTTTTGTAAGACCTTCGATTGAAGAAGAGAACATATAACAATGTAATCCCATTGGTGAAGTCTGAAAAAAGTTTATACGCAAAATACATCTTTACCTTGTAGGCTTGAGATCTGCATAAACACTACCCTCCCCAAACTCCATTTGTGAGATGCCACTGAATATGTTGTTGTAGAGTACCTTTACTTTTACTTAACAACTAAAATACACTTATTTGCCAATTGCATTTGTTGTTTAGAACTGCTCGATTCAAAATAAAACTCATGGGCAATAATGCGCAAGTCTTAGCGCTTACCTAAATCCGAGTGCAATTTAAGCGAGGCAAATCGCTCTCCTTTGATCTTTAGTGCTTAAACACGTCTTAAATGATCTAGCTCTTGACGAGTTTAACAATAACATACTCAATGTAATCTCACAAGATGTGGTCTGAGAAGAGTAGAGTGTACGGTACCGTATCCTTCTGAGAGAGTATTTTCGAAAGACCCCCAACTCAAGTAACGCAAATCAATGAACACATAGAAGGGGGAACTAATAAAGCATGTACAAGAGGAAACATCACATAACATACAACCAAGAAAACTTTAACAACAAAGTCAATCTTCCAATAATTCTCATCTGACTAGTTATTGTGGTAGGTACTACCAGCACCCTCCCAAGTTCTTTGCACTTCACATACACCATTAACATTAAAAACCTGGATCCCATTAAGTCTTGAGCCCAAAATCATGTAACCCACTATGTCTCTCTCATTCTATCATTATTCCCCCATTTGACAACAACCTACTACAACTTGTAGTAAAAGCTTCAGCTGGTGGGCTCACCTTCCACATCTTCCACATTTCTATACATATCTTTGTCAAACACCATTTTATTGATTCATAAATCTTCCCCTTATGTTTCTCATACATTATATATATGTACAATAGACTATGCATAAATATATTCCAGTCATTTTGGTTGAGACCAACATATCTTGTTGTTGACGATCGTTCAGACTTGGTAAAGGTTATACACCACCTATAGTAGGACAAGAGGACTTGTTAGCTCTGGAGATTGACTTAGAAAAATCTCATATTGGAATAAGAGGACAAATATAGGGCCTCCTATATAAGGCAGAATCATCAGGAATACAACTGTTGAGAAGTCTGTACAATGCAAAGTCGCAAAGCTCCAAAGATTAGACCAGAAAGGACAATATCTTGACAATTGAGCTGAGCCATTGGGTTGATTTGATTCCAATGGATGATTTTTGTTGTACTAGTTACTTCATGGTATTTGTTCTTTTCTTGGCTTTACAGTTGCATAACAGCAGTGAAGCATTTGGGACATTCAGGTTTGATTTACACCACAGGTATTCTGATCCAGTAAAAGGTATTTTAGAGCTTCCCTGGTTGCCTAAAAAAGGTAGTATTCAGTATTATTCAGCTTGGACACAACGCGATCGCCATATCAACAGGCACCGGCTTACCAGCACCGTTGATACTACTCCCAATAGTCGCCGTCTTACCAGCGCCATTGATCCTACTCCGCTAACTCTCACGTTCGCCGGAGGAGGAAACAAAACAGTCCTCAGTTCTTTGGGATTGTAGGTTCCTTCTCCTTCTCTATATTAGTACTTCAATCACCTGTGTCAAAAGAACTTCTGCTTATGATTATCTGTGTTTTGTTCATTTTGGGATATCCAATAAAATTGGAATGATACAGAGAAAATTAGCATTACCCTTGTGCAAGTATGACACATGTCTGTTTTCAATTTGACTGAGGTTTACTTGTCTATGTAATTTGGCAATGGAAGACAGTTTTGTAAGAGAAAGAAGTCGAGGTGGATTCAGGATTTATAATCAGAGGATGCATCTATACTGAGACAGTGGGACCGGTAGACGTGCATCCACTGCTTACATGTAGGGGACCCTGGGAAGACGGGACCTAATATATTAGTTACAGTCTCGTCCGAACTCAATAGCTTTGGTTCAGATTCTATATATATAGTTGTTAAATTGCATTACCTGTAGTCGTGCAGCAATCAAGTATGTTCTTCCTTCAGGACTAACTAAAGGTGTTTGTGTGAGTTTCAGTTTGCATTATGCAAATGTGACAGTGGGCACACCCGGGCTATCATTTCTGGTGGCACTCGACACTGGCAGTGACTTGTTTTGGCTACCATGCAACTGCAACAGCTGCGTTCACACACTCCTGACAGGTTCTGGGAGAGTATGTCAATCGAATTTTAGTTTTGTGCAGTAATGGCATATATTTTTTCATCATCAGCTTAAGTTAACCTATAACAACAGGATATTCTTACCCATCAAAAAATGATGTGATATACCTACAAAATTGGATAAAAACTGGCCATAGCCAGTTATATTGCACTTGTAATTTGATAAAATTACAATTAAGCTTGAGATCTAGTATAAAAGAAGAAATTGGGGACAATTTTGTGGAACCAGTTGAAATTTGAATAATAATGGTTAAAAATCTCATAGAATTTATGTGCCGAGTGAGATTTTATGCATGTCATGTAAGGTTGGAAAAAGAGTGATTGAATGATCAATAAAGAGGGAGGATAGACAAGAGGTCTTGGGTTCAAAATCCCAATGGAGGTGTAAAACACTAAGAAATTTCCTCCCATTCTGCCCAAGTCTTGGTCGGCAGAGCTACTCGATACCTATACGATAGATAGGAGGTACCAGATGGAATAATCAAGGTGCGTCCAAGTTAGGCCAAACATATCCATCATGAAAAAATATGGTTGAAATGAAGTTTTGGATCACCATCCATAGAAAAATTGAGGTGCTTACTAGCTTTAGTTTTGTGTGCACTGTACTCCACCAAAGTTGGCTTCATGGACTAGATTTCCTTATTTGTGTTTTTTCTTCCCTTTTTTTCTGTTTATGTCATTGCTTGATGACACTTATCATAATTGTTTACAATTTACATCTTTGGAACAGCCTATAGACCTTAACATTTACAGTCCCAATACATCATCAACAAGCAAAATTGTTCCCTGCAATGGCACTCTATGTGGGCAAGGAAGACAATGTTCAGTGGCACAAAGTGCATGTGCTTATAGAGTTGCATATCTCTCCCATAATACCTCATCTTCTGGGTTACTGGTCGAAGACATCTTGCACTTACAAACAGATAGTTCTCAACGAAAGGCTGTTGAGGCACCAATCACATTGGGGTGAGTCTGTATTACTTCATGTTTCTCTTTGGAGAATATTAGGGTAATAAGTAACACAGTGGTCTGAGAGAAAGTGCAACCTCAAGGATCAGAGGGGGATCTAAGGGTTCAGCTTTCCATCTCGAACTATGTATACATGTGCTAAAAGACATTTACGATGTATACACATTATGAAATCAAACTGATTATGGACTTGCTGACTCTAAATTTTTTGTTTGCCTCTTCCTGGAATACCTGTGAAATCAACTAAGTCGAGAGATAATTTCAGAAAGTAGTTTCGATTTCCCAAATTTGATAAAGAAGCATTGGCTTGTCTAATGCTTTTCTTGTCCACTACAATCTATATTTACTTTTAGTCCTATTTCAAGTGTGGAATGAAACAAGCTGGTGCTTTTTTGAATGGTGCTGCACCCAATGGTCTATTTGGACTCGGTATGGGCAATATATCTGTTCCTAGCGTTTTAGCCAGCAAAGGTCTTGCTGCGAATTCTTTTTCTCTGTGTTTTGGAGCAGACGGTATTGGAAGAATAGATTTTGGAGACAAAGGAAGTCTGGACCAAGGAGAGACACCATTCAATCTTGAACAGACACAGTAAGCATTCACCTTGATTCAAAGTATTTAGCATTTTGATTTTGATTAAAATGTGGGAATACAATCTAAATATCTATATTTCCTTCTTTTCTCTCTCTAAATGCAGCCAAACTTATAACATTAGCCTGACGGGAATAACTGTGGGAAACAAGAATATTGATGTTGATTTCACAGCCATATTTGACTCTGGCACCTCATTCACATACTTAAATGATCCTGCTTACAAAGTCATTACAGAGAATGTGAGTCGGGAGCAAACACGAATGCAACTTTTTCACTATTCAACTAAGCAATTATTTTCAACGTGTAATACAAATATATCATATAAATATAAACCATAATTTCGGAAATACGATAATTTCAGAGCTAGAAACCTTAAATGTTGAACTCATCAAGCTTCAAGCTTAAATCCCAGATGTGCCTTCGGTCAGAACTCAAGAGTTGAATGTAGATTTTGTTGTTTAATATTTGACGACTAATATATTTAGTATATTTTGCAGTTCAATTCTCAGGCACAAGAGCTACGTACTCAGCCTATCGTCCAGGTTCCATTTGAGTACTGCTATGGGCTAAGGTAAACCAGCTTTTATAATCTGTCTGCATGCCTTCACTTAACTCCCTATAAACTCTAAACAAAGTTAAAACCATCTGTTGATACAGGGCAAATCAAACTTACTTTCAAATTCTTGATGTAAATTTGATAATGAAAGGTGGCAACCAGTTTTATCTTTTGATCCAATTATAACATTGTCCCTTCCGGTAAGATAGTACTGCTCTTAGTATGTTAGAATAAGATCATTCTTGTTATCATTTTCTAATTTCGACTGACCCTGCTTAATCCTCAGGACGGTTCCACAGCATATTGTTTAGCTGTTGTCAAAAGTGGGGATGTCAATATCATTGGACGTGAGTATCTATTAACTAGTAATGAAATTCTACTTACTGCAACCAAGGATCTAAACTCTGCCAAGAAATATTAAGAAGTTACAGTTTTCATCTTTTTTTCTAATGATGGTGGTGTTGGGGCCAGCTTGCGCATACTTTTCACTGGGTACCTGTTACCTCCCACAAGCATAGGTATCAGCTAACTCTGCCCACCAAGACTTAGGCAAATTGGAAGAAATCACCTAGAGGCTTTTATCTCCATTGGAACTTAAACCAGAGACCTAATTTTCATCTTATATTATCTCCATTAGGACTTAAACCGGAGACCTAGTTTTCATCTTATATTTTGAATCTTCATATAATTTGTTTTAGAGATGAAAGATACTACACTGATATGAGGACCCCTTTGCAGAAAACTTTATGACTGGCTATCAGGTAGTTTTTGACCGAGAAAAGATGGTTTTGGGATGGAAGCCATCTAATTGTGAGTTTCTGTTTCCTTATTTAACATTAGAACCATCTGCCTATTGCGAAACCAGTTGAAGTCTAAAATGGAGTCCTTTTTTACAGGTTATGATTCTAAAGAATCCAAAAGTAAAACTATTCTTCCCGTTAACAAGCAAAGGCCTACTGAAGGGTCTGATCCTACCAGTGGGCTGCCAGAAGACACCAGAGAAAATGGAAATGGTACCATTAGGTCGACACCAGATTTTACAGCATCAACATCTGCGGGCAACTATGTAACAAAGAGCTTGACATTCTTTTGCCAACTTGTAGTGGTTCTGTTTTTCCTTTATAGTCATTATTTGATTATTTAATAATTATTTCTTCATAAGTTCTTTATTCTTGTATATAGTGAGCTCTGTGTATGTGGTGCAATAGTAACTTGAAAGAGTAAAAAACACACCATTTTTCCCATAGACCCATACTGCAATGTTTTACTGTGATTTTTGTCAACAATATGGAGACAGACGATAGAGTGAAATAGTTCATGCGACTTGAGTATTCTCTCGTAGTCTCGTTCATAGGAAGCTGAAAGGGCTCCTTTCGTACAAAAACTGGCACCAAGCAGCATCATTCCCTTGATTTAATGGTGATATTTCCCACTTTATTAGCTTATGCATAGGAAGAGCTGAGAGCAGACCTAGAGCCTGTTTGAATTGGTTTATTTTAAGAGTTTTTAAGCACTTTTGAAGTGTTTGGATAGATTGAAAAAGTGCTTATAAGTACGGTTTTAAGAAAAATTGATAAAAATAAGCCTAAAGTCAATCTACGGATTTCACTTGATAAGCAGCTAGTTTAAAGGAAATACCTCTTCCCTCTATATTGTATCTATTATCCCGATTCCAAGGTATATCAAAATTTGGAAGGCTGGGATTCAGGATCTTGAAATTCTAGTTAAAACGCTACCAGTGAAGAAGCCAGAAGAATAACTGGCAGCATCCCACCAATTGCTCCATCTGTAAGTATTCTAAGGCCAAGATACAGCACCTCAACTATGTTTCGGAATGCAAAGTTATAACTAGGTTTCCTTATTTACATGTTAACTCTAGAAAACACTGGTATTATGCTTACTAATTTAAAAAAGAATCTAGTAACAGTAAATGAAGTTTAAGTCATGCTCTCCAAATGCCAAGGTGTTTATGTTTCGTGAATTCGAGGCATACCATTAATCAAAATGTACAAATCACGAGGCTTTATGCAGAAATATATTACAATTCACACTTACGGGAAAACTAATCTATGCCCAAGTGTAATAAGCATGGACGATTGAAATGCAAAAAGTTACTACCTCATGAAAAGAAGAGAAGAAAAGAAGCTACTTCCAGGTATTACTAATCAAGGAGTAGCACTTCTTATAAGCCACATAGCAAAGTACAGATTGCCACAACTAAGACTGCAGTGAAGAGCGGGTTGACATAATAAAGAGGTTCAACTGACGTAACCTGACATAATTCTCTTTAACATCTTCCATCAGCTTATCAAACGTTGTTTGTCAATGAATTGTGTTAACAACTACCTCTTTGATCATCAGTTCATTTACCAGGCAAATTAACAGAGCCATCAGAATGTGATGCATCATCAGTCTCAATAATCTTGCCATCCGTTGGTACAAGACGAGGAATCCCATCGACTATCTAATTGAACACAAGGAGACTCATAAGAAAATCACAAACTTAAGAAACCAGCAAAATGTAAATCATGAAGTGAAATAAAAAAAAGACATTCAGTTGATCTGACACAAATGTTCTCTTAAATTTCCTTCGTTTGTACTGACGATATTTTTATGGAAAATGTTCTTGATTTAACATTTTTAATTATTTGTCATGAAATAACTTTCTACAAAAAGTGAAGGAAAGTTATATCCCAAGATTTAAAACTCTTTATACTCCCTCCATTTCAATTTGTTTGTGGTATAGTAAAGATAGGCTAAACAATTTACTTTATATTAGTTTGTTTAAAAAAGAATGTCTTTTTTATTTGGACTCTTTAATTTTAACTTTCTCCATATATGTTTAAATCCACAAGATTAAACAGCATTTCAATACAACGTACTTTAATTTAAGAACACAAGATTCAAAAGTCTTAGTGTTTATTTTCCTGAACTCCTTGTCAAGTCAAAACCAAACAACCAAATTGAAATGGAGTAAGTAATATAATAAACTTATTATTCAGATTACTGGTGCTTGACATTATGAAACGATACAATCTATCTAGACGTTTATATACATCAAATCAATACGATATAATACATTATGATATGATAAGTAGCAACCATCAGCAACCATTATTCCCATTGGCAATAAAACTCAACTGTCCAAAAAAAAAATCACTCACCGGATATGAAACACCAATTGCATCACTGATTAGAGAATTCGTCTTCTCGCAAAGCCTTAAAACGAAAAAACATAAAAATAAAAAATCTGAGTTGAAAAGGAAAAATAATTTCGAATTTAAAGTAAAAAAAATCTGACCTTAAAGGTTGCTTAGAAAGTGGACAGACAAGAATTTCGAGGAGCTTCTTGTTAATCCCATCTTTCAGAAGTATTCTTCCAAATTTCACCATTTTTATCCAATTTGATTCTCAACAATCTAGGGATTTCAAATGATGGGTTACCGGGTCAAAAAACAACAAATCAGCTCAATTTTGATTTATTAACTCTTCCCCCCCACCCCCCACCTACCTATGTTATGGTAATTTCTCACTTTTATTATAATTTGTTTATTTATTCTTCCACTTAAAAATCAACTTAAATTTACTCTTTCTTCTTTTCTTTTTTTTATTTTTTACGATGCGTTTTTGTATTACCCCTAACTAATTTGTTCAGCTCCCAACGCGAATTTAATTGATTTTTTCTATTCTGGATTAGGCCATTTGCGTATTTTAGGGCCTATTTCAAGGGGCTCTCAATTAAAAAAAATATTCTTAAAGGATTCAAATTCTCAATATTTTTTAGTTATGGGTCGTAATCACATCACAATAACAAGTAAGATTGGTAGTTAGATGAAAATTTTTCATTTGTGAAAGATTTTTATTATATAAGAAATGCAAATGCTTTTAGAAAAATGGGATTACCATTATTATATTTGAATGTATCGAGAGATAAATATAGACTATACTCCTACCTTTAAGACTATTTTCAATAAACCCTTACGTAAAAAATCTTCTTCTCGAAGAAGGGAGAGGGGTTCACAGACCTATAGAAAAATAACTTTCGTTTCACAAGTAGCATTGCGCATTGATTGTGTCCTTCGCACCCTTAAAACACATTCATCTTCACCACCATCTTACAAACCCACCTAATTATCTAAAGACTTAGAAACAAATGATTTAGATGATGTTAATCACAATTTACTGTTTGGGTTCTTAAAATTCCTCCAGTCTTTAACACTTAATGCCCCTTTTAGGGGTTTTCAAGCAAAGAAACATTGCTACCAACCTGTTTTCTTTCAACAAACAATAATGATTTCCAAAGAGTTGTGAAACAAGAAAGATCAGCTTACACAAAAACAACAATCTACTGAACTTGAAAAATGAATCTGTACAAAAGCTATCCGATAGAACCTCGGATGGCATTATACCCCCCAAAGTATAGAATCTGATCATTCAATGTGCACGAACCATAGAAGGTTTACTGTCGTAGGAGGTATTGAAACGATGACAACCCAGTAATCAAGAAAATGGATGGCTACTACAAATCAAGAAAGTACATAACAACTCTACACAGCACGTGTGCTGGTCACCGAGAGGCATTTCCTCTTGGATCGTGACATGAAAGACATTAGGGATGAGTGAAGCATATACATGGGTTGGGAGTGATGGGAATGAAAACCAAGACTACCTCTCAGCCTTTCCTACCACTGTTAAGTATTCTATGTAGATGGAAACCTTCACCCTGATCCCCATTAAACGTTCTCTTCGCCAAGAAGCAAGCACTTAACTGCCTGAGTAGCCTGTCAAGACGTGAATGTAAGCACTGTCTTGAATCTTTCACACTCGGATTCGTTGACAATACCATTGCATTGACAGCATCAGCCACAATATCTCGCTGTGAATCTCCTAGAAGATACCCAACAGAGGATTTCTGGGGTTGTTCATATGCCAGTAGAGCCGCACAATCCTATGATGATATAGACAAAGAGGAACAGTAAGAACAAATATTTGCTCAAGATAACATTAGATGCAAATACGTAATATGTCTAGCTTAAACATTGCAGCATTGCAAAAATTAACACATTTTATGGCAAGAGTAACTATTGAGCTTCTGGATCATGAAAAGAAGACGTTGCTGGACAGTACAAAGCAAGGCAAAGAAGACTTTGTTGGAATATTGGTAGGACACATACTACTAGTTAGATAATCCGCAATAAACGTAGGAAACATGATTAGCTTCTTTCCCTCTCAAAGGAGACTTGGAGAAGGAGATCCTTCGTCACCTTTTTATTTCATTATTGTTATGGAATGGAAGGGCTCAACAGGATGATAAAGCTTGTCAATCAATGAGGATGGGTAAGAGGGTTCAAATAATATTAGTAGTATGGAGATATGAAATTTACTTTATGTGGATGCTTCTTTTGTGTTATGTGATACTAAGTCGGAGTAATTAAGGCACCTAAAGCTTAATCTTGACTGTTTTTGAAGGTGTGTCTAGACAACATGTAAAGTGGAGGAAGAACCTATCATTTTCCGTAATGAGATGACTGGAATTCAAGTGCTGGCAGGTATACTTGGTTGAGAGATTGGTTCCCAACCAACAAACTATTTGGAGTATGCCATCTGAAACTAAGTTTTGAAATCTTTTCTGATTTTTTTTTTTTTTGGGGATGACAAGGGAAACCGCAGCCGCTACCCTTTGGGAGCGCCCAGGGTAAAACCCCGGCTCCTATGTAATAGCTCGCAAACCACATAGGAGAGGTAACCCGCACTAGGCAAGCCCGGTGCGACGAGCTCGACCCAGAAGCAAACCTCTTGCTTTCGCTGGCAAGGGATTTCGAACTTGAGACCTCCAACATGGAATTCTCAAGCCCAAACCACTGGCCCACCCCGAAAGGGTTCTTTTCTGAATATATTCGAGGTGAGCTGGGTAATGATGATGACTGTGAATGAACTCTTTTGCTGCTGGTTGGCTAGAGAGATAGGAAGGGACTGAGGAAACTGCTGATAACAGTCCCTGCTTGTGTGATGGATCATATGGAAGGAGAAAACCTAAAGATGCTTTTGACGAAAATTTTACTGCTCTACATAGTTTCAAATTAGAAGTGTACTTCTGAAATCTCCATGATGTAATATACAAATTCTATGAGGATAAGATAATTGAATCCATTAGCTCAGTACTACAATGAACAGATTTCTGCAAATGGGAAAACATTGTATACCCTTTTTCACAATGTCCAACACATGTTAGTGAGGATGCTCCTATTAATACAACGCTAATCAGTAAACACAGCCACAAAAGGTTAACAGAATTTCCTGCAGTACCTTGACCAAATCATCATAGTCTCCCAACTTATAGAATTTTTCAAATTCAGTCCTGCCATATAACACAGCTTCTTCAAGCTTTCCAACCTACAGATAGCACATAAGACTTCAGATTCTATCCTATTTATATGACTACACGGCACCATAGAGCACACTAATCAACAGAAGATTAGCCAACAACTGACATTCTTATACAATCCCAGAAAAGTGGAGGAATAAGATAATTCGAGGATGCATCTAAAACAATGTCAAAGGAAGCACCAGAATGTTCATTTCTTTGTGGCCTCATTGACTTCTTTAGCCACATACTTCTGAGCTTTCTTTCTTTTTCATGCACCCACCACCGTTTTACTGTCTACTTGAACTTTTGTTTCCTGCCTGATTTCTAGCATGAACCTAAATTCTTCTCAATATGATTTCAAACTTAAAAAAAAAAAAATTCAATTTTCACCAAGTCGTCGGAAAAATTAAACCATTTACTTAGGGGTTGCTGCAGTCATTTGTACTGTGGCTAAAGGTTCTATACAGAGAGAGAAACATGAAGCAGCAGAACCATGTGCAAAAACAACTTACCCGCACTAGCTCAATAAAATTTTGACAGTGAAGCAGAAAGCATATAGCTGATGTGCCATCCTAAAAAGCATAGAGCAACTTATCAGGAAAAGAAAAGTGAGTCAGAATAGAACAAGTTTTTTGTCACATAGTGGACACAAGAATGAAATACTAGTTCATCATGACTCAAGCTAACTAGCGAGCAAACTGAGACATATTGAAAAGCTAAATGCCAACTATAGAATTAGAGTGTCATATATATCTGCAAAAGACTTCCCTTCAACTTTAAACTACTTTCATTGAAGACTACGGAAGAAAGAAGAGGAAAAACAGCAGGAAACAATACGCAATAAGCTTTAATGACAGCAACTTCAAATTTCTCTAATTTATGTTATTCTATGGTATTAAAATGAAGCTGTTTGTTTGAGAAGATTTGATAGAGGTTTATTGAAGTTTAAAATGTTTAACACTTGATCGAATAGCTAATAACTTGCAACAACAACAATTCTAAGTTTTGACGCTCTATAATTGATTTTCAAACTATTGTAGTGTATTTCAAACTATAGATTTTCAAACTATTAGTGTAATCCCACGAGTGGGGTATGGGAGGGTGGTGTGCATGCAGCCTTACCCCGACCTCGTGAAGGTAGAGAGGCTGTTTCCGATAGATAAATACAAAGAATATAACAAAATGATGGAAGCAAGAACATCTTAGAAAATTTCTACAGCATCCTCTCCTGTAAGGAATTATTGTTGATAAGAAAATTGTGATATATCACATAATTTCTTGATGCATTCCAGTTTTAGGTGTTAAAGTAATGTGTTTTTAACTTAAAACTCGTATAGCTTACTGATACAAGTACCATGTGATCCACACATTCAAATAGCTTGATTGATAATTTATGCAATTATTTAAGTAACTATATTTCGAAAGTAGCTTGATTGATACTTTATACAATTTTTTAAGTAACATTATTTCGAAAGTAGTTAAATTAAGACAAGCTTCGGTAATGAATTTTATTTTATTTTTAAAAAAAAAGGTTGGGGGTGAGGAAGGGGAAATGGAGGAGGGGATTACAATGTGGGGAATCGAACCCTCACCAAGAAGGTGGGAGTTCAGGTAGCCAACCAAGCAAGCTACTAAGATTCCCCAAGCTTCGGTAATGACGATTATAGTAGTTCTTTTTCTTCCTTTTCTTAAGCATATAGGAATTCTTGTGAATGAACTCTAAATAGTTCAGCACAACAGAGATAATAGGTACTATATATTTACATTTCTGGATAATTCCTTAATTAATAATTTTTGCAAGTGTCCAAATTTTTCCTGTGATATTCAAGAAACAATCTGGAGTAATAAACAAAACAAACAAACAAAAAAGGGAAATTCCATATCCCATATGTACATCTTATGTATATACACACAAAAAAAATTATAGGGTAAAGTAATATAAAAAAAGTACCAAGAAGGTAGAGAAAAGAGGGAAAATAATATATACACAACATTAGATAAGAATAAGTTGACTGCCAAACATATATATCTATTAAACTAATGTCAAGAAACAAAAGAAGGTAAGATTTTTTTCTCAAAACAAAAGAAGTTAAGATATGAGAAAAATAAAACTAAAGTAGGAAGTAGAAAACAAAGAGCATGAATTGTGTATAGATACTTAAGGATGCAAAATTATAAATCAATACGCATCAAGTATGGAACTTCAACAGCATCTTGTGCAAGAAGGTCAAGGGAGGTGAATGAAGTTGCAATAGGAGTTATACGACGTTTGACAATATCAGTCAACAGAAAATTACCTGGAGTATCTGTGGATACAACTCTCTTAGTTTACCAAAGGCATCACCAATTTGACCGCTCCGAATTAGCTGTTTAAACAACAAAGACACTCCTATAAATATCATTTCTACATCAGCAAAATGACAATTACATAAAGCAGGTTGAAGGGGTTAAAAAGTCGACAGATGGAAGTGCTATAATGAACTTTTTTTGGACTGCACTCGGGGAGGAGAGTTAATTACATTGTTTTGTGCAGATCTGAAACCAACCAAAAATAGTATTTAGCAAGAAGAGAACAATAAAGGAAGGTGAAAGTTACTGGTTGTTCGTCAACTAACCCGTCCAGCGGAACGGAAGTTTTGGATACTATATCTTACCACAGACTACATTTATGTGTTAACTTTGCTTTGACAAAGTGAAAACACCTCCAATCTTTTAATATGGTAAACCCCTGCTTTACTCCCGGATAATTCAGACACTCAATCTTATGGTCGGATGTGTAGGGTTTCTTCCACTAAGATATTCCTTCACTTGGCAAAAATCTTTAAACTGAGAGCCCCTTTGGATTGGCTTAAAAAATTAGGTTCTAAGTCAAAAAATAAGAAGTCAAACATATATGACTTCTAAGTCGCAAAATAAAATGTAGGGGGAGACCTACTTTTGGTTTTTAACTTTTTTCAAGTCATTTTAAACTTATTTTAAGTTATTTTTAACCTTGTCAAACACTTTCAAAAGCTAAAAATAACTTAAAGGTAGGCTTGACCAATTTTTAAGCCAATCCAAACCGGCTCTGAACAAACACTACACTTGATCTCATCCAAAAGGCTGAGTAAAGATATTCCTTCACTTGTCAATAGTCTTAAAACTCTAATGTGTACGAAAGCTTCCATTACTGACAAGTTTATATCTTTTTTTATATATACTAGTAAAATTACCTGTGCTTCGCGCGGGAATGTGATATCACAAAATTTATAAAATAATACTTAAAACCTATCAGTCATTAAAACTAAAATACTATGTTGTCTTACATACAAGATTACGTTGTAACGAACATTAATAATATAAAGGGAAATGATAATTATAACATCTTAGAATCTTTAATTTGATTTTATCATTTTCCCTCCAGGAAGTGTTACTATTTGATATTTGGGAAATTAGATGAACATCAACATGAGATATTTAATTTTCTAATAAATAAATAATCCTTATTTGTACTAACAAATACTTCTAACAATTAACTCTTTTTTTTGAAAATGGTAACTTCTTCTAACAATTAACTCTATAGAAACATAAACAACAAAATTTAGAACATGTACTAAAAAACAACAATTAATATCATAAGCATAAATTGATGACGGTAAAAAATATACCAGGATCTATAACAATAGAATGAAACATAAAGGAAAAAATTGAGCCCACTAAAGGCACAATGTAAGGAAATTATTTTCCTTTAGTACCCGAGGTTTAAAGTAATAGATTCTATCAGGATGGAACGATTCTATTCACAAGTATATTGATATAAAAACAATGAGAAAAGTACACGAATATTTAATTGTGCAAAAGAAGAAGAAAAAATTCAGAATTTTTATTCTTTTAAAATGAGAGGAAATCCCTCTATTTATAGACAAAAAGGGTAGTGTGAACAAATGCTTATTGCGCCTTATCGGAAATGTCACAACTCTTTGGAAAAGTTACAACTCTTCAAAAAGGTCACAACCATTTCATAAAAGTCACAATTTTTCATAAAAGCCGCAACTCTTCATAAAAGTCGCAATTGTTCATAAAAGTCACAACTTTTCTTAAAAGTCACATCTTTTCATGAAAGGGAAAGGGTATTTTTGGAAATAAATAAATTTAAAAGGATTGAAGGAAAGACCATCGGAAATATCCTCCAAAAGTTAAACTAGGGTTCTCTTTTATATAAAGATATGATATGATTCTTCAACCTTGTAGATTTTTTTCTTACAAGGGATTGAAGGAAAGACCATCTGAAATATCCTCCAAAAGTTAAACTAATGTTCCGTCAAGATATTTTTGAAGTGGACAAAAGGGCATAGATCAAAAGATTTCACATTCGGATCACTTAAAAGAGAGAAAGGAAGCATTTGTGTGAAGGGAATCATCCTCAATAGCACTACTAAGTGACGAGTAACCAAAAATTCATTGAATATCAAAATTCCAGACTGAACTCACGACTGGAAAATTAGACACTGATATCAACTAATATTGTCTCCATCTTTTCTAATTCATAGCTCATCACATTGCTCAAAGCTTATATAATTCTCTTCTTACCCACTTCCATTCAGAACCAGCACCTGTATATTCTTTCACCAGATGACTTTCTTTGTCTTGACAAACTGTTCAGTTAGTTATTTCCACTTTCCATCAAATATTGAAATTAGTCAATAGCAAGAAAGCAGCAGAAAAGAGGGAAAATTTGCATCCTTTCTAGAATAGTGGTTGTGCAGGCACCGACAGCAACAAAAATCAAGTGACTGATGTGTATGTCATGGTATCACCCGTTAACATTATTTATCATGGTAGAAAAAAGATGCTTCCACATTTCATACCTGACGAAGAACCTTTCTCTGATTTAATGAATACACATTGATGTCCTCTGCAAAACCATTTTCTTGAACAAAAGAGATGGGTGGAAGAGTACTTCTACTTTCAACATCAAACGTTTTCAGTGTATCTTCATATCCATAATGTTGTAAATATGCGCGAACAATTCTGTTAGTTGAAAAAACGTTAAGAAATAGAAATGCATTTCCAACAGTAGAGGCATGCAATGTGTAGAAAAAAACTAGCATTTGTACCAGAAGTGTTTTAATTACTCTGCTAATTCAACATAGTCTAACACTTCACCGCTCCATTTCTTTCCGGCAGTGGCGAATTTAGAGCCAAAAAATAGGGCACCGGCACCCGTGGTCTCTTCGTAAAATTAGATATTTTATATATATTTTCTCTAAAATTTGTATAATATTATATTCTGGCACCCGTACTACAAGAAGTCTAAATGGTCCACATGGTTAAATCTTGAGCTTTTGACCTTGAGGATTAAGGATCAATTCCCACTTCAATACATTTTACTTGGTGCACCCATGTTTGAAAAATCCTAAATTTGCCTCTGCTTTCAGGTAAGAATTAAGATTACCAGCAGAACATAAGGTAAAAGTAACTCAAATCTACTTACTTAATAGCTTCTCCCTCCTGGGCACATCGTGAATATTAAAAGGCACACTCATCCGATATCTGGAAGACTCTAATGTAGCTCACCAAAGATGTACTACCAGTCTACCACTATTTCTTTCATTATCTTTGATTTTGACTATCAAAAGAAATTATGACTTTGGTGTTCCAATTATCGAAAATTATTTGTGATGCCCGATTAAGCACATTTAAATGTATAGTCCTGTGAGAAATATATGAAAGAATATTATTGAAAAGGACACTACAATACAATCTTTTTCTAAATAGGACACTATATCTATTCCTATTCCTATTCTAAGTAGGATTATATATACCTATTACAATTCCAACACTCTCCCTCAAGCTAGTGCATACTAATCATATGTATCTAGCTTGTTACAAATGTGATTAATACGAGGACCGATGAGGAGCTTGGTGAGATATCTGCAAGTTGATCACTCGACTTCACAAAATTAACAGTCAATCTCAATGTGTTTAGTCTTCTCATGAAATACTGAATTTGATGCATAATGTCGGTCAATCTCAATGTGCTTGGTTTCCCATGAAATACTGAATTTAATGCATAATGCCAATAAAACAGAGAGTGATAAAAGTACATTGTAAGGTTGTTTCATACTATAGAGTGACTTACTAATCGACATACAAGGCTACTAAACTCCCCTGAGCAACAAAATTAAGTGGTTGCTCCAAGTAGACTTCTTCACAATGCAGCGGTCACTGGAAAGTGCTCAAAATCTAGTATAAAGTATATGGATCATGTTGGATCAACAGATGAGTCGAACTAAACAAGAAAGTCACCGGAAAAATTGGTCAAAAACATGCTCAATAGATTTGATGGTTGAAAGTGGTCATAATCTAAGAAATAAAATTGTGTGTAGGGTCGGAACGATGGCACAACCCAACTAGAAAATAGAAAGTATATAGGGAAGATCGAATTGATGGCACGACCCTATTGAAAAAGAGAAATAATATGGCTAGGGTCGGAATGATGGCACGACCCTATTGAAACAAAGAATTTATATGGTAGGGTCGAATGATGGCACAACCGCATGCAAATCAGTTTTGAAGAGTCAGCGAAAAGACAAATGAAACTATGCAAATCAAATCAAGGAGTCACCGAAAAGACACATGGTGTTATGCAACTTAGATATGAGAAAGTAGTAAAATTCCACAGTACTAGCAAATTCAATATGAAAAGTAGTTCGAAGAGATGCACGGTGCTACGCAAATCAGATATAAAAAAAATAGTCACCGGAAGGATGACACGGTGCTACACATATAGGATATGAAAAAGTAGTCACCGAAATGATGGCATGGTGCTATACAAATCAGATATGAAAAAGTAGTCACCGGAATGATGGCACGGTGCTACACAAATTAATGATGAAAAAGTAGTCACCGGAACGATGGCACGGTGCTACACAAATTAAATATGAAAAAGTAATCACCGAAAAGATGGCACGGTGCTACAACTTTTACTAACATAGTCATTGGCCAGACGGACGGCATATATAGGCTATAGCCACCCGCCGGCAGCGAAAGCTCTTTGATTGTTTACCAAGATCGTAGAGGCTCTGATACCATGTGAGAAATATATGAAAAGAATACTACTGAATTGTTGTCTCTAACATTATTAGAGAGAGACCCTATAAATAAACCCTATTTATAGACATGACAATAGACTCCTTTTCCAACTAGGATACTACAATACAATCCTTTTCTAAGTAGAACACTATATACTATTCCTATTCCTATTACCATTCTTATTCCTATTCAAAGTAGGATTATATATACCTATTAAAATTCTAGCAAGTCCATCTTCAAAAATTCCCAAAAATGTATTGGTCAAACCATATGGTTAGTCTAAAAGATCCGTTGAACCATGGAGGCTTAACTTTTCTCTCAAAAATGACAATCCTGACCCATACAATTTTGAATATGAACTGATACATTCCTTTTCTCAATCTCATGCCTCACAACATAACTAACCTACTCTAGTTAAATGCTCTAACAATAATGAACAATGTCTTTTGAGCATTTTTTCCTTCTTTTTTTAAAGGTATGTTTCTTTGGAGCAGCATTATTACCTTTTATATAGTTTATTAGAGAGTATTACAATAATTCTAAAAAAGGGTAATCACCTTCGGATTGTTGGGTATATTTACTTGAAATCTGAACCTACAGGTTGCCACGTCTTAAACTTATTCAGCCTCATATCTTACCAAGACCCTATGAGGACAATAACTGGATATGTGATACAGTAAAGACACTGTTGCAAAGTACAAATGTTCTATATGCATCTAGAGACTCAGCATAATATGTTTATAGCGCCTAGCGCGTATGATCAGCATTCTCCTCTTTCTTCAATAAGTTTTAAAACTTCGTTATCTACCCTTATCTTCAAATCTAAATTGAGACAATACAAAAATCATGCACCCCTTTTGTCTGAAAGATAATAGATATAGTAACTTCAATGAGCTTCATTCATTGTCCAACCTTTTTTTCACGGTGGTGTCCGGTCCAACTTGAGCACACTCGACTATTCCACCTGGTACATGCTACATTCCATCAAATGCAAGTACCGGGCATCTTTGACCAGAGACCAACAAGGCTAGACAGCTGGAAAATCTCACTTTGTGGTTATTTACTCCACCAAGAATGATTCTAAGACCTCATGGTTCTCCCCCACTTCATTGACCATTAAGTACACCCTAGGCCACTTTCTCAATCCATGCTAAAATGTTATCCACTTCCATTGGATCAAAACTTCTTTCTCTTCACTGTTATTACTTGCTGAATGTTATACTAGATAGAAAGTATTCTAACACTCTGCTTTATTCTTCTTAAGTTCTACAATTCAGCAAAATATTATATTTACTAATAGGACCCCTTATCTTTATTTAAAAATTATTGTAGTAGCAATCAGATGGAGGGAGTACTTACCCATAACTGGCATTCTGAGGTATAGACAATTTTTCAATAGTTGAATGCTGCTTTGCCCTTTCCTGCGCTTCATATGCCTAAAAACAAAAAAAGCAAAAACCACAGTGGATTAATACTTAAATTATGTTTACATGCTTTTATCCCCTGATTTCTGTTAGTGCTTTGAATTTTCCTCCAGTAACACAGACCAACAACTGTATTCAACTAACAATTGATAGACATATCTTATGAATCAGCAGAATGAACGAGCAATCAAGAGAAGTTGTCACAGACTATAACCTACCCAAGGCAGAAAGATGAGCGTACAAACATGCATTTGTCATATTTAAGGACTGATACATAGTAGTAACAATCAGCATCTACTGTGTTTGAGATTGACTTCAAAATGGAAGCACACAGCAATGCAGCATCACAAACATAATTAATAGGAGGGGAGACCAACAACAGCCCCACCCAGAGAAGGTAAAAAGCCCAATTACATGGCAAAGCAAAAGAGAACTATTCAACTAAATAAAAAAAAGAAAGATCTTTACCTTGAGATCAAAAACAAATGGACGCTTCCCGAAGTTGACAGTGACCCTGTGATAGTAAAATCAACAAACTGCAAGAAGTCAGACATGCTAGATTTGATGATCCATACTACTAAATCAGAGTTTGTGTACACTAGCCATGGATCAGCAGCTATTGCTAATCAACCTAGAACTATTCATAGAACTACAGTTTTTTTCTTTTTGACAAATCATATTTCACTATATATGTGTATAGCAAAGGAAGTTATGCACAAGTAGTGAAATACACACTAAGCTACTATCTCTGCAACAGGAAATTTCCTATTTACACCAAACGAATAAAATACAGAGGACCTTTTACGGTTACCAGAGTTCGATTAGCAAGGTAAACTCCACATATTCAAGAACTCGCGGACATTCTTTCTTGATGCTTTATTGTAAAGCATGATTTGGCTGTTGTGAGAATTAGATGGTATGAATTTGTGGATAGTCTGTTCTCAGTAGAGTAGTGTCAGATCACTCACCTCTATTGTTACAGTGTGGGGATTGGGGGGAAATCAAACTCATATTTCAAGTTTGAAAACTGGTGGCTTCATACAGAGGGGTTCAATGCTAAGGTCAGGGATTGGTGAGAGTCTTTTAATTGCACTGGCAGGCCTGATTATTCTCTAATGGCAAAGTTAAAGGCCCTAAAGGGAAAGCTGAAAGAATGGAGCAAAAGCACTCGAGGAAATCTGAAAATGCAAAAGCCAAAGCGTTGAATCAACTAGATGATCTGGAAGACATACAAGAACAGAGATCTCTTGTGGAAGGGTAAACAGCTTCTAGGTTGGCATTGACTATGAAGTTTGAGGACATGGCCAAGCATGAAGAGATAGCTTGGAGACAGAGATCCAGAGCCTTGTGGCTTAAGAAGGGAGATAGAAACACAAGTTTTTTCCATTAGACAGCAAACCAACATAGTAGAGTCAACACCATTGATAAATTGAAAGTTAATGGAGTTGAGAATACCAAACCAGAAGAAATTAAGAATGAAATTGTTGAATACTATGAGAGGTTGGTTATATACACAATCAGGAGAGTGGAGACTACAGTTAGACATGAACGGTTGCCCCAGAATTGATGTAATAGATGGCAGCTTCTTGGAGACATCTTTTGAAGCTGAGAAAATACTAGAGTCTAGAGAGTATCAAAGCATGTGAAGGGGACAAAGCCCCTCGACCAGATGGCTATACAATGGCTTTCTTCATTCATTGTTGGGGACATTAGTTGGTAACCGTTGTCCAAAACTTCCATGCTAGAGGATGTTTTGAGAAGAGCATTAATGCCACCTTTGTCGCACTTATTCCTAAAATAATTGAACTGAATGATTTCAGACCCTCTGGTTGGGGGAGCGTACAAGATCATCTCAAAACTGTTGGCATAAAGATTGAAAAAAGTCATTCACAAACTTGTTGACAACAGATGGCTTTTATTAAGGGGAGAGAGATTATGGATGCACTGGTGATAGCAAATGAACTGGTGGATTCAAGAGTGAAGAGCAAACAGCCAGGCATACTATGTAACGTGTAAACTGGACAGAAGATGGGTTTTGGGTCTAAATGGATAAGGTGGATCAAATATTGTATCGGTACAGTCAAATTTTAAGTTCTTATTACTTGAAGTCCCACTGGTTTTTTCCCTTCTCAAAGGGGTTTGAGGCAGGGGGTTCCACTCTCACCTTTCTTGTTCATTCTAGTAATGGAGGGGATGAGTAACCTAATCAACACAGCAAAGGCCAAGGATTGTATCAGAGGCTTGCACAACAGGGCAGGAAACAACTTAAGAATCACTCACCTACAGTATGCAGATGACACCTTAGTTTTTGTGAAGCAGTGAGGGAACGATTTCTGAGTTTAGCCATTTTCATAATTTTTTAAGTTGTTGCAGGCCTTCATATAAATTGGGGGAAAAGCTATATCTACCCATTAACGAAGTGGTACAAATTGAAGATCTGGCCATTACACTGGGGGGACAAGTAGGGGAGCTACCCACCATCTACTTGGGCATGCCTTTAGGTGCAAAAAGTAAGTCAATGCGCATTTGGAGTGGAGTGATAGATAAGTGTGAGAGAAAATTAGCAAATTGGAAAAGCCAACCTTCTTTTGGCTAGGAAATGAAGATAAGAGGAAGTATCATCTTGCCAAATAGGAAGAAATGAACATAAGCAAGAACATTGGAGGTGTGGGCATCAAAAACATGAAGTTTCAGAACCAAAGCCTAATGATGAAGTGGCTATGGAAGTTCGCATCTGCTGAGAACTCATTGTGGAAGGAAGTGATTGCTGCAAAATATGGAATGACAGGTAACTGGATAACGACGGAGGTGTCCTCTCCATATGGATCTAGTGTATGGAGATCCATCAGAGATATATGGGATCTGGTGTTAGAAAGATCATGCTGCAAGGTGGGAAATGGCAGAAAGGTGGCTTTCTGGAAGGACAGATGGTGTGGCCAGGTTTCACTAAGCCAAAGGCTTCCTGACCTCTGGAACTTACGTCAAATACAACTGTAGCAGAATTATGGAATGATGAGGGGTGGAATTTACACTTCAGGAGAAACTTAAATGATTAGGAGCTGTGTAGAATAGCTGAGTTTCATGTCACCCTAGCACAATCTAGTAACCTGTCTGGGGGAGATGATATGGAAAGTGGGGAGCAAAGGGTGTTTCAGTGTGAACCAGTGTTATGAAAGGCGAGCGCCTCATCGCCTTTGGCGAGAGGCGAGGCGAGGCGAGGCCTCCTCGCCTTTCACCACTGAGGCGAGGCGAGATCAGAATGGCGACGTATGGCGACGTAATGGCGACAGCAAAGGCGCCGCCTTTTTATTTAAATTCTTAAAAAATATTTGACTTCACAATATTAGTCAAAATTAGGGCTTTTTTTTATACATTTGAAATCTGCTGCTGCGACTCTCGCGACTGAATCACTTCTCCCTCGCAACTCTCTTCTCCCTCGCGACTCTCTTCTCCCTCGCTCTCTTCTCCCTCGCGACTCTCTTCTCCCTCGCGACTCTTTGCTGCTGCGAGTTGCTGGCTTGCTGCTGCCTGCTGCTGAAGACGGACCTGAGGTATATCGTATACCTCTTTTTTTCTGTTCTTCTTCAAAAAAAAATCAGTTCTGTATTTTTCCTTCATCAGTCATCAGACTCATGGTCTTTAAAGTTTTAGACTTTTTAGTATCTACTATTGGTTTACTATTGGTTTTTGAATTGAATATTTGCTAATATGTGTTATTACTATTAAGATTTTGGATAAAATATGCAATTAAATATTTTTAATTTTTGGTATTAATTGGGGCCTTGATTCAAAAAGGCAAGCGCCTCGCCGCTCGCCTCGCCGCGTGGCGAGGCAGGCCCTTGTCGCCTTTTGTCGCCTCTCGCCGTCCACAACACTGGTGTGAACTCAACCTATGAAGATCTCAATACAGTTGGCATTGAGGAAGTAGAATGGCCTTGGAAGATGATATTTTAAACTAAGATACCCTATAAAGTAAAGTTTTACTTGGTTGCTAGCTAAGGAGGTGGTTTTGACACATGAGAACTTGAACAAAAGAGGTTTTCACCTATGTTCCGGGTGCTTTTTGTGTGAAGAGCAAGGAGAGACAGTCAACCGTCTCTTCTTACACTGCAAGTGAACAAACCAGTTGTGGCAAATGTTCACCAACATGAAAGAGATCAGATGGGTGAAATCAGGAAGGATCAAAGAGGTTTTGAAGTGCTGGAATAGGGATGGAAATGCAGGAAGATAGGAGGAGAGATGGAAGATTGAGCCATCTTGTATATGGTGGACAATATGGCTAGAGAGGAACAAGAGACTTTTTGAAGGAAAGCAGAGCAGCATAAAATGATTTAAATTTAATTGTTTAGCTCTGAATTATTTTTGGTGTAAACTAGTATTCTTATATAACTCAGAAGCAATCAACACAACTACAGACTGGTTGTAACTTGGTAGTATTAGGAGCCTATTTAATTGTAACACTTTTGAAGGGAACCACACTTTTGAGGTAGTATACCTGTGGATAAATATAGACTAACAGTTACTTTTCTCAAAAAAAATTGTGGATAGTATGGAATGAAAGCAAAAAGATATTGAAGACTTGTTTCTTTTTGTGTAATGAGACGAAATATCTACTAATATCAACGGCTGCAATAACTTGTTAGATAATTGTGGGTAGAGCCAATCGTTACTTGTTTTACATACTTCGACTCCGGCTTAGTTCTATAATAATTAGTGTAATTTCTTATGAAGAACTCATCTATCATTTTTGAGCCATTATCAACCAAGAAAACTCCTAAGCCCCTATCCTAAACTTAAATAATGCCCAACGAAAGAAGAAGCTTCCACGGAAAGTTACTGTCATTTCTTCTAAAAGATGAAAGACAAATCAAATTGGGAAAAAAAGGCTCTTACATCACTAGCTTAAAAGAAAAAAAATTCTAATGCTTCTGCAAGATGATGGAAAATTAGCAGATTGCATGCCTTAGTTTTAAGATTAGCCAAGTGGAACGGATGATATCTGATTAGCCAAGTGGAACGGATGATATCTTAAAATGGATGTGTACATAAACCAAGCCCTCATAGAATTAGTATTGAAACTCATATTACTTTTTTTCAGGTGGTTAAATGTAAAAACATGTGTTTCTTTAATCAACTCCATGAATAAGCTCCAACACTGTTTAAGCATTTCACAGAATATGTGAAACTTGACCAATATAAACAGAGAAGTAACTGGGCAAAATTCAGAAGGCTCACAGTTATGCATCCGCATTCTCTATATTCAAGGACATGCATGTGTCAATAATGATATATACTCCTTGCTCTACCTATCGTTGGAAGAGCACACAGCTAGGGAAACTAAAAGAAAAATGACTTAAGAAGCTAATTCTTTGAAGTACAGCAAGTCCAACCCCAATTTGGCTTAATTTAATAAGAAAAGGTAGAGCATCAAAGGAATAAAAACTCAGGGATAGAGTCTTCGATATAGGTCACGACCTTGATATATTTCACGAAGATAAAGAGGATTGGACTGATCAAAAAAGAAAAAGAGGATTGGAATGGAGATAAAGGACTACACTGATAATAAGAAAGATAATGGAAGGTTGTGCAGACCAAAATTACAGCATGAGTCAGCATATTTTTTTAACAAGGAACGATATTCAGATACATAAAATGAATGGCATTCCAAGTTATCTTATCAATCTTTCAGATAAAGGCAAACCGGAGGCATACCTCCCCCCACCCCCAAAATGTCAGTATAGCAAGTGCTTTGAGAACACAATGCCTGTAAAGATGAATTTTGCCACCCGTGATTTATATTAGATGAATAGCAAGGAACATAAGAAGTACAAGGTATAGACGATAAGGATATATATACATACACTTCATGTTGGCTGTGAACTGCAACGGTAGGAAATAATGGCCCTTTTACATCCTTGAAAACTGTTCCTACAACAGTTCCATTTTTCCTGAATTAAAAGAAATAGCACAAATTCTTGAGTCCAGATATTGTACTGCAAACAGTTAAGACTATCTTTTATACACTCAACAAAAATCATCTAGCAATGTAACACAAGCACCTTTGTAAAAGAGGTAAAAAATAGATAAATTCTTACGTGAAAAAGAGTTCTTGAGAAGCATAATTGATGCCGCCACCAACAGTATCGCCTGTTGAATAGGCTGGGCCAAACGCTTCTCCCTTTCCTTGTCCACGGTAAAGCAGTCCATCATCACCATGATATCCGTAACTGTTTGATTCCCAGCTGACAAACATAGAAAGATCAAATATAAATTCCGAATGAAAAATATTGAACGACAAAATGTCACTCCTCCAATGCAATCCTTTCAGTCTATGTCGCATAAACAAACAACTAATGATTTAGAGAAATGACAAACGGTACCATGTTAGACTATTGGTATGTGTTAAGATTCATTATACATGTCTAGTTAACTACGTGAAATAGTTCTTATCTTTCCCACACCGTCTAATTTGGCAAAGAACTCAAGTATATATAGTGGAGTGTCTTTTATTGTTGTGCAATAACTAAGGAACTTCCCTTATTTCATATAGTTTGAACTTTAAACACTTACAGAAAGAGTTCTTTATGTACTTTATCATCAATGTTGTAAGGGTTTAATCTCTTCTTTCTCTCATTTCTCTTTTTTTTTAGAATGGTTAACAGTATATGCATCAAGATTCAAGGATACCTGCACAAGCTGTGGGGGTTCCCAGATCAAAAGGATACAATAGAAGGAAAAAAAACTTCTATGTGTAATTTCGGACATCAAAGGATTTCATATTTTCTAGACATTCTCGTTTACACCAAAAATAGTAAAGCACAAAACACTTTATCATTAAATTCTGCATAGAGTTCCCTTTGTCTTCAAAGCATCTTTAGTTCCTTTCTTTCCATAGGTTCCACCAAATACATGTTGGGACAATTCTCCATCTCTCTTTCTGACTGGATCGCCTTCCTACTCATTTCATATAGTGTGAAAGCGAAAGAGATAAAAGTCCTAGCGTCAGGTCATCCTCGAAATAGTTTTTCCCTGCTTCAGAATTATTTTGTGATCGTTGCGTCATAATTGTGCCCTTTCTTGTGGTCAAATCTCACGACACTTAAAATTGTCCCAACAAGAGAACATGGTTGTTGAAACCAAAGCCAGAACACAGTTACACAAATGCCCTCATGCACCGCTGAAGTCTATTTCCATTTTAGTACATTAAACCCATGATGTAAAAGTTGATTGGGGTCGCATCATGAAGAACGTCAGTGTTCACGCTAGTGCACCGCCAAATTAGTAGTACCACATCAATAATCTTGTCAATAACCTGACATGTCATCAGCGCCCATACTGGGGAGTAGACCACTACATCCTACCACATACAAGTATACAACTAGCTGGGGAAGCTTTTCGTCTTTTAAATCGAACAGAGTAAGTCGAATAGGCTTCATAGGAACTTTTGTTCTAAAGGAAAGAGAAGAACCAACCTTTCTAAATGTTGGATTGTTGAGTCATGAATAATAATAAGGTTCAATCACTGTCGAGCATCTACACATACTATATGTCACTTTTGCAGGAATCGACTAGTGTGATTGAAAAATTGGAGATATTAAAGAGGAACTTTCCATGGGAGGCAGGAGACAGGAAGAGGAAACACCACTGAGCCACCGAGAGATTGCCACTTCCCCTAAAAGTAGGGAGGACATTGTGTGAAAGACCCTAAAGCGTTCAACAAAGTGTTGTTGGGGAAATAGCTGTAGATATTCCGATCTGAGGAGCACACTTTATGGAGACAACTAATAACAAGAAAGTATGAAACTGTATAGAGAGAAGTATGTACTAACCACACCACATTCAACTGTACTTACAGAAGAATATCATGAAGGAATAGGAAGACTTTCACATTACATGTAGGGTCTGGAACAAAAAAAATAGCTTCTGTGGCAAGCCAAAGATAACAGTACAGCAGATCCAGGGATCACAAGCAAGAGCTCTCTGTGGCATGAAGTTTGCACAACTAGGAGGTAACCACATCCTGGAGTGCGTTGAAAATGCTGTATAAACAAAATTTATCATATAACAGCCAGGTTTGTGGAGGTGGTTAATTTCTTTTAAGTCATACTATCATTTTTTGCTTTAAATTTGTTGGATACAAGAAGTATTATTTTAGTCTTGTCAGCCAACAGAAAATGTAGAGAAGTATAAAGAAACTTATTTTCATTTTGTCAAATTTAATTTTATTTAATATTGGACAGAGATGAGCCTCAATGGAGTAACATGGACTCTGAGGGTGAAACTCCATGTCGTTGACCCCAACTTGTTTGAGACTCTGGCATAGTTGTTGTTTAGATGGTAAAATCCAACCTCCCAAACTACCTACCAACAAGTACAGCACAGGTTGTTTTCCACTTTTGCTACACTGGTGACTCAAACACTAACTCTTGTTTTGCAGGTGAACAGTCCTTACAACTAGGCTATCCCTATATTGTCAATGGACAACAGTAATTCTAAAATTCTAGCAATTCACTAGTAACTCAAAAGCTGCTCTATATGTTAGAAGTTTCACCAATCAACAGAGCTGTTGTCCGACTTCCCTAAACACATCAAGAGCCAAAAGAAGCTGAAGTTTGGTCTACTTCACTAGCAGAAAAGTGCACGTCTTCTCTCACACAACCTTTATTATGAGATTGTTTACCCCCTTGATGTCCATTAATAAATTTATCTAAATCTCCAAGAAAGCTGGAAATCAGTGTTAAATTTGGTTAAGAATAGAGATTGCCACTTGACTGATCCTGTAGATTTTCTCACCCTCTATCTATTCCATCACACAAGAATCAAGCTATTGTGATATAATTGAAATTAAAAGGTAAGAAAGATTAGGAAGTTACAACAGGTAATTCTTTCATTTTCATAAAGGAGCTATTCAGTCTATATTACCCCTCTATCCACAGAGCCGGACCCACCCTTGAGGGTGTGGGTGCACGTGCACCCGTTCACTTCGGAAAACTTTTTGAGTGTATACACGTATATTCTGAAATAAGGAATATATAACTGAATGTGCACCCTAAGACATATAAGTTGAGTTGGTGTAGTGGTCAAACACCTGGTCGTTGGCATCTTAACAACTCGCTGGTCGCGAGTTTAATTCTGCTTGTTGCATTTTCTTTTGTCAATTTTAATTTTTTTTCCAAAAAAGGCCTAATAAAAAACCTCAAGAGAGATTCGAACTAGCAATCTCAGAGTGTGCACTAAGGGTCAATAGTATCAAATCATAGAGTGAATTATGTTAGATTTTTTTAATTTATATTTATATATACACTCAATTTTATACTTGTTTGACAATATTTTTGGATGAATCATTGTTGCTTCACTAACTCACATTCGACTTTAATAGTCCCCCCCCCCCCGTCTTCCAATCCTGGGTTCACCTCTGTCTATCTATCCCGTCACACTTGAGCACAAGAACAAGCTGTGTGATTTAACATTGAAATAAGGTAAGAAAGACTATACCTTTAAAATAAAAGGAGCTATAATTACAATCAAAGTTAAAGTCCAAGAAAGTAGAATCACCAGGTTGTCGCAATTTGAAGTCAATCCTTATTTGGTCTTAGTACCAGCAGGAAATCAGTGTTAAGTTTGGTTTAAAATAGAGAGACTGCTATTGACTCATCCTGTAGATTTTCATCCCACCCCTAATCTATACCATCACACTTCAGGACAAGAATCAAGTTCTTGTAATTAGGATTGATACTAAAAGGTATGAAAAACTAACAAAGTTAAAAATCAGAAGATGAATAAAATTCTTTCACTTTCATAAAGGAGCTATATTTTCAGTCAATCTTACACTCAAATTCGAGTAAAATAACAAAAACAACACCCCCTCTATCTATCCCATCACACTTAAGTTCAAGAATCAAGCTTTGCAATTATAATTGAAATTAAAAGGTAACAAGAAGCTATAATTGAAGTCAAAGAAAGTAGAATACCCAGGTTGTCGACGCAATTTGAACCCAGGAGTAGTAAACCCAATAGCAATTTGACCTTTAGTACCAGCATTTTCCACAAATATCTCAAAATAATAAACAAGCCTTTTACAAGGTGCAGGACGATTAGCTTGAACAACTCCAACATCATGTCCATGAAGATGCGCATTTGGGTAACGCACAGAAAGTTTATCTGATCCAACAATCGAAAACCCACCAGAACTATGCAAAGTATCCAACTCCGTTGGCAACTCTTCTTTCTCTTCTTCACACTCTTCTGAATCAATTTCCATCAAATATTGATTTTCTGAAACACCCATTACTGATTCTGATTTTCTAACAGCGGCTTTCGATTTCAGTCTCCATTGTTCTAAGAAATAGGTACCAATTAGGTCATGGGTGTCAGAATTGGTATGAGAAAGCGATAGAGTTAAGGACGAATCCATCAAAATGGTGAAAAACCCAGCTCCTAAAATGGATAAATTGAAGATATCAAAGAGAAATTTGGAGAAATTGAGATCGATTGAGAGGTTTTTCTGGTTCTTGAATCAAAGGGAAGGGGAAAAGAGTAGCGTTTAGTGAGAGAGAGATATGATTAAGGGCTCGTTTCGTATTAGGGATAGTGGTTAATCGATCTCGATAATAATTATAAGATAGAGTTAATTAATATCGAAAATAACTTTCATCTATAATCAAACAAACTTCTAATTACACTAAAATAGTTTATGCATCATCATTGTTGATTAGCATGAAGAATAAGAGTGATTTTGTCTCAAATATAAATTTTATATTATAAAATCACAATATATAAATACATTCAAATTGAGCAAGTAAGCACTTTAAAGTATGTATATTTAGACTCCTCCACTTATCTAAATTTCCTCCTAACACTTGTCAATTAAATTTGTATTAATTATATTTAATGAAAAATGTATTTTCAATCTACCTACCTCAAATATCATATGAGTAAAAAAAAATAATATATAAATAACGTATTTCTTATCTAGCTATCAACCGACCCCGTTTAAGCATTTTGTTTATGGCATATATGGTTAGAAAGTTTTTAACCCAAATGGATAAGAAGATGCAATAAATTAACACCAGCCTAGAACTAACAAATTTAGGATGAACACTTTGTTAGCCATATAGGATATTGTATTGTACCCTTGCTAGATATGTGTGGTGTCGTGAGTAGGGTTGTGCATCGATCGATTTGATTTAATTTTATGTATTATTAGTTTGATTTTCAGTTTTTAAATATGTTGAATTAATAACTAAACTAATAGGATATTTTTTATCAGTTTATCGATTTTGGTCCTTAACGGTTTGGTTTTCGATTTAACCAATTGGAAAATACTTATGAAATAAATATATGACTTTTCTAATAAATTTGATGCGAAAACGCAATAATATAACTTTACAAAATGCTCATAAAATAGAAACAGTAATAACAAATAGGAAAAGAACTATACAAGTTTAACACAAAGAGAAATTAAGAATAATAAGGTTCTAACTTTAAATTTCAACGTTTTGTATAATGTAAAATTGTGAACTCAAAGTCATTATGAAGTGTAAATTAAAGGCTGAAGACAAATATAGTAACTTGTAAGATATTGAAATTAATATATAATATTTATGTACAAGTAAATGTAGTAAATTACTAATCTTAATAGGTTATCGATTTATCCAATAACCCAATATTAAAAACCAATATCGAACCGATAACCCAATAACAACAAACCAATAACACTTTTATCAGTTCGATTTATCGGTCGGTTCGGTTTTTGGACACCCCTAAGTGTGAGGGAAAACAAAATCTTCACAATTCATCCAAATAAATGAAAATTTGCATAAAGCAAATGAATTAACAATGGAACCATTGAAAGCTAAAAAGATATATCTTTGTACACATTAAATCTGGATTACTAAGAATTACTTTACAAAATGATGGTAAATACAGAGAGAGTCTATATGTTCCATCTATCAGGTTCTGCAAGTTATGCTCTAATATGTTTTAGCCAATTTCAATTTCAATTTCAATTTCAATTTCCTATGTTTGCATAAATTGAGAGGGCGGGGGGCTCGTTTTCGTCTTCTCTGTACCTGCATGATGTAGCATAGCAAATCTGCATCATTTGTGAAGAATAAATGTATGTAAAATGAGCTTACTGCAATACACAGTGTTAATATATACGATGACATTTGATGTTTAGACCTCGTTAATACAGAAAAACAGCACAGCTAGTATGTAAAATGAGCTTAGTGCAGCAGAGTGTTAGTATATTCGATGACATTTCATGTTGAGACCTCGTTGATACAGAAAAACAGCACAGCTAGTATGTAAGATGAGCTTAGTGCAGCAGATTGTTAATATATACGATGACATTTCATGTTTAGACCTCGTTGATACAGAAAAACAGCATCGCTCTAGTTGAAGGCATGAAAGCATATGGAATATGAAGTATGAGATTCCAGCAAAACATACCATTAGCCCCACGTATTTCCACTTCACGAAATTCTTGGACGAGAGCACAGCAACAGCACATTAAATGTGAAAGAAAATCATCTATGATGCCTCCCTAAAAAGAAGAAAAAATAATCAGCAGGGTGTCTATATTTCGACTTAATTTAACACCATTTTATACATGGAGGTGCTCGTCCATCATTCAAATCCTATCAAGGGATTCAACATGACGAACAAAAGGAACATTCAGAAGCATTTATTCATCTATTTCTGCGTGGTGAGGATTTTTCTTTCTGCCTGAAGGGCTTGTGAAAAGTATTTTGCAAGTCTATTTATCATTTTAGGGATATTACATTTGCGATCTTGTTCTAATTCTGGGAATAATATTCAGCTGTGTGAGATAGGGAATTTACCGTGATGTTTAGCTTTTGCCGAAGTTTCTTTCTGATGCAGCAAGTGTAACAGCAGCAGGACAGTATCAACGAGTAAGCCATTAATTCATTACAAGCGTCCGCTGAAGCTGCATCCAAATGGTATCAATTGTGAATAAACATCAAAGGAAAAATGGCATGTGGATACAGTAAGAAATACATTCCACATAGTTGTTTTTCCTACAGAATAGTCTTGAACTACGTCAACCACAAGCTGAAGTACCCAAAATTGTCGCATGCAATTATCTTGTTTTTCCTAGGTGGTGATAACAAACAAAAAAACTCTGCTACCATGATTGTCGAATTGTGTCAAATGTCTAATGTAAACTAGTAAAATGTTAGAGATACTTTTTTAAAAAAGTTGGGGGTAGGGGAAGGGGAAATGGGGAGGGGATTACAAGGTGGGGAATCGAACCCTCACCAACAAGGTGGGAGTTTAGGTAGTCAACCAACTAAGCTACTAAGATTCCCCCAAAAAAATGTTAGAGATACAACACTTTTACATATTTATTTTAGTCCTATGGCATGTTCAGGAATCATGATGCACAATGTCCTACATCAGTTATGTAAAGGTTTTCAAATAGCTTTATGGGCTAGCGTATTGTGTTCTTTTGAAAATTAGTTTGCTCTTGGAAACAACAAAGAAACACAATCTAAAAAGGTGGCTATGCTAATGTAAAGATGGATTTCCCAGTTCTCTAACATCTCCTAAATCGTAATTAGTCAAATTAACAACAAAACAAAGTATATATGTTCTTGCAGTGTACAACGCTTATGTTACTACTTTGACCATTTTATTCATTTCTGGTAAATAAAGAAAGACTGATACCGATCAACAAAAACTGACTATACTTTTATCACCCGGACAAGAAAGTTTCAGGCAGACTATAAAGTTACTTACATATGTCTTTGTTGGCTGCAAAACTGGCAACTTTAGAAAATGTACCACAAGGAAAGAAAAAGGTTTTAATGCCTGCAAAGTAAAGTGACACGACTGTTACCTTCCTAAAAAAGTAAAGAAACACTATTAACAACTATGATATATTGACATTGCACGAAATATAATGATAGTCTCCTGGGATGGATAACAACTACTTTCCTAATTACTTAGATAGAAAAGAGCAAAAACAAAATAAACCAAAATGAATTGGCTTGAACAAGAAGGATGATATATTAAGATGGCAAAATGATCTTCCTTTGGAGTAAAGAATTGCTCATTAGCATAATTATCCTCCCAGCCAATATAGTCTTGAAAAAACTTCTACACCAAAAATCAGAAAATAGGGAAAATAAATTTATGAATATAAAAACAAACAAGTCAGGCAAATCAACTAATTTCAGGATTCTCCTAAAATTAAAGGCTACTCAGTATGTGAACGATAGAATACTGACTACTGTGAAGTACGTGGATTCACAATGAGTTCATGCTTTATTATTAGAACAATAGCAAAAAGAGCAGTAATAACACAACAAAGTGATTACAAAAAGAAAAAGCTAATTGTACTTCAGTATCCTATTGCAGCCATTTGAAATCCCTCTAGCCTTAGTCTGCTAGAATAGAAATGATGTCTCTAACAAGAATGACACGAACAGCATCCAAACTTAAATTAGGTATCTGCGGTTGACAACTTGATCATGATTTAAATCCAAAGTAGTGATATGCACAAATATATTTAGTAACAATTTTTAACTTTAAACTTCCCATTTTACCCTTAATGAGATTATTATAGTCACACAAATATTTATGACTTATTTTAGACTTTCAAGTTTCAGAAGTCTTTCTTTCATTCGAACTCAATGCCCAATCAAATATTATCACATAAACTGAGATGGAAGGAGTATTAGTTTAGCATTGAGCTATCTGAATATCTATCCAACTACCCACACGGCTATATGATAATAATGGTGTCTCTGCACCAAATGTACAAATGAAAAATAAATACTGCTCCAGTGCTCCTGATCCTACCCCTCAGTTTCTCCACCAACAAGTATCCTTTTGTTCCTTTCAACTCAAATCATCCAAGAAAAGCATAGGAGCTAGAGTTAGATAGGTGAAACAGCAGCTCATGATTAAACTCTTTAGTTTATGAAAATTGAAACAGTGTATGTATCATTCCTTTTGACCAATATTAACACAAAATTTCCTCAAATCACACGCAAAATTGGACAAGTTAATAGAAGTACATGAACACATGAAATGAAGTTGCCTGCACAAAACTTGCTATTCTAGACATTTCACGTCTTCAAGTATGAATATTTATCAATAAATATCCACTAAAAAAGCTGTGTATCTTTCCTTTCAGCAGAATTAGAAAGACAAAAGAACACATGAAACAAAGCAATGTAACAAAAAGAATAGTAAAGCAAGGATGTAGTTAAATGTACATAGGAGAGGTTCTGAACAGCAGCCCAACAGATCTGTATGCCACTCTTCATATCGATATGAACCCTTTGAAGACAGCAGTTCACGTTGCGATGAAACTGAAGAAGTGTTTCTGCAGATAAATATACATAAAATGAAAATGGTTGAGACTATAGGCACTAAACTCTCATAGGTGTTATGACTCCTTCTACATTTTATGAGAAGATCACTACTGATTATAAAGAACGGCTACCTTAAAGTTGACTGTTTCTCATCACTCTTGGTACAACTTTTATCACTGTGTTCCTTGTCACTATTGGCATCTGAGTGACTATGCTCCAACTTTTTGGAAGGCTGGGTGGGTGAACTCTTCTCAGAAAGAGACTCAGCTGCAACTACCTCTGTGACATCGAGAAGATGTTGAATGAATTCACACTGATTTACATCTAAATTAGCTTGTGAACGTTGCAGTTCTAGCTGAAGCTTTTCATTCTCCTTCTGAATTGCTTCAGTGATAGGCATGCTTGGGTAGGAACGGGAAAGGGTCTTCTTTAACACTACTGTATCATGTTTAGAGGGATCTCGTTTTAAAATGACTTCTTGCACCTTCATGTCTTCAGCCTCCAAAGTGTATTCACACTGGTCCTTCTCAATGATTTCAAATCTCTCCTGCCAAAATATGTAACACAAAGATTTATCAACTTTGAAGGTAGATATAGATACCGATGACACACCAATTGTACATGTCTAATTATTTAAGCCATAGCGCTGGTTACCCCTTCAAATTCTTAGCAGTAATGGGCAAAACAAGCTAGACAGGTACTTGAACAGATGTATTAGAAGACGAGCAAAATAACTGTGAACAGATTACTCTTATTGTGATGATGCATCTTTCTTAGAAATACAATCTGTCTCATGCTAAAACTTGGTAAGAAATGTCACTGTGGATGGTGAACACAAACATTGTTTCTACAACGGATGTACAGCAAGAAATAAGTCAATACTGGCCCTTCATGGCAACAGGCACAAAACTGCTTCGCTATTTAAAAATGCTAAAGGGTCTGTTCTCTAATTCTTGTTCTTGGAAGAGATGAGTTATTAGGAGAGAGCTTTTTTAATGACAGATGACAGTGGTGTCAGGGCCAACTTGCACGCACCTCAACAATTCCACCGGATACCTTCTACCTCCCACCAGTACAAGTACCGAGTAACTCCGTCAACCAAAGCTTAGGTTGATGGGAAGAAATAACCCTATATTTAGTTGTCTCTGCTAGGATTTGAATCTTGGTTTCCAAGGTTTGCACACACTTCATTGCCCTAGACCATTAGTCCGCGCCCTTGGTTATTGGAAGAGATTAGTTATCCAGATAGACATTCTTTTACAAACTAATTTTTTCATTATTATGGTAACTGATCTTAGAATACTATATAACAGAGAGATAATTTAGTTAGTTCATAAAAATAAGTCTATAACGTCCTAGTCCTCGACTTTAGTTCATAACCTGTAAAGTGGAGACAAGAGAATAAGAGTGTGTAACCCAGTGGAATGCAGAGGTTGAAGTTGCCAAAAATCACGTGACAGCAGATTACTATGAATTCCAACTCTAGACTGTTGTGCTTAACTGGAGCTACCTTGTTCCTTAGGGGAAACTGCTTGATACTAATGTCTGACGGGGGTTTTGTCCATCATCTGGTACCTTGGACTAGTCCACATCACTCACACATGACACACCTCATAATCTTATGCAAAATAACAAGTTATCAGAGCCATCTATCTTGCAGGAACCAAAATGTTTTAGAAACTTCCATGCACTAGTTTCTATCCTTATTGATAGCACTTCACTTTGACAGGTAAGATAATGTAAGAATATATTCTTCGATTTACTGACACTGTTGTTAGTGTTGGTATTTGGCTTCATGATGCTAATGAATTGGCATCTTTTACACGTGTAACAGCATACAGCAAGGATTTTGTTCTTCCGCACATTCTTTCATGAAAGTGAATCTACTTAGCAACAGAATACAAGGATTTGAATAGCAGTAAAAACCCTAGTGAGATCTTGTGATAGGATATACGTGCAAGATTAGCAGGAAAGAAAAGCCTCATATTATAGTTTAGGGTATAAGACCAACATCAAATGATGCAATACCGGACAAATGGTTCCAATTTCATATCATGAATTGATGACTACCTAACAAACTTAATATATAAGTAAGAACAACTACATAGGTGTGGATGGATTACGAATGAAATAAATAGATTATGAAGACATGTAAATCTGAATCCCTGATGCTATGGATAAAGAGCAAAGTTTCAGTACCCTGACCCGAGCATTATCCACAAGCGTGATGAGAGGAATGATCTTCAAATACTGGTCAATCTCATTCTGAGCCTTCCGGAACTGGTAGACAATGTTCCATCCCATAGCCAACAGATAAAGATAGCTCCGATCCTGGCAGCTGTTGACCAAAATGTAAGACCTCCTTAATGCATCTTCAAGATATTCCAATGGCTCGGAGGTTTCAGGATACTTCTTGAGTTCTGTAATTCTAAGCTGCTCTAATAAATTACCGATTAATTTGAGATGCTGCGCAAACTGCCTGCAATTCTTCTTGTGCATTCGAGCTGTGCTTGCAGCTCTTACGATCAAACCAATTAGCTTCACTGCATCAAGGCCAGCAAGCTGGGCACCATTTGCAATTTCCCCAAAGTGTTCCCACGTAGCCATTCTCAATCACAGATTATTCCGTCAACACCCTATATAGATTCAACTACAAGCACATGCCCATATCAAAAGAATGACTATAAATGAACAGCAGCTCACTCAAAACTCTTAATGTTGTAAACTAGTAGACTTTCCCCAACTTGATCTTTTTCTTTTCTTGGACAAGTTGATACTAAATTATCCTATGTTTATCAATTGTATCAGGCAATCCAATGAATTAGTCAATGTGAGTTCAACTGACCCAAATACTACCGTCATTCAAAAAATGGACGAGAAATAGATGATCCGCTTGCAATGTCCTCTCAACAGCTCCCACATAGTCAGCTTAACAACAGATCTTGCAATTACTGCAATTAAGTTCAAAATGAGTCAACCATCTTTCAAAGACATTCCATACTCCATTAAACCTCTCATTTTCCACTTAAAAGGTGAAAAGGAAGCAAAACAATAAAGCAAAAAGAAAATGTTTGACTCATCACTTTATCCCAACAACAAAATGGATTAGCAAGAAACACTATTCAACATAAAAATCATTAAAATTCCAAAAGTGTTACCTGAATCAACGGTGATACTGCCGTCACCTCACTGTACTCCACCGGAATTTCAATTCATCATATGACAGCAGATATCTACCTGAAACACTGTACAACTATTAATTCTTTGTCATAATACATGAAAAAAATCATACTAGTATAATTTTTACAAATAATATACGCCAATTCTATACTATAAGCACACTTTCTTTTTGAGAAATCAACAACATAAATATTTTTCTCTTTGGCAAGAAAATAGAAACCCATATGAGTTTTTCAAAAATTGTACACAGAAAAATCAGTCAGAGTTAAAAAAAAAAAAAAAATCGTGAAAGAAACATAACATTGAGAGCAAAAGGATTTGGATTTCTGTAAAATTACAGCCTTTACATGCATTGATTTTGAGTTTACTTTTTTTTTTTGAAAAAAAAATAATTAGTTATATAGAAAAAGTACTTAGAACACAAATATTAAAGCAAATGTAGCTTTTTTAAGCAGAAAAATAGAAACCCAGTTGAGATTTTAGAAAATGGTGGACGGCAAAATCCGCCGGAGCTAAAAATACGTAAAATGGCTAGCAAAAGAACTTGACTTTCTGTAAAATCACAACCTTACAAGCATTGATTTGCGGGAAGCAAGTTTCTTTGGCAGTAAAACAGAAAACCCAGATGAGTTCTTAGAAAATGGTGGCCAGAAAAATCCGTCGGAGCTTAAAAAAAACGTAAAATTGCGAGCAGAAGAACTTGGATTTCTGTAAAATCACAACCTTACAAGCATTGATTTGCGGGAAGCAAGTTCTTTTGGCTGTAAAACAAAAATAAACAGATGAGTTTTTGGGAAATGGTGGCCAGAAAAATCCGTCGGAGCTTAAAATTGCAAGCAAAAGAACTTGGGTTTCTGTAAAATTACAGCATTACAAGCATTGATTTAAGGGAAGCAAGTTCATTTGGCAGGAAAATAGAAACCCAGATGAGTGTTTCGAAAAATGGTGCACAGAAAAACTCGCCGGAGCTAAAAACTACATAAAATTGCGAGCAAAAAAGGACATAGATTTCCGTGAAATCACAACATTAGAGAGACATTGAATAGAGGGAAACACCTCCTGGATTTGTAATTTTCTGGAACTTTTTCAACCAAATCTCTGACTCTGAACCAGAGAAAAGAAGAGAGAGAATGTGTGTGTTGAGAGAGAGAGAAAAAGGGGTCACCGGCTGAGAGCTCCGTTTTGCTGCACTACACAAACAGAGAGAGAGAGACAGTAAAGCAAATTTGATTTTTTTTACTCTTTTTCATTTTTTCAATCAAATTCTCGTATTTGTATTAAAGTTCGATTATTTTAAATTCATTTCTAAATATCTATTCAACAAAGCCCTACCTCAAAATCTCTCGTTAAGAAATTCATATTAAAATTTAATTATTTTGAATGCGTTCTTAGAGGTTAATTCGATAAAATATTACCTATCAAAAATTATTTTACACTTAAAATCTCTAATTAAGAAAGCAGGTAAGTGATTTGCACTTATATTTTTTCCCTTTCATTAATTCTTTCTTTCTTCCAAATTAGTGTGGAAAGACTCATGGTATGTACATAATATTTGTTTATAAAATTATTATTTTTTAAGTAATTTTAATCAAATAATTTTTAACTTCAAATAATATTTGCCAATTATATTATTTTAGGATGTTGTGTATATTATATGAAATCAATGAATTATTATTAATAATGATTATTTCTCTATTATATCTTTCAGGATGTTATTTATGGGTTGCTAAATGACCAGAAAATTTGATCAAAATTTAATAGAAAAATAAAAAAGTTAGTATATATTTTCAATTTTAAAATTAACTAATTTTTTTTCATTTTTTAGTTAAAATATATTAAAGTTAAATTGATGAAAATGTTTAAAAAGATAAAATAATATAAGTAAAATGTTATTCTGGCCAAATTCTGACCATATTTTTTGGTCAAAAGAATTTTTCCTATATTCATTTTATTTAAAGAGTGATATAATAAAATTATATTTTTATTTATAATTTTTAGGAAGTGTGCAAAGTCAATAGTGGACAACTAGGGGTGTTCACGATTTGGATAAAAATGGTCCAAACCGATTTTATTTGAATTTGCGTTGGTTTTAGATTTTTAAAAATCGATAGTACTTGGGTTGGTTATGATTTTGTTCAGAAAAAAAAATAAAAATATAACCAAACCAAACCGAGAAATTATATAAATATATGAGTCAATATTGTCTCTTTCTTCTAGGCCAAAATAATGAATTTTGAATCTTTATTTGTAGTAAATTCAATAAGCGAAAGTTATGTAATATGAGTCATTCTAACTATTTTTTTTCGTTTTGAATGGATTGTTGTCACTTTTTTACATTTTGAATGAATTGTTTCTTTTATTTTTGTATATGGTTAATAATAGGATCAAATCGAAACGAAACCAATAACAATCAAACCGATAAATATATATTATATCTGATTTGGTTTGATTTTGATAATTTTAAAACCGATTAAACTGATTTAATTTTAATTTTAACCAATAACAAATTTGAATTCACCCGTGAACACTCCTATGAATAACTATTAATAGACTGAGAGAATATGATTAAAGTAGTAATTTTTATATTAATCCTTGCATAACATATTTTTAAATCAAATATACCCAAATTTAAAAGCTTATGCATAAGCTGTAAAGTATTTACATTTTAGGCAATTAGGTGGGGATTGGTAAATTAAGAAGGGATTTGACTTTTAATTGTAGTAATTAATTATAAGAACAGCTAATTATAGTACTAAAATTTTTGCAGCCGATGAATGTGCCTCTAATTTAATTTATTGCTTATATAGGATAAATGTAGGTCGATAAAAATTTATCAAATATTTAAAGAAAAAATAATTGATATCATCCTAAATAAGTGATTTAATAAAATAAACAATAAACAATAATTAAATAAGTATGATAAAATAAAAAAAGACATATTATAAAAATATAATGTATATTTATTAATTTGAATATTTGATATAAATATTCGACATGAGCAAGTTTTTAGAGCGTAAGAGTAGAGATATTAGAATGATTTAGCGTTTTCCGTTCTTTCATTTATTTTTTTCTGGTTATTAATTACAATAACACGAGGGATGTATTTAACGATAGACGAGACCTTTTAAGAATTTAATAATTTTTTTGTAAATACTATATTTATATCGAATATATAATATAGTTTATATTTTCGTCTTTTTTGAAAAATATGATAAAATGTATAATGAGTGTAAATTAATTTGAGGTAGCAAATTTTCTTGCCATATTATCCTGTTGAGATATGGAAGGGTAAGGTTTGTAGGGTCATAAAAAAAATATTATGTATCCAAAATTTATTTATTAAAAATAAAAAGATATGAACATAAAAAAATTCATTGTCAAAGAATTTTGGCGTAATTTAAGCAAACAACTAAAAAACAAGAGGGTCATTTTTTTTTAATAAAAAGAAGAACCAATTTATGTTGTGTATGTGTTATCAAATTTTACAAAAGACATAAATATGAAATGATTTTATTTATTTCTTTTAATTTTAATAAGTAAAATTATTTGATGCATGTTATTGATAGATAATAAAAAACTTATAAATTTAATTAAAATAATAAAAATTAACTTAAACAACGCAATCAGGTAGAAAAAAAGGAAAAGCTTATAAATTCTCCTCCTGAACTTGTTTCAAAAGTTAGTTACACATTATGACGATCTATTACACACTCAATTTTATTTAAAGTGATATTAATATAACATTTCGAAGATAGTTTCACTTTTTTGTGTGAAAAGGTGTTATACACGTGTTTTAACACGTAAATACTATTATTTTAATGTTTAAACTTTTTTCATAATATTTTCTTAGACTTTTGCAAAAAGTAAAAACCTAAGCATTCTTCCTCCTTTTAAAATATATTTCTTCTTTATTCTTCATTATTTATAAATTGATAGAAAAACAAGAAATTTGAAGAGAGAACAAGAGAAAATAAAAAGATTATGAAGTTTAGTGATGTTGGCAGCAGCGGTAGACGGTGAAAATATTATTATTGTTAGTTTATTACTGATATAACAAATAAAAAAATTAGATATATAAAAGTTCTTTTGAAATTTCAATAATTATGAATGAAAATCAAGCATACTTAAGGGGGTATTATTAGTATCACTTTGAATAAAATTAAGCTTAATTTATAAATCATAAATTACTATAATAATTTAAACGTGTAACTGACTTTTCAAGATTATAAAAAAAAAATTATGCTTTTTCCCACAAAAGAAATTGCGAAGTGTCATAATAGTGGTCACAACACTATGTAGAGATGGATAGAAGAGGCACATGTGTCCCATCCTCTTTCTCTCTATATATATAATAGTTCGGGCAAGCACAAGCTCAATATTTATTACTCTTTTTGTTTAAAAAAGATTGGCATAGTTTGACTTCGAACGGAGTTTAAGAAAAGAAAGAAGACTTTTTAATCTTGTGGTTCTAATTTAAAATTATGTCAAATGTACCAAAATACCCTTTAATCTTGTGGTCTTAAACATACCACGTGGAAAATTAAAGTTAAAGTGTTGCGAAAAAAGGAAAGGTGGTCATTCTTTTTGAAACAGACTAAAAAGGAAATAAAGTCATTCTTTTTTAAACGGAGGGAGTATTTTATTTGTTCAAAGCAGTATAGTATAACTAATATTAGGTGAGATAATTAATTTTTATATAATTGTTATATTTTATGATCTTAGTTATTTTAATTTATAGTATTTTTAATATAATTTTTTAAATAACGTATATTACTAATTATGTCTCAAATTTTTGGTACATGTGAAATTTTTGAAAGTCAATTATATTTTTCTAAAAAAATGAAATCTATTTTTCAAATATTATGGCCAAACACATGGTAAAATTATACCTAAATTTTTACCCAAATAATATTTGAAAATTTATGACCAAACGCTAGCTAAAAAACAAATAAGTAGATCATGCTTCTTCTTCTTCTTTTTTTTTTTAAAAAAAATATACAATTTATATTAGTGGAGATAAATATGTTAAGTGATCACCGACGAGGATTATGGTAAAGTGATAAGTAATTTTTTATTCTTAATCAAGATATCGATTCTGAATCCTCTTGAATATGGAGTCGCTTTTGTTAGGGAGAGTTTTACACCTCAATATGGAACTTATTGATGCAAATTCAAATTTTATTAAATTCCGATATGAATACTAATTAATGAGTGAAAATTAGAACAAATTAATTAATAATTTTTATTTATTTTACTTTTGATAGACAAAAATAATTTTAAAATATTTATAAATAAAAAATATTTTATAATATTATTCAAAATAAATAAAAGTTAATCCAAACACTGCGATTATTTAGCAAAATTTGTGCAAGGGTCATTATAAATGGGACCAACATCATTAGAGAGGGATAGAAGAGGCACATGTGTCCCATCTCTTTTTGCCTACTTTTAGCACTTGGTCCTTTTCTCACTAGTGTTGATGTAATATTATTAATTTTGTCTCCGTTTAAATTTATATTTATGTGATATAATTAAAATTTTAAGAGTTAATTAATTTAATGTTAACTTAGAAAAACTTGTATGCTATTTAAATATTTTGAGTTATTACATAATTTCAAAATATATAAATTTTATTTTAAGAAATTTATTCTTTTTATGATTAAAATTATAATTAAATTTAAAAATCTGAATCTCAAAATTTCAGTAGTATTACATAAGATAAATTAGTAATGTGAATAATATCATTACTCGATTCCTTTCAATTTATCTGTCATTTTTCAGATTTCGACATTTAGACGAGTTTATCTTTGATCGTTAATTTTCATTTATCTTTTAATTATTTTGAATTGCCAATTTTTGTAACTTGTAGTAGTACGTTTTACGTAGTTTACAAATATTTAAATTTCATTTCAAAAACTTCAAAAATTTCACATGCAAATTTCTGATCAAACTTAAATTGTTTGACTTTTGAAAAATAAAATATATCATATAAGTTGGGATGGAGAGAATATGTAGTAAATAACAATAGATACATTATTATTTTCACTTTATCTCGTTGACACCAATTAGTAAATTATTATATATATATTATATCAAAATTAGTTTAGTGTTATTTATACTTCAAAACAAATTATCATGTGATGAGATTGGATTTCGCTATTCTTAATCAGAGGTTTAAATTCAACTGTTAAATGTATAAAAATAAAATACATATATAGAGTTCGTTATCTCTTTAAATGAATTTTACACTATATAAAAATTAATTCATATTTTTATAGAAATATCAAACATCGAAATAAAAAATAAAATAAGAGAAAGACAAAAAGACAGAAATATAGTTGTGGACTAATCGTGCCAATTTATTTTATCGTTTATGCATGTCTTGCCAAATAAAATAAAAAAAACAACAATATTGGTGGTCCTTTTAGATTAGTGCTGTCATTTTTGTACGTGAGGTTTGTGTTAAATTTTAGGTGGATATAATTATTGAAAAATCAAAAATTCCAGTTATCGAATTAATTTGTTTTTATTTTTTTATTTTTGATTTGATAATTGATATTGATGTTACTTTTTTAAAAGGTCTATTCTTCGATTTGGTATTTGATATAAGGGTCTCAAAATTTTGGTGTACCAAAGAGCGGTGTAAATCTAAGTAGCAAGAAATGTATAATTCGATAGTTAACTTCAAATATTAATTCTCAAGAGTAACCAAAATATATATATATCTTAATCAGTGTACGTTATATAAAAGAATCTGTCTTCGTCATTATTTTTCTCGAAAGTCATTGGATGCACAATATTCTTGACAAAGATAAATATAGTTTTTTAGTTAGCACAATCAGTGTTCCTTTGTGAGACATAATATTCCTCAACGTACTTTTAAATTTTTAAGTATCTTATACTTTAATTTTATCCTCATTTTATTTATCATTCACATGAAAAATCGATTTAAAAAAAACGAACTAAATCGAATCAAAATAGAAAAACCAAACAGAATTAGTTTGATTTGATATATAGTGCACACTTTTTTTAAATCGAAGTTTCATAAAAATCAAACCAAAGAATCGAAAATCCACCCTGTTTAACATTAACATGTTTTTTTGAATTGAGGATTAATCAAAAATATTTTTTTTAATTTTATAAAAAATAAATAAAATTAATGTATATATTCGTTTTTTATAAGATTATATATATTGGGCTTTTTGTTGTGTTTCCACAAATACAAAAATTCATATAGAATAATATTAAGTTACTGAGTTGAATTCAAAATAAATATCATTACATATTAATTATGTAATTTTCATCCTTCAACACACTTTATTTCATCGTTGCTTTTCTGAATAAATTACATAATATCTACAATAATGCTAGATAATAATTACCCCTAAAATTAGTCAAAATATACCAAACTAACTTGTACATGATAATTATACCATTGGAAGAAAAGAAAAAAAAATATGATGAGAATAGGGTGATAATGAATGGAAATTGATGGTCCAATATAAATTTGTCCAATTCCTTGAAGTATTCCAAATTGCCTTGCACTTAGGGCATGCAAGGCCAATGGAAGTCTTTGAATTCCGCTTCACGCGGACGTTAAAATCAGCTTATAAAATTATAATTTATCTAGTTTGTTTAATTCAACTTATTTAATAGTTGAGTAAATATGCAATCAGATTGATTCGTGAAATAAATTATCTAATTATTTATAGGAGAAAAAAATAATATATATATATATATAGAGAGAGAATTATAATATAAAGAGAATTCACTCATTTGACACTTAAATCACATTGCTAAAAAATTAGGTCATTTTCATTTGATGCCCATACTAGTATTAGGCAATTATAAGGAAAGTGGAAGAGCGTGTTTGAATTGACTTAAAGAAGTACGGTAACTTTTAAATAAAAAATAAAAAAGTCAATCTTAAATGATTTTTAAGTCAAAAAAAATTAAAAGCAGGGGAGATCAACTTTTTGTTTTTAACCAACCATTTTTTTTTTACTTATTTTAAACTATTTATATTTATCAAGCACTTATAAAAGTATAAACTGACTTAAAAGTAGGCTTAACTAACTTTAAATCAATTTAAATACCCTTGAAAAAATATATTTGGGATTTAAATTGTTATGTTAACAAACATTTCTATTGGGACTGATCTACACCATTATTTCTCTCTAGGGCCACCATTTAGATTTGGGCCATTCACACAAATATCCATATGTTATTGGGTTGGTCTTTAATTATTATTTTTTTAGGAAAAATGATAGAAATTCTATCTTTAAGTTTTCTTATTATCATTACCCCTGTTAGTTTTACAAATCTCCCAAATTCCTAATTTTCACACATCATATTAATGTATCAATGCATCAAATTAGTGTATCTCGTGAATCAAATTAGTGTATCATGTATAAAATATACATCAGAATAGTGTATCATGTATAAAATATAATGTATCTTACTTAACGATTAATGTATCTTGCGTATCAGATTAATGTATCAGCGCTTATATTATTTTATCAGTTTGAGGAATTTCTGTAATTATAATCTTACAAGGGACAATGATAATTTTACCTTAAAAATATGTGATTTATGTCTTTTCTCTTTTTTTAATAAATAGTTATAATTTGGATTGAGGTACGAGAGAGACGGTAGAGATCGAGAAACATAGAGGAGAGAAATAAGTGAGATCGAGAGAGAAGAGGATAACCGACTAGAGTGTATTTGAGATACAACTTGTATCTCAATTGAAACTAGCGTACAAAATCTTCTCTCTTCTCTATCTCTCTTTCTTTAAAATCTATTTGCCGCTCCCCTCTCTACCCCAAATCGTAGATAGATAAAGTAGGTATCAATATACACAATAATGATACAATGTTTGAATGTTGTATCACCTTAAAATAAATATCCATATACCCTTTTTTATTATTATATAGTTGTATCAAATTTTTTTACACGAATACAATTTGATAATAGTTGTATCATTTTTTGCTGGCTCAGAGATATTTTTTATAATATATAGATACAACTGTTATTATATCAATATGTATCAATTAAAGAAGATACACTTTGATATTAAGTGTCTCCATTTTTTAATACATAAATACAATCAAGTATATTTAGACAAATATTCAAAAACTAAGAACAATTTAATACATGTTTTCACTTAGTGATGCAAATATTGAACAACAAATGAAAAACTCGAAATGAAAAAATTGATATATTGACATCAATAATTAACAACTACCCATACTAAATAAAATGTCTCATCATTTATAGCCCAATTAAATAATCTAGATTAATATATCTAGAATTAAATAATTATTTTCAATTATACTAGCCACGATATTTATTTGGACTATCATCTCAATTTTAATGTAGTCTAAATAATTGTATGAATTTAAATGCTTACAATCTTAACCACAGTTTGACTAGAAGGCTTACTATTATGAATCTTAGTAATATTTATCTTTTGTTATCCAGTCAAATTTTATTGGGAAAATTATGCGGTTAAGCAAATTTATACTATTTAATTATTCATCATAGCTATAGCTTGCTATAATTATCACTCGCGACTTACATTATACATTAATTACGTTAGCTGAATTCGAGTTTGTATAATTAGTCAAGTTTGTATAAGTATAATTTGCCAGAATATACATATACATATGTATAATATATAATTATTTAACCATATATATATATATATATATATATATATATATATATATATATTCACCTCTCTCCCTCTCTCGCTCGCCTCTCTCCACCCTCTCGCAATCTCGCTCGCCTCTTTCCTGCCTCTTCCAATCTCGCTTGCCATATATATAAATGCATATGTATAATATACAATTATCTACCAATGTACATATACAATTCACCTTTCTCCCACTCTTTTCTCCCTCTCTCTCGCCTCTCTCCTAGTATCACTCGCTTTTCTCCTCCATATAACATGTAACTACGAATTGTAATTATCAAACTATTGTTATGGAAAGTAATTAGACTATTTTTAAGTGGCTATATGTGAAACTTCTCCAATCTTATTTATGCTCCTTTTAATTTCAATAACATTATATTTAATATAATTTTATAAATTCCATTCAAAAAATTAAAATATACACAGATTTTATCCTTTAACTCATTAAGATAGATTCTTAATTAGGGTTTCATATTAGTCAGTTTGGATCGGTTTTGAAGTTCATTGATTCAACTTATAATCATTTATCGATTTATAAACATGCTAAATTATTATAAAAATATTAAGATATTCTCTTATCGGTTATTAATCATCATCGATTTAACCATTAAGATTTTATATTTAAAAAATGAAAATAACTTAGAAATAAGGTAATAAATCAAATGAACCATGCCCACGCGTTTGACAGTTTGACACATTACATCTTGCTCAAAAGCAGATATCGTCACATTGTAAAATAACTGAGAAATAAAAGTATGAAACTAAACTTTAAATCAAGAAATTTATTTGACAAATAGTATAAATATAATTATTTCATTTACTTGGTTAATCCATTAAAAAAAAAACTCAAACAGTTAGAAATCAATAATAATAAAAAATTAAAACCATTAAATCATAACCCATTATTGATATACCAAAAAAAATCGATTCGATTTTGATCTCTCCGACTCTCGATATAATATAATTTTACGCTCTCTTTTAAACTATGTGAACATAAAAAGTGAACGGCTTGAGCTTATGAATTTTGAAGTACATAGGACATATTTTTAAATTTAAAAAGATCATGAATTATATTTGAGAAATTTATTTCATGTACTCCTAAATAATGTAGCAAGAACAATAAGTGTGATGGAGCGTTGGACTATCATCTTTTGTGTGAATGAAATAAGTTTTTTATGTTTTCATAAAATATTATAACAAAGATTCAGAATTCGAATTTTTAATCGTAATAAAAGTAATTTATCGGACTTAAACAACAATCTAAAACTTATAGGAGTTTTTAGGAATTAAAAAATATCTTAAATTTATCATCCTAAACTTTTTTCATATAAGAAATCGAATTCCTAGCAAAGTTTGAGTTTTAAATATGAAATCGATTTTTTATGAAAAATACTTTGATTTCAAAAAGGGATTGACTCTCATAAATTCAAATCGATCGAACCTCATACGGGTACTAAATAAATCGGATACAATAATAATAATAATAATAATAACAATAAGAGAATCCAAGGAACAAGAAGTTGTACAAAACTAGTCTTTAGTCCTTTTAATATCCCCTTTTTCACATAGGATTCTTTCATATATTTAAATAGGATATAATTAAAATATTTTAAAATGGTCTAAAGCTAACAAATTATTTTTTATTTTTCCAACTTTACAAAAAAATATTTCACATGTTTTTTTTTTTTTTAAAATCCTATCAATACATTTTGTTCAATTAACGAACGTTAAAAATTTTTCTTATTGATATATTTTATTCAAAGATATTATGAACGATTAACGAAATTTTATACATGTAAAATAATATAACTTATTGATGGGATAATCAAATAAATATAATTATTTTAGGATAAGATATGAGATTGTTTATGCTACATTTAGTTATAAATATCATCAAAACTATTTTATTCCACTAATTTATTATATATAAATGATGAATCAACAATTCCACATAAAAGACGAGATATCTAATCAACTGAGATATTCTTATTTACATCTCGCACATTAAAAAAATTGAAGTTTTACAATCAAATAAATATATAAATCTTTCATCTTTAATCAGAATATCATATTATAACTTTATCTCAATACGAATATCAAATACAAAGTTGAAAACCCAAAAAAAAATATAAATATATATATTTTTTCTTATATTTTCCTCCGTAAATAATTTTTAAAAATACAGATAATTGTCAAACCAAATTTTCCCTCCCAAGTTTAAAAAATAATAATATATTTTGGAAAAGACAGATAATATTTATTTATTTTTTTGAAAAATTATAAAAATAAATAAATACTAAAATTTAATTAGAATCCAATTTTGCCGCCATTTACGCCACCCACGTCAGAATACCGACCTCGGATTCCTACTTGAGCCCTTAAAATACTGTCAGCACAACCAATTAAAACTTGCCACGTCAGCTTTAACCTATTTATCAGACCCCACATGGCCTGGCCCACTTTCCAAGAGTCCACAATGTGGGGCCTAGGTTCATCAGTTTTTTATTTTTTATTTTTTATTTTAGAATAAAAGTATTTACTTTGGTCCCTCAATTATGAATAAATTATGATCATGATCCTTATGATATATGAATTATTACATTTTACTTCTCAATTAACTAAAATATGAGGTTTTATTCCTTTAAATTAGTACACGATATTTACTAGGTGTTTGATCATAAATTTTGAGAAAGAAAGCTTTACGTATATTGGGTTCGTTTGATGACAATGTCATATATTTTATTGAAGTAGGGTGAGTGAAATTGAGACTCGTATATGAGTATTGTAAGATATGAATATATCACCAAATTTAAAGTTAAGTTTTATAAATTAGTGACTAATCTAATATTATTGTATGAGACAGGGTTATGACCAGTTTAAAACACGAACGTTCAAATGATCAATGTAGTAGTTATAAGAACGATTCTATAGATGTATGAGCATATCTTGATAGATATATAATTAAGAAAAAAAAGTTATTTGGAGTAAAGTGGAGGGAATTTTGCGATGGACAAGACAAGATAAGCAAGAATGACACGATTTGTATATGAAAAAAAAGGATGCAGAAAATTAATGTGAGTGATTAACACACGAGGACATGATATAATTTTAGTTTAGCAAGGATATCATCTATATATGAAGATATAGAGTTTGAGAATTATAATCGAAGATCAGTCGATAGTCGAATGATGTCACACTTCACGTTAGAGAAGAGGGATTCACTATGTACTACTACTTGTTATTTAGCCCCTCAATCATGTTTTTTTCTTGCGAGCTTGATTTGTTTACTATATAGAATTATATCTGAATACGTTATTATTATTTATTTAATCATATATATTGCAAATAGTTTTCGCTTTATTTGGAATTTATTAATATTCCAAGGACTAAAAGTACTAAATATTATTATATTATATGGTAACAGTTATTGAAAAATTTGGCGGGCATTTACAACAAATTCAAATATTTTATTTTATTTTTTAACCAAAACCCTAGATATTAGAATCTCCCTCATTTCACTTCCCTCCTCTTCCCTCTCTCCATTTTTGCTAGGGTTTTCGCTTCTCTCTGCTTATCGGTTCGAATTTTTTGCGTCATTTCAGGTTCGCCATTTTTCTACTCTGTATCTTTGTTGTTCAATTTTGTATTTAGATTGCGTTATTATTTTTTCCAATTTTTGTGATTTGCTTTTGTTGCATTTATGTATCGTGTTAAATAGTTCCTTGAGCGGAGTATTAATTTGAAAACAGTTTCTCAGCGGTGTAAGGTGAGGTTTGCGTACACTTTAGCTTCTCCGGACCTCATTTTGGTGTGCTTATACTGTGGATATGTTGTTGTAGTGTTGTGGAATTGATCTTAACTAGTTTAGTACTGAAGAGCAATTTTTGTTGTTTCTGTGTATAGCTGTTTTTGTCTAGTTTGTGTTTCAACAATTTTTTTCATGGAGGTTTTGGTTTAGATTGTTGCTATTTTGTTGAAGGGTAGAAGATTCATATGGTTGATCTTAACTAGTTCAGGATCTAGTTTTTTTTTTTTTTGGTTTTGCTTGTAGTTATTATATTAGTTATTGTTCAAAAGTAGTGTATTTTTGGAGGATTTAACATGGCTGTGGGTTCATTTTTGGGGAGTTGTAGCAATTAGAATTTATTCTAACTAGTTCCAGATTTGAGTGTATTAGTACTGATGATTTTTTGGAGTTCTTTGTGTACGTTTGTGGCATGTGTGAATTGCTATATGCTTAAGTAATTTTATGTTCTATTGTGTTTGGCTGTGAATTTTGGTTTTATTTTATCTTGATCCTGTTTTTGGATTGGATGTTCTATTTTATCCAGATCCTGTTATTGTAACTCTGAGGAAGTTAGTTTCGTCATCCATTTGTTGTGGTTTCTGAAGTTAATGTTTTGTTTTGTTAATTTGTTTATTAAAAGTTGGAATCTTTTCAGGTCAATGTTGAGGAGTAATCAGAATTAGATTCGGTCTTGATTTGATAAATAAGCAAAAGAATTTATTAAAGTAGAGACTTTGAGAAATTAGGTGATGATTTGGTTAAACTGATTGGAAACTAAAAAGTAAATCAGAATAATATGGGTAAAGTGTCACCCAAAGATGGTCAATCCAAGACTCCAAAACAGAAAAAGCGGACAAAGAGTACAAAGGGAAAATATTTGAAACCAGGTGCTTTGGCTCAGCTTCGTTACACGAAGGCATCAGCTGCTAAATCTTGTACGGATCTTGGGAAGAAAAGAGTGGCTGTAATAACTTCAGATGAAACGAACAATCAAGCTGCACTTAAAAATAATGTTGTTGAGGGAAGTCCCATATTTTTATCACCCGTGAAGTTTTGTTATGGTTCTGTGAATACGCCCATTGATGTATCTAAGCAGAATAAATTGCAAATGACACCAAAGACACCTGGTGCATTTGAGTACACATCAGAGTCAAGGCTCGAGTCTCTTCCAATGGATTTACTGGTATAGAGAGTTCCATTCCTTTTGCTTTCATTTTATTGTTGATCATATGCTATACTGATGCATCGAATGTTCTTATTAATATCATTTTGCCCACTGTATGTTTTGAACTGTGGACGTTGGATCTTGTGTCACACTTAAAAAAATAAATATGAGAACCATGGTGGTTAACAATCTGGAATTGTTCTTATGTCATTTTCATCTGAACTTTTGATATTTGGAAAATATAATATATAGCATTTATTGTATTGATTTCATTAATTTCCCTTGGAATGCCTTTGTGAATTGAAGCCATATAAATTTGTCTCATCCACAACATCATATCAGCTGTATCTGTTTTTAATTTCCTTATTTGTCTTTCATAACAGCAGGAATCCTAATCATGCTTGTATTTTAGTATCTATCCGCACTTTTTTTCACCTGTTTACCCCTCCTGTTGTCTCCCTGGTTAGCATCATGTAGAAGACCTGCTTGCTTTAAGGTCAGATTTGTAAGTTACTCAAATTTAGAAAAACCAATAGTATGTAGTGCTTATGAAAAAATAAAGTAATTAGAACAGAAAACAGTTAGAAAGACTGGTTTATCAGCTGAAAATAGCTTATCTTTGAATAGTATGGTATATATGTTTTCAAAGACCAGCCAGTGTTGTGAAACATGAAATATTTGCTGATATGTGTGCTTTTCTTTATGTTCTGTGCATTCACTGAGAAATTGAATACAAGATCTGCAGGGCATGGGTCTTAGTGTTGCCCTGTGAGTGTTATGCTTGGTGGTGTGATTTAGGAAACTAATCTTTTATGTATTTGTGTTTGCTCCTTTTAATTATCTGAGCTGAAAAGCTAATAGATTTTTTACTTTCTGATTGAGGTCAAACTACTGTGCCATTTACACCACGACCAACTTAAAGCAGTTTTCCATGTCTCTCAAAAGATCAGGAAGGCAGTGAGTCTCTCTCTCTCTCTGTGTTCATCTCTTTTTAAGAAATGGGTTATGTGTTGGACTCTAATCAATGGATCAAATTGAATAGGTAATTCAGGCAAGGCTTTTCCATTTTAATTTTACTACTCCGGATAGAACGCGGCAGGAGATGTTAAGAACCATGACTCCTACCCCCACTGATCACTGGCCATTTGTAAGGTAATATTTCATCTCTTATCTCCACGTCCCATCTTGATGGGCTATAGACATATCTGTTGAATTTCTCATATGCCTCTCACTTGCAGCAAAGAAAACGGAAAAGGTGCATGGATCAACACTCCTCACACTCCTAAGGCTCCAAAACATGGTCCACGTCCTTCACCCCGTCTCAAGTTCCCAGAGATGAGGCACATTGCAGCTGTTCTTTTCCAAGAGTCTACTATCCCTAAAAGATACATGCTTCCATCTGTTATACCAACGTCCCTATGCAAGTCGTTGGGTTCTAATAGAGTTCTATTCTATGAGGATGAATTATGCCAGGCTGTTGCTCAGAATAAACTCCTATGATTTCCAGTGTTCTCCTCTTCTGATATATGTATAGTAGAAAACTATCTCGTTTTCGTCTTTGGTAGCAAAATGGACAGGATGCAGTTTTTGTAATATTACCCCAGGACACTCGTTGAAAGTGGTTGAAGATTACTAGGTTTAGATAGTTTTTGCGAATAATATATGGAGACTTGGCTTGTGTATAGTTCTCTATAAGTTCTATTTATTGGGGTTTGGGTGTTGCTTCTTGTTTGTCTCAGTGTTTGTTACTGCAGTAAATGATATTTATAAGAAAATTGGAAGTCTTTGCCTTTATATCTGAAACTGAAAAAGGTATTGAATAGAGGGTATTCCACATTTGTGGAGAACTCTATTAGAGTACACAATGTAACCAATGAGTTATAACAGCATAACCAATGTATCTCATAAGTTAGATTTGACGAGGGTGGTGTGTATGCAATCTTATCCCTACCTTTGTGAAACTAGTTTAGTTGTTTTCGATTGATCCTTGACTCCAATGTTACCAATAAATTTTTGTAATTAAATATTTATCTATTATGAATTTATTGATTGTCTGTAAATATAAATATATAACTGTCACTATCATCTATCACATTTATCAGCTGCCATCATCAACAACCATCATATTTATTTAATCACTATTGCCATCTTCTATCACCACTTGCCACTACGTAGGATCATTACCAACCACCGTTCACCAACTATCACCCTAGTTAGTATCCACAATTATTACTATGAGCCACGCAGGATCATTACCATCCACTGACCACCAACTACCACCCTAGTCAGTACCCACAATTATCACGATCGACAAAATATTTTTTCAAAAAGAATTTATTAATATATTATTTTAATATACCTATTTTGAGGTCTTAACTTTAATACTAAAGCTAACATTTAAATTTAAACATCTTATAATAAGAATAAGTAATGAGAATTTTAGTAAACCAAAGGACAAATTTGGGTGTCAATGCCCCGACCCGACCCTACCCGACCCACGGTTCTAACTGGCAGTTGCAAGGAAGTAATGTCACAAAACTGAAGTCAAAATACCAACAAAAAAACAAACACAGAACCCAGAGAAGCTCGTCGACTTTGCGAATTCACCGAGAAATCGATCGGAAAACACTATGACCCCTAACGGAGTTGAAGGTGAAGATAAATTTCTAGCTTCTGGAATCGCCGGCATTCAACAGAACGCCTTTCACATGCATCGCGCTCTTGTATTTTCACAAAACCCCCAATTTTTTTCAATATTTACATGTATTTCTAGGTTTCCAGGCTTGAGTTATTGTATGAATTGTGTAGGACTCAAATAATCTGAAAGATGCACTCAAATATTCAGCTCAGATGCTGTCGGAGCTCCGAACTTCAAGGCTATCACCTCACAAATACTACGAGCTATGTGTGTACTTTTTCATTTGATCTGATCTTAATTATTGCTCACTTGATAAATTGTAACTTAGTCTCAATTTTTTTTTAGCTCCTTAACCTCAGTATTAGAACTGTTTTGCTGTTTCTTTGCTTTTTTAAACTTAAAATTTTAGTAGGTAGGGGAGTGTTGTCTCATTTCCTAGCAGGATAGATTGGTGCATTGTATCTGTTCTTTTCATTTTTTACCAGTAGTAGTAGCATTTGTTGCGTATTTGGCCTATCTTACAACCTTTTCTTATTCCTCGTTATTGAGTGTGCTTGGGTTGTTGCATTTGCTCCTCTTTGGTATGTTATATTATGTTATGTTTCCGTATTATTTTCTATGTCTTCTTTGATTCTGTATAGTTCTGTTAGTTGCTTTGATGTTCGTTACTTGAGCCGAGGGTCTTCCTGAAACAGCCTCTCTACCTCCTCGAGGTATAGTAAGGTTTACGTACACTCTACCCTCCTTATACCCAGGTTTTGGGAATATACTGGGTTTGTTGTTGTAGTTGTTGTTTTTGTATTGTTGATATGCTGAAAAAAGAATTTCAACATTTTAAAAACATTTGATAGGACTGTTGTAGTTGTTAATTTTATTCGATTATTTGTAAATTTTGAAATCTTTTAAATATTTAAATGCTCATTGCTTTATTAGATATGCGGGCTTTTGATGAATTGAGAAAGCTAGAAATGTTCTTCAAGGAGGAGACAAAGCGGGGTTGCTCAATTGTTGAGTTGTATGAACTCGTGCAGCACGCTGGCAACATTTTGCCTAGACTGTAAGTTGTTGTGATGATCCAACTGTATCTTCCTCTTTAACTCCATTTTCTGCAAGCTTTATCGTAATGTTCTTGAGCGAGTAATTTCATGTTTGCAGATTGGCTTAAAGATTTGCAGTCTCTATCTATTTTGTATGTTTCCAGAGAGTAGTACTTTGGACTTAAATTATCAGGGACAATTTTTTTTAGGAAAGTAATGAGATTAAAGACTCAAATCAAATATAGAGAACTATCAATCATGGCTGAAAGCCAGAAAAAGAAAACATTATACTTCCTGGGTGAGAACATTAGAAAATCTACACTTGAGAAAGCACAGGCAAAACATTAGAGAAAATCAGAAAATGGATTTAGTGAGAAAATATTTGGCTTATACTTATCTTTGATGGAGAATCCACAAATATAAGTAGAAAGAACAACCAGTGTAACAGAGATGACTTTTCCTTTACATACAGTGAAGTATTAGGACCAGTTGCATTTGGCATTGCTTTCAAGTTACTTTTTCCATGCTGATCTTACTGTTCTTCGCTTAATTACTTACCGATGATGTCAAAGGCACACCTAAGCCCTGATGCAGGCGCAAAACATGTTGAGCTCTTCCATTAAGGTTTTAAGGGCCACTGAGTGCAATCTTGAAGATGTGACACTAAACCATTGATATTACACTTTATCATAACTTTTTTTTAATTGCTTCATCCATATATTTGTTATTCATGCTTATGATTATTAATCTTGGACTACACATACATATTTCACTTTCTCTCCATTTGCGCCTTTTTCATTAAAGCCCACACTTTATTTGCGCGTAACACCCGAAAAGACTTTAGAGTTTTTGTGCTTTTGGCTTTTGATAACACTGCTACTTGCAGACATCTGTTTCAGACTCAGCCTTCCTTTAGCCTTGGTTGGATGTTCCTTTCTTAGTTGCGCGGACTCTTCACTTTTGATGCCGCACCCGTGTCGGATTCTCCAAAAATACACTACTTTTGGCGAATCCGACACGCACCCGTTGACATTTTTGAATAGTCCGAGCAACATAGGACTTCCTTTATGACTCACACGAGTGCAAGTTTTGCTGCTTTAGCAGTTTGGTTAATGGAGATCAATGCTAGAACTTGCAATATAGTTTATTCAAACTGGAAAATTTCCAATTAGTTTCTGGAATTATTTGGAAAGCACTGCTATTTTAGGTATTTATTGATATATATCTAGAGAATTGGTGATGCTGTGCAAACAAGAGTGCAGATTATGCTCAGACTAGTTTAGGATGGGTAGTTGGAGAGGAGTTCAGGAAGTTAGTAGGATAGCTAAAGACATGTAGGTACTCAGGGATGCTGAGATATAAAATATTGTTACTAAGATTTCCACTGCTATATTAGTTGCTACTTTTATTCAAAGATCAAGATAAAAATACGGATGGTGGAGTGGTAGTAATGTGCTTCATTTCGTTGGTTCCTTTGTTCTTTAATTGTTTTGTTAAGGAGATGCTCTATTTATTATCTGGCTGCTTTCAAGCTTGTCTTTAGTTTGGTTCTCTATTATTTTCTATACACTTCACAATCGTATTCTACTTTCTAAAGTTCATACCCCTGCTTTTGTTCCCCAGGTATCTACTTTGCACAGTGGGGTCTGTGTACATCAAATCCAAGGAGGCTCCCGCCAAGGATATCCTTAAAGACCTGGTTGAAATGTGCCGTGGTATACAACATCCTTTACGTGGACTCTTTCTGAGGAGTTACCTTTCCCAAGTTAGCAAGGATAAATTGCCTGATATAGGTTCCGAGTATGAAGGGTAAGGGTGTTACTCAGCTCCATGGTGTTTTACCATCATTTAGTTACAAGAATTATGTGTCAGTTTCCAAGTTTGTTGGGTTTCCTTAACAATGTTCTAGCTTCTAAGTATAAGTGCTTAATAGAGAAAAATACTACGATGAAGTATCAACCTGAATGCTCGAACCACTGACATGACTCAAACTGATTAGCAGGACCAGCAGTGTATCTATGTTTTATTTTAAATATTTGAATAAAATGCTGGAGTAGCAGATTATGTTGTTCATGTAATCTGTTTTATGGTTGTCTTACTGCCAATTGATTAGTTGAGGGTTTCGTCAACTTCGTAAATGTAGTATGATCTTGACACTGAGGAAAGAAATAAGAAAAAAAGAAAAAGAGACTATCTTACCTTCATTGAAGCTTCTTTTATGTTTAACCTCACCTGTAATGTGAACATTATTGTTTTATACACTAATATCTTGTTCCCTTCCACAGAGATGCAGATACTGTTGTGGATGCTGTAGAGTTTGTACTCCAAAATTTCACGGAAATGAACAAACTCTGGGTTAGAATGCAACATCAGGTTAGTTGAAACATCTGTGGATGCTGTAACATGCTCTCATGCCTTGACATGCATAGTACCACAATGCTTGCATGTCATGAAGGTAAATGTAAATCATGAGGGCATAATTTGTGGTCATGCAGGAGTTTTAATGCTTGTGAATGATTCATACTCTTTGCTGATCATGAGTTGAGGCTAGCATCGGGCTTTCTCATCTGCAGGGACCTGCTCAGGAAAAGAAGAAACGCGAAAAAGAAAGGAGCGAGCTTCGTGATCTCGTATGAGCTGTTACTTCATCATGTTTACTAGCAATCAAGTAAGCCGTGGATGTGTACACTCATGCGAAGCTTTTCCTTTTTGCTTTCACTTTTGGTAGGTCGGGAAGAATCTGCATGTTCTCAGTCAAATTGAGGGTATTGACCTTGAGATGTACAAAGAGACGGTGCTTCCAAGAATTTTAGAGCAGGTGATTTGTCTAGCAATTTAGTGTCCATCTGATAACTTCTGCAGTTTGTTTAAACACAAAATGTGAACCATTTCTTTTGGTCTCAAAATGTGTATCTCATGATTATGCTTAGGTTGTCAACTGTAAAGATGAGATTGCTCAGGGCTATTTGATGGATTGCATAATACAAGTCTTCCCTGATGAATATCACTTACAAACTCTTGAAACCTTATTGGGTGCTTGTCCCCAGCTTCAGGTGTGTTTTATTGTTGGTTCATAAAACAAGCTTCTAGTCAAATAGAACACTTAAGCAATGAAGGAAAATTTTCATGCCTGGTAGGATGCCAGGAGTTTGAGATTTGTTTACTATCTGCAACAGTGTAATATACAACTTTGTTTCAAACAAAAGGTTTTGTTTGGTGACTTCTGATGAGTCTAGTTTGTTTATGTCGTTTGATGTTAGGCTGACAACCCAGCCTATTAGGTACAGAAGTTTGTTTTTAAAAAAGGTATACTGAAGTTCAGTATCTTTGTCATCGGCCTTCCATAAGATCTTAGATCTTTGTCATTGTTGATAAATTCACGCTGGTGATATGAATTTGTGCCAGTTGTTTGAACTGTCTCTGTGACCGTTCTAGATAACCACTGATTAATGCTTAACTTCTATTAGAATTAAACTTCCGAGCACTATTTTCCTTGTCATTTTCTTCTTCAGCCATCTGTTGATATCAAAATGGTGCTTGCTCGGCTGATGGAAAGGCTCTCGAACTATGCTGCTTTAAGTACAGATGTAAGTTACACATATAAAATAACTTTTGTGGAATCAGATTTTGTATATGTAGTTTCTAAATCATTTCCAACTGCAGGTGTTACCTGAGTTTTTTCAAGTGGAAGCTTTTGCGAAACTAAATAGTGCCATAGGGAAGGTAAATGAGTCCTACCTTGAGTAAATGCAATTCTTGCTTATGAAGGTGTGGCATATTCTGAAAGAGAACTCTCCTAGGCCTGGATTATCTACCTCCAGCATGTGGAGATTAACAAGAACTTGAAGAACTTTGAAAACTCTAACCAATTCTCTGACTCATTCAATAACTAATTAGTCGAAAAATAGAAGTTGACCAAAGATCTGTGGATGTCAGTGGGAAGTTAAGTCAGTAGACTGTGTGATTTTATTGCTGCTTTTGCCCCCCCCCCCCCCCCAAAAAAAAAACACACACCAGGCCTTCCATGACATCCTCACAACTTTTTTCCTGTTTGCTGACTCAGGAAATTTATACATTACTTTTTTCTTCCAATATCAATGGTGTCCTGTGACTTTTCAAGCAGTTCAGATATGATGCCTATCTCTGTCTTGGTGCAGGTGATAGAAGCCCAAGAAGACATGCATATAGCTGGAGTTGTGACTTTATATTCATCTCTTTTAACTTTTACTCTTCATGTCCACCCTGATCGTCTTGATTATGTGGATCAGATTTTGGTAGGTCAACTCTTATTTCCCCCCTTCTTTTATCTACGTTTGATACAGTTTAACCACGTAAAAAGAAAAGAAGAAAAAAGCAAAAACAACATAAAGTTAATTAAAAGGATAAAGGCTGCATGAATTATTATAACTTTCTGGCCTGCCTTGTGCACATGGTACCTGTAACGTACTAATGATCAATCTATTTGTCGCTTCAGGGTGCATGTGTTAAGAAGCTTTCTGGTAAAGGAAAGCTCAAAGACAGTGTAGCAACAAAACAGATTGTGGCCCTTCTAAGTGCTCCACTGGAGAAGTATAAGGATATTGATACTGCATTAAAGCTTTCAAATTATCCTCATGTTATGGAGCACCTTGATGATGCAACTAGCAAAGAGATGGCTAATGTTTTAGTTCAAACTATTCTGAAAAATAAAACTTGCATCTCAACAGATGAAAAGGTTAGGTTCCTTTTGTTTTTGGTTCTTAAATTTTGTTTGTAATAAAGTACCTTCTTTATTACTTGGAATTATTGGTCTGGCAGGTTGAGGCTCTTTTTGAATTAATGAAAGGACTTATTAGAGATTTGGATGAGAATATTCACGATGAGGTGATCAGAGACTTCTCTGCTTCTCTAAATAGTTCCCTCATATCTTTCGACCCTCTTTCCACCGTGTTCTTAGCGGCTAGTTTTTTGAAATTTTATTTGCTCAAATCATTAGACCTAAGTTTCTTTGTCCTCCATTCAAGTTTGATGAAGAAGATTTCAAGGAAGAGCAGAACTCTGTTTCACGTCTTATTCAAATGCTTCACAATGACGACCCTGAGGAGATGCTGAAGGTAACTATTGATACCTCTTTCTGGATTCTCTGCATATTCCTTCTGCTGATCACCTCTCTACTTATTACTGGAAAAGTGTGTTGTATCATGTATGACTTATATTTGGGGTTGAATTTGGTCAAGTTTATTTAAGTCAATTTTGTCATACTTTTGCGGATCATGTACTTAATTTCATTTCCGCTTTGGTCACTTACCTAAACAACTTAGTACCACGAAGATGTCTAGGCATTTTTTGTTCTGATAGGTATATTCAATAGAATAGTTATAAGACCATCAATGCTATATGGGGGTGATCATCAATGTTATATGTAAGAGAATATTTGGCCATTAAAGTTCAACGAATCCACAAGAGTGTCGCAGAGATGTAGATGCAGAGATGATGGATGTGTGGTCATGAAAGATTTGACAGATAAAAGATGACAACATTCGACAAAAGGTGTAAGTACTTCATGATAGAAGGTACTTGAGATGGTTTGGTCATATATTCCATTGATCCGGATGCACCAATTTTTTGGTGTGAGACCATGGTGAGTGCAGGTGTTAAAAGAGGACAAGGTATGCTTAAAATCACATCGAAAAAGTTGTCTTGGAAGACTTTCAATTTCTTGGAATCCATATTAACTTAATGAAAGATAGGGCATAAGGGAAGAAAAAGATCTATGTAGGTAGTTTAGTTTTGAATATGTTTTAATCATGTTAGTACATTTATTTCAGGTGTTATGCTTTCAGGGAATCTTGTAGCCCTATGTCATGGAGATTCTGTAGTGCTTTTACTGTGTATAATGTTGGCCTGAAATTGAATTTAAATGGAAAAACATGACCGATGATGATTGATATTGTTGACCTCACTTGTGGGATTACATTGGGGTATGTTGAGTAAATCCATAAATGAAAATTTCATTCATCTAGTAAGTAGCAGAGTGTGATGTTCATATTATTCATTTATATGTTTGTTTGTGCAAAGTAAAATGTGTCAATCCAATGTTATATGTCTATAATATTTATATCTCTGGCTATAGGTGTTGGCATCTTGCTTTTCAGATTTGATATGGCCTACCAATTCTTTGATTTGCAGATAATTTGCACTGTGAAGAAGCATATTGTGACAGGAGGACCAAAGAGGCTTCCCTTTACAGTTCCTCCCCTCATTTTTAATTCTCTTAAGGTTTGAATTCATAACTCAATGACTAAAAGATGGGTGGTGTGTTAAACACCTCATGCTGTGTCTTCGTCGAAAGAAATGAATCAAGTGATGAGTTATTGTGTATGAATCAAATGAATCAAACTTCAGAGGAGTAAATAACAGAAAATGGAAACCATCCCTTCCCAGTTTTTTGAAAAAAAGTGAGATTGAGCGAGTTTTCCTTTGTTGTACACAACTGACTGTTTTCTTTATCTTCTGATGTTGTGATTTTCCATCTTTTTTAGTTGGTAAGGCGACTGCAAAACCAAGATGAAAATGCTCCAGAGGAAGAAACATCTGCTATACCTAAGAAAATTTTTCAGATTTTAAATCAGGTAAAATAGATGAATGGGGTTGTATGTGATGTATTGCATTTGAAGTTCTGAAGATAAGGCGACCACCATTATGAATTTTTGGTAAAAAAAAATATGAAAGATCATCTTTGCTTCTCTTGTATCCTTTTTTATCTAGCTTCTCTTTCTTTATTTGCAATAATCCTGTTACCTATGATTGTGCTGAGGAAATTAGTATTATGTATGAATTGCATACACTTTGTTTCAGATAATTGAGGCTCTCTCAAGTGTTCCAGTACCTGAGCTAGCACTAAGGTTGTACCTAGAGTGTGCTGAGGTACATGAGTTCATCCTTAAGACATGTGTAAGATTGTGGACCTTATTAAAAAAGTATGGGTTTACTGACATGTCGTTTAATGCTCAGGCTGCCAATGACTCTGACCTAGAGCCTGTTGCCTACGAATTTTTCACCCAAGCTTATATACTATACGAAGAAGAAATTTCGGTAGTATTTACTTATCCTATCTTTACTTTATTATGGTCTCTATTTTCTCGACTTCCTGGAATTTCAATATGTCTGCATTGTTTTTTACATTTCATGCATTGCTTTGTCTAATTAGAGTTGAATGTTTTGATAGGACTCTAAAGCACAGGTGACCGCAATACAATTAATAATAGGTACTCTTCAGAGAATGCACATCTTTGGTGTTGAGAACAGGGACACGCTAACGCACAAGGCTACAGGGGTAACTATTCTACTACCTCTTATTTTCTTGTTCCTGAATTCAGCTTCATCATTCTACGATAGTAACCGTTCCCTCCCTCTTTTTTTAATATCCTTTAGTACTCCGCAAAACTCCTGAAGAAGCCTGATCAGTGCAAAGCTGTCTACTCTTGTGCACATCTTTTCTGGGTTGATGACCAGGACAGCATCAAGGATGGAGAGAGGTTAGTAATTATGTCAGGGAGTGATGAAGTTTACTTCTGGCATGCCACTCTTATTATGAGCATTTATTAGCTTGGTTTATACTTGCACGAGTTGTGGTTTGTGTGTTTATGGGTCTTCTTTGAGCCACTCTGAGTTTTGCCTCTTGAGTCTGCTCCTTGATTTCAAGATTTTTTCTTCTTAACGTGGTTGTTGCTTTTTTCAATTGACCCAGGGTTTTGCTTTGTTTAAAACGAGCCTTAAGGATTGCAAATGCTGCTCAACAAATGTCGAATGCAACCCGAGGCGGCAGTGGATCAGTCTTGCTCTTCATAGAAATTCTAAACAAGTAAACAACACTACATCCTTTGTTTATTTCTTTCCTCGGATACGTACTGAGTTTTGCAAGTCATTGACGTTCGATACACTTTATCATTTGTATGATGTCAGGTATTTATATTTCTATGAGAAGGGTGTCACACAGATCACTGTTGCATCCATCCAGAGCCTAATCGAGCTAATAACAACTGAAATTCAAAGTGAAAATAAAACAGCCGATCCTGCTGCAGACGCTTTGCTTGCAAGCACATTGCGTTATATCCAGTTCCAGAAGGATAAAGGTGGTGCAGTTGGTGAGAAATATGAATCCATCAAGTCTTAATGAAAAAAGGACACATTTTCTTGCAAGGAGTTGCCATTCTTGATGTTACAGAAGCAGATAATTTTCCCCCCAATACAAGTTCTTTTTAGTTTTATTATTTGCCTGTTAGTCGAGATTCTGCGTTTTTTCAGCAGGCTAGCGGAAGAAGCTGCAAATATCTGTATATACTAACCACTCTGCCATGGGTTATACTTTAGATTTTGATTGTTGTAACAATTCTCTCTCGCGTAAAAATCTCTGTAAATTTGAGGCTATATGGTGCAGATCAAACTTCTTGTTGTGAATAAACTGCTGGATCAAACTTGTGCTTTTGAGTAATTTGCTGGACTAAGTTTGCTTGGAGGTGCATAGTGAAATGCAATAGCTCTATGTTGTTTACCAACATGATGTTTTCGTTATTGCGATATTGTTAAGATTGTCTTGAGCCGAGGGTCTATGAGAAACTATTTCTCTACCTTGCCATTGAGGTAGATGTAAGGTTTGCGTACACTCTACCCTCTGCCGCTCTACTTTTGGCGCGTACGCTTATATGTTAGCTTAAATTGTGTCATTTGTTTAGATAATAAACAATACAAAAGTAGGGATTTAAAACTTGATCCATCCTATTCAAAGTGAGTGAGCGTATCGAACGTCATATGAGAAAAAAAGAAATTTCATTCACAACATTTTATATTGTTTTTGTAGTACGAAAAGGCAAAAAAAAAAAAAGGACCATTTATTTAACCCAAACTTTGCATAGTTGTATATATTTCATTTCAATTGTGATACATTTCTCATTTCAGCTTATTATGTGGTTTGGGAGGAAGATATCATGGTTATAAATTGTAAAAAGTGACATGATTTTTATTTTTTTTTATATATAAAAAAAACGTGGTGTTCGATTCAGCTCTCCTGCACCTTAACTAATTTCACTAGTCAATTCATAGCATATTTTTGGGTCCAATTACGAGCCACTGTTTCATACTTTTGCCTATCAGTCTTGTACATATGTGCAATTTCTGGTACCAATGGATCATCTGGATTTGGATCTGTTAGTAGTGAACATATGGATAGCAAAACCTGCATAAAATTAAATAAAATAATATAAAATCGAAAAATTTAATTCATACAAGTAAATATAACTATTATTATTTTTATAAAAAAATAAAAAAAAATAAACGTGAATAATAATTGATTGATCATAATATAGATTAAAAATTACCTTGGATATGGTGAGAGCAGGACTCCATTGATCTTTAAGAATGTCCAAACAAATATTTCCATTATTATTTATATTTGGATGGAATACTTTGGTCTTGAAAGCCACCTGCCAATAATATTATTATTAAAGATAATTAAGTATAATCATTTCTTTCATTATTTCCCCATTATTCCATTTTTTTGGGAGATGCGAGATAAATACTTATTCGTATTTGATATTTATACAAAATAGCATTTTCATATTCATTTAGTACAATCGTATACTAAATTGAGGTGAAAAATACTTAATAATTAATCATATAATATATAGTTTATCAAATAAATATATGACATGTTTTCAGTCATTTGACGTAAATATTGAGTATGAGTAATTTTTTTCTGAAATGAAAACCTTGTTATAACTTTCAAAAAACGAGATCTTAACATTTTTAAACATCGAGTATGAATAATTTTTTTTACCGAAATGAGAGCCTTGTTATGACTTTCAAAAAACGAGATCTTAACATTTTGAACCAGTTGTATTAGATTTTTTTACTTGCCTAACAAGTAAAGTAATGTCAGTGTATACTCTATATACAACAAACATATACTTAGATTATATCGGTTAAATATATAAAAAATAAAAATGAGATTTTTTTTTTACCATGGGATTTGTTGAGCTTGATATATATTGTATAGTTTAATACTTTTTTTTTTTTTTTTTATTTATTTATTTATTTATTTTTTATTTTTTTAAATAATCATACCTTAGGGGGTTTGAAAGGGTAGTCAGGGGGGAAATGGATGGCTACATGAAAAACACCACCTGCAAAGGGGCTATCATTTGGCCCAATAATGGTTGCTTGCCAATGAAACATATCCTGAGCCACAGGACCTGAATAATAATAATAATAATAAATATTATGATCGTATCGTGAATTTCGAATTTAAATAAGTGAAATTTTAAAATATTATCGTGAGTTTTGAAATTTGGTACGCTATATAATGATCTTTTAATTTTAACAAGTGAACTTGTCCGTTCCTAGAAAATTAATCTATTAAAAAGTAGTTCATGTTTGAAAATTATTAATAATCATTTATTATGTGAAAGTATCTTAAATATTTGAACTTAAACAAGTGAAAAATTTAAAATCTTGTTATGATATTATCATAAATTTCGAATTCTCTAGAAAGTGAAATTCCTTGACGGTGTCTTGGATTCACCATGGAATACCTAATACCTTAGTAAACTTGTCCCTTTCCCATTTTGTTAATCATCATGTATCTGTTTAGAAGCGTTACTATGTTAAAGAATGACAAAAGTCTCGCATCGGTGGTTAATGAGATGGGTGGACTCTTTATACGGCTTGGACAATCCTCCTCCCTTTGAGCTAACTTTTGGGGGTGAGTTAGGCCTAAGACTTAATTTCACATGATATCAGAGCAGGACCCGTCTCACCCGTTGTTGGGACCTCCGAAATCAAAATTGCCGACGCATCAGATGCTAAGCACTGGACGCGAGGTGAGGTGTTAAAGAACACCCGATATTGGGACCTCCGAAATCAAAATTATCGACGCATCAGATGCTTCAAACTTAGTACATATAATCAAGGACGTAAAAATATTTATCATTTCACCATAAATTTAATCTCGAGGGACGACGAATTGTAAAATATATATAAAAAATAACATTATTTTTTTTACCTGCACTACATGAAGTAGGAGGGTCTCTTTGCAACTCCCTTAGTTCCTTCTGAATTCTCCTTGATGCCATTAATTCTACTCAATTCTTAGATTGAAATAAAAATGTTTTTTTTTTTAAAATAAAAATTTTTAATAATTTAGAAATTTTATCTAGAGAAAATATCAAATTGATGAAACATTTCAAGAAAGGATGCAAATATATATATGCAACAAAATAAGAATAATTTCTTTTTTTTGAATAATTATTCAGTGACCACTCATTGGTATAGATTCTATATATGGCAAAAAGCAATTTGTAAAAAATAAAAATAAAATATGCATTTTAAAAAGGAACGATGGATGATTTTTCAAACTTGTGAAGAAACAAAAGAAAAGGAAAATAATAATATTCTCCGGGTAAGGTCGGTACGAAGAAAAATATTTTCTTGAAAAATACTTTTTAAGAAAACAGAAGTGATTATTTAATTCATTTTTCGAATTAAAAATATTGTCCTAAAAGTAGGGATGTGGGGGTAAAGATGTACGTGTTAGAGACGGGAAGGACACAATTACTATGAAATGTCATTTGCGGAACTTGTTTTTTATGGTTTCAGTTGTGAAGTTATTTTTCTGGTGATTAAGATATTTCTTTTTCTAAAATTTCAGAAATCTTAATCGACCAGACATGAAAAAATTAGTTATTTTCCTCCGACCAAACACATCAAAATATATATATATATTTTTTTAATTTGAAAAGAATAAAATTAAACTTTGCAGCAATTTCATTTTTTTTCATTTGTGTGTCATGTATAATCTCATCTTATTGTAAAGATTATTCTTAATGAATATGTTCATGGTATTTCTATCTTATTAGAATGATATTCTTATGACACTAATTAATTAGTTGGATACTTAAATCTTGTTTTGTGAATGGTGTAGAGTTAATGGCCAATTAAACTAAACATAAGATATGTGGAATCTTACCGTAAGTAAGAGACGGACGTATGATTTAAAGTTTATAAGTTTTTAATTTATCAATATATAATTTATTTTAGTTATTAAATTTAGAATTAAATATTCATATATATTTGATAGATTTTCTAATATAAATACAATATTTTTAAAAAAAATTATTAAGTTCTTTCAGACCAATACTTAACATTGTAACTTGGACGATAAATACAAGAATTATTTATATATTGAATGATAAATATGTATATGTTTTGTGGAAAAATAATAATGAAAGAATTATTTTCTTACAAGTCTCTTAACAAGTTATGACATATAAGTATATTATGGATTATTACCCCTTTGGGGTAGTCCAGTGGTTATCACTTGGGATTTTCATGTTGAGGGTCTCAAGTTCGAAAATAAAAAATTTGTCTTGTGGGTCGAGTTTGTCGCACTGGGCTTGACTAGTGCGGGTTACCTCTCCTATATGGTTTGCAATTTATTGCATAGAAGTGGAGATTTTATTTTGTGCGCATCCTAAAAATAGCGATTGTGGTTTTCCTTGTCATGAAAAAAAGAAAGTATATTATGGATTATGGATCTTCCTTGTACAAAGGCTGCCTGATTGTGTTTTTTTTATATGTGTTTTTAATAATATTTTAAATTTTTAATTATTATAATTTATACTATATTTGTAACGTAATTTTCACATAATATATGTTAATCCATTCATTTCAATTTATGTGACACATATACATTTCAAAATTCAATCATTTTTTATAGATATTTTAGATTGTAAATTCTTTTTATGCAATTCTTACATAGTATATGTTACTTCTTTTATTTTAATTTATGTGGCATAGGTGAAACTTCAAAAATTGGTCAAAATTTTCTCATGTTTATATTAAATATTTTAATTATCTATCTATCTATCTATCTATCTATCTATCTATCTATCTATCTATCTATCTATCTATCTATCTATCTATCTATCTATTATTATTATTATTATTTATAATAATTATAATTTTTATATATATAGACTAAAACAAAATAAAATAGATTAATAAATTATAAAAAATATCCTTGACTAAAAAATTGATGTGTTGTCCAACAACCAATTTTGTCGTCCAATGTTGCAAGACGTATACTAAAAATCTAGAAAAACTTTTACACTATAAATCCATCTGCTTCGTAATTTTTTTTGATAATCGCAAAAGCTCATCCACTTCATAATCATTTTCATTAACTACTAACATAAATCACAATTATTGATTACTATAACTTCACTTTCATAAAAGAATAAACTTCCTAAATTGAAATTAACAAATCTTAAAAAAGGGAGATAGAAACCCTACTTCCATTAAATATATAAAATGAACCTTAGGCAAGGGAGAATCTAATATTAGAATTAGTGGCAATCAAGTTTTCCACTTTGTACCATGTTTGTTAAGATCACATCCCTTTTTATTTTATTTTTATATAATATTAAATTTTTGAAAGAAACAAAATTGATCATGGACAACTGTACAATAATAATAATAATAATTATTAATATTTTTTGAGAAAAAAATAAATAACCAATAGGAGTGGATCACCATTCACCTCTATTAAAGGGAAATATTCCTTTTTCCTTAAAAAAAAAATGTATGAACAATTTAATTTTGACTCAAAGAGTTTGCTTCAAAATCAGGCCAGTTAGAAAAGACAAAAACTTTGGCTCATCCGTCTAAATTTGAAATTTATAAATTTTTATATTGACCTTAAGTTAATCATAAATATATATATATATAAATAATTAATCCTTCAGATTCATCCCTGATTACATTGACGTAAAATTTAATGATATAGGTTGAAGTTTCTCACACAATAAGTATGAGTTTTAGTTGTGCACCCACAAAAATATAACTTAGTGGTAAATGAATTGAGAAAATTCTAAAGTATCACGAAATTAAAATATAATATAGGAGCAAATAACCCTAGTATTACTGTATTTCACAGTGAGGTTGAAATGTACGTAAACCTTACTCCCATTTTTTTGAAATAGAGAGATTTTTTCTAATAAACCTAAAACTTTTTTAGAACATGGTTTGAAAAAAAATGCAAAAGTAAAAATTATGATAAAAACATTATATTGAGTCTACAAGTATTAAAGATAATCGAAGTAGAAGAAACACGGATGAAAACTGAAAATATTTTAACAAACTTAAATAAAAAATGATCTCCCACTCACATTCTTTACTTTTGAGCATTTTGAAGCAAAAGTTGAGCTAAAAAAATAACGATAACATACCCAGTTTAATCCCATATGTGAGGTCTACAGAAGGTCCACTACCTCGAGGAGACAGAGAGACTGTTCCGAACACTGTTCCGAACAGACCCTTTGATACAAGTTGAGCTAAACAAGAACACTTCAAAGTAACTAAAAGGTTAAAATGAGATGCAAAACAAGAAAACACAGAGAAGCCCAACATTCCAAAAAGAATTTGTTTTTCCTAACTGAGGATCATTCAGTTGTTAATACATAAATCAAATCAAAACAAAGGAAACACTAGAGTGGCCTACATGGTGAACAACAATTATACAGAAAAACCAAGCCACCTGAAACACTTTTTGAGGGATCGTTAGTAGTTCCGAATAAGACAGATGAGAACCTTCTACTTCCTCCGAGACAAAGGGATATAAGGGGGATGTTACAACGAGAACTGTGATGAGCCATATCGTTGGACCTATAGTTGATCACAATATCGAGCAGGCCTTTTGAGATTTACCCTTCTTTTTCTTTGTCTTGGGAGGCTGGAGGACGACCTTTATGGCAGCATCGAAGACTCCTTTCACATTCTGCAACAAGGACACATTCAACCAAATGCATCAATAAGAAGTACGTGAAAAGATATACGGTGCAAGAAATATAGATGCCGTAGGGAAAACATGCCTGCTGTGTTTTTGAACTACATTCAACGTAAGATGGTGCACCGATTGTTTTCCTTAGCTCCTCACCCTTAATGGTTAAGATAAGAGATGTCAAATGAAAATGGACAAAACTATCAAAAAATCATCCTCCCTTCGATACAATTGAAAAGAGGAAGAGTGCTAGTTATCCTTACCTGAGCAGTAGTAATCGGCACAGCGCCAGGATGATCTACGAAAAATTGTTTATCATCCCGAAGATCTGAGTACAAAACAGGAAGTAAAGTGAGCTAATTAGGCCTTGATAAGCGGAAACCAACAATAATAAACATATAAAACAGATGATTAAACGCACTAATAGACGTTAGCAGCAAAATATCAAATACAGATTGCAATGAGAAACTGTATTGTAGCATGATTTCACATGTTATAATGAGTAGAGGCATCGTGTCTCAACACAAGGTAGATAACCAAGCTTTTCACATTCAAAAGAGATTAATTTTCTATTTATACTAATGCATCCTTGTATAGGTACCTATAAAGAAAATCTATTCATTCAACATCAAAGAGGCACAAACAAGAAAAGAAATAAAAAAGGGAATAAACACACATTTACCAGCCACTAACCATCAGTTCGTAAAATCTATTCTCTCAATTGGGAAAAAAGTTCCGTCCACTAAGAGGACAGCAGAAATCTCAACACTGTTCAACCAGTAATAACCTAAGCACTATCAAGTTACGCTATCTGTACTACGCTAGCCTTATAGTGCCAATGCCATTTAGCACCAATGTATCTTCTTTTGATTATTGAGAATTTATAAGTACAAATAAATAAGAAGATTGCAGACACTATTGATCATCACCTCATGCAGATCTATGAAACAAACTGCAGATTAGATCGTGTTTAAATGAAAGCCTCACCAAGTTTTGTTCCAACAAGTACTATTGGGACACCAGGAGCATAGTGCTTCAACTCAGGAATCCACTGAAAACAATCAAATCAAAATAGTAATTTTTTCATGTACCGACAACGAATAGAAAGAATTGTAAATGAAGAGAAATACATAATAAAACACTCACCTTCTTGGAGACATTCTCATAGCTGGCTTTACTAATGAGAGAGAATGCCAAAATGAAAACATCGGCCCCACGGTAACTCAGAGGTCTTAATCTGTTGTAGTCCTCCTGTCCTGTTATACATTTAATGAAGTCAGACTCACAACAATTTGGACAGCATATAGTTGGCATTATTATAGGTATATATGCATTGGAATACATTAACATGTAACAGTTATCAGAAGATTCAAGCAATAAATGTCGAGCAAATAAATAATTACCAGCAGTATCCCACAACCCTAGATTGACAGTGGCTCCATTGACAACCACATTTGCACTGAAATTGTCGAACACAGTGGGCACATAATCCTGTCAAACAATTACATGAATGAGGGAAACGCAAGAGACGTTAAATTATTTTTTTTCTGATAAGTTGCGATTGATGTTAAATTCGGGAAAGGTGAAAGACATCTTCTCAGAAAATACAAAAATTCTGTGAAGTACTGTAGTTTGAGCCAAAATAAAATAAGTAAAGATTCAGTGCATGTAAAGTGAATAAACTTTTTTCCTCAAAACCACCAAAGATGTAAGTGCAGCAAAGAGCAAGCACCTAACGGTCAGATATAAATAACACCAAGTTCATATTGCAGTAAATTCAATGTCTTCTCTTCCTTACCTTTAAGACTAATTATCAAAACCTGATTTAAGATGCACATGTGATGAATAACTCAATATGCTTCTAAATGTAGCATAAAACAAACAATCATGTATACCAAGAAATACTTGTGGTACAATTTAGCGCGCAATAAGATATTAAAGCAACAGATCATGTAAAGTTGTAAGCCAGGCAATTTATCCAAAATATTGAAATAGGGTGGGTCACGTTAGCTCCCGGCAGATATTAAGCAAACACGTCTGGCTTTTAAGTGGAGAAGGGTAAAGGGCAGCCCATCATCAATCAAGTTTCGAGGACGGAAATACAAAAAATTCATGTGATCCAAGAAATTTTTCCGAAGAATCAAAATAACATACAAAAAGATCACGTGAACAAGGAAATTTGTCCAAAAGATCAACAAAAGCTACAACAAGATATTAGTACAGATAGACCTTCAATAATAAACAAATCAAAACACACACAACAGGAAAATGTTGATAAGCCTCAGCAAAAAAGCTGACACGTTTGTAACTTCTTTTAAGCGGACAAAGAAATGCACTTTTTTACGTGATTGTTATCAATATATATATATATATATATATACGTGAGCAAGTCCTGAATATATACGTGAGCAAGTCCTGAAAAGAATCAAATAAAGTATATCGCAAAAATGAATTAGCAGGGAAAATAGGCAAGAGGGTGAAGACAATCATACAAAATGTTTACAAAGGTGTTTACACATTATTGCGACCACTGTATTACATTTACGGTTTTCAAGAAGAGAATAGAAAGAAAACAAAGGAAGAAAAAATATGATTTCCTTGAAACAAAATGGTATTTTAAGGAAAATGTTTGATTAGCCAAAGTACCACTACCATCGGGGCTTACATCCTCCTATAGCTTACCACCTGCACGGGTTATATACCAACTACTTCTATCGATGGAAAGACCGAAGCTCATTCCCTATAGCTTTGACTGCCAGAGGTTGCACTTTGGAAATCATTTTCCAGGTTTGATGTAAAAGCAGGAGACATACAGCAATTACAAGCAGGGGAGGAGCTAGGGGGGCAAATCGAATCCCTCGGCCTGAAAATTGTCAACTTTTACATATATACCATAGATGTCTAACCCCCTTGTGAAAATCCTATTTCCGCCACTAATTACAAAAGGTACACAAATAGAGTCTTGATTGACAAAAATGTATAACAATTTATCAACAAAATAACATCTTTTTCCTCAACATTCTCAGCAGAATCAAGCTAAACAAACAGGAGAAAGAAAATAAAACAAAAACATTTCCTCTCATTACCAAACACACCTTCAAAACGAAAATTTAACAACACAAACCAAAAAGGGTTGATGAACAAACCGTAGGGAAAGTATTGCTGGTGTAAGAAATCAAAAGACAAGTCTTTCCAACAGCACCATCACCCACTGTAACACACTTGATAAACCTGGAAGCACTCATAACTTTTCTTGTTTGGGTTAAAAATTAACGATAACCCACTTCTTATCAGATCTTCTTGAGAAGACCTGATCAATAAAACAAACAAAAACGTAACAATGTAATGCTTCTTCAATTTTTCAGTCCCTTTCAATGACCCATCTGCAAAAATGGCAAAAACCCACAAAAAGTTTGATTATCTGGAGGAAAACCCAAACCCAAAATTGAATTTTTTTGGTGAAATCAAAAAGGGGGAGAATGGAATTTTGGGGAAAAGGGAAAATGGGTGTGTGTGTAAATTTAGATCTAGAGAGAGAGAAAAAATTAGAGGTAAAGAGAGAGAAAAGGAAAACCCATTAAGCTGTTTGTAAAATCATTGTATATACCTTTTTTCTTGCCGGAAAATACTGCGGTTGAATCGTTCGCTGCCTGAGAAAAAAAAAAACACTCTGTTTTTTCTCTCTCTCTCTCTCTGTGTGTGTCTTGTCAGCCAACGAAGAAGAAGAGCTGAGACTCTTTTTGTATTTTTGCTTATGATTGGCTTTTCTTTTTCTCTTTCTCATACTTTTCGTGCAACACATGATTGTTGTAGGGGTAGAAATGTCATTTTCCTTACTAGATAATGACGGAAAATACATTTGAACTATCACTCTTTTACGAGTTTCACGTGTCTCAACTAACGTTGTTCTCTCTTTCTTTTTAGTAGATAGTGATAATTCAAGTAGAAAAAAAGAAGAACAGATAGTTCGTCAAAGCAATTTTCAAGTATTAATTAATATATAAATGACGATAATTTAGGTAAAAAAAAAAAGAGTGAATAGATGGCGTATACAACTTCGAGGTGTGTTTTCATACATAGGCGGTAATCGTTCAAATAAAAAAAGGAAAATAACGGATAGTTAGTCTAGTAGACAACTTCAAATACGCTGAACTACGCTGATTCAAATAGTGATAGCTCATGTAGAAAAATAAAACAACAGATAATTGGTCTAAACAACTCTAAGGTATGTTGTAATACATAGATGATGCGGATGGTTCAAATAGTAAAAGAGAACAATGAATCCGTTAGTCGATAGCTTTAAGGTATGTTGTAATACATAAATAGTTATAGTTCATGTAGAAAAAAAGAAAACAACAGATTATTGATCTAGACAACTCTAAGGTGAGTTGTAATACATGCATGAGTCATGACGATGATAGTTCGAATAATAAAAAGGAATAGTTGGTATAGACATCTTTAAGGTATGTTGTAATACATAATGGTGATAGTTCAAATAATAAAAGAGAACAACGAATAGTTGGTATAAACAAGAGTTCGGAGCCTAAAGTGTATAAAATATTAACAAAAATTCTAAAACGGTATATGAATTTTTATTTTAACCAAAAGGGCAAAATTGCTAGAAGAGGAGCGATTTTTGTCGCCAGAAAAAGCAAAATCACTGTAATAGCAGCGATTTCCAAAATAATTTTTTTTTAATGATTTTTAATAAATCGCTGCCTAAGCAGCGATTTCTTTAATTTTTTATTTGAAATTAAAAATAAAATAAAATTAGGAGCAGCGATTTGTCTCCAATTTTAACAAAAATTCCGACAACTTCGAGGTGTATAGTGATAGTTTAACTAATTATTTCATATTTGATTAATCAAATGAAAAATGATTCTCAAATGAGGAAAAACAAGTTTTACAAGTCGTATTTAATTTCAAGCTCATTATCTCATCTCCATTCTCATATTGTGACCACCCCTAATTCGTACGGAGCAATCAACGAATTCCGACCTTCCACGCCACACTCAACTTCGTTTTCATCGAATTTTCTCGATTCATATTATAAAACTCTTCGAAAAGAAAATCTTCATCGCATACATATTTGATTTATGCGTCAAAATTTGAATCAATGTGGTGGTTAAGATTTTTATTTTTTAAAAAATTTATAATTATAAATATGTAATACTATTATCTATGTGACTACAAAAAATTCTCATTCACTATAAAATTAAAAGTCTAATTCTTTTAAAGCAAATTATAAAAAATATTACCACATAAATTAAAATAAATTCAAACTAGTCGAACTTGTGATATTTAATTTTTCAGGATTGCATGCAATAAATTGTTTCTTCACATGAAAGTATCAACTGAATTAAAGAGAATCATGCCAACCATTGCTTTTAAGAGACCATAGGTATTTATAAATAGCAACGAAGGTTGTGACGGAATAAATATAATTTTTTTTTTTAATTTTTAGTTAGAGTTTTTGAATTTGAACCTTTGATATGAATTTTTTTTTTCTTTTAAATGAATTTTATGTTACGTTAATCTGAATTAATCAGAAAATCCCTCCTTTTTAAATGAAGTGAATATGGTGTGAGAACCTAAATTTATCTGAAAATATTTTTATTTCTAATAAATCTTATTCCGCGTGAGATAAAAATAATATTTACAGATAACTTTTATTTCATGTGATCATAGATTTAAAAATATTTCTTTGCTACACCTGACATTGCATTTTTAATTGACAATTGTTCATTATTAAAGGTATGATATGATCATATTAAGTAAATATTTGTCATTTTATATTTCATACGTTTGTTATTTTATTTCAAAATAAAGTGAATTTTTTTAAAAGAAATTATGAAAAGAATGGGTCCCAAAGTATTTTGTGGGGTCAATTACAGCCAATTATCTTCCCAATTGTGAGCTCATTGTATGCATAATTGTGTGGGTAATAACAATAAATATGACAAATTGGCTGTTAAAATTGGAAAAATAAAACATATCTTAGTGGCAAATTGACATTTGGCTCCTAAAATTAGACAAGAATCTGTTTATCTGTGGGACCGATAAAATTTAATTTCGAAATTTTCGTAGCTCATTAGTTGGTTATATGAACTTTTATTTAATTGATGAGAGTTTAATTCTACGTGTTATAATTCTCTATCTATTTTTACTTCAGAAGAAAGAAAGTATACATTTTAACTAATGTTTAACCAGAGATTTTGATAATGAATTTTAAAATTTGTCTTCAAATATCTATTTGGACATGAAATTTGATCTTCAAATATTTATAAGTTCTCGATGAAACTTTGAAATTTTCGCTAACAAAACCTCAATATCTCTCAAATAAAAGTATATATTCAAAACTCAACATATTTAGTCACAAATAAATCATGAAAATATCTACATAATTATCAAAAATTCCAAATCACTGCATACATATTAAGGAAATTTTGTAAATAGCCTCTAAAATAAACTTAATTAGGCTTTATAATTATAGCTTGCTAATTACAATTTGTAGCTACATATTAGAGGGGGAGAGAGGTGAGCAAGAGAGGGCAGAAAGTGGAGAAAAGCGAATTATATATATCTGTCGATTTGTATATGTATATCTGCTAGATGTTTGTATATAACTGATATACATTTATATTTATATATCTGATGAGCGAGATTGGGAGAGGGAGGAGAGGGGTGTGTACGGAGAGAGACGATATATATGTATATATATTAATGAAAGAGGAGAGAAACACAAGTAATTATAGCTAAAACTAAGTTGTGAATGATAATTAATGAATGCACACAAAGATGTATTCAGGATTTGAAAATTCCGAGTGCACCAATAGACAGATCTTTCAACCAGTGGCGGAGCAGGGAATTTCACGAAGGGTGTCCAAAAAAGGGAAAAAATGCTGCTAGTGAGATTCGAACACATGAGCATTTAGGGGCTCTTTCAAGGCATCTAAAAGTCATTGCGCTACAATACCTTATTCTATCAAGGGTGTTCAAAGTTAGTTATTCAATCACTTCGTTTATCATTTTTACTTATAAATACGGTATTATTTTCCGATTGGACACCCTCACTATATGTAGCTATGGCACAGCTTTCAGCATGTACCAGCGGTACAAAACACTATTTCATGCTTTCTATGGGGGCACTATTAGTTATATTTAGTTTCTATCAGTTTCTCAATATATATATATATATATATATATATATATATGATTTTTTTCCGAAGTTAACAAGTGCATGTGCACCTCCACATAAACATTATGTACGTATAATATAACACGACATGGATCATACAATTTACACCTCCATTAGATCAAATGATTGCTGAAAACTCGTATTTTAAAAGAAACTGAACTAATAAAAACGACGAGTGTTGCAGTTTCTGCGTCTAGATACCTTTAAAGCTGTCTGTTTCAACTCTTGAAGTGCCTGAGCTCGAAGACTCTCCCATTGCATCGGGAGAGGATGCTACACGTCTCTCCGGCTTCAATGAAGTTGGTAATCCTGAGACCTCCTGAAGAAAGTTGAATCAAAGCAAAACAATACTTAGGACCAATTACAACAACTTTATCGCTAGTGCATGAGTGATCCTTTCAGACTGTTTACGATGTTTCTTAAAAAGCAAAGTGTAAATATGACCAGAAAAAACTATTTGAAACGACAAATCGCCAGCTGAAATTCAAAAGCAAGCAACTATATCATATGTTTTCCTCAAAATGTGAGCAGATCCACAACTAAAAAGAAGGGCAGCCTGGTGTATAAAGAATCCCGTGTAAGTAGGGTTAGGAGAAGGGCCGGTCCAAGGGGTGTGATGTAGATTGTAGACAACCTACCCTAATGCTCGTGACCTATAGGTCACACGGGAATAACTATACCGTTGCTCCAAGATCCACAACTCTGGTGTTAAATCAAGTTCAGTTGCTGTGGATGCCTTGGGTATCAAAGAAACTAAATCAAATTCAACATAAAGTAACAACAGAAGGGAGGAGTCGGTATCGATTTATGCTAAATAGCTCCAGAATAGTCCCCTAACCACATTTTCTAAACGAACCAAAGCTGATCCGAATTGATCTTGTAAAAGATAGGTTACAAAACAAATACCTTTATTTTTCAAATGATTCATATTGTTACAAGTTCCAAATTTCATCCCCATCAAATGATCAGGCGAATGCCAATATATCTCGTGATAACAAAAACGTTAATATCATGAACTAGAAACCCAAATTTGTTGGGATGGATGATTTCCTCAAATTTGGACGGTTAATACATTGTACTCAAGAAATTGTTCCCATGATATACATAGAACTAATGAAATTTCAAAAAATGCTTACTTTCATCAAATGTAGTCTCAGATCACAAGGCCGAACTTGATTACCGATGCAGGCCATAACAAAGTTTGAGTATTGAAACAAGACATCTGCAGAAGCTTGCTTCTTTTCTTTGACCTGAATTATACTCAATAAATAAAAGCTAATAGCAACAAACTAGAAACAAAAATTGCTAAGGAACTATATGCCTAGTTGGAAACCAAAGTAATTGAAAAAAATCTATCAATATGAAAATTAAGGAAAACTAAAAATAGTAATGAGGCGTAGGTATTGAGTGGCAACATCTGCGAATATAGACTAGGCTAAGGGACGGACTTTTAGTTTCATTTTGGGTTCTGGACTCTAGTATAAAAAAATCCGGTATTTCGGCATGAAAGTGACACATTTAGGTTGTTCTTATTAAAGGAAGTTAGAAGCTCGGAATAATTTATAGTGTTCGTTTCATGTTTCGAGTCATGCTTATTTTGCTTAGTCAGACGAGTAAAACTCACTGATATATGCACTACTTGCTGTCGCCTATCAAGCTTGGTCAATATATGAAACCAATCTTAAGAGGAAACAAAGCAATGCTATATATACACAAGACCTATATTTTCTTCTATCCTTAAGAGAGTCGAAGGACTCTGCCCTCTGCAAATCGTATCACAACAAATAAGTTCAATCTTTTTCCCTTTCCTACATATCTAAAAACTTCCATAGTCGTGGCAAGAAAGCATTGATCTTACATGTACGACTTATCTCTTCCATTCTTTTTTGGTGAGAAATGGATGTCCTTTCCTGTACTCTTTGGGCTTCTTTCAAATAATCCAAATTCACATTTTTCTTTCTTCAACTCAAAAGATCTTGAGTGTTGAGTTAGTCTTATTTATCTATGAGAGTACGCACAAGTGGGGTCTTGGAGGGGAGGGTAGTGTACGCAACCTTACCCTAACCTTGGGAGGTAGAGAGATTGCTTCCGAAAGACCCTAGGCTCAAGAAAAAGGTCTTAGGGACGAAAAGGTACGGAATACTGATGACTGTTCCTCAATAAAGAACACATTGCAATGTATGACTTGATATACACAGATCCAATCCCTATCTTGGAAGGTAGAGAGGTTGTTTCCGATAAGCAAATTGATGATTATTGTTCTCTTAAACAACAACATACTCGGTGTGATCCCACAAATGGGGTATGGTAAGGGTAGAATGCACACACATCTTACCTCTACCTCATGGAAGGTTAGTGAGGTTATTTTCGATAAACCGTCAACTCAAGTGCATCAAATCAATGTCTTTACGGAAAAGGAGATGCGACAGTGAACACAACATGTCAATTTATAATAACCTTCGTATCCTAATCTGCAACCTTCATATCCTCCTATCTAATGTCATGTCCTCGATAAACTAAGTTATGCCTATGTCATATATAATGACCTCCCTGATACTTTTTTACCTACCTCAACCTCTCCCCATTCCATATATATTGAAGTTCAATAAAAGGTTCAAATTACAAGACCTATATGAGATTAACCTCTTTTTTTCCTCAAACAGTTTCAATTAAAAATTAGAGCAAAAAAATTGGCAGCAGTAGTCACAAGATTAAACAAAACATACTAATAACAATGAAAATAGAGAATTTTGTTACCTCGTAATCATCTTTCATGGCTGAAATCTGAGTTTCTTCATCCATCTTATTCCCCAAATCATTAACCTTAATGCTTAAATATTGAATGAAACTGTGCTTTTTTTTAGTTATTTTGATAATAAATAAAATTAGCGTTAATTGAAAGACGTGAGGCCCATTAGCTCAGTTGGTTAGAGCGTCGTGCTAATAACGCGAAGGTCGCAGGTTCGAGACCTGCATGGGCCATTTTTATTATTGATGCCCTATTTTTCCCTTTCACATTACGTTACACAATACTTAACGATTATAAATTTCGCAAGTCTTGTAGTAAATTCAGAGCAACTTTCATATATAGCAAACACAAAATTCATATTTGTATGTTATGACCTGCATGAACCATTTTTTTTATTGATGCCTTATCTTTTTCTTTCACATTACGTTTTATAATTTCAATAAAAGTTACGTAATACAATATTTAATGATTATAAATTTCGAAAGTCTTGTAGTAAACATAAATAATATGACATGATTTACAACCACATTTTTCCCTTTTAAAAATTCTTACCTACTAAAATTTTGTACCTATTTAAACTTTGTTAAATAAATTAAAGAAGGGTACTTCATAATAGTTTCTGTTTTTTCTAGCAAAGGAAATAAACAAAAACAAAGTTTATTGCTTGTAAGCAAAACATCCATAAATTGACGATGCACTGTCAATTTTTTTTAATTGGGCTTACGAATACTTGACTTTATAAGCACATTGGTCCGACGCATAAATAAGTCAAAAGATACGTGTATAAGTCAGTTTAACCAACTTATAAGGTTCTAAAAACACGGTCAATATGCACAACTCTGGTATACCAACAAAAAGAAGACATCATATAGTAAACACAAGTTTGGACAATTAATATTTTCTATACACACTATATTTCACATTTAGAAGCAAGGTCCAAGACTCAAGGGTAACTAGCACTAGTTTAATTTCTTTTTCACAACAAAAAGCACTATAAACCCCACCCCCAGAATCAAATTTCATCATTCTGCATCATTTCTTGACTTCCAACTGAACTTGTTGGCCTACAAAAAAAATATTCACATCCCTATGATATAAGCACAATTATGAGAACAATAAGATTTGAGCATTCTCATCACTTCTTATCTTCTTTCTGTTCCTTGTCCTTTCGTTGTTCCTTGTTCTTGTCATTCTGCTATGATGAAATAGACACAAGGAAGATGGAAGCTAATTAACATTAAAGTGTCTACTTAAACCCAAAGAAAACATGAGATTCACATTAAAGTGTGACAATACAAGAAGCTAAAAGTACCTATTGGAATAAGAAATATGACAGGAAGATTACAAACTCCATATTCCTTATGTTGCCTTCCACCACATTGATCACCTCTCTTTCTTGCCTTCCATTTCTTTAAGAATGATTCGGCCCTAAGGGTCTTGTATAAACATCGTTACATCAAGAATGATCTCAGCTTAGTCTAAAAGTATTTCTTCGATTCTTTCATCTTCATTTTTTTTAATCACTAACAAGGTGTAAAAATTGAAATCATCAAAGTATCTAGTAAAACAAAATGTGTTCCCCTGACCCAAAAGACTGTTATATATATACATCATCACTTCCAGTCAACTAGTCTGCATAAAAAAAGACCCTTGAATTGTGTTTTAGATACACCTTAATACACAATAAAGTAGGTGTGCCCATATGTTAGAGCTAATATTTAACTTATCGTCACCACTAAGCAAAGCCGATACATTATTAGAAATATACAAACAAATTGGCCATATAACATGTAAAAGACACAGATTAGAAATAGACATGGCACTACACCAAAACTTTAACAACATGCTTTTTAATATAATCTCATCAATCAAATTAACTCACCTTAGACTGGCTTTGCATAGAAGCAAGTAAAACTTCAATTGAAGGGTCATTCGGATCAACACCTGGAATCTGGGTAGCAAACATACCATGAAATGAAAATCAAAGGAGATATGAAGTTTGATACCCATAGGATAAGCAGATACTTTGTGATCGTACTAATAGGAGCGTCATCTTTTACTCAGCATAGAGAACTTACTGAAACGAAAAGTGATGACACGAATGATTGGGTTGCCAACAATTCAGTGACATCTGTCTCATCTTTTGAATTGTCCTGCATGAATGAAACAAGATCTGCAAGCATAAGAAGCAACAGAAAGTATCAGAAAAGCATAGCTTAGCACCTTTGCACGAATGGCTTACATTGTAAGAAGAATTTTGCACAGTTACAGCCATTTGTAGCAATTGAAGTTTTGATAGGACTAACCAAGATCATCTAAGAGGTAATTAACACAGACTTGTATTTACACCTTTTGTCATTTAAAGATCATTTTGAATGATATAAAGGATGGCAAAGTATGGTAAAAAGGCAGTTCTTCAAATATATATGACATTTAAACACTGATAATCTTCTTATTTCAAATACATTATGCAAAGTGCAAACTATTTATAAAATGAAAGGGCAATTACCGGAACCTCCTCAAGTGTGAGACAGGCACATATTATAGAACGTATGTAACAACAGTTGGTAAAATTCGCCATATACAAGAAATCAATTGAAAAGGCAAGTAAAAAGAACTTAATGCTACCAGTTCCAAAAACTTAGAAAAGTATGTCTATGACCTAATGATATAAGCCAACAACAGAATTTGGCATGCCAATATAATAACCAACCTAGTAGCAACTTCCGATCTTCAAAGTCTGCTTCTGACATGTCTGTTTCTCTTGTAGCAGTGTTGGAGGAAGTATCATCCTTCGACATTGCAAGTGCTTGTGGTAACAGGGGAAGATCATTATCCTGTAATGGGTCAATTTATTGTTCAGGACTTATTTTCATTGGGGAGTGTAACAAAAGGCCAGACATTATAAAACCTACAAGCTTTAACTCATTTTCCTGAAAATTTCTATCTCTACAAGTTTCTCTGCTAGATATGAGAAGATAAAAATGAAATTTTAGAAGACAGCATAGTTACATATAAGTATACTCTGTGTTAACAGTCTCAATGGTTGAGCGAACTGGCTATTGTCTCCTTCTATGTCATTGGGCAATACTCACCTCGTGAGCTAACTTTTGAGGTGAATTTAGGCCCAAGATCCCTCTTTCTTCACATGGTTTCAGAACAAGACTCATCTCTATACTTGGTTTACCCAATGCTAGGCCCATCTTACATTTTCCATGCTCCAAATGCCCTTGGCATGTGGAGGAGAAATGTCAGGTTCCCACATTGCATTAAGGATATGGGTAATTGTCTCCTTATACTACCGCCTTGGGCAATGCTCACCTACGGGCTAACTTTTTGGGGTTGTGTTTAAAACTCAAGATCTATCTTCTTCACACTTGAGAAAATAAAGGATTTAAGTAACATCAACAACTACTACTCTGTATCAATCCCAAACAAGTTGAGGTTAAACATATGAATCCTAACTGGCCATGTTTATTTTTTAAGCTCGACAAAATAAAGGATTCAAGAAATCCCACAAATCAATTTGTACATGACCAATAATTGGCTAACAAGTACAATCCCTCTTAACCTCCTTCCCCCACCCCCTCAATAAAACGGAAAAAGAGAAACAGTGTATATACATGCAAGTTGCAACCTTCTCAAATGTGGGTAATCAATAGGCACCAGCCACCAGGACAATGTGGAACTTAACACCTCACAGATGAGGCTTGGTCTTACTTCCATACCTGGTCGTGTGTAAAATCCCTACTAGAGATTCAAATCTCCATATAGTCACAAGCTCCAATAGGCCGAGAAAAAATGGAGACAAGCCTTATTGATTGCCCGTAAAGGGCCTATCATTTTTAACATACATATGTCATGTTCCCACAAATGGAACCGCCAGTCCTCACCGAAAAAATAAAATGGCAAACAAAAAATTAAGATTCGAAAGAATACCAGTTTCTTCTTTTAATCTACAATTTTTCTGATAACTCAGAAGTTTTTAAAATAGTGAGACACCAACCAGTCGATCAGCTGCCTTATTTTTAGTTTCAGACTTTCGGGCACTGACATTTTCAGTCATTATAACGTCCTGGAAAGTTGACTGCATTTCTCCTTTTTCTTGTTTTGCAGCTTTTTGTGCAACCTTCTTTGCTGCTGCTGCTTGTCAAGCCCTTTCCTCCTCCATACAGACATTATAGTGAAGTATACACTGACTTTAGGAGAATCCTAGTAACACTATTAGTTGGCAACCTGAACTTTCACTTTATTGGTGAGAATTCGATTCTCCACTTGTAAGTTCTTCCCCCATACCCTTTCCCCTACTAAAAAGAAGAAGAAAAAGTATACACTGGCAGTGGAAACCCTTTTCTCATCGGGCTAGGATCTATAGTCGTTCGACCTGAGGAAAGGGCAGTCAGACTCAAAATCCTCAATGTCTTGTCTTTACCTTCACTTCGAGAGACAAGCACCGAACCTACACTGGCTTCGATATTATCTTTCCATAACCATCTTCTTCAGTTGAAGAAAATTAAAGTAATAGGGAGGCAATGGACGTTCAAATGTGATTGCAAGTACATTAATACAACATATAAATGAGTAGTTATTAACTGAGGAAGTCAAATTGAGAATATTACTGACTTTCTAGGCAGAAAATAAAAAAGAAATCCTCAATTTTTTCCCCAATCCTTTACGCATTACCACTCCTTTCAGTTCAAATTTTGGGCTCTCTTATTCATTACCACTCTTTCCGTCTCCCAATATGTTGTACTAATATGTTATTAATATCACATACCTGCAGGTCTTTATCCTACACTCATTGTTTCATCCTAAGAATGTCAGCCTTCTCATTTCGTTTCGTTTTGTATCTGTCATTCAGCTGGCGTTTAAAAGCTTCTGCCTCTCCCTTCGCCGAATAAGGGACTAAAAATGCTATCAGACACTGTAGGGACATGTTATCTTTAATTACATCTTATTAAGCAAAAGACACATTTTCATTCTCTCTTTTTACAGTTATCACATACCTGCAAATTTTATGGATAACTTAAAAAAATTATGAAGGGTATAAGTAGGTTTCATCACAGAAGATGTGGTGATATCAGGAATATTGGTAACCCTCTTATGTAAATCTTCTATCGGAGGACAAAAATGTAATTGCACAAATGGTAAAGAAGGAATAGCCTGAACTGGAAGAAACAAGTGTGTTTAGGCACACGCAAGTGAACACCAACAAATCTAGAAAAGCAAATCTAGAGTACTAACTAGTAAAATTTGGAAAACCCTTTGTCAAGATCCTACAGAAAGGGCACTAGAACCGCATAGAGTCATTACTCAAAACCAATCACGTATCTTCCATACTTGTTCTAGGCATCATAATCTGAGAAAATTCTAGTAAGCCTAGGTCCCATTAAATCTAATGTCAGGATAGCAAGCTGCAAAACCGATAGAAGTGATTTTAATGGCGTCTACAGAGTAACAAATTACTACGAAGAAAAGCATAGACATGCAGAGAAGCTTACCGTTAATGCAAGATAACATTTCTCCAAAGTCACTGGTTGGAGTGATTAATACACGAACTCCTTTGCCAGCCATGGTTAACGCTCCGACTGTACTCTCAGAGTTTGCCTGCAAATCGATTAACCAAATCACACAATGGAACAGTCAAGAGTATAGACTCGATGCTTACTAAAAGGTAAGAAATTGCTGAAATACACTGTATCATCATTGAGTCAGCTATTCATGGAAATCCTAAGAACAGTATAACTAATGATCAGTAGGTATAGAGGACCATTGCACCCCCTACTTAGTGATAGTTCACAAACTTCCTATAAGCAAGTATTTTTTAGGAAAGTCTTCGACTATAATCACAACAGTGTTGTCAAAAACTCATTTGAGGCACACTTAAGCCCAGAAGCTAGATACAAAACATGTTGAGCTTACCGCATCAAAGTACCTATGGCGGGTGTTTCATTACCCATGGGCTCCCTCTTGAAGAGGATACCACTAACCAGTAACTATTTCAGTTAGTAGACCACCATTGTTGTTCTTGAATTGCATATATACTTTTTTTATTATTTCCACATTTGCATTTTCTTTCATTAAACTCTACACTATACTTTGTACTTTTTTAAGGTTCACTTCTCGTTTTGATAACACTGATGCATAGCAATTTGTATTACTTGAACACAATCAATTATGGCCAAAAATACCGTCACACCTTTTCAAAGGTTGAATAAACTGCCTGGGTTATAGCACCACACAAATGAAACTAACAGCATCAGATTGAGCTTCAAACCCTGCACTATTAGTCTTTTTCTAGGGTTCACTTTTCACTGTTGATAAACACTGATACATAGCAGTTTTCTATAACTCGAAAACAATCAGTCATAACCAAAACGCTATCAATAAGCAATTCAAAAGTTGAATAAACTACCTGGATTGTAGCACCACAAATGAAACTAACATCGTCGGATTGAGCTTCAGACTTCACAGTTTTTTCTAATGTTAACATTTCGCCATTGATAAACACTGATAATAGCAGTTTTGTATAACTAAAAAACAATTCGTAATGGGCAAAACTGTCACGGACCTAGAGAATCTGCTAAGAACCGTGCGACACTTGACAACTTGCTCACGAATCTTTCACGAGTCTTGCAAGCTCAAGTAAGCCTTTTGCTTAAGATCACTAAGAGAAATGCTAAAGAAGACTTAGAAAGATAGAGAATTGGAGGAAGAAGTCTTTACTACTTCTTTGTTGGATTGTTGGATGATTTACAAATGAGAAGGCCCCTCTATTTATACAACTTCCTAAGGGCCTAAGTGTAAATAAAAATTACTCTACAAGTCCCTAATTATTTACACATTAGTCCATGTTCTAGAGAATTCCACATTCTCTAGAACATGCCTCCAACGGCTAGAACCTTCTAGAGTTCTCTACACAACTCTAGAACGGTTCGCTCCTCCAAACGTCTCAAGCCTTCTAGAATTCTCCGCACTATTCTAGAACGGCTGCCGTGCCTTCTAGAGAATTCTACGGAATTCTCTAGCCTTCTCCGGGGCTCTAGAGCATTCTGGCAAACCTCTAGACCCTTCTGGCCCTTATCCGGACGCAAATCAGCTGGCATTGTGGCGGGACGTCTCAAAACACTACCAACCATGTGTTTAAAACCACAAATCGAAGTAAAAGCCGAATATTGTGCACCAAACCGGTTGCGCGAGTAATCACCATTACGCATCCATTCAGAATTATCAATACAGATCATTACAGCCTGGAAAAAAAAGAGTTACAGTAAAAAAATCAACAGATAAGCAAATTGTTAAATAGAAAATGCAAAATTGAATTTACAGAGTGAACTGAGTATTCACAACAACAAAAAAGGGAAGAATCTGACCTCCTCCGCCATTGTTAACGAACTCAGAAGGTTAAAATTCTGCAGAATCAGTTTTTGTTTAAGCAGCAACAAAATGAAGTTTACTTGATGAACAAGTTATTACTTAATTTCCTTTTTAATGCGTCTAAGAAAAAAAACATAATTCTATAATAAGTAATAAATTTAATTTTTAAAATAAATGTAGCAATACAAATATTAATACTTATTTTATTTTAGACTATCAGTTTCAAAAGAAATTCTCTCTTTCTTAATTTTTTTGTTGAGCCAAACTAAGTCAACGTCCAACCTTTTATTCCTCATCACAATATATCATAGTATATGAATATACGATTAGTATGAATGAGTAAGTGAGCAGTATCTACATTGAAGGACGACTTCATCCTCCTTAATACCATCAATGTATAATATAATCTGATGGTATAAATGAGTAACTGAACAATGTTTTTTTTAAAGATTTGTTTGAGTCCTCCGATGAGATTACTCAATCTTCTATGATATCATTGAGATTTGTTTTAATTTTTCAAATTTTAATTTAAAAATAATTTTAAAAAGAGTCATAATTTAAATATATATTTTTAAGAAAATGGCAATAAAATAAAAATAAAAATAAAAATATTTCTACTAATTTAGACTTTGATAAATAAGATTTTGACTTAAATATTTTTGTCTTAATTATTTCTTTTGTTAAAAAAAAAAGAATCTAATCTTATTTGATATAAGTAGGGTAACAATATGCCGATGAAGTATCAAAATGATTAGGCTCAGATTATTGAAATGATATCAATATACCGATAAAGCATCAAAGAAGATTATTTCATAGTAGTTATGTTGATATTATATGCGAAAGAAGAAAGAAGAAAGCGGAGTAAGAGGATAAATAGTTTGGATCGTGAATGCTTTAAGGTTAAATAGTTTGGATTAGGTCCAATTTGGATTAATAGTTTCACAATTAGAACTCAAATCCAAGTGAGGGTGGAGAGATGACATATCATAATTTAAAAGGAAAATGAGAAAATTACGCGGTTAAGCAAACTTATACTATTTAATTACTCATCATAGTTATAATTTGCTATAATTACTACTCACGACTAACGTTATACATTAATTATGTTGGTTGACTTCGAGTTTGTATAATTAGCCACATTTGTATGTGTAATTCGCCAAAATATACAAATACAATGTATAATATACAACTATTTAACCAATAAACATATACAATTCACCTCTCTCCAACTCTCCTCCCTCTCTCACTCGCCTCTCTCCTCCCTCTCTCAATCTCGCTTGCCTCTCTCCCTATCTCACTTGTTTTTATACTAATGCATATGTATAATATACAATTATCTAACTAATTATATACATACAATTCACCTCCCTCCTAATCTTGCTCGCCTCTTCAATCTCGCTTGTCATATATACATATGTATAATATACAATTATCTAACCAATATATATATATACAATTCACCTCTCTCCCATTTTTTACCCTGTCTCGCATCTCTCTTTCAGTCTCGCTCGCCTCTCTCCTCCCTATAACATGTAGCTACGTGTAATTATCAAACTATAGATACGGAGAGTAATTAAATTATTTTTTAGTGGCTATATGTAAAAATTATCCAAGTAAAAAATAATTAATTTAACTTAGAAAGATATCGTTGTTGACGAAAGTCCATATTACAAATGGAATCAAGAAGCAACAGATACCATTGTTGACGATATTCCATATTACAAATGAAATCAAGAACCAAAAGAAAAAATAAATAATCTAGGAAATAAATTGATCATTGATTCAATACATTTTTTTATCAACTTATCAATAACTAAATTGTTTAAAATTACTGATATATCACTCATATTTAGCAATTAATCATTAACTAATAAAACTAATTCATAACATCTAAATCGAATTGAATCATTGATAAACAACCTTACATTTGATATAGTTTCTTTTTAGGGCAACTTTCACATATAGCAAATAAAAAATTCATATTTGTATGCTATAGCAAAGTTTGCATAATTGCGCTCCATAGCAAACATAGAAACTGTATAATTCGCTATACATATACAGTTGAAGCGAATTGTATAAAACGAAGTGTATAAAATGAGAAAGAGAAAGACACTTGGGCAGAGAATTGTATAAAAACGAAGTGTATAAAACGAATTGTATGATTATAAGTGTATAGAACGATTATATACAATTTGAATTTGTATAAAATGAGAAAGAGAGAAAGACAAAAGAGACTTGGGCAGGGAATATACAATTGAATCGAATTGTATAAAACGAGAAAGAGAGAAATTAGATACAATTTGAATTTGTATAAAATGAGAAAGAGAGAAAGACAAAAGAAACTGGGCAGTGGAGTATTTTTATTGTATAATTATAAGTGTATAGGACAAAAATATATGTACTTGCATGTGTATATACAATTTTCTCACGCTTTATACAAACAGAAACGCAATTTATACATTTTGCTTCTGTTTGTATAAGTGAGAAAGGCGAGGGTGGCGAGCGAGATTTAGGAGAGTGGCGAGCGAGATCTGGAAGAGGGGAGAGAGAGGAACAAAAATATATGTATTTATACAATTTCCTATGCTTTATACAAATAGAAATAATTTTTATACACTTGTGTTTGCATAAAAAGTGAGGAAGCGAGCGAGAGATTGGAGCGAGAATGGGAGAGTGGCGAGCGAGATTTTTGGGAGAGAGGCGATTGACAAATTTTGGCAAACGTTTGCTATGGAGCACAATTAAATCAAACCCTAGCTACTCCATTTATTTTAGGTTATTAGTTTGCTATTATATACAATTATCCCTTCTTTTTATTAGCAAAAACTAACGATTATAACCGAACACAAAATTATTCTATTTCGAATAATTTAAGGGTAAAAATGGTATTTTTCACTGTAGTCCGACCCAGGCCCAATAGATAGCTTGACCCGAATCCTGCTCCATCTCTTCCGTCGTTGTTCTGGCCGCCATTTTTGTGAATTGGAGTTTTCATGGAGATTATGGAAAAGCATTCGTAGTTCGATTTATACAGTTTCTTTTGTTCATTGTAAAATTGAGTACAGAAACAACAGTCTTTCAGCATATTACTTCGTCAATTTTTTCTTCAGGTATTCCGACGAACTTCTGTTTACTGCTTTCGTTTCCTTTTCCCTTATGTTATTGTGGTAGCCGGAGGCGGATCTAGAGTATTACAAGTTTGGTTGAACCTGATAGCTTTTGGCCATAATTATGTATCTGTGTTTAAAATCTAGTTAATTTAACTACTAAATGTCCCGGGATTATTTTGTTGTAGTTACTGATCAGTGCTCAGTAAGCTTTGTTATGCTTTTGTGTTTTTTTGGATTGTTTTTTCTATGGAAAACAAACTCACTATCTTTGAGGTCGAGGTAAGGTCTGGTACACTCTATCCTACTTTGTATAACTACACTGGGTATGTTGTTGCGTGTACATTAAGTATGTTAAAGATCTACTTAAATATTACAACAAACAAACAACAATCTGCCCAGGGGATTATTTTGTTGTAGTTAGTAGTTACTGCTTAGTAAGCTTTGGTATGCTTTTACTTCCGTTACTTCTTTTTGGACTGTGTTTCTTGGTTGAGGGTTTATGGGGAACAGCCTCACTAATCACTATCTATGAGGTTGGGTTAATGTTTGTGTACACTCTGTTCTCCCAAGACCTTACTTTGTGGAATTACAGTGGGTATGTTGTTTTTGTTAGTCTACACTGGGTAGGTTGTTGGGTCTTGGCAGGGTGGGTGTACACATACCTTACCGCTATCTTTGTGGGTAGAAAGACAGAGTAGGATTTCTTTGTTAGTGTGAGAAATATAGCAAAATAATATTATTGAATTGTTGTTGTGTCTACATTATTACACGAGACTCTATTTATAGACCATAGAATACAATCCTTTATCAAGTAGGATACTATTTAGTATTCCTATTCCTATTCTAATTGGATTGTATAAACATATTCCTATTCTAATAGGATTGTATAAACCTATTCCTGTTTCAATAGTATTATATAAGCCTATTCCTATTCTAACACTCCCCCTCAAGCTAGTGCATACAATCATGTACCTAGCTTGTTACAAATGTAATTAACACGAGGACCGATGAGAGGCTTGGTGAGATATTCGCAAGTTGATCAGTCGACTTCACAAAATTAACAGTCCATCTCATTGTGCTTGTCTTCTCATTAAATACTGGATTTGATGCATAATGTCAGTAAACACAAAGATAAAATTTCAATGTTGAACTTCCCAAACTAAACCTGCAAAGACTGCTTCAAACTATAGAGTGACTCACATAATCGACATACAAGGCTACTAAGCTCCCCCTGAGCAACAAAGTGCTTAAAGCCTAGTATAAAGTATATGAATCATGTTGGAATCAATAGATGAGTCGATATTAAACAAGTCACCAAAAAACTGGCTGGAACATGCTCATATGCCGGAGTATTAGGTTTAAGGGCTAAAAGTGGTCACAGTCTAAGAAATAAAATTATATAGGTAGGGTCGGAATGATGTCACGACCCAACTAGAAAATAGAAATTAAATAGGATAGTTCGAATTGATGGAACGACCCCATTGAAAAAGAGAAATAATATGGGTAGGGTCGGAATGATGGCACGACCCTAATGAAAAAGAGAAATTATATAGGTAGGATTGGAATGGTGGCACAACCCTACGCAAATCAGATTTGAGGAGCCACCGGAAAGACGAATGGAACTACGCAAATCAAATCTGAGGAGTCACCGAAAAGACACACGGTGCTATGCAACTCAGATATGAAAGTAGTTCGGAAAAACCCACGGTACTACGCATATATAATATGAAAAGTAGTCCAGAGAGATGCATGGTGCTACGCAAATAAGATATGCAAAAAAAAAAAGAAGGTAGTCACCAGAAGGATGGCATGGTGCTACACAAATTAAATATGAAAAAGTAGTCACTGGAATGATGGCACGGTGCTACACAAATTAAATATGAAAAAGTAGTCACCGGTATGATGGCACGGTGATACACAAATTAGATATAAGAAAGCAGTCGCCGGAAGAATGGGGCGGTGCTACAAAAATTAGATATGGGAAAATAGTCACTAGAAAGATACACGATGACCCAACTTTTGCTAACATAATCATTGGCCGGACGGGCGGCATATATGAGTAATAGCCGCCCGCCGACAGCTGAAGCTCTTTGATTGTTTACCAAGATCGTAGAGGTTCTGATACAAGATGAGCATGCTAATGTGGACAACAACAGCATTAAGAAGGGCACCAAGCAAGAAGAAGAGACCTCTAAGGAACATTGTCACTTTTCTGCCATGTTTCTTATTAACAAAAGAAGCGACAAAGGGAAGAAGAGTTTGAGAAAAGGATCCATAGAAGTAACTCCCCCTGAAATTCCAATGTCGTAACCAAAGATCAACCCTCCCATTGCTGTCATGATACAAGTAATCGCCACGTAACGTGTCAACTTCCCTGGGTACTCTGAACCTCCTTCATCAGCAGCACTAAAGTTTCCACCAGCCATGATCAATATCAATATCAATGGAAACATAAATTATGCTGTCGGAATCTGCCCACAGTAGCCTGAAAATTCTGATTTCGCCGGAAACGGCCCGAAAATCACCGGAACCCTAATTTCGGTGATCGAATCTAAAGAAAAATGGTCGGGTTCTGGTCAGAAGTACTGGACGACCTCAACAGAAGAAAAATATTGAGAAAAAAAGAAGAAAAATATTGTGAAAAAAAAAAGACCGGAGAACCCTTCACGCGCCGGCGCGTGTACAGATCTCGCCGAAAAATTTCCGCCTCCGATCGGCGCGTGAGGGCGCGTGGAGGGATACTTTCCGGTGGGTCAGGTCGGGGTTTGGTCGCCTGAGCCTCCCGAGCCTCGTGACGGTGTTGTCTTTTGCACAACACCTTTAGAACGAAAGATGACGCAAATCAGTCCCATTCTCAAGTGATCTAACTTTTGCTAACATAATCATTAGACGGACGGGCGGCATATATGAGTAATAGCCGCCCGCCGACAGCGGAAGCTCTTTGATTGTTTACCAAGATCGTAGAGGCTCTGATACCATGTGAGAAATATAGCAAAATAATATTATTGAATTGTTGTTGTGTCTACATTATTACACGAGACTCTATTTATAGACCATAGAATACAATCCTTTATCAAGTAGGATACTATTTAGTATTCCTATTCCTATTCTAATTGGATTGTATAAACATATTCCTATTCTAATAGGATTGTATAAACCTATTCCTGTTTCAATAGGATTATATAAGCCTATTCCTATTCTAACAGTTAGAAGAGTTTTTCAAAGGATTAATGGGTTTCACTTTCTTTACTTGATAAAAGTTGTTGTCTTTTTTTAGTTTTGTGATGATGGATGTGGAAGAAACCTCAAGTTTGCCCCTGCCAGATGCTTTTCTTGATTTTCTGAATCAGCATGACTTGGATCCTTCTATTTATACGGCCACTGATTCCATACCTCGTTATATAAGGTACTTTTTGCAACTTGCAAGCATGTCTAGTGCATTAACTCATTTTCTTTATTAACATAATGTCTGTTAAATGTGATGTGACTAAATAAGTAGCAAATGCTGTCAGTTACTTCATTGTATGAATTCACCTTTAGCTTCCAATGACAATAAGTAGTTGGTGGTGATACTTTTTTACTAATTGAGATAACAGTGGTGTCGAGTTCAACTTGGGTGCATTTCGACTAATTTATCGGGTTCGTACTACTTTCTATTAGTTGAAATACCGGGTAATTCTCTTCACCCAATGCTTAAATAGATGATGCAAAATCACCTAATGGATTTTTGCCATGATATTAAGTAAGGAGAATAGAGTGGTAATGCTTTTTTCTTAATAACTGTGGTCTCAGGTCCGCTTGAATACATTTTGACTAATTCAGGTACTTACTACCTCCCACCAACGCAAATACTAGATAATTATGTCCACCAAGGCTCAGACAAATAGTTAGAAATTACCTCACACTTCTTGCACATGTTGGAAGTTGAACCCCAGTCTCTCCCATGGTTCAAACTTCATTGGTGTTGCGACATGCGCCCCACCCTTGGGTGCTGGAATGGTGATACTTTTGAAGCTTATTCCTTTTCAAGTTAACTGATTAGAATTGTTACAACTTAAGAAACCTGTCATAATCAGCCATAATTGATGAAGTTTATGCTTACATATATCTCAATTCAGTTGAAAAATCTGTACTCATGTTCCTGTTCTTATCTATAGAATCACATAATTCTAGTTAGCATTGCCCAACTTTTATGCTAACACATAGTAGAGATATGTATACATGTAGCATCATACTGCCTTCGGGTGTATAGCAAGCAATGCCTTCGGGTGTATAGCAAGCTTGCTGAAGGAAACTTGTGTGATGGAAGAGTAATAATCTTAGTGTGTATTTGGTACGGAGGAAAGCATTTTGCGTTAGTTTTTTTTTTTCATTAAAAGATCTTTTTTTTTTAAAAAAAAGAAAAATCTATTTCCACCATGTGAACTGAACTTTTTTGGATCATTTCTAGTGTTTGGTTGTGTATAAAAGTAAGTAGTCTATTGTAATCTACAGAATGTTGTATATGGTACGATGATAGTGTTTTTGTGATATAAATAAAAGTAGTCAACAATGTTTACCTGTTGATTGAAGCAAGTGTAGTTCGGATATTTGCAAAGGAGCTGATTTCTGTCCAGAAATAAATTGTCATTTTTCTCAGAGAAAATATCTTCCATGAATTCAAGATGAAGAAACATCCGAAAATGCTTTCATTATGAGAAAATTTTCCAGACAGCAATTTCCGCTAACCAGTTTCACTCTTAGGATATTAAAGGACGTACCTTCACAAAAATAGATGTAAGAGATCTTCCGCAGACTCATGCTTGCACATTCTTTTCTTCTTGAAGGATAAAGCCCGGTTTTGAGGATTTGCTTGAAGAAATTGAAAGTGATATTAGATGCAAGCTTGAAAGAGTTTGTTGGTTGCCCAACTTTTATCATCTTCAACCTGATGTTCGAATTGCTAGTTCGAAGGCATACCAAGAAGGGAAGGTGAGGAATCTTTTTAGTATTATCTCTTGGTGAATATGATACTCACGAGTCTTGAGATTATTATTCAATTTCCAGTATGTCAAAAATGCTCTTCATGACATTTTTTTCCCTTGACATTCTCTTAAGATTAGACCAGATAGAAGTTTGTCTCCTGATCCTACAAAAATATACTACCCCCTTTTCTCTGTCCAACACTGTCTTTAATTTTTTTTCCTATTCCCTGCAATTGACTTGTTGGCTTTGTGGTTAGGACTTAGGAGAGTGTCGTCTAAGAAAAATTTACCCCGTGGTGATCAGCTTTATATTGGAACATTCCTAGTCTAATGGTTGATTATAAAATATGATCCATTCCATTATATTGATGATTTTGAGTAATTATTTTGTCTTTGTATCCAGATGTATGGAATTGATGCAGCATCTGGAGCTGCTGTGACAGCTTTGGACATTTCAGTTGGGGATCATGTCCTTGATCTTTGTGCTGCACCTGGTAATTCCTGACTTGAATGTGGAAAAAGTGAATTTCTATTATGGCTGTTGTTTTTGGCACTTGATACCTCACATGTTACTAAGACTTTTGATTCAGGGCACAGTGTTAGCACGAGGTACCTACCTTATTATGGATCTGTCAACAGTATAACAACCTAGTGCTTCAAATATTTTACTACGATAATAGCCTAGGCGACAAAGAGGAAGTTGTGAATGGTTAAGAAGTGATCTCTTGCTTTGGATATTAAGAAATCTTGAGAATAAGTGGATGTCATTAAAAGTATATAAGGAGTTGAAAGAGTCATCAATCATATTCATAATCCAAGTTATACATGTACGCCATCTGTTTGGAATTTAAACTATTAGTCCTGTTCTATAATATGAGTAGGAGTATGATTATCAGTAGTTTTTATTGAATATAATTAGTGGAAAAGTTAATATCTGAATGAAAAATCATCGGTAGGGAAAAAGTAATAGCAATCAGTATGTCATATCCATCTTAGTAGCTGCTGCTCACCAGAAAAAACATTGTAAATTTAAAGACGAGGACATTAAAAATAAAAAATAAAACCCATACCTGTGTACTTAGTAAATTAGGCCTCCCTAATTATATGCAGCCCATGATTTTGGATTTTATGCTATATAAACCAAAACCCATAGCTAGAAATCCTTTAAGCTTTGTACTCAAAAGTGCATCTATACCTAAAATATCTTTGTAAGAAAGCTTTTATAGAGTGGTCAATGCTTATATATTGAACAAATAATATTGTATTCTTAAAATAACTAGAATTCCTGGATCTAATCTATTTTTTGACTAGTGCTGGACAAGGGCCGGAGAAGGCCATAGCTAAATGAAGTATGTACTATATAGATATGAATTATTCATAGGCATTTCTGTTTAAGTGTGAAAACTGAAGATTCCTTGATCTCTTTAATTGATCCGTAGAACCACGTGTTTTTTCTGAAGCTCTTAAACTTCCAAGTACCATTATAGACTTCTGATACAGCATTCGAATTTGTAACTCATTTGATATCTTCTTTTAGGTGCTAAACTTTGTATGATGTTGGACATTCTTGGCAGTTCGGGTTCTGTGACTGGTGTTGACATTGCAAAACATCGATTAGCGGCCTGTAGAACCATGCTACAGAAATATAGTATTGGTGATCATTGTCGTCTTTTTGTTGCTGATGGGACCAGCTTTTCCCTTCTCCCTGTCAGGGTCCATTCAGGCTCTCCATTGCAAAATGAAACTGGTAAAATGATTGTCATTTAATAACCTTTAGTTGCAGATGCTTCTTTGCTTCTTAATGATTTTTGCTAAATCTTTTTGGTCAGTCTTATTACAAGGTATTTTGTTTTTCTATTAATCTAGCGGATGAATTTGCTTCCGGAGAAAAATCTGAAGTATATCGGGAGTGGAAGTCCCACAGACCATGGAAAGAAAGGAAGAAGGAAGCTATAGCTAGAGAAAAAGGTGTCTCCAAGCTATTCTCACCAACCCAAGAACCAGAGCTTATATTTTATGGTCGATATTCTGGGGTGGTTGGGATGAGAAAAAATGAATTATATCACAAGACGCCTATCAGTGAGGTCTTGCAGCTCGGCTATGACAAGGTACACCAAAGTTCCGAACCTCCAGATGTTTTCTATTAAACTTAATTTGTTTTTGCTCTGACTTGAAGGCTTATTTTGTTTTTCTAGAAACTTGATCCTCATTAAGTCAAGATAATTGTTTTGGTTCCTATTCAACAGTTTGAACAGCTTTCAGATATTATATTTTCCTATATAACTACTGACTAGTTTGAGTTTAAGTCAGGTTCTTGTGGATGCAGAATGTACCCATGATGGTTCTATTAAGCACGTTCAGAAATTTGAGCAGTGGGGCTGGACAACCTTCCAGCGCCGTGTGCTAGATGCAGAAAGAACCGATGATCTGACTGTCCTTCAGGTGCTGAACTTGTTTTCGCAGACCTACATATATATTTTGCCTTGAAACACTACCAATTTTTGCAGCTGATACAACTGCTGATGAACAACAGAGATTGGCTCACAGCTTGTAAAAATTAGTATAATTTGGATAATTATGCTTGGTTCGTGGCGAGTAGTAGTTTGAAACTGTAATATAATTTATGTCTAATTCCTTAATGATAATTGCTATGTACTAGAAATTAATAAAATGAAGTATAACAGTATATCAGATTAATAGGCATATCAAGAATTTCATGGCACACCTTCAACTTACTGAGGAGACCCTAGATAGAAAGGTATGAAGGTTGAGGATTAGGATAGAAGGGTGGTAGATAGCCGAGTGTTGTAGTACTTTTACGTAGGAGAGGCAGGGGTTGTCTCGTCTCGTTTTCTCCTTAATTATTAATCTTATCTAGTATCACGTAGTATCTTGTTATTCTTTTTTTATTTACTACTACAAATTACTTCATTTGCTTTGTTTATCTTGCTATTTTTGCGATTGTTATTTCTTTATTACTCTGATTACACTTTTTGAGCCGTGGGTCTATCGGAAACAACCTCTCTACCCCACAAAGTTAGGGTAAGGTCTGTGTATATCTTACTTGTCCTAGACCTCATTTGTGGGAATATACTGGGTATGTTGTTGTAAAAATACATGAGAATGTACAGATGCGACTTTGCACCCCTTTGTGGATTTTGCTGGTTTTCTTGTTAAATGTCTGTTGTCTGGATCACATATATACTATACTAGAAGCTTTAGATAATTGCATGTCCTCATGAATAGTCTCTAACTCTCAAAAAACTGGAGCATACTCATAATGACAGGATGAGTGTATGCTATTGATTCTAGGTCTAACCTGTGCGTATTTTTGGAGACTTTCTGATGAAAAGGCATGGAAAGAATTCCAAAAACATTGTCTCAGAATATCTTATCTGGCTTGCATATTGTTGCGTGATAAGAATAAGAAAAGACATTTCAAAGCTTATTTCTCTTCAACATTTTTAGAACCAGAATCACAATTAGGTGTATCAAAATGAATTTAGTAAGTCATGTCAAGTTTTGCCATTAATTCAGATGTTTGTTGTAGGTCTTAATAGCACTTTCGACTGTAACTTCAGTTTGGGGATGATTTTTATTGTGGGCTGCTAGGTAGTAGGTACACTCTTCAATTAGGAAAGGCTAAAGAAGAGGGTCCAGTCCCAATCTGTAATTAAGAAATTCAGAAAAGTTGGTCACTGGGTTCTCTATCATCGCAAATTTTTTTTGCTTGTTTCTTGGAAATGTGGTAGGGAAGATTCTGAAGCTCTGTAGTTTTGCATGTTACTTCTGGAGGATGGGCATAATCTCTCTTCTGCTCCAGCTTTGGTGTCCTCAAAATTCTCTCTCATGAATAGATGAATGTTTCTAAATTCAGCCACATGTAGTTAAATTTCCACGTCTAAGTGAATTTTTCTCATCTTGGTGCTTCATTCCTCATTCAAAATAGTTCTCCTTGCTCAAGTTTGTTTTTCCCTATGTCTTTGCGCACAATAATTTATCCATTTCTTGCAGTTGCAACTTCTGACTAATGGATTCAGATTGCTTAGAGTTGGGGGAGCCCTTGTCTATAGCACTTGCAGGTGTCCATCTGCTTGTAATCCCATGGCTACAGATCCTCTCTTCTTTCCATTCTATTGATACTCATAAATCCTTTTCGTTGTTTTTGTGTGTACCAATTAGTTTAACCTTTGCTCAGAACGAAGATGTGGTCGAGCGGTTCCTTTCAGAGAACACATCTGCAGGTAAAATTTTACTTCTGTAATAATTCTGGAAACTGATAGCTTAAGGTTCTTGTAATTACGCAAGCTGGGTGCCAGATATAATCACATATGTGGTTAACGTTGTTCATTATCCATTGCGTATATACCTATAGTGAAGTTTCTTCAGCTGCTGTTTTGAAAGTTATTCTTGAATCGTTCGGAAATAAACAGCCTCTTGCAGAAATGCAGGGTAAGGCTGCATACAATAGACCATTATGGTCCGGTCTTTCCCCAAACCCTGTGCATAGTGGGAGCTTAGTGCACCGGGCTGCTCCTTTTTATCACCCGGCTAGGGACTTCAAAGTTAACTGGTTTGATGGGGTCGGCAGAAGCCGTAAAATGTAAGTAAAAGTTTAACAAAAGTCTTACACAAGACAGGTTTTATTCAGCTGCATTGTAAATCATCATTAGAGTTCGTATGAATTGTGTGAAAGACACCGTTGATTCGTAGTCCTTGCAAATACAGGCTTTCCTCATCTCTGACACTTTTCCGTCTACCAGCTCCCTGTTTTTTGTTGTATTGATGCAGTCAGTTTTCTTATTTATTTTTCAGAATTGCTAGAGATTACTGCTGCCAAAAATTGGCCATGCAAGAGTGGTCGAATACAAAAAACCTTACGATTTGATCCTTTGACATCTTGTACAAGCGGACTCTTTGTTGCTAAGTTCACAAAATTGGCCATTTAGTCAAAACAGGTTCGTTCTAAACCCTATCCATATCCTAGCGCGAACAATCATAGTTGGCTGGCATGTTTAGTATTCTACTTTTACCTTTCAATTGTGTGGAAACACCTTCATGCTATCAATTTTGAGATTGTGCTTATGTTGAAGTACTCATTGAAAGCATTCGATGTTCAAACCACAAGTTCAACTAATCTAGATTCACGCCATTGAAGTCACTCCACGAGGGATTGGATTACTCGAAAAACTTCTTATGTATATGATAATCCATGTTTGACACACTTTGTAGATGGGAATAGCTTCTTCTATTTTCTATGGATGGAAAGAAATAATCTGTTTGCATCAAAAGTTTTTTGAGTACAAAATTTTGTACAAATATGTTTGGGAATGAGATGATGTTACTAATACATATGTTCTCTTCTTAAAAATTTAAACACGAACATGTTATAGACTCGTAAAAAAGAATTGTGTACCAGAGGTGGATTCGGGATTTAATCTCTATTCGTTCAACTTTAAAGAATCTCTTTATTTCTTTTTCTTTGGATTGGATTTACACAATTATTATTTTTTTGATATTTTCTTCGAGTTGCTAATGCTCGATAAGGTGTGAGTTCTAGTATCATAAGCGTTTCATCATAAGCTTTCGAGAGTCTCATTTTTTTGGTATTGAATTCATTATATTTTTAAAGTTATGAGTAGATATCTACTATTTGTTGCAATTTGTTAAGTTTTTAAGACATATTTATGTTGTGCGTTGAAAATGATGGGTTCAAATAAACACGATATTATTTGATTCAACTTTTAGATATATTGCTAGTTGTATCTTTATCATAAGGAAATTAGTGTATATATTAAAATATAAAAGAAAAAAACACGTTTTATTCTTGCGAAATTTGGAAGTGGAAAATGCATAGTTTTTTATGGGTACATAGGATCAAACGTAGAATAATATTTTCTTGGTATAATTTGGTATAATTTTAGGGCTTGTTAGAGTTTTTGAGTGTACTGAACCAAATTTGAAAACAAATCAAGACAGTTGACTGTCAAGCCTATAGGTGAACCTATAAGTGAAGGGTCGAACAATGAAATAATATAGGGAAATTTTCACATATTATCACTTAAAAATAATTAATTATTCTCTATAACTATAGTTTGATAATTACAATTTGTAGCTACATGTTATATGGAGGAGAGAGGCGAGCGAGACTGGGAGAGAGAGGAGAGGGGGAATAGAGTGGGAGAAAGGTGAATTGTATATGTATATTGGTCAGATAATTGTATATTATACATATATATTTGTATATATGGCAACAGAGATTGGGAGAGGGAGGAGAGAGGCGAGAGAGAGAGGGCAGAGAGTGGGAGAGAGATGAATTGTATATGTATATAATTGTATATAACTGTATATTATACATATACATTTGTATAAATGGCAAGAGAGATTGGGAGAGGGAGGAGAGAGGCGAGCGAGATTGAGAGAGGGAGGCGAGAGGTGAGCGAGAGAGGGCAGAGAGTGGGAGAGAGGTGATTTGTATATGTATATAGGTTAAAAAATTGTATATTTATACATATACAAACATGACTAATTATACAAACTCGAAGTCAGCCCACGTAATTAATGTATAATGTTAGTCGCGAGTGGTAATTATAGCAAACTATAGCTATGATGAGTAATTAAATAGTATAAGTTTGCTTAGCCGCGTAATTTTCTGTAATTGATTCAAAAGTTATACAAAAACAAAAAATATTTTTTTCGTGTAAATTTGATAAGGATGTATATTGTGAAATATTTGATCGAAATTCATATAGTTTAATTTTTAATTGAAATGAAACAGAAAAAAGTATAAAGTACTGGTAAATAAATGCTTAAACTGATGTAACTCACTCATTAATTAACCTACCTTAATTATCTAATCAATGTATTTAACGTAAACAGGGGCAAAGCTAAGTTGAACAGAGAGTTTAATTGAATATATACATTTATTCTATACTTAATTTATCGAATATTGACGTAAATTTTATCTTTTTTAGAGAAAAATTAACCAAGGTTGCTTTAGGCCATATAAGTCCTAGTTATTTTTCTGAATTCCCTTGTATAAAATGAGATTTAAAGGCTAAAAATTAATCAACATCTAATTAAATGATAAATTAAGATAAACCGTCCTATTAAAATGAGTTCGACAAAATTCAATAACTTTATTTTAGAACTCAGCAAACAAAAAAAAAAAAAGACCACAAAGTCCACAAATCAATAATCAATTTAAAATTCTGAATTTCGCTCTGTACGAAACGTCAAAAGTTCTATACTCCTCAAATAGCTTTTCTTAAATTACTTTAGGTCACAAGGCGACCACTACACGTATTCAAAACACTTGACTCAACAATTCTTTTTGTCGATAACTTAGATCAATCAACCGAATATTAATTAATACGTAATTGATCAAACACTACTCCGATTTTTGCCTTTGTAAACTTAGATCTCATAGAATCTCTTAATAAATTCCTCAGCTCTTTGCTCCAAACTTTGCCTTTCCTCAAAAGTAGCTTCATCTTCTTCTTCTTCATCTTCATCTTCATCATCATAATTTCTCCAATATTCTTTTCCATATTCCAATTTTTCTTGGAAAAAAATATTTTTTCTTTTTTGAACTTTTTTTCTTTCATTTTCATGATATTGACAATTACATTCATAGAGACTCAATGTTGATGAGTAACAATTAGTAGAAGGGATTTTTTTTGTAATTCTTTTGCTTTTGGAAGGATTATTTGATGAGGAAATGAAGAAAATACTAGAAATTTTCTTAATAATTTTGAACAATTTGTGGGATTTATTATTTCTTGAAGGGAAAGACATTGTGTAGAGAGAAAAAAAAAAAAACTTTAAAACGCATGCAATATTCTTTGATAAAATTTTGAATAAATATTAGTGTATATGATGTTAGATTTAAATAAGGAACATTTAATTAGGGTTTTTAATTAATAAGGGAATTGATATAATTTCGTATCTTTAAGTTTCATTAGTTAAATTCATTTCCATATAAGTATCTTCGTGGATTAAAAGTTTTTTCGATGAGGTACCAAAAAATTATCATATCTTATTAGTTTATGTATTATATTTATTAAATTTACATAAAGTTAAATTTCTTGTATAAAAAGTAAATATATCAAAATCATTGTATTGTATTAATTATGTATCATATTTATTAATTTCCTAAAAAAAATAAATTATTATGCATATAGTATAATTGTGATTCAATGTAATATACTTTTTTCTTAAATTATCCATTGTAAAATAAATGCACTGATTCATTGTAAAAATAAATTCATTATATATAATGTTTGTTATTTTTTAATAATAAAATATTATTTATTATGTCTTTATTAAAAACATTCTAAGTATGATGGTGAGAGAATAAACTATATCACTATATCAGTAAGATAAGAAATTTTTGAAACTATATCCACAAATGACTTCTCATTTAAAAGGATACGTCAAATACGTAAATCATTATGTGAGTACAAAAGAAATCATTAATCCACATGCACTAAAATAGATTTGCAATAAGAAAAGTTAGAGATGAATTTCAATTAGATTTAAATTTTTAAGAAGAAGCAAAACACTATAGAATCATATTTTACTAAAATGTCGTAGATATATTCGTACTTTTAAAAAATAATTAATTATAATTTTAATATGATCATATATTCATATAGGGTTTTCTAAAAATATATTATCTTATCGAAAAGAGTGAATTTTCATTGACCCAAGTAGAGAGTAGAGGAAAATATTCTATTACAGACATTCTTAATTTAGTGAATTTTTACTGTATATACAAATATATAGTAACAACTTATTCGCATTTAGTCGGAGCCAAAGCGAGAGTGGTAGGTATCATGAATTCAATAGCTTTTGTTTACTATGTATTCTATAATAAAAATGTATTGAATATACGTACATATTATTAATCAGAATGTACATATACATTGATATTTTAACTACATCGGTAAATGTTTGATTCGTAATTCTTCCTTAGTAATTTGAAATCTAATAACTTAAAAAGAATAAAATCTAGAACCCATAAAGTTTATATCCTTTCTTTGCCTATGTATTCTGTATTTAGATCGAGCCATATATTCTATCATGATCAAATAAAAACATTAAGTTAAAATATATATTAATTAACAAATATTACGTTAAACTATACATTAATTAACTATGATCTAACGATTAAAATAAATCATGCATTCATTAGGTTTAATATAAAATAACATCGAGTTAACCTAGGAAAGTGATATACTTTGTATCTTCGATAAATAAAGTTTCATTAATTAACTTCCTTTTCCATCGATTTATTAGATCAGTGTTTTAAAAGGCGGGGGCGTGAGGCGAGACGTTTTTATACAGTACGACGCGATGTGTAAGCCCCGAGACACGGGGCATAAGTCCCATGGATCTACGGGGCGTAGTCTCATGTATATTCAATTTTATAGTTTTACTACTAATTAAATTCCTTTCAATGATTTTACAAATAATTTTTTATGAAAAACATATAATATATAGAAATTATATTATGATTTTTATTTGAGATAAGTATTGTTAATCTATAAAAAAGAAAAGAAGTATTATAATTACTATTTGAGAAATATAAACATCACTCTTTCATGAATAAAAATAAAATTACTTCCAAATAGTTAAATAAAATATGATAATATTGAGACATGACAAAATCATGAAGACCAATGATAAGTGAAAAAGTAAAATTTCGCTACATATTTTAAAGAAAAATGTTACGTAATATATAATTACCTTCATAGTATTATCAAATAGTAAATATGTGATACTACATTTGTTGTTTGAGTTACTCTCAATCTTTTTGTATTTATAGATTAAGAAGTTACGTATCATTCATTTATTCAAGAATTATGAGGGTCACATGTTAATTAAAGATTTTAACACATAATTTGTGTAAGATCTGTTAGGCGAGCCCGAGCGTTGGGCGTTGGGCGTGCTTAGGGCGTGCAGTCGGGCGCTTAGAGCGTAAGTCTTATAGAACTAAGTCCCACACTTGAGTCTCGAGGCGTTTTGCTAGAGTCCCTCCCCAGGGCGAGTCCCAGAAGTGTCTTTTAAAGCACATTTTTTTTAATCTTTATTCGTAATTAAATATTTTGTGAATAGAAATATTTTCGATGAGGTAAAAAAAAAAAATGTAAACATACCATAGAACTTTAAATATTTTTATATTTATATCAGAACTTATAAGTTAATTCATGTTATCAATCACTATTATTACTTATTATAAAGACTAGTCAAGTGTACGTATTTTGTACGTGTATATCGCGTAATTTGTGAATAAATATTTATGTACATATTATATATTTAAATAAGGAACACTTAATTAGGATTTTTAATTAATAAGGGAAGTAATATAATTTTGTACTTTCAATTTCATTAGTTAAATTCATTTCCATATAAATATCTTTGTAGAGTAAAAAGTTATTCTCATGAGAAGGGAAAAAATTATGGTTTCTTTCTGATTTATGCATTATATTTATTAAAAATTTATATAAAAAATAAATTTATTATATATAAAGTACAATAAATATATCAAAATAATCGTATCTTATTAAATTATGTATCATATTTATTAAATTTCTATAATAAAAAAATAAGGGTGATAATAAAAAAGATGAAAAAAAGTAGTAGTAATCACTGCGTTAATATCGAGGAAAATAAAAGTATAACAATCGTATTTATCCTTGCCTTAATAAGAGAGAGAAAGTAAGATATTTATTAAAAAAACATATTTAAATATAATTATAATATTAGAAATGTTTAAAGACCTGTTTGGATTGACTTATGATCTATAAGCCAAAAGTCATAAGTTATGATTTTGGCTTATTTTTATTATTTTTATTTTACAATTAATGCTTATAAACACTTTTTAATTTTACCCAAACACTTGTTTAAAAATTATTTTGGCTTAGAAACACCTAAAATAAGTCAATCAAAACGGGTACTAAGTAGTTATACATTTGAGAAAAAGATTGGAAAAATGCACAAGTACCCCCTTAAACTATGACCAAAACTTATTTTTTTTTTTAGTTTTGTGCACCTTTTGTCTTACGTGACACACTTCGTGACTCCACGCAATTGAGGCGGCTGAGAGATATATGAATGTCACGTAGCCAAAAAGGTGCACAAAATTACAAAAATAAATAAGTTCAGGAGTAATAGGACCTTAGTTTAGTTAATGCGTATATCTGAGATTCGATCATAATCTAAGAGGGTATTTGTGTATTTTTCCAAAAAGATTCAAACTTATTATTTGCATCTTTTTTTTAAAAAAAATATAATAAAATTCTCAATAGAGTAAATTAAGAATTATGAGATTTTAGACTTCAAATCTCATCAAACACAAAAACACTAGTAATTTCTTTACATCTGCTTTAGTTTTGATGACTTGATACTTATTATTGGTAAAACTAGATCTGAGATCTCGTTGAACGAAAACTTTGAAGATGTAGATTAGTTTCGACTCAAAATCATAACGATTTGTTGCATCTCAACATAGTAGATTAAGATTAATGAGATCTAAGATATCAAATTTCAGAAGAGACAATAACACGAGTAATTTTTTTATATCCTTTCTAGTGGCCAAAGTTATCCGATACCACCTACTATTGGTGAAATTAGACCTAAGGTCTCGTCAAACGAGAAGATCAAAGGTGGAGATCAAATTCGCCACGAAATCATAACGATTTATTGCATCTCATTCTTTAAATCTCAATAAAGCAGATTAAGAGTTATGAAATCTCAATTTTCAAATCTCAAGACTAGAGTTACTCCCTCCGTCCATAATTATTTGTCATGTTAAGGTCATGCACACCCCTCAAGAAAAATTTAATACAAGGTGTAATTTGACTAATATAACCCTACTATATCAAGAATATCAAAAGTCTACATAACTTTTCAATCGAACTACACTATCATTAAAGACAAATTTGGAAAAAGGTTAGCAATTATTTCTTAATTATTTAAATTGACAATTAATCTTTGATATCTATTTTAATATACCTGATAAACAATTGTGGACGGAAAAAGTACTTGATATCTATTGTTGATGGAATCAAACTAAGAAATTAAAAAATGAGTATAAAATTAAACACGAAATCAAAACGATTTAGGGGTGCGTTAATCAAAGAAAAGGAAAAGTCCTGCTTAAAACATGTTAATCATATGTTAAAGAACACTAAAATGTATATGCACCAGCATGTAGCCCAGGTTCATTTTCATTGGTTATTACTACTAATACTTTTATTCGGCCACTTTTAAGTAACGATTTCCTTTTTTAGTTCAAATTATAAGAACTTCGATCAACATGATATATTTTTCCATTATTTTGATATACGAAAAATTACAATCTATAATACTTCTCGTATAATTTTTTAATAACTAAATAATTTATTTAAAATATCAAATTAATCTAATTTAACTTTACAAATTAATCACATTAATTTTCAAAAAGCGAAACACGATATTAATTTATTTGCTAGTTGACTAATATAAAAACATTATCCATACTCACGCCAAAAAATTCTATAATAAAATTACGTCATTGTTGAGTCTTCAAACAACTCTACAGTTTACATGTTTCCCATTTCCAACAATATTGACATATTCTATTGACAGATTCTGTACGAACTCATAAATTCGACAGACTAAACTCTAGTATATTTGATAGATTGAAAACGTTCTGAGGCTCAAATGAAAAGCTCAATCTAATACGAAGAAAGAGGAGAAACATGATTGAGACTGAAGAAATCTCAGCTCCACTTAGTAAGCATTTCCACAAATTCTACTACTTTGTTGTATAGACAGAGATAGGTTTAGAATTTTGAGTTTATGAATACGAGAAAATGTAACTTATTGGGTTTTTGAATAAATTTTTTAACGCAAATACGCGATTTTGAATAAAGCTATTGAGTTCTGTTGAATCTGTTGAGTTTCTGAGTTTTGGATTCTCGATGGATTTCGCTAACACAAATATGTGATTTTAAATAAAGCTATTGAGTTCGATTAAATATGTTGAGTTTCTGAGTTTTGGATTCTCGATGTATTTCGTTAACACAAATATGTGATTTTGAATAAAGCTATTGAGTTTGGTTGAATCTGTTGAATTTCTGAGTTTTGGATTCTCCATGGATTTCGCTAACACAAATATGTGATTTTGAATAAAGCTATTGAGTTTGGTTGAATCTGTTGAGTTTCTGAGTTATGGATTCTCGATGGATTTCGTTAACACAAATATGTGGTTTTGAATAAACCTATTGAGTTCGGTTGAATCTGTTGAGTTTTGGATTCTCAATGGATTTCGTTAACACAAATATGTGATTTTGATCAAAGTTATTGAGTTATAGCCCTGTCTATAGGCGGATTTAGGATTTAAGTTTTATGATTATGAATCTATTACACTTTTTTGAAATTGTTGATTCGAAAAATAGCTATTGAGAATGATTCAGTTGAATCCATTGATGAATGCTGCATTCATATTGTGTGGTAAAGTTTTACTAACCTGCAAATGTTGCAGTTGATAAGCAGAAGCAGAAGGAGATATCTTCAAACTACAGCGATGATGTTTCGAGCAGTTCTCAATCTGAAAATTCACCGATTGAGCAAGTGGCTCTTACAGTTCCGATCACCGACGATTCAACTCTTCCGGTTGTTACATTCCGAATGTGGATACTCGGAACCCTAGCTTGTATTCTCCTCTCATTTCTCAACCAATTCTTCTGGTTCCGCCGTGAGCCTCTATCAATCAGCTCAATCTCAGCTCAAATCGCGGTGGTTCCATTAGGTCATCTCATGGCTATGGCGATCCCAAATCGAGTGTTTTTCAAAGGGAGAAAATTCGAATTCACGATGAATCCAGGACCGTTTAATGTTAAAGAGCATGTATTGATTACGATTTTCGCGAACTCCGGCGCCGGGAATCCGTACGCGATTCATATCGTCAGTGCGGTCAAGGTTTTCTACAAGAGGTCGTTGACTTTCTGGGTTTCGTTGATCGTGGTTCTGACGACGCAGGTATTGGGCTTTGGATGGGCCGGGCTTTTCCGGAAGTATTTGGTGGAGCCCGCTGCTATGTGGTGGCCCCACAATCTTGTTCAAGTTTCTCTTTTCAGGTACATAATATTCCACTCAAAGCTATCATACAGCCTTCCTTATCTTTTGTGATATTAGCTGGGCTTCTGACACGTGGCAGAACAAGTAGGTAGTGTAATTCTTGTCTATGCGTCCGGTTGAGAGTTTGGGTCCCGGTTGGGTTGATGATTTGAGTTAGGATCGAGACCTGTTTCTAACATAAAGTTAAAAGAGAGTTTTTCGAAAATGTTGTTTTATTTATTTTTTTATATAGGAATGATATTTTTTTTTTAAAAAGTTTATTTGAAAAATTATTTTTCAAAATCAATCAAGCATGTGAATTATAAAAAAAGAAATTGTATTTTTTTTTGGTAGTTCCTATACCTTAGATGGATAATAGCAGTAGATTCATATTTAATCCACTTTTAAAATAATTACACATCCTATTTAAAAGGGGTCGTGTGGGATGCAGGAGCTGACCCACGTGAGTTCGAGGTTTCACTCGAATCTTTTCGGTAAAAATTTACACGATATATATAAGATAAATTTTTAATATTTATGTAGATATTTATATTTTGAACTCCCTCAATGACAAAAAAAAACTTATAGTTCAGGTATCCTTGAAGTTAAGAGTTCAAATCCCGTGTTAGATATATTAGCCTTGTGTATTATTAGTATCTTGTTTGATACTCTTATCTAATCTATGTAACTAATGCATTAGTTAGCATTAGTCATACACTCTATTGTGTATTGAGTTGTGTATTATTAAATAGCATAAATTTTTTGGTATTAGCAATGCAATGGTTTTAATGCATGCATTAGCTCAATTAAAGACTCAATTGCCCCTTAATCTCCTTTTACATCTTATCTTTGTAAATTATTATTTTTATGCAATGCATATTATTTTTTAATCATCAAACCAAACAATGAATAAAAATAATCTATGTATAATTAATGCAAGTATAATCAAAATGCATTGCTAAATGCTAATACATAGATTACTAAACTCTCTATTTGGTATTATTCTTATACATTCTACCAAACGTCCTAAGAGTGTTAATGACTAAAAAAAGTATTTATTTTATGGTCACAAGGGGAAAAAAGGACTTCCACCTGTGAAAATTACTTGCTCCAACCAAAGGCATCAATCTGTAGTACTCCAAAAATTTCATCCTTCTGGTTTGCTAATAATATTATTAGTCTTAATATATACTCATTTAGTCATTTTCTTTTATAAAGTACGTTTCATTTAGGAACCAAAGTAAATAATTTTCATGAAAAGTAACTTCCATCATACCAAAATTGGAAGTAATTGCAAAGGCATTGAATCAAGATTGCCCATGATTAGGTTGGTCACCTACATTACACTTGGGACTTAGGAGGATACCATATCCAAGTGATCGAATCTGCCTCATAATTTGTGATAACAAGGGGTTGAATTTGTATGGTATGAATAAGGGTCATTGATTACTATCTATGAGGTTGGGTTAATGTTTGTGTACACATTATTCTTCTAAGACCTTACTTTGTGGAATTACAGTGGGTATGTTGTTTAGTGGTTGTTATGATTACTATGCTTATTGTGGTTTTCATTTCTAAATGGCAGGGCCCTTCATGAAAAAGAAGAAAGAGCCAAGAAAGAATTGACACGAAACCAGTTCTTCCTCATTGCCTTTTTATGTAGCTTTGCTTACTATGTCTTTCCAGGTTACCTTTTCCCGATGCTAAGTTCCCTTTCATGGCTATGTTGGATATTCCCAGCTTCTGTCCTTGCCCAACAGTTGGGTTCTGGGCTTCATGGTCTTGGAATGGGTGCCATTGGACTCGATTGGTCTAGTATATCCTCCTATCTCGGAAGCCCACTAGCTAGTCCATGGTTCGCTACTGCAAACATTGCTGCTGGATATTTTCTCATTATGTATGTTGTTACACCTATTATGTACTGGTCCAATGTGTACAAAGCCAAAACCTTTCCAATATTCTCAGATGGCCTCTTCACATCAGATGGTCAAACATACAATATTTCAGCCATTATCGATCAAAATTTCCATATTGATTTCAATGCATATGATCGCGAGGGCCCTCTCTACCTCAGCACTTTCTTTTCAATGACTTATGCATTCAGCTTTGCTTGCCTCAGTGCCACAGTCGTTCATGTCTTCCTCTTCCATGGACAGTAAGTTGCAATCTTGGACAATTGATAATACTCACAGATTTGATCATGCCTATTTATGTGCATCTCTGTATCTGTATCTCTTTGTCTATATACTATTCTATATGTCTGAGTCTCTTATTCTGAATTTCTACAATGCTTTAATGTGTTTTTGGTGCAACTTGCTTCACATCTAAACTGACACTAAAGATTAAAAGGATCCTTTTTTGTAATGTTTCAGGAATAGCTTAGTATGTAGGTTGTTAACTTGTTTTACACTAAACAACTGAAATAGTTACAGATTTCGCCAAAGATAATATTCACGATATAGTGATCCTATGTTTAAACATTTAAATCAGAAAGAATCAGAGAGGATCACTATATTCAATTTGTGATTAAAAATAATTTATGAGTGACATACCAATCAAAAAGTGATTTGCAAGCGATATGTGTGCTTTCTACTGGAAAAAGTACAAAGGCAAAAACTTCTCCGTGTTCCTAATATGGAGAAAACAAAGATAAGTAGAACTTTGTGTCGTTATACTCTCTGTGTTCCTTATTTGAGTATTGAGCTAGTTTTAGCTTTAGTGCACGCGGCAGCAAATAATCAAGTCATTGGCTTTTGATATGTAGAGACCTGTGGCAGCTGAGCAAGTCTGCTTTCCAAGAGAAGAAAATGGATATTCACACAAAGCTCATGAGAAAATACAAGCAAGTTCCCGAATGGTGGTTCTTAAGCATTCTTCTTGTAAATATTGCTGCTACTGTGTTTATATGTGAATATTACAAAACACAGCTCCAATTACCATGGTGGGGTGTCTTGCTGGCGTGTGGTCTTGCATTCTTTTTCACCCTTCCGGTTGGAGTCATCACTGCTACCACTAACCAAGTAATGTGCTATATTCTGTTTCACAGCTTTTTGCAACCATCCATAGCTTTTGTTGATCGCATCCTATCCAATGGTTTATTCCATTAGAAATACTGATATGTTGCCATACATTATCTGAGACTAGTACTTACGTTAGTAATAAAACTGGCATAGTTTTTCAGGTATTACATCGGTATCTGTTTTCTGCATTCTAGTTGATATTGGATTTTGCATACTCAAAATGAGAATTGAGAGCATCGGGATTTTGCATAATGCAGTCTTAGATGAGGATATATAAGCTATCTTCTATTCAAACGCCACACGAACTACTTTGTTGTTCTAACCTTCCATTTTCTCTTTGCGCAGACTCCTGGTTTGAATGTGATAACGGAGTACATAATTGGCTACTTGTACCCCGGTTATCCAGTAGCTAACATGTGCTTTAAGGTGTACGGTTACATCAGCATGAAGCAGGGATTAACCTTTTTACAAGACTTAAAGCTTGGACATTACATGAAGATTCCTCCAAGAGCAATGTTTATGGCTCAGGTTGGATTTTCTTTTCCTTCTGCATCTGTAGATCCCTACATGCCGGCACATGAAACTATCTCGGGTGCCTGGTTGAATGAATAATCCTACAAGCTCTAATCTTTGTGCTTTGAACTCTTTAATCAGGTTGCTGGAACGTTGATATCAGCTTTAGTGCATCTTGGAACAGCATGGTGGCTCATAGACACTGTCCCCGATATTTGTGACAGGGCTTTGCTTCCTCCTGGAAGTCCGTGGACCTGCCCAGGCGATCATGTATTTTATGATGCCTCAGTCATCTGGGGTTTGATTGGGCCACAAAGAATTTTCGGAAACCTTGGCCATTACTCTGCCCTTAACTGGTCTTTCTTATTTGGAGCTATAGCTCCTGTCATTGTTTGGATCGCGCACAAGACTTTCCCTAGCCAGCAATGGATCAGGTTAATCACAGTGCCTGTACTATTAGCTGGTATAATCAATATGCCACCAGCTACTTCCGTCAACTACAACAGTTGGATCATCATAGCTTTTCTCTCCGGATTTGTCATTTATAGATACAATCAGAAGTTATGGAGTCGTCACAATTATGTTTTATCTGGCGCGTTAGATGCTGGATTAGCATTCATGGGGGTGGTGTTGTATTTATGCTTGGGAATGGAGCATGTTAGGCTTAACTGGTGGGGAAGTGATGCAGATCAATGCCCATTGGCTAAATGTCCAACTGCAGAAGGAGTTGTGGTTAAAGGCTGCCCAGTTTTTTAAATGTGCCTGGACTTATTCAAGGTGTTTGATTATTCTTTTGGTGTATATGTTTGTATAAATGGATGTAGATTAGTAGTTCATGCATATTTTTTTTTTTAAATTCATCATTGTGAGGATTGTGCAACTTTTCATCCTTTCATTTTTCATTACAAAATTGATGGAAATGGTATTTCACTATTCTTAGATTGTTCCGCGTTTATTTGTACTGTATAATTATTAACGAGGGATTCTGAGTAAGCACGAGTCAAACTCGTGTTGACTATATTCATGTCCTTTGTATGCAGGACGTAAAACTCTTTCTACTTAAAGTGACTTCATTTCCACGGACCCCTAATTCCAAACCTATGGTTATAGATGGAGGTAATCTTACTATCCTATCACAATCGATAGTGGTTATAATAGTTACGTGTTATCTGATATATTAAAAAATTAACCTGAATTTCAAATTAGTGAGTGCTAGAAACAGCTTAAACTACGTCGTATTGGTACTCATATAGACAGAAGTGAAAAAGCGAGCTGAAGAAAGTGCAAAAATGGAGGCAAATAGCGGAAAATCAACAACAAATGCATCGTCTCTTCGATGGAAAATCCTTCGTCGTAATCTTATTCGTCGTTCTTCATCCAGTTCAGGTCTAAAAATCTTTTTTTTTAACGTACATTCAAACATATATACAATCAATTTTTTGAGATTTTTGATCATATGGATTGAATTGTTGTGTCTAAGAAGATAAATCTGAAACGGGTATTCAGTGAATATCAAGGAAACCAACTCATGGGATCTGTTAAGTAACTTTACCTTCTCGGGTTGAGTTTTTTTTGCAGATATAGGCATTGTTAAGTATTTTTCTGTTACAAAAAAGACTAATTTTTTGCTCTATTTATTTTGTGGGTTTGAATAATTTGGATTGAATTATTGTGTTTCAGAAGATAAATCTGAAATGGGTATTCAGCGAATATCTAGAAAGGCAACTCATGGGTTCAATTTGATTCCATTTCATCTGATGAAAGATCGCGTTGAAGAAAATGTGAATCCGATGGATAGCTCACGGAATGCTACGTTATGCTATACAATGCCAGTTACTAATGCTTCCCAACTTGTTCTACAGTGAGTTTCCATTATTCCTAAGTTGATTTTCCTCTTCTTTTTTGAGTATAGTAAGATGAAGTTCATTTTCCTCTTTTTCACTTCACTTATGAGCTGCGGCGGAGCCAGGTTTTTGACTATGGAGGTTCAAGTTATAAAGAAAATTATAACACGAAGAAACAGAGGATTCAACATCTACTTATATGTGCATAAAAAATGATTTTAACCATTTATATATGTAATATAATAATTCATATTTCATCAAAGGGGGTTCGGGTGAACCTCTTCAACCATCTTGGCTCCACCCCTGCTTATGGGTGGATGTAGTAGGAGGATAGTGGGTGGGCATCCATGCCCTTGACTTAAATCACACAGAGGCACCACATGTTGTCACACTATTGAAGTCTGTGCAGCAGTGATCAAATTCTTACCTTTGTTGAGTCCTTACCTGGTATATGGTCTTAGGTAATAATCATGCGTCATGGCACCCTAAGGTCTGGCCTAGTGATCAATGAAGTGGGTTTAGAACTATGAGGCCTCAACTTCAAATTCAAGCAGATACAAAAAACAGTAGGTGGTTTCTTTCCATTTGTCCAACATTTGGTGGACAAAGTTACTAGGCATCGACGTTGGTAGGAGGTAGCTTGCACCTCGAGAAAACGATTATCCATAAATAAATAAAAAACTCATACTTTGTGACCAACTAAGTCTCATGGAGGATTTGGTCTTCCTATATGATTTTGAGCAATCCTCACCTCATGAGGTAGCTTTTGAGGTTGGGTTAGTCCCAATGTTCATTTTCTTATCAATCTTGACATTGACATCCTTATTTTGATTGATGGATTTGCTTAGTGTTTCCCCCATTCTTCATTTTGGGTGAAAAATATTACTCTTTCCATTTCAATTTGTTTGGTTGGTTTTTTACAGAGTTTAAGAAAGAAAAGAGGACTTACAAATCTTGTGGCCGTAAACTAGATGTATGTAGAATGTGCCAAAACGCTCTTTAATCTTGTGGTCTTAAACATGTCATGTGGAAAGTTAAAACCAGTGAATTGCCAAAAAAAAGAGACATTCTTTTTTAAATGGACTAAAAAGGAAAGTAAGACAAACAAATTGAAACGGAGGGGGTTTTTTTTTTTTTTTGGTAATCCCCCCTGGATTGCTTGGTTGTTTCATCTTTTGGCCCTGGATAGTAGGAATTTAACAGAAATGAGAATAATTCTTTGTCAGAATGAACTGGTTAATGGTGTTTCCTGATGATCTCTAATGTCTTGACTTTAATGCAGTCAGAGAGCGGATGATATGGCACATCTTAATGACTTTGAGGTCTGCAATAGATATGATATTGACAACACTGGACTTGTTTGTAAGTATCTTTTGCATTCTTCCTTCTTTTTTTTTTTTACTTTCGTGGAAAAGTATGTATATCTTTCCTTACGAAGAAAAGTCTGTAATTTGTACTGTTCTGCTCTTAAATGAGCTGCTTTATCCTTACCCCCTTCATCTGATTATTTCTTGATATCTCTCCATTAAGCACCAAAGAAATAAAAGTTGATGTCTTTCTATCAGACTCACAGACAAGTTTAGTTTGATGTTGTTAATTGAGTTGCATTGAGGGTGTTGCTTACTGGTCAATTAAGTAGGTGCAAACTTTGGAGGTCTGCTAAAGCCTTTGTGGGCAGTAGGTGGTTGAAATTCTTAACAGGAGAAACAACAGTAGGTGATTTCTTCCTATCTGCCTAAGCCTTCATGGGCAGACTTACCCGGTACTTGTGTTGGTGGGAGCTAGTTGGTACCCGTGAATTAGTCGAGGTGCATGCAAGATTCCCTGAACACCACCATTATCAGAAAAATAATTTCTAAGTTGAATATGGAAATTGTTGCATCTTATTTTCTTAGATGGCTACATGAATATCTTTGCAGTCAGTGTTGGACGGGTATTTATTGCCTGCGTGAATTGTAGCTATGTCAAACTCACTGCTTAGCTAAAGTAAATCACAGTCCAAATGTTGATTGGTATTTTTAGATGTTGAGAATCAAAAAGGCATTTAGTGAGGGATTACACTGTAAGCGAGGACCTTTTTTGTAGGAGAACATGTTTTTGTCAATGTAGATACCTTTTCTCCTTTAGCAGAAGAAGTCTGAATCTAAATGTGAAATGAAGAAACAATAAATACTAAAATTGTTATTGTAGTTTGTTGTTTGAGTTCACTAAAGTGTAGAGTTAACTTATCTAATATAACCCACACTGTTGGCTTCTGTTTTAGGTGCCACTCTGAACATAACATTCTTTCCAGAAGTTCAGACAGAAAGATCTTATATATTGTAGGAAATGCCATTTCTTATTGCTTACCCCTTTGAATCCCCTAGTGAATTAAGAAGAGGAAATTGGAGTTGGCTAGTTTTTGAATTGACTATGATGAGACTGAAAGAATTTGCCTTTTCTCAAAAAATAGATGTTATTTTCAACTATAGAAGATAAATGACAAAAGCAAACATTGTGATAATAAGCAATCTTCTGGATGTACTGCATGAATCAAACTTCTGAAAACTAAGAACCTAATTACTCTATATACTTCTACATAGCGATGAAGTATTTCATCTATTGCAATTTGATGCTGTGAGCTACTTAGTCATTGCTATAAATTGTCCCTTTTGATGATTGGAGTTTTCCTCTAGTTAATAGCATTACATATTAAGATTCCTTAACTCCGGTCTAAAAGACTAATTGCTTCTGTTCTGGAATAAAGTTTTTTCCTAAACAACTGGATCTTCATGGAATATTTATATACTATAATGTGCATATCATTTAGTAAGCCTTAATGGTACATGTCATGTTTGCTATCATTGCTACTGGTTTGTCCTCCTAGTTTATAGACTTTCTTGTTGAGCAGGTCAATGGCCGTCAGAGGATGTCCTTGCCCACTACTGTTTGTCGCATGCAAGCATTTTCAGGTATTAAAAAATGTTATATTTCAGATTGGACTATAATATGTTTGGTTGCACCTTCAACTGATTTCAGTTGATTTTCGACTCTTCTAGGGGAAAAAGAGTCATTGAGCTTGGATCTGGCTATGGCTTAGCTGGATTGGTCGTTGCAATGACCACAGAAGCACGGGAAGTTTTCATATCTGATGGAAATCCTCAAGTTGTTGATTGTATCCTTTTGATTTAGTGGGAGCACTGTAATTTGTTGCACTAAATTTGGCCAATTTCTGGTACAAAAAGGTAAAAGGACAAAAGCATTCTGCTTCTACACTTCTTTCTTTCATTACTTTGTGGATTCACTAGTATCCATTGTGTTGAGGCCTTGCTTTTTTATGTCCTGGGGACCAACCTGTATCAGTTAGTATAATAAGCACAAAGGTTGATGATTGTTGAACCATGCCATCTAATCATTTTGTGCTGGAGCCTGGAGGGATCGTTTTCACAATCATACTGTGTGCTTGTTCAAGGATTTCAAGCAATAAACTAGTGTTTGATCTAAGAGGAAAAATTGTGTATTTGTTCATTTTCAACTTTACTGATCATGCCACTTGTTTTTGCTTGTCAACTCCAATAGTAACCTAGTAATTAAGCTGTTTGTCATTCATCAGTAGTGTTTTAAAGAATGTAGTATTTGCTAAGACCTTGTATTTTTCACCTGTCCATTAGTTGTGCAGTATCCTGAATTCATACTTTGTACTTTTCTCTAGTCTAAGATGTAGATTGGTAATCATGCAGTGAAACAAATTTACCGGTAATGTTTAAAGGAGTTGTCAGTCTTCTATTTGCTTCCAGTTACACAAACAGTGATTGATCTCCAAGCTTTACTGTTGTCCCAATCAGTTTACTATCAAACATTGCGCAAGGTGTCCAAACTTAGTTGGTGGTTCAATAACTCGATTGCATCACATATCTCTTAACTTCAGATGTACTTAACATTCAGATATACAGCGTAATGTGAAAGCCAACTCTGGTTCGTTTGGTGGTACGGAGGTGAAGCCATTGATGCTGCACTGGGGTCAGGAAAAAGACTCTGATATCTCCAACACATTTGATGTCATCATTGCAAGTGACTGGTAGGTGTCTATTTTCTTACTAAACTGTTCTTTTCATCATTGAGTATTCTGCTGTAAGTTGTGAACTGAATGCATCATATCTCTGAGTCACTGTTTTCGCGTCAATGGCTAATGAATGCTAACTTGGAGAACATAAAGCTCTATGATTTATACAAAATTGTATAACGACCATGCTGGCAACCTAACCTCCTTTCCACGGTACTATGTACTCAAATTCAGTCAAAGAAAACCCCCCGTTGGCATCTACCTATAATGCATAGGAGTTCATTCTTATCTTTGTCACCTAAGCCTTTCATGTACACGTGCAAGAACAGAAGACGGATCTTTTCCTTTTTGTCTGCTATAGTTACTCTGTAGTTTTGCTTCATTTGTCATTTTGCAGCACTTTCTTCAAAGAGTTCCATGGAGCACTCATCCAAACTATCAAATCACTGTTAAAAGAGGAAGGTCCTTCTGAAGCCATACTTTTCAGCCCCAGAAGAGGCAACTCATTGGACAAGTTTCTTGGAGAAGTTAAAGATAGCGCATTGCATTTCAGCATAGACGAAATGTATGACACAGAAGTTTGGAGGCGTCATCAGGGGTTTGTCGAGGGTGATGATTCCTGGCCAAATTATGAGATGGATCATTGCTATCCTTTACTGGTCAGAATTACGCGATGAAGATTTAAAATGCAGGTTATACTGTGTCTAGTATGCTTATTTTGTACATACAAAACTATCAAAGCTAGCTCAGATCTTATATACTATGATATATGAACTGATTCCACTATGGACAAGTTACTGATTATTACAGTTTATCAAAATTTTGATATTCATAACTCATAAACTTTAGTTCTTTCACTTTGTTGAGAAGAAATGATTTGGTTGTGTATTGAATATAAACTCCAAAGCACCAACTGATGAACTATTTCTCTCACGAAAATTGAACATTCGATGGTGGAATTAGCTTGCGATAACGCTCAACTACCTGCTCATCACAATATTGTCATGTCTTCCTTGTTCTATTGGCTATCGTAGACGTTTAAAGTTTAAGTGTATATCTATGTATTATGCCTTAAATATTTCAAATACTAAGCTATTTAATCTCTACCTTTTCCTTGAATTTTTTATTACACAACAATTTATTTTTTATTTATAGTTTGTTGTCTCTATATTTAAACCAAATTTTGGTTCTTTATTCAAAGGGAATATTAAATTTGATGATGAATTGATAATGAGAGTGTTTAACTTTTAATGAACTATTTCATTCGTTTTAATTTGTGTCTCTTGTTTTACTTAGCATGGAGTTCAAAAAATAAAGAAATTTTTAAAATCTTGTAATTTCACACTATTATTGTTGATTGTATAAAAATGTCATTTAATCCATGGTTGTTCACGTAGAATTATTTTTTTAAAAGATTAAAAAGAATAGTAAGACAAATAAATTAAAACGGAAATATAAAGCTAAGTTCGAAAAAAATAAAAATGCATAAATATCCTCCTAGACTATGATCGAAATTCCAGAGACAAATCTTAACTAACTAAGGTCCTATTACCCCTGAACTTATTTTTTTGGTAATTTTAAACACTTTTTGTCTTACATGGCACACTCTGTGACTCCGCGCAATTGAGGCGCGTAGGAGATATTTGGAATGCCACGTAAGCAAAAAAAGTGCACACAATTTCAAAAAAAATAAATTCAGAAGGGTAATAGGACCTTAGTTTAGTTAAGGTATGTTTTTAAAATTTCGGTCATAGTGTAGGGATACTTGTACATTTTCCCCCAAAAAAAAAAAAAAGCTTAGGGGGGACAACAGTACAATTTGGTATAGTTTGGGGTCTGAATTGAGTTTTTTTTTTAAAATACCGTGATTCAACAACACTCAAAAGTTGGATAGTTTGTCGTTTCTCTCAGTTCGGAACTCGAAATATTTTAACCCCTAATTCTCCCGCCGGCCGGCCGGTCACCGGTTGTTGTCTCACCTTCGTCGACGGAAACTTCTCTTCCTGTTAAATCTTCGTCACAAAATAACTCAGATTTTCTCATTTTTGGTATCGGAGTTAGGAAAGTGAAGGGAAAAAAAAACTAAAGTAGTAAATTAATTTTGTAGTTTTGAATCTCACTTTTGAAGCAATGGATGAAGAAATGTCGAATTCAGCGCGGAGAATGTCTATGAGAACTCGTAAAATTGCTCCAAAAATGGCTGCTGCTCTTGCCAGTTCTGATAATAGAACACAGGTATTCTAAATACCTTATGTTTTCACTCAAATTTTGGATATCCTACTAAATTTGATGATTTATATTTGTTTTTTTCGTTGGCGGAGTAGGCTATGCTAGCACGGCTTGATGCTTTGGAAAGTGATAATGCAGTAGTGGAACCTCAACTACTTGATGATGATGATGAAGCTTCTCTTGACGATGAGGATCAAGGTTTTTTTTCTTTTTCTTTTTTGTTCCGTGTTTGTTCATAAATGTGCTAAGTATGTGAAAATGTTACTGCTTTGAACAAGTTTTAGCTTGTATGGAGTTGAATTTGTTCTTCGGTTGTGAGTTTCCCGTTACATGATTGGTTAGAAGTTTCGATAAAGGAGGAGGGTTATGATAGGTTAACGGTTGGAGGAAAAATAGGCTAAGTATGATGGATTCCTCTTAATACTGAATAGATTAGTTGGGGAGCCCTACATCCACTAAAATGGGTTTGAATTTGCTGGAATAGATATGGCATATTTATATTTCATGTATAATAGATAGGGATATGGATATTTCACCAACACTCTGCAGGATATCATAGATTTACAGGATTTGGTGATTAGTTTGCTTAATAAAGAATGGTATGAAGAATTATGAACTTGTGTACTCTGGATTACAGTGTTACCGCTTCCACTAGTTTTAGCTTGTCTGGAGTTGAATTTGTTCTTTAAGTTGTGAGTTTCCCATAATATAGTTGGTCAGAAGTTTCGATAAAGTAGGAGGGTTGTGATAGGCTAATGGTTAAAAAAGTCTAAGTATGATGAATTCCTCTTAATATTGATTTCATTAGTTGGGACGTGCTACCTCCACTAAAATGGGCTTGAATGTGCCAGAATATATATGAAATATTGGTATAACTGTCCCAATTAGTTTAAAATTGAGTCATAGTTTTGATTGGTTCCTTGGGTTCTTCCTATTCCTTCCGCTTAAGCAGTATATGACTGAGAGAATAGCAGCCTTTGTCATTTATGCCAGCGTTATGTTTCACGAATATTAGATAGGAAGATAGATCTTTCACCACGCTCAGCAGGAAATTGTACATTTGCAGGCTTTGGTGATTAGTTTGCTCAATAAAAGATGGCATGAAGAATATATGGACTTGTGCATTCTGTATTACAGATTATACGTTTACAGGCTTTAGTTCAGTTTTTTTTTCCCCTCCCTAGGAGCTCACACCTTTTTTCTCCCTTGGTGACACGAACTCACAACCTTCGGGTTGCAAGTGAGGGGTGCTTGCCATCTGAGCAACACCCTCTTGTCTTTAGTTGATATATATGTTCAATAAGGAGTGCTTCACATAGCTGTAATTCACTTATATTTGCATGTTCATTGAAGTTGAGCCTGCCTCATTACCTATTCAGTGACTATGGAGTAAAGTAAATATTTGTGGGACTTGATGCTTTATTTGTCAGAGAGTGTAGTTGTCTATCTATAAAACCATTGCTGTTGAACAAAGAGAAATGATTTGTTGGGCGTTTTTCTCTTCTTGTGCCTGATGGATTAATGGTGGATCCAAAGAATTACAGAAGCTAGCAACTGCCTGACCATGAGCAAAAAGAAAAGATAAAGGAATAAATGAAAAGAATATAACCTTCTTCTATTATTTTCATTTTCAGGATCTATTTGTTAGGTTTAGTTCAGAAAATAATATCCCAGAATCAAGGGTAATAAAGTTTTTTATTGACCATCTTTATCTTGTCATCTTTGTTTCCTTCATTCGTTTCATCCCTTCAGCAAACTTCTTTTGTTATACCTTTTCTTCCGGTCCTTAGTGGAGGATTTATATGGTCCTATTCCTTCCTTCTCTTCCAATTATAGCTACAAAATTTTCTTACTTTTTCACTTCTATTTATTTTATTTTACATTCAGTATTTCATAAGAAGTACCCAAAGGGCACAAAGCGGAAAACTCGCCAAGCGAAGGCTCTTGAGAATAAGAGAGCCCCCAAATCATTCCTTGAGCTCTTGAATGAGGTAAAGATTTCCAAGGCTAATAGATGTTTCTTTTTCCTCTACTTCAATGACATAAATTAACCTCTCACTGTTCTACTTGTGAAGGCAAACCTAGAGTCCTTGCCACCGCATGTGCCAACCTATTTAAGAGCAGCAGTAGGACCTCCAAGTTCCATCGCTCGCCGTCATTTCTGCACAGTTTGTGGTTTCTCCTCGACCTATACATGCGTGCAGTGTGGGATGCGCTTCTGCTCAATCAAATGCCGGACCATTCATAATGATACTCGATGCTTGAAATTTGTTGCTTGATTGGTGAGAGTTGCAACCTAATAAATTGGATGGACATGCTGAAGCTTTTTTCTCATGTCCTGTACCATGTCTAGTTTCATGTTTATATAGCTTATGTACATATTCAGGTACTCTGACTAATCTCGCTTTCTTTGGAAATATTGGACTGTGTCCTTTTTCTCCGAAGCATATTTGTTGTTACTCAAGCTCCTTCTAGGGTAATGTTATGTTCAGCTTTTTTTCTGATGAAGTAAGTTGTTTCATTACCGGCATCAAGAAGATGTTATGTTCAGCTTTTATTGGTGATTTCTTTTCCCAGATCTATAGATATTTGAATGAAGATGTTATCTTAAGTGACTCGTCGAAAAAGGAAAAGATGCCATCTTTATGTGCGTGATTTAGCTGGTCTTTGCAGTTTTTTATATGAGCAGCTACAAATATCAAGAATTCAAATAATTATATGAACATTACTTTCATAGTAAGTAAGCAAGCAACCAATATCTGCATGTTGGCTTGAGGCGATAAAAGCTTCTAGACTTGTGGTCAGGCAATCTATGCAGAGTATGGCACTCCTAATGATCAAGCTTGTCAAAGAGCTCCCTTTGCTTTGAACTTACATTTTTCATAGATTTGTTTTTCTGTTCTTAAAGCATGCTTTTACTTACCTTTTTGACGGTTGTGTTAACTTGCTTCACTGCTCTTTGCTCATTTCGCTGTCAAGTGTTCCATTATTTTATTGGGAAATGGAGATAGATGGGGTCTGTCCGTTGAACCTTAACACCGTTAGTCATTTCTTTTTTGCTCGTCTTTCATCCTGGAAGCCATTTCAATTCTATGTCTCAGTTACCAGATAATCTGCTTTTTTGTGCTTCATTCTTTACTGCAGTTATCTCTTTGCTCTTGTTACTACAGAAGGCAAGGTATAAACTTGCATCTCTACATGTTGCTGCCTATAAATGTTTCTCTCTTTGCTCTTATTACTGCAGAAGGCAAGGTATAAACGTGCATCTCTACGTGTTGCTGCCAATAAATTGTTTAGTAGAGTGTCAAATCATGCAGGTACGCACCCAAGAGTGTGGCCTAGTGGTCTATCGCTTTTCATCGTGTATTCAGTGATCAACATTTGTTCCTAAAAATAGCTTCTGCATCCTTGATAAATGTCTTGGTAGGAGATATGATTTCTTGGAACTTAGGGTTTATATTAACAACCCTTACACTTATACTTGCTAGTAAATTTCATTAAAACCCTTGAACTATAGTTTTATCGCATAAAATATGCACCCTCCTTTAATTACATACATCAACATCAATTGAGCATATAACTTTCACTGATATAAAGTCACTTTGATTGAAAAGCTTTTTATTCAATTGTAGTGCATTCTAGATTATAACATTGATACTAAAAAAATTATATAATTAAATCAAATGTGTATATTAAAATTCAAAACTAGTAGTACTATATAAGTTGGACCTATAATTTCTAAAACCAATCAAATTTATATGTTAGATGCATCTTCCTTCTCTGTTAGTACAAGATCAATGCAACTGCTTCATGTCCCAAACTGCTGCTAAAATAGTGATTATCAAGCTTGTCAACAATGATGATGGACTGTTGGTTAACACACCACGACTCGTGGGAGACGATCCGTCGCCAGCACCTCCTCCAGGTGATTTAGGGCTGCAACATTAAACCAAAATTATAAGACAAATAATACTGTTCAAGGAACAGAAAAGGTAATTTAATGTTGAGAGTAAGATGTTTAACTTATTGAACAGTGTTCTAAGGTCGGTTTTGTGACTCTTGGATGCCTGGTGATTTAGTACTTTCCACATGGCGGAGATGGTGAGGTCAGTTCATGAATTTTCTTATTTTACGAGTAGAAGATTATGTAAACACTTAGTCGAAACCCATGATAGCCAAGTGTAATATCAGTCTAGTGTTATATGTGGAGTAAATTTTCTCATGGGTGTACCTAAGTTACCTTTTAGTGAGTACAACCTAAACGTCTAGGTAGAAAAAGTAAACAATTGATAGTTCAGGTGTAGTTTGATAAACGTTTGGGGATAGTTCAGGTATGAAGCTCAACAAATCGAGATACTTTAAGTTTGGTGTTTTTGACCCTTCACTCTATATGTTATGAATTTGGGAGAAACATAATTTTAGACCTAAATTCTGTATTTGAAGGGATGTGAAGGTATTCAGAACTCGTAAACTTAAAATCTTGCGTCTGTCTGAAGACGCAACAAGTTAAGCAAAACAGAGGAAGCAAGTTTGCTACATACCTATTAGAAGGAGCAGGGCAAAAGGTGATAACATAATCTGCAGAACCACCACAAGTGAAAGTACTGGTGCCATCATCGTAAGCATAGCTATAAGATCGCGGACATGCCCTCTTGAAGAACAATGAGTAATCCGTTGGCTTGCATGTATCAGGCGTGGCGTATGATCCACTACAACAATATTTTGGATCACCAAACGCTTCACAAGCGCTTTTACATCCCACACACTCACTACTTAAGCTATTCATCATTTTCTTCAGCTCATTCGGGCATGACCCATTAAGATCAACACCACAACCGGTTGTTGAACAGTTTCCAACTCCGCCTTGTGGAGTTATAAGCATTGGTAAGTTATAACCGTCCACAAGGCTAACATCGTAGAAATCAAGCCCTCCAGCACCGTTCAAGGTGAACTCCGCCAGAGTAGCTGGCGGAGCAGCTCCAGCTCCGGAACATTCCACTGTTCCGGAGCCACAATCACCTGATGCACAGGTGAATTTGCCTGTGGATGAATCTTGGGAACAGTAAGTCCGACCCCATAAACGACCCGACCAGCCCGTTGGCACGGAAACCGAAACGGACTGGCTGGGGTTTAACATGAACCCTGATGGAGAAAGTTGAGCTGTGCCTGCACCTGATAAAATTCCAGGCCATACTTGATAATTGCACTGATTTACTAGTGTAAATGTTGCTGATAAAGCCCCTGTTTCATTTATTAAAAAAAATGAAAAATATTAGTCAATCAATCAATCAACTACGTTTCAATCTTAAATTAATTGACATCGACCATATACGTTCCCAAATAACTTTTGTTTGGACCGTGTAAACGGTATCTAATAATTTTGATCCAAACTTTATATTTATCTAAAAATAACTTATTTAGAATTGTCTCTCTTCTCTCTCTCTATATATAAAAATTCACTAAAATATCTAGAAGTATTTGACGGTTAATCCCATTATTATTATACATTGACTTGGATTATTATATATTTATTTATTTGCTCTACTGAATAGTTAAATCTAAACACATAGACATCTAGGAATATAAATTGATCGATTTAACCTTTTTTAGCACTGAATTCATCGTAATTTTATTAAAAAAATTATTGATTCTAAATTCAATATACCATCAAATTTTAGATAGAAGAAGTTAAAAAAAATGTCACCTGAAATTAGAATGATGAAACATAATAAAAAGAAGGCAAGAGAAACTTGAGCATTCATCATTCTTGTGTTATGAGGAAAAAATAAATTGTGAAGAAGGCACTGTGGGCACGTAAAAATAATATGAAAAAAAAAACAAGAGACAATTTGATAACAAAATTTTGAGATGATATTTAATTTATAGTAGCAAAAAATATATTGATTTTTGTTTATGGAAATTAAAAGGGATGATATATATAGAAAGTATTTTGGAGGGACATTGAAGAAAAATATTACCAATAATAATGTAGGTCGACAATTGTTTTTGTTAAGTAAATATGTGAAATTAACAAAATATTTACTATTTATAGTAAGAATATTTTCTTTTTTACTTACTTATAATATAGTTTTAATATCTAATAAAGAGAAATTTATATAACACATATAATACAAATTTTGATGATGAGTAATACACTTATAATATATTGTGTCAATTTCTTATCAAACAAACATGGTATATTTTTAGAACTTCTAATACTTTTATATTTCACGAATAATTCACTTTTAATATAAATAGTACAAATTTATCATAGTATTATTACATGTTATAAATGGTGATAAAAAAATATTATTAAAATAAGTAATTATTTATTAAAAAGTACCCACCAAAATAATTTTCTTGTATTAGTACTCTTTTCGTGTACTTTTACATGTTCGTTGAGATTTCACATTAATATTAATTATAGTAAAGTAAGCATTTTATTTATTACTTTATTCGTTTCAATTTATTTGTCTGATTTTGATTTTCTATTTTAAGAAATAAAAAAAAAAGCATTTTAAATTTATGTTCTTAAACTTTAAATAAAAAAAAAGCATTTTAAAACATTTTCCAAAACTCTCCTCCAATTTCAAATTACTGTTTTTTCGGAAAAAAACATCGATTTTAAAAAAATATTTTCAATTTCAAAATTTTATTTTTTCACCTGATCACTGACCTCCCCCCGGCCAGCCCACCCACCCACCCACAACCCCAATCCCTCCCCAAAAAATTAATTTTGCTTTTTTAAAATATTTTCAACTTCAAATTTTTTTTTTAAAACTCCTAACCCCCCTCCCCCCCCCCCCGGGCAGCCCCCACCCACCCCCAACCCCCAAAATAATTAATTTTGTTTTTAAAAATACTATCAACTTTAAATTTTTATTTTTTCACTCCTACCCCCCACCCCCACTACCCCGCACCCCACCCCCACCCCCACCCCCAAAAAATAATAATTTTAATTTTAAAAAATATTTTTAATTTTATAAAAAAATTTTTACTCTAGTAAAAATAAAAGATGTCTCTCAAAAATATTTTTCATTCATAAATCAAACACTAAAATAATTTCCGGAAAATATTTTCTACTCACCAACCAAACATGAGAAAATAAGTCCAAAATCTACTTGTTTTCCAGGAAACATTTTCCATGAAAAACATTTTCCTTCATACCAAACACACCCTAAACCTTGTTAATTATAATTTTAGATAAATCACTATGTTAATTCAGATGAATACTCAACATAATTGTTAGCAATACCATAATCCTAAAATTTCTCATCTCAATGATCTTAATTACTCTTAAATTCTGTATATTTGTCCTTAATTACTAGTTAACTTTAGTTTGATAGTTTACCTTTTCTTTAAGTTAGTTTGTAATAAAAAATTACCCTTTGGAAAAATATTTTGTTTAATTAATTAATTAATTAATTAATAGTAGTTTCATCTGATAAATTGTTGATCACAAGTTTTTGTGGGTACGACACACTCAACTATTATTAACTATATTTACTTATAATTAAGTTATGTCTTAGAATAAATTTAGGGAAAAGGGTCAAAAATACCCTTCAACTTTGATTTATTGTTTAAATTTACTCTCGCCGTTAAAATAAAATTAATTTTACCCCTCGCCGTTAAAATAAAGTTAATTTTACCCCTCCTGTTACTAATTTCACCAAATTTACCCCTCATTAGATGGATTGACCCGAATTTTAAAATAAAACATATTCCTTATTTTAATCCATTAACCCAATCATTTAAAATAACTCGACCACATTCTCCCAAATCTCCTATACCCATTTACCCATTCTCCCAAATCTCCATTAAATATGTCAAAGAGGTAAATTCGGGTCAATTTGGGTCAATCCGTCTAATGAGGGATAAATTTGGTGAAATTAGTAACAGGAGGGGTAAAATTAACTTTATTTTAACGGCGAGGGGTAAAATTAACTTTATTTTAACGGCGAGGGTAAATTTAAACAATAAATCAAAGTTGAGGAATATTTTTTACCTTTTTCCCATAAATTTATGTGTATCGTTATAAGTTTAGTAGGAATTAAGCGATATATGATGATGCGTATAAAGATCGACACATTTGGTCCAAATCCATTTAACTCGCCTAATTCGCATAGAATTAAATGGGTTGGATAAAAAAGATTAGTTTTTATACCAATCTCATTATGTTAAGAGTTAATCATATCATATTCTTATTATTTTCAAATTACAATTTTTTTTTAAAATTTAGTGAAATTCAAATACATCTCAAAACATTCTGATATATTGTACCTTGATTTCGAATACATCCCTCTATATCTTGATATATCGCGTCTCGATTTCGGTGCATCATTCAATGTTTTGATACTTCGTGTAAAGTGATGTATTTTATTGATTGTAAAGTGGTGTATTCGAAAATAGGAGAGAGTGAAAATTTCAGTAATTTTGTCAAATGATAAATTATTTTTATAAATATGATAAAATAAATTGCGCAAATAATTTTCGCGTAAATTATCTCAAATTACAAGGCAATACAATGTCATAAATTACTAGGCAATTTGAACCTATGGTGTTAGATTCAAGTGGGGTTTCAATTGAGGTGTACATGAGTCAATTTTGGTTTAATTTTTACAAAATCAATTTTATGAATATGATTGGTTTGGTTCTGTTGATTTTTTTTACCAAATCGATAATAACAATTGACAAAATGACAAATATATATCATCAATTGAACACATAATAGCTATGTAGTTAGTCTAATAATAATTTTCAATAAATGATGCATGCATTCAAACTAAACTAAATTTTATAATCAAACACAAATCAATATAAACCTAAATATTAAATTTAAAAATTACTGAAATACTCCATCTCAAATTCAACAATAATATAAGAGTTTCAATATATCTTGCAAAGAACAAATAGATTGATAAAATCAACAACACCTCCATTTTTATATATATATATAATAAAAAAAAGTGACTATATATTAAATTAAGCAGTAAATAAAAATGAACACATTACATAATTCTATCAAATAATATCACATACAATAAGAGAATCATAAATATTTGTTGACATGTTTTTAAAGAAAATCCAATATAAAATCCTTAAAAGTTAAACTTATAAAACTTATACATTTATTTTATCGATTTGGTCCAATTTATTCTTACTTGTTACCAAACCAAATTAAACCAGTTTTTTCCAAATTTGATTTGACTATTCAAACCTGTTCAATTATCCATCGATTTGATTTGACTTTTCGATCTTAAATATTATCAAGATTTCATAATGATGGCCACCTATAAGTAGTTGTTTACACACAGAGGCTGTAGAAGGTGGGTTGCAAGCTATCAGAGCTATGCAAAACAAGTTTCAATGTAAAGCCAACCAAAATTAATTTTTGTCCACAACCTAAGCCTACCTTGCATAATGCATTTATAATCTCACAAATTTCCTTTTGGCTTTCCATCATCACTACAACAAAACATATGCAGTGTATTCCAAAAGTAGGGTCCGAGGGAGTGGAATGTAAGCAATCCTTACCCTTACCTTACACCTTACCTTTGAGGGACAGAGAAGTTGTTTCCGTTAGACCCTCAGCTCGAGTAGAATCAGAAATATCAAATTTGCTTAACCTACTGTAATCCTACTGTCTAAGACCAAGCTGATATAGCTTTGAGGGGTAGAGAAGGCTCAAGCAGAATCAGAAATCGAAATTTGCTTATAACATATTGTAGACAGTGATTCTATTTCTGATATTGATTCTTCCATTGAAATATATGTCAAGACTGGAATCGAAGTCGAACAATTCTATGGATTGACCTTTTCAGTCTTGAGGAAAATACTAATGGGGGCAATGAGTTCAACTTAACCCATGTCTCTAAGGTTGTCAACCAACAAGGCATTCTGATACACAAATTGAGCTGCCTCGAATAGTCTCTTATTTACTACAAGTTTGATCAGGCCTGTTCTTAGTAGCTCAACTTGTCACGGAAACAAGAAACCAACACCAGCTATGCCAATGCTAAAAAGACAGTACTACTCCAGTTGTTCAGTCAATACTGGGACAACAACAACAACCCAGTGACTAGTGAGGTTTACGAGAGTAGGATATACACAGACCTTACCTATACCTTTGTGGGGTAGAGAAGTTTACACCAATATTCAAGCTTCAGTACCACACCACAAGTATGACACACCATCACTACCATGTTTAGCAAGATCAAAAGATTCAACAAATACCAAGAATGATCATGTAAAGCAAAAGAAAGCAACTGCATAACTTACATCTCAATCATAACCCGCAAAGGCAATCTCCTAACCTAAACAGAATCGATTAACTAAATCATAGATCAAAAACTCAATCAATCACCAATATAAGCAACAGAAAGACTACTCGAGGACTATGACCGAATATTGTCACTCGATGAACACCGGGCATTCTCAAACCCACACAGACATAAAGCATACATAAGACATAATCACTACACAAATAAAGTGAAACATCTCAGATACAAGCAAAACGATTGAAGCTGCTAGAGTTGCACACATTAATGGACATAAATCATCAATCCAAAGTGAAACCAAAATTTCCAAAATCCAAAGCCAAGATTTTTATATATTTGTATAACCAACAAAAATCAAAACTTTCCATCATAGAAACAGTTGGTAGCAAATTCCAACAGCTAATTTGTTATCCTAAAAGCTACCAATGCATGTATGTAGGAAAACTAGAAGTAACAAAAGAAACAAGTCTATATTATCCATATTAATTAAATACTCCTAAATAGGAAGATAAGAGAAAAAGAGAAGATCATGTACATGACAACTCTTCCTCTTAAAGATTCTCACTTCACAGCTGGGCTGGTGCATTCCCTTGCAAAATGGCCAGTTTCTCCACAGTTGTAGCACTTGCTTCCGCCGCCACTAGATCTCCCAAACCTGTCACCACTGCCGCCGCCACTGGATCTCCCAAATCTGTCACCACTGCCACCACCACTCTCGCGTGAACAGTCCCTTGCCAGGTGCCCTGGCAATCCACAGTTATAACAAGCCCCACTACCACCACCTGCACCACCACCACCGCCTCCACGTCTCTCACTAGGGCAATCTCGAGCCATGTGTCCAAGTCCACCACAATTGTAACAACCACCACTTCCAGCACCGCCGCCACCACCACCACCACTACGGTCACAATCCCTAGCTATATGCCCTGTCATTCCACAAGTGTAACAGGCGCCTCCACCACTTCCAGCACCACCACCAACACCAACACAATCCCTAGCTATATGCCCCGTCATTCCACAAGTATAACACGCACCTCCTCCACCACCACCGCCGCCACCTCCTCCACCACTGACAAGATCACAATCCCTAGCCATATGACCCACCCTACCACAGTTATAACACTCACCACCACCACCACTTCTCAAAAACCCATTCCCATTCCTCCGATCACCACCACGACCCATACCCCTACCACCACCGCCGCCACCACCGTTACGACCTCCATCCAAAGGGGCTCCATCAGGACCCGTAACGTCAACAGCCTGATACTTATCCCCATTCCCAGTCACCATAAACTCAACTTTCTGACCTTCATACAACGAACGAAACCCCTCAGATTTGATCTCAGATTGGTGAACAAAAAGATCTTCGGTTCCATCATCAGGTTTGATGAAACCGTAACCCTTTTGGTTACTGAACCGAGACACAACCCCTGTCAATCGAGTACCTTCGGCCGCCATTGATGATTGATGAGCTCAAAATCGATCAAACAATCAATAGATGAAATTTTTGTGCCCTAATTATATGGGAATAGGGAGAATTTATAGGCTAAATTGTTAAAAGCCTTATTGAATTAGGGCTTATTGGATCCCTTATTTTAGTTAGGGTTTGGTTCTATTTTTTGGTTAGTTGAATGAGGATAAAGGACAAAAAAGGAAGAAAAAAAAAGTAATTTAGGCCAAATTTGGAACTTTTTTCCTTTTTATTTTTTCAAAAAATAAATTATTATTTATTTAGTTTGGTTCCTTTTCTTTTTAAGAAAAAAGATTGTCTCATATTTGAATGTGGGGAATCGAATGCTCATCAGGGAAGTGAAAACTCAGTAGCTTTTTAGAGCGAAAACAAAAGATTGAGGATATGTTTAGATCAGAACATGAACGAAAAGTATCGTTGAGCTAAAAACAGGTTAAGGATATTTTTAGATCAAAAGTGAAAAGTTAACGAGTAATATTATAAATATTAGGGGTGTTTTTGATCATTTTCATTTATACATGGATGATTTTTTTATTAGATTTTTGAAGATAGATTCTTGATGTTTAAAAACTTAGACATTTCAATCGTAAACTTTTAATTTTTTTGGTAAACTAACTTTAAACAAAGGAGACCTATTGCCATAGATACTTGTAGGGAAAGTAGTAAAATTTCTAATTTATGAACTAATTGAGTTGTAAATTTAAGATGAAAGAAAGAAATGCATTTGTATTAGTAATAACATTCATGAACTTCCTATGGACATGAAAGTAAATTTGTTTTTCTTGTATTTTGCAAAATAGTTCAATTTTCTCCTTTATAAAAGTTCGAAGACAGATCTATCTTGTCGTTATAAAAATTAGCTCAATATGTCCATATTGATTAATAACAATAGCTTTTCAATACACGAGTCATTTCAATAAGGAAAAAAGATCAAATTTGCCATTGAACTATGCGGAACCGTCCAAATTTGCTTAAAATAATCCAAATTCAATCCACATTATTGTCAACCACCATTCCTCATCCCTCTAATTAAATCGGTCACCTAGTCATTGGAGGCTTTAAGTACGAAAGAAGAAGGTGGTGGTAGCATTGAAATAACATGAATAGCTTTATTCTTCAAAGTTAAGTGATAATCTGAACAACTCAAAAAGAATATTTGGATCATTACGCAAAGTGCAAGGGCAAATTTCACCCTTTTCCCTTTAACTTCAAACATAAATTGACATATATGTTTGATTCAACTTATATGTTATTGATCCATGCCCCTAGAAAAGATAAAAAAAAACAAGAAGATTGTTAGGTGGGGGTGAGGAGACAATTTGTGAATATATAAGGTCTAAAAAACAGAGAATTTAAAACGATCAATGATCGACTTCAAGAAAGTGAGAGAATCAAGTCGGTAAGCTAAATTTTTTTCCTCTATGTACACAAAAAGGACATCAATCTTGGCTTATATTTGTACAAAGAAAGCTAAAAATTATAGTAAGGTGTATGCATATGAAGAAATGGATGGGCATTTATAGGTGTGTTACAATTATTATTATTTTATACAAAAAGTGATCACATAGTTTCAACAAATCTTATGAATTAAGAATAAATTGACTTTTTTTTACTTTTTATTTTATGTGTACAAAGTAATAAAGTGGTGACATAATTTCAGCATAATTTGCCATCTCTTATAGAAAAATGAAGTCATAATGGCATCATTTTCACTTCTAAACAAATGACTATTTTTAGCACCTTAATAATAAAAAAATAAAAACCATATTTTGTTGTTTCAAATTTCACAAATAATATATTATGACATTGTCATTAAATCTTACTGGCAAAATTTAAAATACCACAATAATTATTATTTTTCAGTTGCTAAGCAAAAAATATTTGATGAGCGTTATTTTGTCATATAAATATATTATTTTTCTCGGTAAAGTTCATAATTTTTTGATATATTAAGGCAACTAATTCAATTCAAATTCAAATCTTAGTATATTCATTGTCATTGAGATTTATGTCAATTTAAATAACCCGAGTCGATGGGTTGGTCCAAAATCAATTGAACTGGAAATCTTTTCTCAAGAGATGGATATATAAATGGGCAACTTTCACATATAGCAAATAAAAAATTTATATTTGTATATTATAGCAAAGTTTGCATAATTGCGCTCCATAGCAAACATAGAAACTGTATAATTCGCTATACATATACAGTTGAAGCGAATTGTATAAAACGAAGTGTATAAAACGAGAAAGAGAAAGACACTTGGACAGAGAATTGTATAAAAACGAAGTGTATAAAACGAATTGTATGATTATAAGTGTATAGAACGATTATATACTAGTTGAATTTGTATAAAATGAGAAAGAGAGAAAGACAAAAGAGACTTGGGCAGGGAAATACAATTGAATCGAATTGTATAAAACGAGAAAGAGAGAAATTAGACACAATTTGAATTTGTATAAAACAAGAAAGAGAGAAAGGCAAAAGAAATTGGGCAGGGGAGTATTTTTATTGTATAATTATAAGTGTATAGGACGAAAATATATGCACTTGCATGTGTATATACAATTTTCTCACGCTATATACAAACAGAAACGCAATTTATACATTTCGCTTCTGTTTGTATAAGTGAGAAAGGCGAGGGTGGCAAGCGAGATTTGGGAGAGTGGAGAATGAGATCTGGAAGAGGGGAGAGAGGAGAACCAAAATATATGTATTTATACAATTTCCTCTGCTTTATACAAATAGAAACATTTTTTATACACTTGTGTTTGTATAAAAAGTGAGGAAGCGAGTGAGAGATTGGAGCGAGAATGGGAGAGTGGCGAGCTAGATTTTTGGGAGAGAGGCGACTGACAAATTTTGGCAAACGTTTTCTATGGAGCACAATTAAATCAAACCCTAGCTACTCCATTTATTTTAGGTTATTAGCAATTATCCCTATATAAATTGGATGTACACGTTAAAATTTAAAAACAATCTTTTAATATTAAAATTATAATTAATACATATTGATATTACAATAATATTTTTTTTATCAAACAGAGAAGGTAAAGTGGATAATCAAGAAGTTAGTGAAGTAGTGAGAAAAGAGTTCAATAATTTCATTTCTATGTAGTTGATAAAATTAAGTTAATTTAATTTGACGAAATATAACTTTGTAATTTCATGGGTACAATAATAAATTTACGTGATCATAATTTATGACTTAAATCTTTTGCTTAATCATTTATTCAGAGTGTGGAAGATTAATTTTTTTTAAATTTAATAGGAAGAAAAATAATTTTTCGATAAGTTCACTAATTTCTTTTCATGTTTGATTAATTAATTTTATTTTCTGAAAAAAAAATATTCTTAAATAAGTAAAAATAACTTTCCTCATTACAATTAAATAAATAAATTCTATTATTGAGATTCTACATTAATTATTTCGTCTTTATCCTTTTTCTTCTTTCATTGTAAAAGTTGTGTTGTTGTGCACAGGCCCATTTCTAATATTCTAGTGGAGTATATGAATAAAGTATAATTTATGTAAATTTTATAGTGTTGAGAGTTAATTATATATATATATTTTTAATTTTTTTTTAAATGACAAAAATCTCTTAAAATTTATACATTTATGATACTTTATTAAACTTTCGGATAAATCACTGGATATTCGGATACATTTCTGAACTCTGGATATAACATAGACATTCGGATACATAGGCGAGAGTTGTATCGTAGAGGGGATAGGACATCCAAATATAAGGAATTGATGTATCAGAGAGGGGAGTAATGTATCATATAGGGGATAGGATGCGGATACATAGGGAAGGAATGTAATCGAGAGGGGAGAGATGTATCTAAGAGGAATATGGATGTATTAGTGAGAGGAAAGTTACGTAACCGAGATGGGATTTTTAAGTTTTTTTAATTGATATAAAATTTTAAAAATTATGATAAAATAAAATGTGTATTTGAATAAAAAATTCATCTAAAAGGCACTTGGGCCAAAAGTTCAAATAAGAAGAAGTTCAGAAATTACATTCAATAATTTTGAAAATAAGTGATTTTGAATTTGTTATTGTTACTTTCTTTATAAGCAAAACTTTAAAGTTAAAAAAGTTATTAAAATATGTTAAATTTGAAATTTTTCCTTGAGAAATATATAGTCAAAAAAGCAAATCTTTAAAGTTAAAAAAGTTATTAAAATATGTTAAATCTGAATTTTTGCCTTGAGATATAGTCAAAAAGTTGAAAATCACCTTGATGTTAAAAAATTATAAATATTTGATTGACTCAATTATTATTGTAAATTAATTTGAAATTGCTATTTGGAACCTATAAACTTTAAATCCTAGATTAGTCTCTACTAATTTTATGTTACTATTTGAGTTATGCTCTTAAGTTTTTGTAAATAAGTGTACCGGCGGGGGCGGACCCACAAAGGGTCAAGTGGGTTCATATAAACTCACTTCGTTGAAAATATCACCGTATATATATGTATATTTGATCAGTTTTTAAAATTTTATATGTATATATTAATTTTTGATCCAACTAACACAAGTGTGACCCTTGACCCAGTGATGAAGATGGCTTAATTTCCCAGCCTGAGTGTACGTTTATCAACTTCATAATAACATCAGACATGTAGTGTTAAAACTTACGAGTATTCAGATGTTCTAAAAGATTAGATTCATGTTTAAATAGGAATGCCAAATTTAACCTATAAAAATACTACTTACTCATTTATTAAAAGAAGTTTTTTTTTTGGTATATGTATTGGATTTCATTAATATAAGTTCGTATTCTGTAAAATTTATTTGAGAAAAACTTTTTAATACACTGTATTTATGTGTCTTATATATCAGTATGAAGAATTGAAAACAATGGAAAACTTTTTTGAAATTTTACAATATTTATATTTTCAAAAAGAACTAATTAAAGGCAAAATGATTTTTTTAAAAAGTAATTATGTTCTGATTTGGTTAATTAACTTAGGATATACATTTTTAAAAATGTGGATAAATAATATTAGGTAGAAGAAGTATGTCATTGAAGTATAATTGAAAATAATAGTCAACTTTAATCCTGAATTACTAAAAATAAATTATTTTAAGCTATAGTAATGTAGTTAATTTGAGACAAAGAGTGTAATATCCAAGAAAAGAATACATAAAATAGGGGCATAATATATTAATGAATAATGAATTTTTTTCTTTAACTCATTCGGTATTTGAAGCTTGTATTAAAAAGTCGATTAAATTTAAATCGTATATTATAGAATTCATTCACGAGGTGGCACTCAAACAGAAAAATTCTATATAAAAAATTTAAATTTACAATATCTGATTAAAATTCTACTAACACATATGAATAATAAATATTATAATTATTGAAGGATACACATGTGCCTCACTTATTAAAATTCTGTTATTACGAATTATTCATCTAATAATTTTCATACATGTGCATCTTAGTGGCAATGATAGGTTGTTATGTAATGGGAAGGGAAAATGCTTAAATATGCCATCGAATTTTTAGAAAAGGCTTATTTACGTTATCAGTTAAAAGTTTGGCTCATTTATGCCATTACCGTTAAAGAAAAGACTCATTCATGCCATTATTTTTTCACAGTGGTTTTGCAAAACCATTTTTGATACGTGGCCAATTATAATTCGGCCAAGTCATCAATTTTTTTAAATTAAAAAAATCATAATTCTGAAAAAAATTAAATTAATTTTTTTAAATATTTTTTTATTAAATAAATTGATGATGTGCGGAATTATAATTGGTCACGTCATCAATTATTTTAATAAAAAAAATCAAATTCTGAATAAAAATTGAATTATTTTTTTTTTGAAAAAATTGATGACGTGGCCGAATTATAATTGGCCACGTGTCAAAAATGGTTCTGCAAAACCACCGTTAAAAATAATGGCATGAATGAGTTTTTTCTTTAACAGTAATGGCATAAACAGGGGCGGAGCCAGGATTTTTGATAAGAGGGTTCAACATCTGAAAAAATGGATATACGAAATAGTCGAAAGGGGTTCGACAACTACTATATATACCTAAAAAATTATTTTAACCATATAAAAATAATATAATTTTTCGCCGGGGGTTCGGATGAACCCCTAAACACACTGTGGCTCCGCCACTGGGCATAAATGAGCCAAACTTTTAACTGATGACATAAATGAGCCTTTTCTAAAAGTTTAATGGCATATTTGAGCCTTTTCCCTAATGGGAAATATTACCATCCATTCGTTCGAGTCATGAGAATGAAAAAAGTTTTAATAAAAGTCGCTTTTTTTAATGAATTTCACATAATGCAAATTTGTACTAATTGGGATCGTAACAAGTAATTTTTGTTTAGATTCTATGTTGTATTAGGAAATTCATTAAAATATGTATATGAATATTTCATTACGAATTCAATAACTAAAACGAGCTATGAGTTCGATAGCAAATTCACAAATCATAAATTTTTAATCGTGACTTTACCTCTAGAAAAAAGTTTTTTTTGTTTTAAGACTTCCAAGTATAAATCAATTAATCTAAATTGTGGTTTCGCCACTAAAAAATGCTTATACTGTTATGAGAATATCAAATATAAATCAATTAATCTAAATATGACTCGTTGTTGAAATAATTGAGGTTGGTTATATGAATTTATCGACATATCTTGAATCAAAAAATCATTTTGTTTAAAGAATTAATACCTTTTTTATTATGCAAAAATTCATATATGTTGAACTAAATGTGAAACTAAAAACATTATATAATAGTGACCAGAGAGATTGAATCTTAATTCCAACTAGTAGATGAACAATCCGGAATAATTGGGTTTCAATACAGGTAACGAACTCCGAATGTGATAGAAATGCCCGTACGCAAACAAAACAATAATAAGAAATCTAGAAAAAAGGATGATTCTCCATACAATTAAAGGATCAATCTGGTGCACTAAATTACCATTATACGCGAGATTCAGAAAAAGACCGTATCACAAGAGTCTATTACACAATAATACAGATAATTATGTAACAAGACGGTTACAATATCAAATGGTGATCTTATTAGGAGTTTATTCTGCACAGCTAAAACAGGGTTAAAAAGACAAATCTTATATACACTTCAAACCAAAAGTAAAAAAAAAAAAAAAAAAAATTTAAGCTAACAACATACAAATTCTACACATATTTATTATTATTATTACAAGTCAATGAAATCCCCTTGATCCTCTAGATTGATATAGTTCAAGCCTGCTATTTGCTTCCCGCAACAATCTCTCTACCTTTTCGTGTTGGCTCAAGTACGCGTGCTTTGAGGCCCACTCGAGCACTGTCAGTACCTCGGCTTGAGCTAGTGCTTCGCTATCAGGAACGTGCAACGCAATGTAGCAAAGTAGAAGCAATGCAGGACTCTGAACTTTTTGTTCACCAAAGTAAACAAGTTGAATCAAATGTTTTGTTCCTCCCGCGTTTATGATGGCTTTGGAATGATCCTTGTGAAGGTAGTTATCAGAACAAGCGAATTTTGTTAGGGCTAATGCTGCTTCTTTGGAGATTCCTGGCTCACGTTCGTCAAGTAACTTGACTAATGGACTAATGATCCTTGTTTCAGTTGCTCGAAAAGTCCTAGCTAAGTTTCCGATAGCATTGATACATGGAATAAGCAAGTCTGAATCTCCTTTTTCGATGATTTTCAGTAATTGATCAACAACAGCTTTGCAGGCTGTTGTGTTAGGCTTAAACGCTGACCGTCTCAAATCAGCATCTTGTTCTGCCACTGCTGTGATTTCCATTATGGCCATCGATGAATTGAACTTAACGTCATCTGTTCCTTTGTCCAAGAGTACCGCGAAGCAAAGCAGTGCTCGTGATTCAGTAATGCTACGACAAATTGAGGAATTTCCTTTGGTAAGTTTCCATAATGCTCGTGCAGCCATAGCCTTCATATAAGCCTTGGTAGCAGGATCCTCATTTTCCCTTCCTTTATTACTCGCCCCGGTTGAACAAACACTGTTCTGATGCTGATGCTGCAGATGATTTTGCTTCATCACGTTGTTATTTCCATTAACTTTGCTCAGCTGATTCAACGTCTGGTTCACGCCATTGACAAGATTTTCCTGAGGGGTCTTCGTTAGACCCTTCATCGACATAGTGGTGGTTATGACATTGTGCATCTGATTAGACTTATTACTCCCTAATGGATGTGGAACACGAATCTTTCCATCATCCGCGTTCGCCTTGTTCACATTACTATTGTTATTACTAGCCAAAACAACAGCGTGAATCGAAGTAGCTTTGCTGACAACAGCATACTTGATATGCTCTTGAACAGTCTCAAACGCGAGATGGCTAACTAGTAACCGGACTATATTATGCTGCTGAAAAAGATCTTGGCATTTCGGGTAATGTGAAACGAGCTCTGCAACTGCCCATGCCACTACAGACTGAACTTTCATCGGACCCTCTTAGAGTATTTTCGCAAACACTGAACAAACACCAGCATGTACCATGTGTTCGACACTTTCAGGGTCGCGTCCAAGAAGCCCAATCGCCTTAGCAGCATTCTCCTGACCTTCCATTTTCCCTTCCTTCAACAATTTCAACAACGGGCCGACTCCACCTGTCAAGACATAATATAATTAATTACGTAACAACACAATTTAGATCTATATCAAAAGCAGACAGACCTAAGTTGGATATCACAAAAAGCACATAAATTATTAAGATCCATATATTTGTTCATTTCTATTTCAGTCTGACCAAAACGCTAAAAAATTATAATTAACTATCAATGTATTTTAGAAATTGAGAATTTGAACGAACCTTCTTCAATGATCAACTTGCCATACCGATCATTATCCTGAGCTAACGAAACCAAAGAAGAAGAAGCATCCGATCTCTCATCTGACGAACCAGTATACAAAATCGCAATCTGTTGCCAAATTAAACACAATATAGGTTCATTAGCAGCAATCGGCGGCAGCCCCAAATACTCATCACCGCGTTCATTTGCAGACGCAGAAACACGGAGTAGCCACGATACATCACCGATCGAATTTTCCAACAGAGAAGTCATTTTTCTAAATGCAGCAGCAGGGATGATAGTGAAAACACGTTTAACAAGACCGTTAGCTCGACATTTGGAGACGATTGATAGGGCTTTTTCGAGTACTTGTTCAGTATCTTCGATGATTCGTTTCGTAGGGCGTTGGTAGAGATCATTGCTAGCTCGCGCTGCTTGACGTAGCAGCGCGGCTAGCTTCTCTGTTTTGGATTTTATATCTGCACAATCTTGTTTGAATGAGTTTGCTTCATCTGCTACTTTTGTTACTTGATCTGCTAATTGAATTGGCTTAGCTAAGATCTGCTTCACTATATCAGCCATTAAATACAGCAAATTCGTATCAAAATGCAGAAATTTGAGAGTTAATTCAACGAGTCTGGATCAAAATATACGAAAAATGGAGTTGTATTCAGTTCGTTTCGAGGATTTGGAAGAGGAAAAAAATGGTGAGATGAACTTGAATTTATGGATTTGTGAGTTTTAATGGAAGATTTGTTTACATTTGAGAAGTTTGATATTGGAGAGTGAAGAAGATTTGGCAATGGAGTTGGAGTGAGATTCTATTGGAGAGATTTGTGAGTTTAATAGGTTTTTTCTTTTTAATGTAGATGATGTGATTTCTCCATCTTGTCGCGAGTTCGAGTCCTAGAAAATGAGAATAATTTTATTGAATCTTACAATAAGTAAATTTAAATTTAATTTGGCTAAGATTTATTGTTTTTTTTTAAAATTAACCCTGAGGGTTACACCACTGGTAAGGTTCGAGTGTGAGCATACTTGTCTGGACCGTAAAGACGGTGCGAGACGAAGTAAGAGGGAGGCCCGAGTGATATTGACGTGCAAACTATTCGTCTGACTTGGGTATAGAGGAGAAAGACTAATTTGAACCGTGTAGTAGTTGATTCTCTTCGAAGTTTCCCTCGGAATAGCTGGAGCTCGCGTGCGAGTTCTATCGTGTAAAGTCAATAATTAGAGGTTATTATATGTGATATTAAACAGTTATTTAATGATTGACTCAGTGAGTTAATTCTCAATTTAGCTTACCTTTGGGTGATTAATATGAATTGCAGGGAGATGGTTGAGATATCTTTGAGTTTCAATTTTGAGAATTTAAATCTTTTTGTTTAAAATGGCGTTTACGAAAATTAGCTTTATAATATATGAATTTAAATTTAATCGAACGTTAATAAAAATACGAAATATAAATCAGAGGGAAAAATAACAGCTTGCATAGATCAGAAAGCCAGGTCACAGACAATGTGGGGACTTTTATATATGTTTCACTTTATGAACTAACCTGTCACATGCCAGATTCTGTGGCGCATTGGCAGGTTTCTTTCATTTCTTTTTCGATTTTTTTATTTGAGGTTTGATACTTATATTCGAGATAATATCTCAAATTTTTACTCAATTATGAGTTTTTTTAGAAAGTTGCTCAAGTTTGATTTTTAAATAAAAACTCACTCAATTATGATTAATTTATTCTCAAAATGTCACTTAACTATTGGTCATATTAGAAGCTGTTATTGTTAAGTGACTGTTAAAAATCAAAGTTAAGTGTCTTTTTGAGAAAAAAATTCAAAGTTTAGTGATATTTTGAGAAAAAAGTCATAGTTAAGTGAGTGTTAAAGCCCAAAGTTAAATGATTTTCTGAGTAAAGAGTCTATAATTGAGTGACCATCTGAGATATTATCTCTTTATATTGAAATTCAATTAAATTCAAATTCACGTATTAAATGACTCATTTTTGATAGCTTAAAACTTTTTTTCATTTCGCTAAAATCTCTAATTAATAACAAAACTATCTCAATTATTCCACCACGACGTATACGTATGTTAGTTATTGATTAATCCTTCGTTGCACAATACTATTATTTGATGGCCTATGTGGCCCTACTATTGATTGACACAATACCTAGCGTATAATTTAATATAAAATGATTTTATTCGTAACGAAATTGTTATTCCTTATCGATATTAAAATTTGTAGCTTAGTGATTAATAAAGCGAGTTAGGTGATTTTTTTTCATCTGTTCTGACCATAATGAATAAGTTATTTGATACTTACTATCGATGAAAGGTAATAAATATCTTATGAAATTATTCGAAATATGTATATATTGATATGAACGTCACGATTACGAAAAATAAAATGAAATTATTGTGTCATGTCCTTGTAACTGAACAACCCCACTTAGAGACTGGCTGGCACAGCCTTTGCATGTTTCAGTTATAGTTCCATGTCTGTTGATTGCACAACGGTATGTAGCACTTTGAAAACACTATGGGCCTAATTTCTTTCTAATCATAACATGTATGGTCGATCAAAAATACGTCTAAAATATTTTAATTTTTGTAAATTTTATAGGAAAAATTATATGAATTGATACATTTTAATAAATAATTATTGATTTTAGCAATACTTTTTATTTATTACCATTTATAACAATAATATGTTAAATCTGCAATATGTATTAAGAGTGAATTATGTATGCAATATATATGAATTATATATGAATTATAATTATTTTTTAAAATATATTATGTTTGTTTGGTAAAAATTATCTATCATTAAAATTTGTATTATATGTGAATAAAAAATTATTTTTTGTAATATGAATTAAACTTGTATTATAAATGAATTAAAAGTGATCAAGTGAAAAAGATATATTATTGCTATAAATGGTTTTATTATATTATATTTATGTAAGTTTCCCAATTTTATATCTGTATTATTGTATGTGTGAGTTTATTATCTGAATTACCATTAATATGTTTATCAAAATACGTCTAAACTAAACTATGAATTATTTAAGTTTCATACATGAAATTTCAGTGTATGTTGTTATATTCACAAGTGGATGACGTTTGGATATACAGAGTGAATGGGTTATTCATCGAGCTGAAACTCTCGTCACTACAGAGAGACCAACTCTAGTTCGTATCCCAACGGGAATGTGGTACAGGTTTGTTTCATGGGAACACCTACATCCACAACGGTGAGTTAGTACTCTATTGCTCCAATGTATGTGATTCAATTCACTGTGTTTCGGAAAATATTTAGGGATATTTTAGATAGAAATTTACACACGTGATATTTATGTATGGAACTCAAAATATCAAGATATTTTAATTTCTCTAAGTATATTTTTGATCATTAACTCGTAGATCCTGAACTGTTTTAAAATATATCACAATTTCAATATTATAATATTTGTGTACGTAGCCTTTCCTTTCAAGTTTTAACTATCGATTGATGCATGGGGAACCTCTCTTAACATTGTAATCAATAATGAAAGATTTAATCAACTATTTTATTCGTTATTATTTAATTATGCTTTATTTATTATATACAAAATGGATAACTTTAAAATTTATAAAATTTAAATTTTGCTCCACCTTTAAACACAAAATCATTGGGTATTTAATTACATTATACATAGTGATTACTAGAATTAAACAAAGTTATTTTAAAAATTGAATTATAAACATGAGTTTTTTTATTTCATTTTCAGTAAACTAGTTCACTGGAAATTAAAACGCATGGTGAAAAATAATTTTTTTTTTGAAATATTAAGAATACCCTTTGAACGTTTTTTTATTTTCTCACTACTTCAATTAAAATATCAGTGGAAAATTAAGAATAGCCACGGAATATTTTTCAATAGAAAATTTTAATAAGAAAATAGTAATTTCTTGGTAATGGATTATTTTGAGATTCATCCTTTATCGAATTTATTTAATTACACGAACTCACATTAAATTGATTATATTATAAATTAATTAGGTGATGAATCTTGAACTGATAGTTCACATTGAATTAATGATGGAGTAGTGATAAGCACGATGGCATTTTGGGATTCGATTTAATTTTAATATATTTTTAATCCAATTTATCAATTTAAAATATATTAATTAATAATTAAATTAATAAAATATTCATTATTAATTTTCACTTTATCGATTTACGATCCTTAATACTCTCTTCGTCCTATTTTATGTAGCATTTTTCGCATTTCGAAATTCAAACAAGTCTATCTTTGACCGTAAGTTTTTGATAGATCCTTTTAAAATTTTGAATTATCAATTATTATGACTTATAGTACTTTTCACGTAGTTTACAACTATATAAATTTCCTTTTAAAAAAATTGAAAATTCCATACACAAATATCCGACCAAAGTTAAATTGTTTGACTCTCGGAAAATGAAAAATGTCACATAAAATGAAACAGAGAGAGTAATTTATTCGATTTTCAATTTAACCACTAAAAAAATAATCCTCTATTTTTTCCTTTGTCTTATTTTCATTTGTTCGTATATTTATCCATTGCTTTTCCGAACTCTTAATCAATCTCCCTCAAGGCTATAGTTATTATGATTAGGTAATTTTCTTTTTTCCCAAATTATTATTTTTATAAGTCGAGAACGGTTTAAAATTTAAATATATAAACATGACTTATTCAATGCAATTTACATTTCTAGTATAATTTTCAAACTATCACATAGGGATGGATTTACTCAATGAGCACAGAGTGCTCCTTATAAAATACCCACTCGAAAGCAAATTTTTTTACATATATTATAAAAAATTCTAACTCCATCACTCGTCGTTAATATCAACATCGCTTAAACAAAAATCCTAGATTCCTTCTTGAGTCCAATAATGCAAAAGAGATGATAAAAATCATATAGATAATTTTGCTTGGCCTTATTACTATAAATATATTACTATAATATAAGACGATAAAATGAACTACTTTTCGTGAACCCTTTGCATGCATGAATTATAATTATCATTGTTTTATTGACAAAGACATGTGGTCATTGTCTTTTAGATACGTTTACGATAAATTTTGCTTCAGTATAATAGTTTATCAATTACAATAAAAATATAAATTATATTAAATAAATTTTACTTCACCGACATAATCAAAATATTTTTGGGAAAGATCATAATATGAATAAGTAAGCATACACAAAAAAAATATAAAAGAATTTAACATCTCTTATACGTAAAAAAATATTTTTAATTATATATTAACTCGATCACCCTTGTTTTTCACGATTTCAATTTTTTTTTAATTATATAATATGGTCCCCTTGAAGATGAATCCATAAAATTCTTCACTAATTGTAATTTAGCTAAACAACAAAAAAGGAAGGAGATTGATTAAAAGAAAAAGAAAGCAAGTTTGCTTTAATTAAGAATAATTTTTCTTGTCAATTAGCGGTTAATGAAATGCTTCAAAAATAAATATGTCATATTATTTTTGCTCAATTTTATAATTTTTGTTGATAGATTTTGAGAGTCAGCTAAATTTTAATTTTATAATTTATGTGATTGTTGATAGATTTTAAGAGTCCGCTAAATTTTATATGTGTTTTTAAAATATTTTAAATTATTATAATTTATAATAATTATTAAATAATATATGTTACTCTATTTATTTCATTTATGTGGCGTCGTATAAAATTTCGAAAATCATTCAAGGGTTTATGTATTTTTAAAATTCAATTTGTTAATAATTGCGCTTTATAGTTCTTTTTATATTTTATTTCAAATATTATATGTTACTTTATTTATTTTCAATTTATGTAATACTGATAATTTTCAAATATTTTTTTACTATCAATTATTATAATATCTATGTTTTGGGTGAGTGATTTACAATGGCAATACTTAACGCAATTACCACAAAATATATGGATTCCAAAATTAATAATGTAATCAAGCAATCCTTTTTTGAATCAATTTCCAACTTCCCATCAACAACAGATATATATATGCACGCATACTTCACAAGCAATGCAATAATCCTGCTACAATAATTCTTGCTAAGAAGAATGCTCATATAGTGGCAATTTCATCTGTCTTAGTTGATCTAAATTCGACAATAAATATAGATTGATTTTTTCCTAATAATTGGATACTTCTATCCGTAAATACTACATCTATGATATTTTTTTATGTAATTTTTAAATGTAAAGTCATGTTACAATCAAAAGTGAAAATACAAAGAACAACATCATCTGCGTCACCTAATAACTCCCTCTTATAATATAGGCATAGACGAATTTAAAATTTAAAGATTTCAAATGTATCAGTTTAAATTTAAAAACAAAACAACTGGATTTAGCTTAATTCGAACATTGCGAGTGGTACCTTAGGCTTTTATCAACGGCACAATGCAATTTTATGATTTTCATGGGTACATCGTACACTATTAATTATGATTTAGTTTTTGTCGATTTTTCAAAATATATATATAAAAATAATAATCAAATTAATGAGTGCAGATGCACCCCGATTTTACATATCATGAGTAGAAAACGGTAAAAAGAAGTTTTACTTCTAGTAAACTCTTTCCAATTTTTATTACTTTTTATTTGTTGGCCACCTACTATGAATTTTGTTTTAATGTCATAATCTACCTATCACAATAAAAAGGTAAATATATTTTGATTCTATCTGATTTTGCCTCTAGATCACGCACAATTTTTGTTTTTACATTTTCATAATTTATAATATGGTCCCAAAATTATAATATGGTCCCGTTGAAGATGAATCAATAATAAAGATAATAGGGAAAAGACTCAAATATGCCATCGAACTTGCCATCAGTTAAAAGTTTGGCTCATTTATGATATTACCGTTACAGAAAAGGCTCATTCATGCCATTATTTTTTAATGGTGGTTTTGCAAAACCATTTTTGACACGTGACCAATTATAATTCGGCCACGTCATCAGTTTTTTAATTAAAAACATCATAATTCTGAAGAAAAAAAATTGAATTAATTTTTTTGATTTTTTTAATTAAATAAATTGATGATGTGGCCGGATATAATTTACCACGTCATCAATTTTTTAATAAAAAATCAAAATTCTGAATAAAAATTAATTTTTATTTTATTTTTTTAATTAAAAAAATTGGTGGCGTGGCCGAATTATAATTGGCCACGTGTCAAAAATGATTTTTTGTAAAACCACCGTTAAAAAATAATGGCATGAATGAGTCTTTTCTTTAACGATAATAGTATAAATAAACCAAACTTTTAACTAATGGCATAAATGAGCCTTTTCTGAAAATTTGATGGCATATTTGAGCTTTTTCCCAAGATAATAAGAACCTTTCCTATCTAGCTAAACAACAAAGAAGGAAGGAGATTGATAAAGAAAAAGGAATAAGCAAGTTTGCTTTAAAATGATAAAGAAAAAAGAATAAGCAAGTTTGCTTTAGAATGATTTTTTTTGGTCATTTAGTGGTTATTAAGATACTTGAAAATTATATAAAATTTGAGTTTAAATTTTAAATTAATTTATATTTTGATTGACGACATTATTCATTGTATCATTATGAAAAAAAGGTTGAAAATCAATCAATAAAATTAATCGACGAGTAAATTTATCTTTTTTTTTTACAAAAAAAGAAAAAAGAAAATAAAAAGTGTTTGGACGAATTAAACATTATTTTAATAAAATAATTGACTTAATTCGTAAGTCTCTTTCGCAAAAAAAACAAAAAAAGAAAGAGTTCAAAATGTATCAATATTAAGAAGCATCAATGATCTAGTGATAAAAGAAGTATCTATCACACTAAAGACGGACGCTCGATTTTCAGATGATGCATTTTATAATTGTATAATTTGAGACATGACAAGGGATTCCCATGACAAGATAGCATATTAATTATTTTCACCATTTCAATTTTATTGTCTAGTTTTAATTTAGCACGAAAATCAAGACATTAATTATATTTTTAAAATTTTATGATTTTAAGCTAAAGCTATGTAAAATATTTTATCAACAATTAATATGTCAATAGTTTTATAGTATTAAATATATTACGTGAAAAGTTAAAATTAAAGAATTATCAAAAAAAGAAATATATTATTTTTTAAACGTAAAAAAAGAATCCAATTTCAATCCATGCTGGACCGTCAACATACTAATAATGAAGTCTTCAGTCAATTGACAGAATGCATTGCATCAACCTAGGAGCATTAGTCGATCTGGTACAATAATACATATTTCTATACCCATTCCAATCTTTTCTAACTTTGCTAATTTCTCTTTTTCGATCCGTATCTTATTCGCTCTGAAACTACGTCTTCTTATTCCATCTTTTTATAATGTATTGTTATGCTGAAAGTCTATCAGAAATAATCTTTCTACTCCACAAAAGTAGAAATACGATCTGCATGATCCTATATATCTTTCAATCACTTGTAAAATTACATCGAGAATGTTATTGTTGTATATATTTGACCAAGAACTCAAGAATTATTTATTACTGACTTTTAAACTTTAAATTCTTAATCCATCTATATCGAAATAGATCACTAATACTAAATATCGAATAAGGAATGAAAAAAGAAAATCATGCCTTGTGACTGGAATATCTACATGTGTTTATCATTTTTTGATCAATTAACAGTTACATATTATTTAAAAGTCCATTATAAAAACTCATGAATTATAAATTTTGAATTCGTCCCTGAAGCTTTATAAAGTGAAAATTATACAAATTAAAAAAGAAAATCAAGTCTTACAACTAGAATATGTACATGTCCTTATCATTCTTTGATCAATTGGAAGTTGTGTATTATTTTAAATTGTTATAATATAATAATCTAAAAATTATAAGTATATTTTTATTAGAAGTCTTAAAATAAATATTGAACATAGAATAAAAAAAAAAAAAAGAGTATTTACGTTAATCTAGGTATTAAGAGTGTTGATTATTGGTATAATTTTGACCTTAACACTACTGATGTTTCCAAGAAGCACCATGTGGTTTTTATTTGACATTTGATATTTGTATAATTAAAAGTTAAAAAAAATTAAATCACTCATGCCAAAAAATTTATAGCGGAAATAATGCTCACCTTAATAAAAACGATTTTACGTGTAAATCAAAACTCAAAGTAGTTCACATTAGGTGTAAAATATTTGTGCATTATAAAGATTATATTTTTATTTATTCGTATATTTTACAACCTAATAATTAATGATGGTAAAACTATTTCACCCTTACAAATTGACTTGCTAATGATGGAACGAAATTGATTTTTCAGATAGTCACTTAATTAATATGGTAATTATTATTTCATAAAGTCATTTTGTTTATTAAAAAAATAAAAAAATAAAAAAATAATTTTGTGAGATAATATTTATTAGTCGAGTAAAATTATCCAAAAATTCTAACTTATTACAATTATCTGTTGATCTTCTCACTAATTACCATATTTGCAAACCACAGTTTGATTGTCCTCTATATTCATGGATTTCATGATTATAATATTCCTCAATCCTAATCATTGAACTAATAATTCAACATACTAAGAAGATATTATAATATGTTTAAAAGGAAAAAGGTACTTCATTCAAACATTTTTAATTTTTTTCGGCTGAAAAAGGATAATATTAAATAGTCTCGAAACTAAGTTATAATGTTACTTAATTTTCTGTTTGGTTATCAAGTTTGAGATAATTTATTTCAAAATTAATTAGTAGTACTGGATAAGTTATTCATCTCCTTTGATGGTATAGTAATTTCGAGATAACATAGATTAAATAAACATACTTTTAAAATCCTTTTTATACATCTTTTATATTCATGTATATTTGTATTATTTTAATATCAGGTAAAATAGCATTCACAATCTTCCTACTCTTTATTTTTTAAAATAATAATTCTTCATATTTTTCTATTAAAAAGTATATTATATAAATATATTTTTATTTATCAATTTATTTGACTAATTTTTTATGTTTATGTATGTTCTGATTTTTGATCAATTCTCTTTCATTTTAACAAACTTAAGATGTTAGTTCTATTTTTAAGCTATATAACAAAAAAAAATTATATTTTAATACATATGTCTATATAGTACTATCATATGATAGTATACATATTTTAAAAAAAAATATAAATAAGATAAAAGTTCCATTTTTAGGAACGAATAACTAAAACTTGTAAAGAAAATATAAAAACTAAATAAAGTGAAAGATATTTTTATAAACAAATAACTTATTCTTAAATTTAAACAATGTATTTATTTTTAGTACAACAAATAAAAAAATTAATAAGAAATAATCTCATCACGACTAGTTCTAACATAACTATCCCATCATAAATAATCTCATCATAACTTATATTCAAATCAAACAACCCTTAAAATATCTTACTCCAATTAAGAATCAATAAGAAACCATCTTTCAATCTTCAAAACGTAAAATTTCGTACACATTACCTTATTTCAGATTTCATTTATAAAATTATATTATTATTATTATTTATTAAAATAAAAAGAATCTCAGTACTCAAAAGCAGTTTGAAGAAAAGACACTTTCTATATGTCAGTGCAGAATAGTCACTCAACTCTTTTTAGACTTTAGGGATAATTGATAACAAAGAATTTTTTGGAAATTTTATATTAGACATATAGGGACATTTTGAAATTATTTGAGTACTACTTGTTGGATACATGGTTTTTTTCATGTGGGCCTTACTATATACTTAATTACCAGTGACGGAGTTAGGAACTATACGAAGGGTGTTCAAAAATTGCACAATAATTTTTTGTAAAAAAAGTGTGAAAAATTAAAATTGCTATTAGTAAGATTCAGACACGTGATCGTTGCCTCATTCATGGTGTCTGAAGTCACTAGGCTACAACTTGTTATATCAAGAGTGTCTAAAATATGTTACTTACTCACTTCATATACCATTTTACTTATATATACGATATTTTCTTCAGCAAAAGTTGTCCAATTGGATACCCTAACAACCACTTCGCTCCGCCTCTGCTTTAAGTTAAGTCCAATTTTTTGAATTCCACATATAATGAAAGCTTGATGCACCAGACTCTCGATTAAGCAATAAAGGGCAAAAGAGAGGGTTTTACATTTTCTTTCTTAGCAAATAAATGGCTCTAGGCCCCTTTGGAAACATAAAAGCAAGTTGATAGCTATAGTATATACAATTTGGAACCAAGGACTGGCTAGCAACAGAAATTTCTGTGAAAGAAGAGGAGGTAACACAATCACCCCAAAAAAAACAAAAAAACAAAGTGCAACTAGCAAATGTTACAACAACGATAAATTTAGAGTAATTTCATATACGTAAAAATATTAAATAAAGAATTCTGAAGAGATTAAGTTTTTTATATATATATTTGTGATTGTATATATTTTTGTTTTTGATTGTTAATTAAATTTCATTATCATATCGTTAAATATATCATTATCAACAACAAACATCTCATTGAGATTCCACAAGTGAGATCTAAAGAGAGTGGAGCGTACATAGACCTTACCACTACATCGTTAGTAATAAATGAAACTTTCATTTTGTGTAACGATGGATTTTCTGTGATCTCGTTGTTATCTTAATTTTTTCTTTACTTATTATTTAATAATTCTATTATATCTTTTACCCTACTTTTTTCGTACTATATTTTTCTTGTTAATTTATCCTTCAAATTATTAATGTAATATATATATTAATAAAAAATTAACGATATATATTATTTAAATATTATATTTATTAAAATAACATAGTACTATAAGATACAGTACAAAGTACATTATGAAAATATATACTTAACAATTATCCCATCCAAATAGAATGTTAGTCATCACAAATAATTGATATACTTGAAATACTTATTAATAATTTAATAATATTTTACTTTGAAATTGACAAGATGACTCCGTGGCCCAATGGATAAGGCGCTGGTCTACGAAACCAGAGATTCTGGGTTCGATCCCCAGCGGAGTCGTTTGATATTTTTTTTAATTTGATTTTCTTAAAGGCGAAATGGTCGAGTAGACCCTTATATTTGAATGTATTTATACTGTGAACCCTTTTACTTAACTATTTATCAAGTAAATCCTTAAACTCAATCAAACGAATATTTTTAAACCCCTCTTATCACGTGTGTAGTTCACTTGCCTTGAGTAGATGACATGTCAAATTCACGTCACATAAATTAATTACATGTCATGATTATTTTTATTACTTATTTTTAAAAATTATTAAACAAAGTTTTATCAAATAAAATAAAATAATAAATTTATTAAATTTATTAAATTTTAGGACTCCGCACCTCGCTTCAATGTAACATCTAAATCCATCGGCGAAAGCAGTCGCCGCCACCGCTCTTCTTGCTGGCAAGATCTATAGGTCTCCATCTCCATTGCAAACCTCACTATTTTCCTTTCTTCTTTCTCCTACCTCCACAAAATTAGTAATTCTAAGCCGAAACACCATCGGCGACACCTGCGAGCTACCAGGGCCCACCTCTTTTCTCCATCCCGTTCGTTGTACCAATAAATCCCTCGCCGCCTCTTGTTCTGGTGAAAAAGAATCAGCGTGGCGTCTCTCTCTTACTCCATTTTGAATCAGTCGATTTTGACAAACACCACCATAAAATTAACGTTGCTTTCTTTCTCCAGTAATAATAACTTGAAATGTGACGACAAAAAAGTGTCAATATTTTAAAATTTATTTGATAAATTCTTTTAAATTATTTTAGTTTTTAGTTTTTTTAATTGAAAATTTTATTTTAAAATGTTTTTTTAATTTAAATATGAAGTTCACTCGCCTACATATGCGTGTAGCCATACTCTTTTGCCAACTCAACCATCTTAATGCCATATAAGCCTGGTCAATGATCGAGGGGCTTAATATATTGTATTTTATTGAGTTTAAGGATTTAGTTGATAAATTGTTAAGTAGAAAGGTTCACAATACAAACACATACAATTACAAGGGTCCACCTGACCATTTCGCCTTTCTTAAAATTGATTTGAAAATACTTCAATCGATATTATATGATGTCATGATACTCAAGTGTGAGGTTTAATTAGTTCCGTACGAGTTACGTCCTACACATTTACAAAGTTCTGGTTCTAGCAAAACGTCTTGAGACTGAAGTGTGAGGTTTACGTCTTAAGCGCTCGATTGTACGTCCTAAACATGTCCAACGTTCTTACACAAATTATGTTTCAAATTCTTTAGTTAACATTATTGACCCTCATAATTCTTGAATAAATGAATGATATACTTAATAATTTATGAGCAACTTACAAAAATAATTATATATATGGAGTTATTAAAGTTCAATAGCTATAACCTAGTACATTTTTAATTAAAATGAACTAAATAAGGAAAATGTATTAATTGTATAGTTGCATATGTTTAGGCCAAATCCATCGGTGACCCCCTAAAATTGACACAAATTTCACAAAGACACCTCAACTAAACGATGTTCATTTAAAACACTTAAAATAAGATTCAATTATGTCATTTTGACACTTCTTACTGAATTGACATAATATGTGTTTAACAATTACTTTGAGCGCGTGGAAGGTATAATTTTTAAACTATTAAACTTTTTTCTTCCTTCTCTCTCCTTTCCACACTTCCTCCACCATATACCACCACCTTACCACCATTGTATATTCAATTTTCTCCTCTCTTTGTCATTTCTTGATGTGGATAATTAAATTAATTATATATCAATAAAAATAATTTAAGAAAGGACCAAAAAATATGTCTAGAGCATATATCTACTTCATGATATCAAATTTTTCCATCTAATTTTTTTCATAGTTTCATTGCCGGAATGTTTACCTAATCCTTCAAATGTTTGTTGGTCTATTTTCACCTCTCTATTTGAGTTAATTTTTTTCATATTCAGTTTTTGAAATACTAAATTTCTACTTCTCAAAGCTTTTAAATTTTTCTATTTTGATGAACCCATCTCAAGTAAATTCATAAATAGATCTGATTTTATCATGGATAAATTTTTTTGGGGGTAATTGTATGATAGTTAGATTATGAGTAATAGAATGATAGTTAGATTATGGGAATTTGCTTACGACCCAAATTGGTTATATAAATTTGAAGAAAAAGATGATAGTCGTGATAATCTTCAAACTTGAAGAAGAAGACATCAAAGTAATAGTGGTTAGAGGAGGAGGAGATGCGAAAATGGTGAAGGATGTCAATGGTGGAGGAGAAAAATAAAGGTGCTGTAGATTTTTTTTTTTTTTTCCTTTTTCTTCTTTATGAAAAGGTAATTTTTAAAGTAATTAATTAATTAAATAGTTCTAAAATGGGTTTTTTATTCATAGTATATTATTTTATTAATTTTTTAAATATATACGCCATATATATATTTAAATATATATGCGAAAAGGTAATTTTTAAAGTAATTAATTAATTAAAGGAATTTTTTAAATATATATGCGAAAAAGTAATTAATTAATTAAATAGTTCTAAAATGGATTTTTTATTCATAGTATATTATTTTATTAATTTTTTAAATATATACGCCACATATATATTTAAATATATATGCGAAAAGGTAATTTTTAAAGTAATTAATTAATTAAAGTAATTTTTTAAATATATATGCGAAAAGGTAATTTTTAAAGTAATTAATTAATTAAAGTAATTTTTTTAATTCGCTACTTTGACACGTCATCGGCGAGTGTAATACACACATCTTATATAATTGGCTGGTTGTAAAAAACGTATCGATATGACACAACATCTCCATACTTAAGGTGTTTAAAATGAATAAGACCTACTTGAGATGTTCAAGTGAAAATTGATGTCAACTTTAGGTGGCTACCGATGGGTTAGGCCTTGAATTTATACTGGTATCTCTATTTATAAAACTTAAAGTATATATATATATATATCAATTTTATTTATACATAAATACAATATTTTCACATAATTCATATAGGTTGGGGTGGGGGTTGAGAGAGTAGAAGAGGGAAAAAGGGGTGGTGGATCTTGGATAAATATGAAGGCAATTGATTGGAATACATGGGCTGATTATAAGGTGGTCGATTAGTTGGGATATTTTAGTTATTTAATTGAAAATATCGATTATATTTAAAATTTGTTTAGAGTATAATATTTGTGAGATTACGAAATATCAATCATTTATGTCCCTCTCATTAAGATTCTCTTCGATATGCAAATTTCAAAATCTACTAAGCTATATACATCTCCAAGTAAAAAGATTTAGTAAACATCTAGACTTAAATATACGTACAAGTGTAATATAATTACAAGTTCTTTCGAAACATGTAACACTCATTTAAGCTAATAATATTTAGATGAAATCGACTAATCTTTCATCATTCACACACCAAAAACACAATCTTCCTTTGAAGGTTATATATGTTACTCACATTCTTTTTAAAATATCGATGGTTATCAATGGATCATCTACGAGTAAAATTTTAAAAAGACATTTAGAGTGTGTTTGGTATGAAGGAAAATATTTTCTAGAAAATGTTTTTCAATTTTTCCAAGTTTGGTTGGGACAAAAGTTTTGAAAAATGTTTTCCAAATCAACTCATTTTCCTCAAAATTAAGGAAAATGATTTCTCTTCAAAAATTTTTGAAAACATTTTCCAAGACTCTCCTCCAATTTCAAATTACATTTTTTTTTGAAAAAAACATCAATTTTTAAAGAATATTTTCAATTTCAATTTTTTTTTCCCACCTGATCACTGACCCCCCCTCCCCCCATAAAATTAATTTTGCTTTATTAAAATATTTTTAATTTAAAATTTTTATTTTAATCTCCTAAACCCCCCACCCCCACCCCAACCCCCCAAAAAATTAATTTTGTTTTTTAAAAATACTATCAACTTTAAATTTTTATTTTTTCACTCCTAACCTCTCCCCCCACCCACTACCCCCACCCCACCCCACCCCACCACCACCACCACCACCCCAAAAAATAATAATTTTTTTCAATTTTTTTTTACAATTTTATAAATTATTTTTTATTCTAATAAAAATAAAAGATGTCTCTCAAAAAACATTTTTCGTTCATAAATCAAACACTAAAAATCATTTTCGGAAAATATTTTCTACTCACCAACCAAACATGAGAAAATAAATTCAAAATCTACTTGTTTTCCAGAAAAACATTTTCTAGGAAAACATTTTCCATGGAAAACAATTTCCTCTATACCAAACACACCCTTAATAAAGTAAAGAAATAAAATATTATGGGACAAGAGGGAAGGGAAACAAAAATAAAAGGCTAAAAGTAATTAAAATTTTAAATTTTTTCCGTACATTGAACAATTCGTCGCCGGTGATTTTCCCGTCGTGATTCTTGTCGGAGAAATCAAACTCATCTCTCATCTCACCTGCATCTTCCGCTGCCGGCAGCAGCTTCTCAAGCGCCGAGCTGATAGTTTCAACACCAGTTTCTCTTCCCTCGGAGGGCGATTTACAGCAACAAACCTCAAATTTGAACTGAAAATGCTCAGAAGAACTACACTGTACTTTACTTCCAAGATTACAGTTTTCTCACTTCCAAAACTCCACCTTTCAACCCTTTCTCCTTCATCTTCACCCTTTTACCAAAACCCCACAAAAATCCTTTCTCAATCAGATATCAAAAACCTCGTTTTCTCTCAGTATCACCATGGCAAGTTTCACAATCTCCTCCAAAACGTCGTCGCTTTACCCTCTATCCTCCTCACAGCTTGCCAAAATCTCAAACCAAATGAGAAGAATACCCTCACTCTTGATTTTGTCTCAACTCATTTTTTCTCACTTCATGAACTTTCCTTTCACCTCTCTACGAATCAGTTTGATGTCAACGTTTGTGGCTTTACTATCCCTTCATCTTCAGTTAAAGGTAAACCACTTGTGCTTCCTAATTTGAAGCTTAAAGTAGTTATTGAAGCTATAAGAATGGTTCTTGAATCTATATATGATGATAGATTTGTGACATTTTGTTATGGTGGACGTGTTAATATGGGAAGACATACCGCTATTCGTTACCTTAAGAACTCTGTTGAGAACTCCAGTTGGTGGTTTACTGTTTGTTTGAATACTGCAAAGTTTGAAACTAAGCATGTTGATAGGTTGTGTAAGGTTATGGAAGAGAAAATTAGTGATGAGGCATTGATTGGTTTAATAAAAGTGTTGTTTGAGTCTGAAATAGTGAGTATTCAATTGGGTGGTTGTTGTTTAGGTAGAGGGTTTCCTCAAGAATGTGGGTTGAGTTCAATTTTGATTAACATTTACTTTAATAGTTTCGATAAGGAGATTCAAGAACTAAGGCTTAAAACGAGTCGGGAGAATCCGAGAGTTGAGGCTAATGACCTTGCTGAGGGATATCAGGGGAATGCTTTCTATAAGCCGTTGAAGATATATGCAGTTAGGTATTTGGATGAGATATTGGTTATCACGTCGGGTACAAAGATGATGACTTTGGATTTGAAGAGTAGGCTTGTGCAGATTCTTGAGAGAGATATGGAATTCGGTATTGATAAGGTTAAGACTGTTATTCATAGTGCTACTTCTGAGAAGATTGAATTTTTGGGGATGGAGCTTCAGGCAGTTAAGCCGTCTGTCTTGCACCCACCAATGTCACAAAAGGCGATTAGGGCGAGGAAGAAGTACCTCCGGCAGAAAGAAGTTAGAGCTTTGGAGTTAAGAAATGCTAAAGAGAGTAATAGGAAGAAATTGGGAATGAAGATATTCAGTCATGTATTTAAGAAAATGAAGCGGGCCAATGGTTTCAAAACCGATTTCCAGATTGAGAGTGAAGTCAACCAAATCTTTGATTCTTGGGCTGAAGAGGTAATGCAAGACTTTTTGGAATCTGTCGATGATCGTTGGGAATGGCACCGGATGCTCTCAGCTGGTGACTTCCTTTCTTTGAAAAGGATCAGAGATCAACTGCCCAGTGAACTTGTAGATGCTTACGACAACTTTCAAGAGCAAGTTGACAGGTACTTAAATCCCATCAAAGCAAAAAGGATGTTAGAGGAACAAGTAAAGATAGCAGAGGAAGAAGAGGAGCGGAAATACTCTGATCAAACGGTGGCAGATCTGACAAAGTTATGCATAAAAGTTGAGGCGCCCTTAGAAATTGTTAAGAAGGCAGTCAAACTGATTGGATTTACAAATCATATGGGCCGTCCTAGGCCGATTAGTTTACTTATGGTTCTTGAAGATGCTGATATCATCAAGTGGTATGCTGGCATTGGGAGAAGGTGGCTTGATTTCTTTTGCTGCTGCCACAACTTCAGAAAGTTGAAGATTATAGTATCTTATCATTTAAGATTCTCATGCATCTTGACTTTAGCAGAGAAGCATGAATCCTCAAAGAAGGAAGCAATCAGACATTACACCAAGGATCTGAAAGTTTCTAATGTTGATGGGGTCGAAAAAATGTATTTTCCCACAGAAAGGGAAGTCAAAATGATGGGAGATAATGATCTCATTGATCCAAATCCCGTGGATGGTTCTCTGGGGATGACATTGACTAGATTAGCTTCTGATGAGCCCTCTTACTGTTGTGCTGCTCATTTTTGTGACAGAAGAGATACTATTGTTTACCGAATTAGGTTACTTCAGAATCTTCTTAATTTGGATCCGTTTGATCGAAGTAAGTGGGTTCCAGGAATGGGTGCTATACATGAGAATTTGAATAAGAGATGCATCCCTTTATGCTCTGACCATATTAGTGAATTGTACTTAGGTAGACTAACTTTGCAAGACACTGATTTTGCTTCTCTTTTGCATGTGGATTAGTTGATGTCCGATATTATTGTCAGAGTGACATCAAGAATGCTATATATTACGAAGGAACATACCCGGGTGTACTCAACCACAGCTTGTAAATCCATATTTGAGATATGGTCTTTTTGTTGTGAGAGCCATCCTACTTATAGTACAATTTGTTTCAGAAAACCATGGTCAATTATGCAAAGCACCAACTATTGAGAAAAGCTGAAGAGTTTTCCAGAATCTGTAGTGGAAGCAATAATCCTTTTGATTGGATTACTGATGTTTGTGAAGACACAATTTGGCCTCCCTGTACCACCAATCATGGCTATCTAGAAATAGATATATGAAGACTATGAGAGTATGTTTTCTGAGAGGGAAGTAACTGCATTGGGACTAGTTGGTCTATAGTTTGCTTCCCCCTTGCTTTCTTTTGTAAGTGTTGCATATCAGATATTGCTTTTCTCATCTATTTGATTGATAGGTTATAATGTTGTACATTGATCATGTACTAGGGCCATTATTTTGTCAGTTAAACTTGAAATATTTTTGGTCTGTTCCTGTTCTGCTCTAAAATCCAAGGAACATAAGGAATTGAAGTTCTCTAGTAAATGAACATTTCTTACATCAGTACTGGCCTGTGGAAATGGAGTAGAAGAATTGTTGTGGAAGGTGATCTTGACAATCTTTCCACCACTCTAAGTGCAACTCAAGCATTTATGTTATCAGACGCACAAATAAGTACTGTTGTAGTTGAACATACATGAGAAATTACTGCTGTTTAGAGTGGCTTCAGATAACTGAATTTTACTTTCTATTTATAAATCAAAAGGTTTCATTTATATATATATTAAATAAATAATAGAAAAAGGAAAAGTTTCTCTATTTTAGTTTGACAAGTTTTTCATAAACAAGGTACAATATTTTCGGAATTTAATGATCAATCTCATGTGCAGGAGTGCACCATTGTTGTGTCTAAGCTCTTGGCGCCTGATATGTTTAAGAAATTCTCAATGCAAGAAGTAAGAAGTATTGTTGATGAAAGATCATTTCTCAAGTCAAGAAGTAATAGAAACATCTCATCATTCCATCAACTTCCTGTTGAGTGGTTGCTTGAGAGATCGAAGTACTGAACAACTTATTGAGTGTCCAGCAGTATTGCCATGTTCCATTTTGGCCCTTACACCAGTGCCAATGGAACAGGTAGTTCTCCTCTCTGAAACTGCTGATACCAATGTTTGATTCCTTGTTAGTTTGATCAGTAACACTCGGCAGAAAAAGTAATTTTTCTTCATCTTCTTTGTTGTCATGTCGTCAAATCCTTATTAACCTACATGCTTCTTCTTGCTGTTTATAGACTTTGTTGTCATAAGGTTCTACTCAAGTAGGGTTGTTTTTGCATTGTCTGGATGCTCATGAATAAATGTCTTCTTAAAGAAAAAGAACGAAAGAAAATGATTGCAGAGCTTACCTGACCGCTGGTTGTCTCCTCCTCTTAGTTGACTTCTTTCTTGCTTTAAGCAATACTTAGAACATAATGGAAGTAATTATCAGGAGTATCTGCCTTGAAGTATTCCTGTACTATGGTTTTCTAAATTAGATGATCATATTCTTATTCATAGTACAAAGTTGTGAAACCAGTAAGGATAGTTCGATTAGACATTTCAGCAGCATGAGAAGTTGGCCGTGCAAACTTTAGAAAGAAGCAAAAATTTGTAAGCCAAGGAGATAACACAACGTCTAACATTGAATTGTGTGGATAAGTTTGTCATAGCTTATCATCTTTCAAGAGTGTACTTGCTGTCGTTCTATGACTTCTCTCTTCCATCTCGTAAAAGCTGTAAAGTTACTTGGCTTCATAATTTTCTTTGCCGAGTCTAAGATTGTATGCCCATTCTATTTCTGATGTCAGTGCAATTTACACTGCTTGATAATTTCTGAGAGAAGTTGAAGATATACTCAATCATTGTACTACTTAAAAATCAAGGTATAAAAGCATTGCATGTTTGATTTTTCCTCTAGAGTTTCTACTTTGTGTGACCAAATGTTAAAGTTTTTTTTTAGCAGGTGGAAACTTCACTCTCTTGGAGTTTTTTGCATTTCTGCACTTGTTTTTCCATGTAAGTTAGCACTTCTTCTCTCTGGTTTTGTATCAGGGTTGTTATTCTATATTGGGAAAAGGCTCAAATATGCCATCGAACTTTCAGAGAAGGCTCATTTATGCCATCAGTTAAAAGTTTGGCTCATTTATGCCATTACCGTTAAAGAAAAGGTTCATTCATGCTATTATTTTTTAACGGTGGTTTTGCAAAATCACTTTTGATATGTGGCCAATTATAATTCGGCCACATCATCAATTTTTTTAATAAAAAATTAATAATTCTGAAAAAAAATATTGAATTATTTTTTTTTGATTTTTTTATTAAATAAATTGATGACGTGGCCGAATTTTAATTGGCCACATGTCAAAAATGGTTTTGCAAAACCACCGTTAAAAAATAATAGCATGAATGAACCTTTTCTTTAACGGTAATGGCATAAATGAGCCAAACTTTTAACTGATGGCATAAATGAACCTTTTCTAAAAGTTCGATGGCATATTTGAGCCTTTTCCCTTCTATATTCTATGTTTTTTTTGTTATTTTTCAAGGGGAAAAAGTTATTTTCCTTTCTCCTTGTATATGTTGTAAAGGCTCGGTGGATTAACCGGAAGCTAAGTCGAAGATCTCGATGGTCTTGCGAGTGGCTGATAAACTAACAAGGTTTGTGTATATCCTATTCCTATCCCACCTTATCTTTTCAACTGAACTTGATGTCTGATATTTGTTTTGGGGTTTGATTATTCTGAATTCCCATTGAGGGTCTGATAAGTTTTTTGGGATGTCGGGTACGATCCTAAAGCTTCAAGAGGCATACGGTTCTACGTACTTCTACATACGTGCATAGGCCTGGCGACATCAGCCAAGGCCTGCAGGCATCGAACAGGCAACATCAGACGAGGCTAGGCGGCATCAGCCAAAGCTATTATTCTATAGTCCTTAGCCCTCACTACATATTATATCTCTAAAAATCGAAAATTTATTGCTGAGAAAATCATGTGTAAAGATATTTCATGTTATTATTCTCTAGTCCTTAGCCCTCACTACATATTATATCTCTAAAAATAAAAAATATAAGTGCATTATACATTTGTTGGCTATATTTAAGTGTTACAATAAGCTAATTACTGATGATTTACTTGGACATTTCTAATTAAAAAAACAACTCTAGGGAAGTAATTAAATATAAGGACAATGGAGGAAAAAATATATATATTGAAGGAAGTAAAGATAGTGAGTTTTTAATTTGTATGATTTTTGTGGTTGCTTGAGTAAACGGAGTTCAATCATCGTTTGAATCACTGACGAGGGTTGTCGTAGGATGAATAGAATCGCTTCAAATTTAACCAGAGATCTCGGATCGAAAATTTGGGTATGAAAAAAGAATTTTTTAGAAAACACTTCTTTTCTTTTTAAATAGGTGTGTTATACGATGTGAATTCAAATCAATCGGGATCCAATACACAAATCAAATTTTAGATGAAAAACCTAAAAAGAAGAAGGAAATATCGTTGAAATCACCGATAAAGATTGTGATAAGATGAATAGGATTGCTTCAATCGTAACCAAAGATCTCGACCTGAAAGCTTAGATATGAAAAATGTTATGTTATAAAATACAATCCCTCCCCTTATATAAGCCTTACTACACGAGGCGAATCCATATTAACCAAAACGCAATATAAAAAATAAATAAATAAAATATCATTGAACATAGTGTATATAATGTTTTCACTTTTAGATGACAAGATGACTCCGTGGCCCAATGGATAAGGCGCTGGTCTACGAAACCAGAGATTTTGGGTTCGATCCCCAGCGGAGTCGCTATTTTATATATCTTTTCTTTTTATGTGTCAAAATATCTTGTTAAACTTTATAATTTTCTTCTTTAATTTAGTTGAAGTAGTATAGGTAAATTTCTTTATCTCATCAGTTAAATATATTTACTTGATTTTATTCTTTATATTGATATTATACATTCTATATAGTAGATGTTTTATGAATTTTTCTCTAAATTTTATGAAAATAAGTTAACCTTAAACATGATTTAGTTTTAAAGTACCATAATTTTAATTGAGCCACCCCTAATATTTTCTATAATGTATTTGACTATTTTCACACCTGAAAATATTAATCTCTATAGACAAAATCGTATGGATCTAAATCACTTAAGGTCATTCATCTTTCATGCAATAAAAATAGTTTTAGTTATTTTGGCTGCATTAAAATAAATGTCAAGTTACCATATGTGAAATTAACTCAGCAACCAAATGCATAAACCAATAGTAGAAACATGGAACAAAATGCAGTAGCAGATCAGCTTGCTAGTTTTGGCTTCAACAACAATGAACAAAAATGGGATACAAATCTTTCAATAACCATCCTTTTTTTTGATGGAAAACTCTACGCGCGGATCAGGGAGGAGTGTCAACTACTAGAAGTCTAGAACCATGGACAAGACTTACATATAACGAACTACTTGCATCAAGTTCTTGTAACCAACACTTCTATAATCCTACGCCCTATAACTCATACCCGCTACACAGTTCTTGAATCCTGGTAGCACTAGTCAGTATCCTTGTAGCTCAAACTCTAGAATAGACGTGGTCGTTAACATGTTGTATCCCTGTAACTTCATCAACATCTTCCTTGTACCATCTTAATATAACTTTGATCTTTCAGACCAAAAAAAGTGAATGATAGTGCTAGGAAAGAGAAGAAATAGTTGTTAATTGAGAGATGAAGGTGAAAGATATATAATATTTCATTCACCATATGACATCTCTAAGGTTGTTATATTATAAAGTATATGGTTCTTTCTAATGAAGGAATTAATAATATGTTTCCAGCAAATGCTTTTTGACTGATGCATAATGTGTAGTCTTTACATGTATTTTACATGAACAATGTGCAAGTTATTATATTTTCTTCAATTTGACTAATACAACACTCAAGCTTGACAAATTTGTCTCTGTGTATACACCTATAAAAGATTATGGTTGTGTATACAAACTGTCTTAAACACACAACACAACTTTCTTAATTGATTTCCACTTCTGATCTTTCATTGTAGAGATGGGAAATAATATTGAAAAACTCTCACTGTTTATGTTATGTGTTTTCCTTTTTCAACTTGGTTTCTCTTCATGTTCGCCTCATTTGTGTCCCAACGATCAAGCTCTTGCTCTTCTAGAATTCAAGAAGATGTTTGCCATCAACCCTTTTGCTTCTAATAGAGAAATGTAGTGTTTCTCCAAAGACTTTCATGGAATACAAGCGTGGATTGTTGCTCATGGGATGGAGTTCATTGTGATGAGACGACAAGCGAAGTAATTGAGCTTGACCTCAAATGCAGCCAACTTCAAGGCAAGTTCTCTTCCAACAGTAGCATTTCCGACTCTCTACACTCAAAAGGCTAGACTTATCTATAAATAATTTCTCTGGCTCACACATTTCACCTAACTTCGGTGGGTTTTCTAGTTTGATATATCTAGATCTATCGTATTCAATGTTCTCAGGTCAAATACCTTCTGAGATCTCTAATCTTTCTAAACTACGTTCTCTTCGTATCTATGGTTACTCAACTGATTTAACTCTTGGACCGCACAAACTTGGACAGCTTCTTAAGAACTTGACCCAATTAAGAGAACTTGACCTTACCAATGTGGGCATCTCTTCAACCGTTCCTTCAAATTTCTCTTCTTATTTAACAACTTTGCATCTTCCAGGCACACAATTATACGGAATGTTACCTGAAAGAGTTTTCCACCTTCCAAACTTAAGATTGCTTGATTTGGCAGCAAATTCTCAACTCATAGTGAGCTTTCCAATAACCAAATGGAATAGCAGTGCAGCTCTGAAGAGTTTAAATCTCTATGGTGTGAATTTTACAAAAGTACCTGAACCCATGAGTACCTTTTTTGGGCATGTTCGACTATTGAACAAAAATTGGACACAGCTCAAAACACTATATCTTTCATCCAATTTCCTAACAGGTCCAATTCCTTCTGATGTTACTGGACTTCAAAGCCTACAGGTACTGTCGTTGTCATCAAACAATTTGAATGGAACGATACCATCCTGGATACCCTCCCTTCCATCCCTAAAATATTTAGACTTGAGCGATAACCACTTCAATGGCCAACTTGATGAGTTCAAATCCAAAGAACTGCTTTGGATAGATCTAGGAACAAATTACTTGCAAAGTCCCATTCCAAACTCACTCCTAAACCAGGAGTACCTGATGTTTCTTAGCCTTTCATCAAACAATTTCAGTGACGATCTAAATTTCAGCATGTTTTCAAACTTGAGTGGACTTGGCATGCTTAATCTTTCATATAATAGTTTCTCATGGGTTGATAAGGATCAAGTCAAGTCTAACTTGCTCAACTCTCTTTATGACTTGGATTTGCGCTCCAATTTGCTGCAAGGGTCACTACCTATTCCACCAAGTTCTATACAGAACTTTTTCATATCACATAATAACCTAAGCGGACATATCCCTTCGACTATTTGCAATCTAGAATTTCTGAGAATTCTGGATTTGGCAAGTAATAGTTTGAAGGGAGCAATCCCACCTTGTTTTGGTAACATGAGCACAATTGAGGTTTTAGATTTGCGCCATAATAATCTTAGTGGGAAAATTCAAACAAACTTTAGTGTTGGAAATCCACTCAGAAGTTTTAATTTGCGTGGAAATAAGTTCGAGGGGAAAATCCCACGCTCTTTGATCAATAGCAAGAGATTGGAAGTTGTTGATTTAGGAGAGAATGAGTTGAATGACACATTTCCAATGTGGTTGGGAACTCTACCAAACTTGATGGTATTAAGCCTGAGATCAAATAAACTGCATGGTCCCATCAGAACCTCAAAGACTATAAGATTGTTTCCTCAACTTCGAATTATAGATATCTCATTCAATGGATTTTATGGGGATTTACCACCATATCTTTTCAAGAATTTTCAAGCAATGCAGAATGAAGAAAACATGAAAACCCCAAGGTATATTGGAGATGACTATTACCAAGATTCCATAACAATTTCACCAAAAGGAATGAGTATGGAACTTGTTAGAATTTTATCGATATACATAACCATTGATCTTTCAAGCAACAGATTTGAAGGTAACATTCCAAGTGTTATAGGAGACCTCACTTCACTAGTTATGTTGAACCTATCTCATAATAGTTTGGAAGGCCATATACCAACATCACTTGGAAGTGTATCAGCGCTTCAATCGTTGGATCTCTCATTTAACAAACTTAGTGGAGAGATACCAGTGCAACTTCTATCTCTGACATTTCTAGGATTCTTAAGCGTCTCTCACAATCATCTTGTTGGGTGCATCCCCAGTGGAAACCAGTTTGGTACATTTGAAAGCAGTTCATATGAAGGGAATGATGAATTGCGAGGCTTTCCAATTTCAAAAGATTGTGGTGATCGTGGTCATGTATCACAATCAATGACTCCATCAGCACTAGATGATCAAGAAGAAGACTCTGACTTTGAAATAAGTTGGGAAGCGTTTCCGATTGGCTATGGTTGTGGACTCGTTATTGGATTTTCCATAGTATATATTATGCTATCAACCAAAATCCAACATGGTTTTCCAGGATGATTGAAGAATGGGGACATAGAATTATAATGAGAAAGCAAAAAAGAAAGTGGCAAGACAAGTCAGGTATTCAACTCTTAACTCTACATTAAACTTCTGCTTTGGTCTAACTATAATAGTATAGATTTTCATTTGATTAGGTGTTACTTCTTATACTACCAATTAATAGAATGTTTTATTAAATATTTCTGCTCAATACAATTTTTTTTTGTTTTATTGGTCTTTGGTTATGAGGATAATTGATGTGTATTCCATTTCCTTTGCCCCTTATGGTTTATTGAAGCTCTTGAGCTAATATTTCATTTTATTATATATTGCAGGTTCCAATTTAAGTAGTTGCTGAGGCCATGGATAATATACTACAAGTGCTTTCATGGTCTGTGATGTTTTTGAAGTGTTGAGTTGAATGAAGTCATAGGTTGAGTGTTTCCTTCAATTTTTTTGTAACTAACTTAGTTTAAATGATGAAAGTTCTATTATATTTCAAAACCTCTCTGTAGTGGCACTAATTATTGATGCTAAGTTCAGTGAAACAAACCTCCCTAAGAAAAGAACGTTTCTATATCATGATATTCGGATAAAGATTTTCTAGCTGATTGTAAAGTAAAGAAGGGTGGTGTGCTTTCAAATTCGATTTATTTTGATAGAAAGAGAAACCAGAATTGGTCTTGGGTCGTATGTTTTTCAACTGACCGCTGGTAAATCTGGTCTAGCAATGTCTAAGCAGTACATCAAATAAGATATACAGAAAAAGAGGGCGGGGGAAGGTGGGGGAAAATGTGCCTTAAATTCAATCATTTCTAACTAATCAAAATCCTTCTAGCTTGAAACTAGCTACCAAAATTCACCAGATAGCTTAGTTTTATAAGTACTTCCCAAACCAAATCAATATCTTAAAAGCATGGAAAATATACTTCAGAACCTAAAAATGACCAACTTAATGACACAAACGATTTTGCTTCTAAAATTGGTAATTCTAGTAACACAGATAAAAATTCTGAAAAGGTACGAACGGTTTGACACTATGCACCTTTTCGTTTATTTGATAAGCTAAGAACTCCAGACAGTTGGATTAATACAAGAAGGCTCAATAATCAACCAAAAACTTCATATGTGAAATTTATACCCCCGCATGCAGGAAATGTGTGAAGATGATTAATTGAAAAGTAATTATGTCAAAGAAGACGATAGCAGAAAGAAAAGAAAAACTCTTTTTCAAATAAACATCTAATTTATGTTAGACAATTTCAGCTAATAACGACAAAAAAAAAAAAAAAAAACTGACTCTATTTTGAAACAGCAGCCCATTTGAAGTAACTGCAATTTGCTAACCTGAACTCTCATTATCATGTAGGTGAATACATGCAGTGGAGACTTCACTTTCCTTTTCCCTTTAAATTTTAAAACAGCAGCCCATTTGAAGTAACCCCAATTTGCTTCAGGATTTGATGAAGGTCCCTGAGATAGAAATGTGGATTTTGTAAAAACAAATTCACGAAAATAGAAGGATATATGCACACATCTCCCATTAGACATAAATTACAACATTACGATGCAACATGAAAAGACTTGATGAGACTACCACTCATTCCCTTTACAAATAATACAATGACTCTAGGACGTTAAAAATGTGGTTGCTAAACTAAAAGATTATATGAAGTCAAAACAAATTAGAATAGAGATGCAAGTTTCACATTCAGCTCCATAGTATCTTCCATTGTGAAAAGAGTCATTACTAATACTGTCAATTAGAAATCGCAGATGAAATGAATCATCAAAATAGTCACCTTAATTAGATTTTGCGCAGTGATGAAGGGTTGATAGAAGAGCATTTCGATTTTTTGTTCTCTGTTTAGCTCATGGATATGCAGAATCTTCATGAATCGCAATTTTGAACACACATGTATCTGAGATACACTGATCACTCAATCAAATACATGTATCAGAAACTAATCTTGAGCAATTTATGTAATTATTGAAACTACTGTTTTATTAAGGATTTAGCACCTAAAGTGGCATGTTTTATGAAATTTTCTTCTAAATTTTATGAAATAAGTTTAAAGGCCCTTAAATACGATTTAGTGTTAAGAGTACCATAAATAATTGAGCCACCCTGATATGAAAATATTTATCTCTATAAATAAACTCGTGTAGATCTAAATCACATATGGTCATTCATCTTTCATGCACAAACATTATTAAACTATTTTTTTTAGCGAAAAAGTCATTTATTTTACTTCAGTATCTAGAAGGACCCTAAAGGCCTAAACTAAATTTTGAAACAGAAAAGTTATTCAATTTTGTCTAAGTATTATATAAAGTTAATAGTGGCTTTAAAACCTTCGTATGTATGATTATGACTAGTGCCTACAAAACCTTCCTACATGATATTTATACAAAGAAGACTAACTTTTTATTATAAAATAGTTCAGTAACATCCAAAGATATTACACAAAGTTAAATGACTTAATCGCTACTAAAAATAATTAAATTATTTTGGGTAAAGTAAAATAAATATTTAGTAACCATCCATGAAATTAATTCTGCACCATGAGGAGAGGAAACTCAAAGAAAGTGAATGGTAGTGCTAGGACAGAGAGGAAAGAATTGTTAACTGAGAGACAAAAGTGAAAGATAAATATTTTATTCCCCATGTGACATTTCTATATCAATCCAATCAATCTCTAAGCGTGTTAATTAAACTATATATTCTTTCTAATGAAGGAATCAATAATATATTTCCAGCAAATGCTTTTTGACTGATGCATAATGTGTAGTCTTTTTATATCTTTTACATGAACAATGTGCAACTTAATATATTTATATATGAACAATGTGATGCTTAATATATTTTACTCACTCTTATGGATTTGACTGATGCAATACTCAAGCTTGACAAATTTGTAGTGTATACACCTATAAATGATTATGGTAGTGTACACAAACTGTCTTGAACACGAAACAACTTTCTTAATTGATTTCTATTTTTGAGCTTCCATTGTAGAGATGGAAAATATTGAAAAAATTCCACTATTTGTAATATATGTTTTCCTCTTTCAACTTGGTTTCTCTTCCTGTTTGCCTCATTTGTGTCCCAAAGATCAAGCTCTTGCTCTTCTAGAATTCAAGAAGATGTTTGTCATCAACCCTTTTGCTTCTACTTTTGAGGAATGTGAAGGTCTTTCTCCAAAGACACTTTCCTGGAATACGAGCGTCGATTGTTGCTCGTGGGATGGAGTTCATTGTGATGAGACGACAAGCAAAGTGATTGAGCTTGATCTCAGATGCAGCCAACTTCAAGGAAAGTTCCTTTCCAACAGTAGCATTTTCCAACTCTCTGCTCTCAAAAGGCTCGATTTATCTATGAACGATTTCTCTAACTCAAACATTTCACCTAATTTCGGTGGGTTAACTAGCTTGACATCTCTTGATCTATCCTATTCGACGTTCACAGGTCAAATACCTTCTGAAATTTCTAATCTTTCTAAACTACGTTCTCTACGTATCTATGGTTACTCAACTGGTCTAACACTTGGACCGCACAAACTTGGACAACTTCTTAAGAACTTGACCCAACTAAGAGAGCTTGAGTTTTCCAATATGGGCATCTCTTCAACCATTCCTCCAAATTTCTCTTCTTATTTAACAACTTTGCGTCTTCCGGGCACACAATTATATGGGATATTACCTGAAAGAGTTTTCCACCTTCCAAACTTGAGATTGCTTGATTTATCGAGGAATTCTCAACTTTCAGTCAGCTTTCCAATAACCAAATGGAATAGCAGTGCATCTCTGAAGGATTTGTCTCTAAATGGTGTGAATTTTACAAACGTACCTGAACCCATGAGTAACTTTTTTGGACCTGTTCGACTATTCAATAAAAATTGGACACAACTCGAATCACTAAATCTTCAATCCAATTTCCTAACAGGTCCAATTCCTTCTGAAGTTAGTGGATTTCAAAGCCTACAGCTACTCTTGATGTCATCAAACACTTTGAATGGAACGATACCATCTTGGATATCCTCCCTTCCTTCCCTGAAATATTTAGACTTGAGAAATAACAGCTTCAGTGGCCAACTTGAGGAGTTCAAATCCAAAGAACTGTTTTGGATAGATCTAGGAAAAAATTACTTGCAAAGTCCTATTCCAAACTCACTCCTAAACCAGGAGAACTTGATGTTTCTTAGCCTATCATCAAACAATTTCAGTGACAATCTAAATTTTAGCATGTTTTCAAACTTGAGTGGACTAGGCACACTTAATCTTTCATATAATAGTTTCTCATGGGCTGATAAGGATCAAGTCAAGTACAACTTGCTCGACTTTCTTCATGACTTGGATTTACGCTCCAATTTGCTGCAAGGGTCACTACCTATTCCACCAAGTTCTATAGAGAACTTCTACATATCACATAATAAGCTTAGCGGACACATCCCTTCGACTATTTGCAAACTAGAATTTCTGAGAGTTCTAGATTTGGCAAGTAATAGTTTGAAGGGAGCAATCCCGCCTTGTTTTGGTAACATGAGCGCAATTGAGGTTCTAGATTTGCGCTACAATAGTCTTAGTGGGACAATTCAAACAAACTTTAGTGTTGGAAATCCACTCAGAAGCTTTAATTTGCGTGGAAATAAGTTAGAGGGGAAAATCCCACGTTCTTTGATCAATAGCAAGCGACTGGAAGTTCTTGATTTAGGAAACAACGAGTTGAATGACACATTCCCAATGTGGTTAGGAACTCTACCAAACTTGATGGTTTTGATTTTAAGATCAAACAAATTGCATGGACCCATCAGAACATCAAAGACTAAGAGATTGTTTCCTCAACTTCGAATTATAGACATCTCATCCAATGGATTTTCTGGGGATTTACCAACACATCTTTTGGAGAATTTTCAAGCCATGAAGAAAATTGATGAGAACATGAAAACCCCAATGTATATTGGAGATTACTATTACAAAGATTCCATAACAATTTCATCAAAAGGAATGAGCATGGAACTTGTTAGAATATTTTCGATGTACACAGCCATTGATCTTTCAAGCAATAGATTTGAAGGTAACATTCCAAGTGTTATAGGAAATCTCACTTCACTAGTTCTGTTGAACCTATCTCATAATAGTTTGGAAGGCCATATACCAACATCACTTGGAAGTGTATCAGCGCTTCAATCGTTGGATCTCTCATTTAACAAACTTGGTGGAGAGATACCAGTGCAACTTGCATCTCTGACATTTCTTGGATTCTTAAGTGTCTCTCACAATCATCTCGTTGGATGCATTCCTAGTGGAAACCAGTTTGCTACGTTTGAAAGTGGTTCATTTGAAGGGAATGATGAATTGCGAGGCTTTCCAATTTCAAAAGATTGTGGTGGACGTGGTCGTGGTCATGTCCCACAATCAACGACTCCATCCGCACTAGATGATCAAGAAGAAGATTCTGGCTTTGAGATAAGTTGGGAAGCGGTTGTGATGGGTTACGGTTGTGGACTCATTATTGGAATATCCATAATATATATCATGTCATCAACTCGGAAACCGATACGGCTTTTCAGGAAGATTGCAGAATGGGAACACAAAATTGTAACCATGAGAAAGAAAAAGAAAGTGGCCAGACAAGTCAGGTATTCAACTCTAACTCTACACTAAATCTTCTGCTCAAGTCTAACTATATTAGTATATATTTGCATTTGATTAAGTGTTACTCCACTTCATAGAATGTTTATGAAGGAGTAAAGTAAACACTTCTGCTCAATACACAAAAAAGTTTTTGTTTTATTGGTCTTTAATTATGAGGATAATTGATGTGTATTCCATATCCTTTGCCCCTTATGATTTATTGAAGCTCTTGAGCTGAATATTTCATTTTCTTATAAATTGCAGGTTCCAATTTAAGTAGTTGCTGAGGCCATGGATAATATACTACAAGTGCTTTCATGGTTTGTGATGTTTTTGAAGTGTTGAGTTGAATGAAGTCATAGGTTGAGTATTTCCTTCAAATTTTTGTAACTAACTAGTTTAAATGATGAAAGTTCTATTATATTTCAAAACCTCTCTATAGTGACACTAATTATTGATGCTAAGTTCTGTAAAACAAACCTCCCTAAGAAAAAAACGTTGCTATATCATGATATTCGGATAAGGATTTTCTAATGTCTAAGCAGTACATCAAATAAGATATACAGGAAAAAGGGGGTGGGGAAGGTGGGGCAAAATGAGCCTTAAATTTAATCATGTCTAACTAATCAAAATCCTTCTAGCTTGAAACTAGCTACCAAATTCACCAGATAGCTTAGATTTATAAGCATTTCTCAAACCAAATCAATATCTTAAAAGCATGGAAAATATTAGGGGTGTCAAAAATGAACCCAAACATATATAACCAGCCCAACCCGTCCAGAATTTTAAGGGTTGGGCTCAAGATAATTTTGAATTGGGTTCAATCTCAACCCATTCAAGCTTAACCCATTTGGGATTTATCTATCCATTTGTTACTTTTTTAACAAAAAATTCTTGAGCGGAAATTCAAATTGTGATTATTAAAGTTATTATCAATATGTTAAATTATTGAAATTAATCGGGTCAAATTGGGCGGGTCAAGACCCAACCCGTTTTTTAGCCCATTTGAGCCCAAAGTAAACTTGGGCGGGTCAAGACCCAACCCGATTTCTACTCAACCCATTATAATATTTTCAATTTCAATCTAACCCGCCCATTTGACACCCCTAGACAATATACTTCAGAACCTAAAAATGACCAATTTAATGACAAACCATTTTGCTTCTAAAATTGGTAATTCTAGTAACACAGATAAAAATTCTGAAAAGGTCACGAATGATTTCCTTCTGAAAAGGTCGCGAACGGTTTGACACTATGCACCTTTTCATTTATTTGATAAGCTAAGATCTCCAGACAATTAGATTAATACAAGAAGGCTCAATAATCAACCAAAAACTTCATATGTGAAATTCATACCCCGCATGCAGGAAATGTGAAGTTGTGAACGAAGATGATTAATTGAAAAGTAATTATGTCAAACAATACAATAGCAGTAAGAAAAGAAAAACTCTTCTTCCAAAGAAACATCTAAATTATGTTAGACAATTTCAGCTAATAACGACAAAAAAAAAAACTGAATCTATTTAGAAACAGCAGCCCATTTGAAGTAACTGCAATTTGCTAACCTGAACTCTCATTATCATGTAGGTGAATATATGCACTGGAGACTTCATTTTCCTTTTCCCTTGGATTTTAAAACAGCAGCCCATTTGAAGTAACCGCAATTTGCTTCAGGATTTGATGAAGGTCCCTGAGATAGAGGACGTGGATTTTGTAAAAACAAATTCAGGAAAATAGAAGGATACATGTGCAAATCTCCTATTAGACATAACTTACACTATTCATAGGATGCTACATGAAAAGACATATCATCAGAGTTGAGACTTGAGACTACCACTCATTCTCTTTGCAAAAATAGTACAATGACTCTAGGATGTCAAAAATGTGGTCGTTAAACCCAAAGATGATATGAAGTCAAACAAATTAAAAAGAGATGCAAATTTCACATTCAGCTCCATAGTATCTTCCGACATAGATAAACGCAAAAATTACAACAACGATAAAACCCGCCATCCACTTCATTTTTTGTTTGATAACTGTGGTGTCCGGGCCAGCTTGCGCCACCTCAACTAATTCCACAGGATACCTGACACCTCCCACCAAGGCTAGAACATATGGGAAGAAATCACCTAGTGTTTTGTCAACCTGAGACCTTACTGCTCAACCCACTTTATTGAACACTAGGCCACACCCTTGGGTGCTCATCATCCATTTCATTTTGATAAGTAGAGAAATAACTTTATTAAATACTACCCAGAGAATGCAAGAATAATTATTTTTCTTGTTATCTTGACAATGATTAGAGTGCATTTAAATAACACTGGAACTCTTGTAGCTAAGTAAAATAAAGTCCTAAAAGTTCATAAGAGTACCCAGATTATGTATATTATATTATTTACACTAGAAACCAAAGACAGCAGAAGTCTCATATTACAAGCAGCGCAGTCTTACACTTTCCTCCAAAACATCGAAGATTTTATTCTAGTCACACATTCCAAAGATGAATGGAAGGATTAGACAAGACCTTTAATGTCCTTAACTTTTTGCCCCTCCCAATATTTCAGTGTGCCTCTCACTGAATCTGGCATTTCACATTGTACCCCAAAAGGATTTTGGAATTAGCACCACAACTACCAATTACAGTAACAAAGCAAAAGTAAATGAGACACATTTTGATCACAAGTGTCGCAGATACAGATCCCTCTTCTTTGTAAGTTACTCCTGCATTAAACAAGCATCATGCTGCAATTCATGTGCAACAAGTCACTTCTGGGGGAGCCTTGATTTCCGAATCATTCTCCATCTATGTTGCTCGGACTCTTCAAAAATATCAACGGGTGTCTCAAATACTTCAAAAGTAATGCATTTTTGGAGTATTCGACACGGGTGTGGCAACAGTTTTGGAGAGTCCGAGCAACATAGTTCTCCATGGCCATTTTATCTCTCCTGAATCTTGATATTCCGTTATTATACTTTCAAAGCAGGCTACAAATTATGTTGCTCAGACTCTTCAAAGTTGGTGTTGCATCCGTGTCGGATCTTCAAAAATGCACTACTTTTGGAAAATTCAACACACACCCGGTGGCATTTTTGAAGAGTCCGAGCAACATAGGCTACAAACACCTTAGTGAACAAATGCAATCATTGAGTCTTGGAAGCTTATTTGGAAGACAAAGCTGCCGAGAACGATTATATGTTTCACATTGATAGCTCTAAAAGGAGCCTGTTTAACTCAAGACAATCTCTGTAAAAGGAACTTCCAATTGATCAATAGATGCTACTTGTGCTTGCACAACTCAGAGTTCATCAATCATTTATTCCTACACTATCCGGTGGCTGAAAGTATGTGGATCAATCTTGGGATTAAGTTGGGCTCCACCTAAGGGTATAGGATGCTATTGGAAGGGTGTTGTAAATGGAAAGTTGACAGGGCCATGGGAAATTCTGAAAGATGATCCCAGCCTGTATCTTTGGTGTCTATGGAAAAAAAGGAATCAAACATGTTTTTATGGCTTTTCAACTCTACACAACCTTCTCAAATGTAAATGCCTTTTGCGTCTTTTTAGCCGGAAATAGTGTTGTTATCTTCCTAGATTATTAGCTCACTCAATCTAGCTTAATCCCTCAACTTTTTGTTCTTCTGTATATTTTTGGTTAGCACTCTGGGCCTGAACTGTGAAACAATGTAATGGAGATAACAACAGATTACAATTGTAACTTCCATCTGCTTGATTCCAGAAATGAAGCAACTACTTCATAAAAAAAGAGAACTTAAATTGGTAATTCTAAATATCTTACACCATTGCTACCAAGTATTAAATTCAATCCACTAACAATGGAGCATACCTCAGCTCGAGCACAGGCATAAAATCTGCGGCCCAAATTGGGCCCTGCTTTTTTAACGACCCGAGGAACACAAGGTTCTTGATGGCCCTTACAAAGCGGTACACTATTCTGCATCAATTGCTGAATCCTTTGCCACTCCTGTAATGCCACTTTTCTCTTCTCTTTATCTGAGTCGCATGCATCTAGCTGGGACTTATGTTGATTATTGTCAATTGCACTTGATCTGCAGTCCTTTGAAGCGCCAGTTTCTTCAGCAGCTGAAGGCATTTCATCAGGCTGAATCTGAGAATAAGAGATGTCTGTCTGACAAACTTTAGAATCAGCAAAGCTGCTACTAGAAGTCTCACTTCTATGTGTGCGTTTCTGGAAGAATGAGTTGAGTGTGAGCTGAGACCCCTGACCAAGCCTCGCTTTCTTCTTGGTCGCAATGCAGGGAAGAATATTAGCGTTGCTATGAGAGCCAAGCACCGAAATCTGAGAAGCTCTACTACCATATTTCTCTGGAGTTGAGAGGAAGTCTTCCTGACTTGGAATCTGAGGGTTTTCACTTTCCTCTGAGATAACTTGCTCAGTTGTTTGCCTTCTCGTGAACATTGACACTGCACTTTTGAGAAGGAAATTCAAAAGACAAGCTCCATTGTGATAAACTGAACACAGAGCGCAATGCTGCGCCATATTTAAAAAAAACAAAGTGAACATAATTTATTAGTGCTTACATGATGGTCAAGAGGAAACCCTTTAAATGACTGATGAATCAACGCAACTAGGTGAGTGGATAGACTCAACTAGTTATACTTGACAAAACATGGAACATCAGTCATAGTAATGTATATGTACATCGCAAACCCCACGTATTACTTTATTGGCAATCATACTTGATCCTTTTGGTTGCAAGAATTGACTTCTAATTATTCAAAAGCCTTTGTCATAATAGAAGATATAGTTAAATTAATTTTTCTCAAAGTAAAATTCCCAGGACTTTCCTCTAGTTTTCAATATTATGATGACCTTTCTTCTGGGAGACAAAATGCAATTGAGACTAACAGCTTACTAAATGAATTAATTTAATTTTAGAATGAGAGAGAGAGAGAGAAAATCTAAGTGACTGATTTCTCTTCTACTCTTTCTGTACTGAATTGATTTAAACTTGGAGAAGAAATAAGAGATTGATTTGATCCACTAGGCAACTAGTATGAACATTAACTAGCCGTCAGTTAACTAAATTCCTCCAAATAACAGCATTCACAAGCCCAAAGAAGAAGAAAACAGCTTTAGCTGCAAGAGATTGTTTGCTGCTTGATTGCTACCTACTCCTATCAATATTAAACCAATACTTTTTATTTGCACATCAGGCAAAAGATTTCTAATACCTTCTGGAAATTAGTTTTGGAACAATTATACCAAACTTGATATGAAGTGATTGTGAATTGTGTGAGCAGACATCTATATCAGAAAAGTTCCAGTTAAACAAACACAATAGCGTCTCCAAGAAAATTGATACTTTAATGTAACTTGACTAAACTCTCACCAAGAGTTTGACTCCCAAAGACCTGGGGATGATATCTGGTAGATAACGGCGGGGTGCTATGCTGCAATACTTCAGGAATTTCCACTAAACTCATGTAAACTGGAACATGATCAGAACCTTCTAATTTGATGCTCCTCCCTCCTTTCCACCTGTAGAGTGTAGATATGTAAAGAGTGATTGCCAGATCATCAATCACCATGTTATCAGACAACCATGAGTGATAAAAGGTGCCAACATGAACAATAATGAACAATTGAAAACCCAATATAAGTTGGCCAGTATCATGTATGTGATTAACTCTTCTGATACTGCCAGAAAATCTCTTTTACACTATATTTTCACGGGAAACAAGAGTGATAACTAAGGGTACTAGCTGGAATTTACTTGCTATAATCATTATAACAGATCAAACAGAAACTGTAACATGACAGATTTAAGAGAGCACATTTCTCTCCATCGCACAAAGCATCTAGGTAATCTGTTCAAACTAAGGTATGCTGACATCGAGCTGCTAAGTAAAATTCTTATCTCTTTCAGAATATCCTCGCTTATCTATAATTACAGAGCGCAATCATGTAATTTCCATATTATGAATAGCTAAATGTTTACCTTGGCGTATTTCCAGGTTTCCACCTTTGAAATTGCATCAATATGTCACACTCTGCAACATTGCAAGTAACAAAGTCATGCCCTTCCTGAATTTCCTCACCATGCAAGCATGATCTGGCACTAAGTATGTGATCAATCCTAGAACCATAATTAAATTCCTCGGCTCCTGTACTCTGTGACCAGCAAGTATAGGCTCCTTTTCTGTAGCAAAACATTAGATGAAGTAAGTCGACAAAAGGTTCATAAAATAAGATGACAAGAAATACAAAATTTAAAGGAAATCAAGATGAATACTCCTACTTTTTAATTGACCTTGAGAATCAAAGAAAAACTCATCCCATATGCGTCTTTTTTAGAAAAAAATGTGCAGTGAATGATTAAGATAGATAGGAATTAACGTCAGACATGATTTCCTCCTTTTCGCCTTAGCCGTGTAGTGAGGATTATGAAACTACAAAAGTATACATAAATAGAAAGAGAGAAACCTATCAGGATGCTTTGCTCTAAAAATATCAAGGAGACGCCCTCCGTTTTGCTCTAGCAATGATCTAAACCATTGTCTGAACCTGCAACGCAGTGAAAATTTACCATTTACTAAGCAGAACTGTTCTCTTAAAAGATGATACAAAAGAATTAATTTATACAGTGCATATAAAATATATAATTTTTTGAACTGGTAACTGTTATCGCATATAAAAAAATTCAGGAAACAGCTTACACGTTCTTCTCAAAATCAGGTTCTGCGTCGCACCGATCTATGGCAGCAGGAGCAATATTGAGGTCACCTACAATAATAATCCTCCTTCCTTGATGCATGAGGCACTCCCATCTTCTCTACATAAAGATTACTAGTATGAAGCAAAGAGTATAAAGTTCAGAAATGCAGGTTTACAATGTACATAACAGGCAATTTCTGCAGTCAATGAAGAAATATGGTAATAGACATTATATCCACGAAAAGATAGAGGTATGGGAAAAAGCAGAAATAATTGGTTAACAAAATAGAAAGAGAAGTACATGTCACTGAAGGAACATTAAACAACCATAAATAAGTGGCCCTAAAGCATGTTAGTAAAAACATCAATCAATTGATGCTTGCATTTCCTTGTCCCTTTATAAAATATACAGTAGGTAACTTGATTTTTCTTTTTCCAATCCTTCTCTTTAAAAGAAAGGAGAAATTTAAGTAAGCAAACACAACAAAGGATGACACCAACCATAGCCACCTCTCTATCACCAAGAGGGCTCAAGATGCCACAAAAACGATAAAAGCACTAGAAGAACGAACAAGTTATCCTTGAGGAATTAACCATGTCTTTTTTCTTTTTTTGATGAAGTAATATTTTATTGACGTGTGGACTCTAAATGCCCATATACAGTTAGTATAGAAAGAGTAGAAAACCTACAAAAAAGATATGGTTCTCTACAAACAACATTCAATCTTCTATACGCAAAGGAACCTCACAGGTGCACCAAAAAAGGGAGAGGTTATTCCTCAATTGTATAAAATTCATCTCAACATATTCAAAAGCTCACCTAGTTTTTTCTCTCCATACGACCCACATAAGAACTAGTGGAGCAACATTCTACGCCCTGTGTCTCCTCTTCCATCTATCGCAATTCCAACTGAACATTAACTCTTTCACCATGTCTAGCATAACTCAAGATAGTCCAAACCAACAGGATTCCCACCATAACCTCGAGGCTACCTGACAATGAAGGAGGAGATGGTTGACGTCTTCACTCAAGCTTTTACACATGAAACACCAACTACTGTACGTAACCTTCCTCTTCCTTTGATACTCTACTGACAATATCACTCCTCTTCTTAGAAGTGAATTGAAGAAACACATCTTTGTCAGTACCTTTGGAATCCAAACCAATCTATGTTGAAATGCAACCTCTTTCCTAACAAGGAATTTTTCCTAGAATGACCAAACAGAAAACAAGCCATTGCCCCTCTCCCCTCCTACCTCCGTACATCTTGCCTATTCTGTGGTGTTCCTTGTTTGTGAAGTAGCTCAACTAGATTTTGAAACTACGACACTTATCACTCTAGAAAGTTCCTCCTAAAACTGAAATCCCAAAAATATTCTTCATCTTGCAGTACGAGTCTTCCTAATTTCTGCTACAATTCATCTCCTTTTCCGAAACTTCATTAAACCAATATACAAAACTAATGTACCATGTAGCCAGCAAGCAATTGAAGCATGATACTAGCTACCCGGATTCCAAACATCCTTCATCATATACTACATCCATATATATTTAATCCTTCAGCCATTACAACTCTAAAAGACTAGAACAACTGAAAATATCCAAAAATAGTGTTCAACAATGATCTTCTCCCAGCTAAAGAATTGTAAATTTACATCCCAGATAACACAGATACTTTCCAAAGCCACAGTCATGCCGTGGTCGAGATTTGATCCCTAGGTAAATGACAACAATGAGGCAACTACATTAAATTCCCACAACATTGTCCAAATAGGACTTCCGAAGTACTCAGATCCATTTTCTAAGACTTTGCACCCACTATATTTAATGGTGTGTGTGACAGCAATCTTTTCTATGTTAACATTTAGATCAACTACACTCTGATCCCAAATTAGTTGGGATTGTCTATATGAATTCTCCATATCTTTTCTGCTCAATTTGGGTCCCATTCATTCCAATTATCTGTGTTAAGACTTGGTGCAACTAAAACTTCAAATGAACCTCTGTAGTGAACTTATGACCAATAAAGAAAACAAACACTGCATAAAATACAGGATATTTGAGATATTTGGCGCAAGACATCCTCATCAATAAAGCAAAAGCTGATTTCACATTTGAAAATAGGAGAAAATTATCATAATTTGAAAACCCAAGGGGTAATTGATTACCTCTAACATCTTAAAAAATGTGAGCTTAAATTGGATTCTTTCAGGGTCATCTTGAACAGCTCTGGGCCCATATAAATTGAATAGGACTGCAAGTAGAAACATTTGCCATCACCAAACTGTGGTAGGAAATAAGATACTTGAATGTGCAACAAAACATTAAGGAATTTTTTTTTAAAAAAATGAAGACTTATATCACATAATAAGTTGGAAAAAGAGAAGGACAAGGCTCGGAAAAAAAAATTAGACTATGATTTGTATTACAATTAAGAATCAGACATCCCTGTCATTTTCGTGGATAGCATGTACTCACCAAAATGACCATGATCAGTGATCAGACAACGTCCCTCACTATCAACTTTAAGAAGCTCATCTCTAGAAAAGCACTCGAGGCCTTCTGCTATTGAAGGGCACTCCTCCTTTCTAGGTTCATATCCTTTAGATGTTTCGAGGAGACCAGTGAAGCCTTCTTCTGCAGAAATCGGCAGAGCTACTTCATTGCTCATGAATGCAGATTTTACACGACAAAAGGTAGCAACACCTGGAAAAATAGACATAAAGACAATCGTTTGTTTCATTAGCTACATTGTCCTACTTCAGACATACCAAGTCTTGAGAGAAATGTCAAAAAATATACAAGAAAAAAAAATCCTTAAGCTTCACCTAGCATCGCTTATCCTTGTTGATCATAAGTTATCCTCAATCCACAAGACTTCATTATTTTCTTTCCAATCCATAAGACTTAAGACACTCTATGTTTCATCAACTTCAATAGCACTAAGCGAGTTCTTTAGGGAGAAAAAAATAAAAAGGCAAAAAGATAATTTCCAGCTTTGACACATTCAGAGAATTAAAGGACAAAGGAAATTTAAATTGACACTACAAAATGATACAGGAATCTGATCAGCTCTTCCATTTACAACCTTAACAGTTGCCCTCCATACAGAGAAGCTTTTATAATCCTAAAGAAGACGAAAACAGAGAGAAATGCAGTGTTGTAGGTATGACGAAAATGTTCTCAGATGAAATCATTTCCAGTGTCAGGTTATTTTCAGTTGCTGCAAATTTATCAAAAATGAGCTGCTCGTCCATACCATATGCACCCTGTAATTGAGCTAGTCCAAACTTTACCTATCAGTTAAGATCAGTTCAGCTACAATTCAATGAAAAAATTAACTCAGCTTAGATTGACACAGGACGGAATAATGCAAATTTAGAGTACCTATCAATCAATCAACTACACCTCAAGAAGGAAGGCTGAATGGTGTATACAACGTCACAATTATTTATATGTATATAAAACATATGTTGAATCTCCTTCTTCGTGTATTTAATTCTTAATACTTGAATCCCCTTGGTGAAAATTCTCGCTCAGTCCCTCCACCTCAACCTAGGACAGTTGTATCAATCCTCTATATATGTTCCCCTTTATTCATATTCCGCTCCAATACTCGATAACTCTCCATTTTTTCGGGCATATTCATTCCAGTATTCAATAAAGACAAATTTGTTGATTCATGTTTGGTGTGCTTGGACAATCTTCCTCTCATGAGCTAGCTTTTGATATTGAATTAAGCACAAAGTTCATTTCTTTATCATGGTATCTGGAACAGGCATACCTCAATTCATTGTTTACCTGAAGTTAGTGTCTAGGACTTGCGCAGGGGTGTTGATTCTTCCACATCGGTTGTGTATAGGTGTTTGGTCTCCTTATATAAACCTGGACAATTCTTCTCTCATGAACTAGCTTTTGAGGTTCAGTTAGGGCCCAAAGTCCACTTCTTTATTATATTATCAGAGTCAGGTTTATCCCAATTCATTATTTACTCAATGTTGGGCCACACATTATATTGTATACGCTCCAAATCTATATTGGTCAAACTCTTCAAAAATGGCATCGGGTGCATGTCAGACCCTTCAGACGTAGTGCATTTTTGGAGAATCCGACACTGGTGCGGCAACATTGTTGTAGAGTCCAAGCAACTTAGCTCCAGATATCTGGTCTTAGGCATGCAGGGTGTTGATTCTCCCACATCATGATAGGTGTCTGCTCTACTTATATGTTGGAAAAATCCTCTCCTCACCTCAAAATCAAGCTTTTGAGGTTGAATTAAACCTAAAATCCATTTTTTTAATCGTGGTATCAGAGTCAGGCTCATCCCAATAGCCACCACCTTATATTGTCCTCTTGGGTGTGCACTGTGCAGGGTGTTCGATAATCCTCCCCATCATGAGAAATCTTTAAGGGTAGCCTTTATGTCCATTTCTTTATTAAACTTTAAGCACTATTTTAAAGGCTATCCAAAACCCACCCTTAAAAAAAATAGATTTTTTTTTTCAAATTGCAAACACAAGCCCTAACACAAATGTAAGAAAAAAAACAAAAAGGAGATATTGAACATGAAACTTACCGGAATATCCAGAAGAGCGACCACGATCAGAAGTACGAGTGCAACAAGAGAAGAAAGACTCATAACCCTCAGCACGAACCAAATCGGCTCGAATATCATTCTTCGACAACTTAGTCTCCTGAAAACAGATAATATCAGCATCAAGCGAATCCAACAATTTGAGAAGTGAACCGTATTGCTGTATGCGTGGCCTTAAACCGTTCACGTTGTAAGTTACTATCTTCATTCTTCTTCCAATTCAATTCAGTTTATCAGAAGAATTGCAGAACCAACAATGGAGGTCAGGAGTAGTAAAGCAAAGCAACTCTGCGAAAAATAGTTTTTCCAACATGATTTGGGAAATTTCAAATTTTGTAAAAAATAACTATCATTACTTTCGAAATCATTTATATCTCGATTGTTCTCGTCAACATAAAATTTACAATAACTTCATATCAATTCATACTTCATTATTTATATTCATCAAGTTCATTACTTTTATCAAATTTATTTGTCTACAAATGAGTCGTAACAATGTTGGTTCGAAATATAAATTTAATGTAAAAAGATTGTACGTACTATGTGAGAAAATTATATTAAGGACTAGTAACTACAATTTATGTTCAAGTTTTTTTATATTATTGAATTAAAGTTTGATCAATAAATTTTGTAAATTATTTTTTAAGGATATTTTTGTGATAGTAGATTATGTAGTTTTACAAGTTTTTGCTTATTTGGTAAGATTATATAAAGAATTGAAATAATTTTATTAGTTTTACAACTTATAGGCTTTTGTGTTTATGAAAAAATATATAACATAAAAAAGTTCAAATCTTATGTCCAAATAAAACTTCAACTTATCTAAATATACGACATAAAAAAGTTCAAATCTAATGTCCAAACAAAACTTCAACTTATCTCATAATTTCATATTCATGGTCAAACGAGCTCTTAGTCTTCTCTTTGTCTCTTTCATTTTTTTTTTTAAAAATCGATGTACCGCAAACGCGAATCATTTTAAGCAAATTATATGTCAAAAAAAATAAAATACTAAAAGGATTTTACATCTAAAATTTGGGATTGTTCGAAGTGATGTTCAGTTGATCGAGATTGAATAGTTAGTTGTATAATTCATGTATAGTTAGGCAATATTCAGTTTTTGAGTGTAACATAATGTATTGTCACTGTATATAGCTCATGTATGGTTAAACAATATTCAATTTTTTTTGAGTATGTCATAATGAATGTGTTAAAGAATGACACAAGTCTCATATCGGTGGTTAATGAGATGGGTAGACTCCTTATAAGGCTTGGGCAATCCTCCTCCCTTTGAGCTAGCTTTTGGGGTGTGAGTTAGGCCTAAGACCTAATTTCACATGGTATCGGAGCAGGCCCTGTCTCACCAGATGTTGGGGCCCAAAATCAAAATTGTCACGCCCCAGATGTTAAGCTTGGGTGTGAGGTGGGGTGTTAAACAAAAGTTCACATCGGTGGTTAATGAGATGGGTGGACTCCTTATAAGATTCGGGCAAGCCTCCTCCTCCTTTTGAGCTAGCTTTTGGGTGTGAGTTAGGCCTAAAACCTAATTTCACATGGTATCATAGCAGGGCCGTCTAACACGAGATGCTAAGCACCGAGCGTGAGGTGGGTGTTAAAGAATGACAAAAGTCCACGGTTAATGAGATGGGTGGACCTATAAGATTGGGCAATCCTCCTCTCTTTGAGCTAGCTTTTGGGGTGTAGTTACGCCTAAGACCTAAGTTCACAGTATGGTTAGTATATAGTTAATGTTTAGTTAAACAAGATTCTATTTTTTAAGTGTATCATAATCTATAATTAGTGTATATTTCATATACATATTGTCAATGTATATTTTCTAGGACTTTTCACAAGCTATATTGTATACTCAATGCATAATTTCTTATAATTCTAAAGACGATGAAAACAGAGAGAGATGTAGGGTATTGTAGGTATGAAGAAAACACCTACAACACCCTATATTGTATACTTAGTGTATAATGATTCACGTACCGCAAACGTGAATCATTTTAAGCAAATTATATATTTTAAAATTTGAAATACTAAAAGGATTTTATATCTAAAATTTAGAATTGTTTCAAGGTGATATTGAGTTGATCGAGACTGAATAGTCAGTTATATATTTCATCTATAGTTAAACGATATTGAGTTTCTTGAGTGTATCATAATGTATTGTCAATAGATATAGTTCATGTATAGTTAAACAATACTCAGTTTCTTGAGTATATCATAATGTATAGTCAATATATATAGTTCATGAAACAATATTCAATTTTTTGATTGTATCATAATGTATAGTCAATATATAGCTCATATACGTATAGCTATTTACTTTATTATATATATTTGAAATTATTCGAATATCAAATATAGCAATAAATTAAAAGTCAACAAATGTAGCAAAACTTGCTATGTATTAGTAATGCAACATTATGAGAGCAAATTATTGTATAGTGTAAATTTTACCATGGTGAATTTCATGAACACTAACTATATTTGGTAATTTATTGAAACTTCTGCTATGTTTGGTAATTATAGTGCATATTAACACAAGCCCACAACTCTAGTTTTTGTATCCACACATAATAAATAACGTCTCAATCCCAAACTAGTTCATACAACAACATACAAAGTATTGTCCCACAAGTGAAACCTGAAGAGGTTAGGATTAACGCAAACCTTGTCCCTACATCTTTGTGGGGTAGAGAAAGATTGTTTTCGATAGACTACTTCGACATGACTGAGTACTTAAAGATGATACAGAAATGGGCAACAGTTTCTGAACATGTGCCTTATATCATACAGAACAAACCTTTTTGATACAGCCAATTTACATTGATGGCATATTTATAGTGATGACATAATATTAGAATTTGGAAGGGAGTACTTACTTAACCTGGAGACTCACAAAAGTGACAGAATATACACTAAAACTACCAGATTACAAGACATTGCAACTGGTTGTTCAGGGAAAAGAAGCAACTTCATGCCAAATTCTTTTATGAAGGGGGCAAAGGAAACTCAACAAACACACTTGGCACGACGACCACTAGCTACAAAGTGCCACGTGGAAGCTACACGTCTCTAAATACCATCATCTCGGAAGCCATCCATGTAGAGAACATGTAGCACACTTGCACAAGCACAAGAGAACATGTATACGAGCATCGTCTTCCCACAAAATTTTTCTGATGAAGTCCACTGTCCATCTCTCCGTTTTATACATCTTTACAAAGTTACATTCCCCGTGAATCTCTCACCGTTGGTGAGCTCATACTAGCAGTTCTTAAAAGTCTGCGAAATTCTGATATGCTTATCTTTCCGTCTTTGTCAATATCTGCTTCCTCTAGAAGTGGATCTATGGAGCCTCTCAAGCCCGTGTGCTGCAAAAGAATAGTATCATGTAAGTGGATGCGAAACATATTATAACCGAGAAATTCATCTGTGAACCACCCTTTGGACCGATCACAACCTTCTAAAGTCGTTGGATCACTCTTAAGGGTGATGAAGCATGTAATTTTTTGAGTTAGCATGCTATAATTCTTAGCAACTCTTGCTACTTCTCTTTTCAGTCTTTTTCTTGGGGTGCCAAAGGGGGTGTTAATTTGGAGTTCTTCCGTCTCAGTGAGGTTTGCAAAGCAAACCAAGTTCCGCACCCGGATAAGGGAGGAGGTTTGCAGTGGAGAGATGACCACCATAAATCAATTGTATCAATCAACCATGGCTCAATCCTAAGTGACGACCAGAATAAAAATAATTTAACAATGATAGAAAGGGCAACCCGGTGCACTAAGCTCCCTCCCTACTATGCACAGGGTCCGGGGAAGGGCCAGACCACAATGGTCTATTGTACACAGCCTTACGGTTCTACAAAAAGGTTGTTTCCACAGTCTGACTCATGACCTTCAAGTCACATGGCAACAATTTTACTAGTTACGCCAAGTCTCCCCTTCAATGATGAATCATCTAAATTACACAGAGGATTCATAAAGAGCAACTAGCTTGGCGTTGAGGGGTAGTTAATTGCTTAATTGATTTGTAGGGTTGGTCAACGACATGGTTAATATTAATAACTGACATCCAAAATGCTATGAACTTTGCTCCTGGAAGAAAACTGTAAAAATATCACATACTATGATACTAACCATTTTAAGTTCTTCTGGAGTAATGAATCCATCTCTATCAACATCAAATTTCTCAAAAGCAGCTTGTGATCTTTGCTGCCACTTTGTAGAATTATGCTCCTCCAACTGATGGACATGTAGAGTGGCAGCCACGAATTCCGGGAAATCAACAAGCCCATCTGTGTTACTGTCAATCTGCCAAGCAATGAACAAAATACTTTAGGTCCCGGAACTGCAGAAGAGACCATATAGTAGAAAGCAATGAACTTGCATATGATAAAAGCTACAAAGATTATTATATTAGTTGGCACTTGGCAGCAATATTAGCATTGACAATTGAGTAAAGTTTGTAACAAGGATTATGGTGCAGGAAAAATTTGGAATATCCCCAAATATTTGGTCAACAATTTAAAAATGGTGTAGTACAAGCTTGCACACACCTTAACTATTCCATCGAGTGTCTCTACCTCCCACCATCTCAAGTACCAAGTAATTTTGCCTCAATAAGGCTCAAGCATATGGGAAGAAGTCAGCCAACGTGTTCTGTCACTCACTGGATTTGAACCCTAGTCTTTCATGATTTTCATCCCACTTCGTTAACATCTAGGTAACACTCTTGGGTGCATTAGATAACCAATTTCTTCTAAGGAACTTGCACCTATGAGCTATCCCTTGCTATGATCTTCTTGCACACACCTCAACTATTTCATTGAATATCTCCACCTACCACCATCACAAGTACCGGGTAACTTCGCCCCAATAATGCTCAGACAGAGAGGAAGAAATCACCTAATATGTTCGGCCTCTTACCGGATATGAATTCTAGTCTTTCATGGTTTTCATTCCACTTCACTGACTGCTACACAACACTGTTGGGTGCATTTGATAACCAATTCTTCAAAGGAACTTGCTTCCTAATCCTTGCTATTATCTTCTTTTTTTGAATATGCTTTTTGTTCTATATTATTAAAGTAGTTTCAAACATGCAACAGCCTAAGGCAACAAAAGTGTTATACTTAGTAATAATTATCTTATTATTTATTAGATGTCATGTTTTGTCTGATGCTTCATTACTAGATAAATAAGTTTACCGCTTGAAGAATCTCAAGAACTCGTGATTCTTTCATTTTCCATGGGAGATCCTTTGCAAGGGCCTGCATTGGAAATGAACATGGTAAGTCATCAAACATATGACCATATGCATACACAATGTTTTTGATCAAGGCATATATACAATTTTTTTGTATCAAGATAACACAAAATAGAGATGTCTCAAATGTTTGCCAATGGCCATTGAGAGTTGCAAGTACGAAACAAGCTCCAACACAAAAGATGAGCAATACCTGTCTCATTTCTTCGAGACTGATGACACCATTCTTATCCACATCAATTGCAGAAAATTGATCCCGCAGATCAGCGATCTCCTCCTCATCAAGTGTGCTAGCTAACGCCTGCAAGATAGTGAAACAGCATCCAGAAATTTACGTTTTGTATATCTGAAGTTACCTTATCACAAAAGGTCTAAGAAATAAGAAAGCAATGAGCTTACCCGTAAAGCAAACTGTTTTAGACGACTGTATTTGACAAATTGCCGCATGTTGGATAAAACAGAAATGTCCAGTGGAATCTCAGATGCATCCCCTCCTTCTCGGACCCATGGATGTGCTGAAGATGTTCAAGTAGATAATTTTCAAAACAATTGCTCATTATATCAATAAATTTAAAGGAATGACCACAGTAACATTTGTTTACTAATTTATTGAACACTATGACATAATGTTCTAATTTCCAAGCACTACAAACAAGTAAGCATATGCTGCATATCTGAAAGTTGTGCTATAAGTTATCAAATGTAGAAGCTGTACATCTGGACAGAGAACCATGATTGATATCTATTACCAAACATTGCTGATGAAGTAGGTGAATGAAATGGATAAAGTGAAGTGTACAAATCTTTTTAAGTGAACCTTGAGCTACTGTCGATACATCAGATTTTCATCACCATAACACCTTAAAATCACTAAGAAAAATTGGTGCTTGTGAAAGAACGTGAAGAGCCAATTGGAAACCTTAAGACAGAAGCGAGTATAGACCCTTTCAGATGCTCTTGTATTGCAGGTGAGGGGATTTTAAGGTTTAACGCCCTTCTGTACTGCAGTGTAGTCAAAGGTGCGTTTAAGCCCTGAAGTGAGGCTCATAACGTGTTGAGCGCTTTGTCTCATTTAATGCACTTCAGTGTCATCATCACAGTTCTAAGGCACCCTTGCCAATGAGCCTATTCTGAAGAGGCAACACTAAGCCATTGATATTTTACTTTATTGTAAAAAAGATTCAATTCTTTTGTACAAATATTTGTCATTCATGCTCATAATCATTAGTCTTGGACTAAACATATATACTTGTCTGTTTTCTCCATTTGCACCTTTTTTTTTATTAAAGCCCGTGCTTTTTTTTGCGTTTAGCACTTAAAGCCCCAACAAACCTTAGAGCTTTTATGCGCTTTTTGTTTTTGATAACACTCCCAATTCTAGGTTTCCTACACCAACTTTAATGTGGATGAGGCTCGCTAAAGTTGGTGCCAATTCCATGTGAAAGAATCTGAGCATCCAATCCAAAACCATAAGGAAATGGGTGGAGTGGTCCAACATTTTTATGTACCCCTTGCAAGCCCTTAGCTGATATGAGAAACTTTATACAACTTAACAGTACAAATTCAGGATGATATTACTTACATAGGGCCTGAGCAGCAGTAAGTCTAGCGCGAGGATCCTTCACCAGTATTTTCTTTACAAAATCTTTAGCACTGTTGCTTATGTTAGACCACGGCTTGCGACGAAAATCAGGCTTGTTCCGTAGGACCTTAACATTTTAGAAGCAAAGTTAGAGAAACTATTCAAAACCAGGCAAATCACAAAGAATTTACACAATATAAACGTTCTTCTTCTTGAAGTAAAAGTACTTAAATGTCTTGTAGGAAGAACAATTCTTTGGATAAGAGCCTCTCCAAGGAAGCATCAACCAAAAGTGAATTATGAACAAAATAAATAGCAGTAACTTCTTTGGAAACAAAAGAGAAAACGATGAAAACATAAGATCAAAATCACTCAATAATAAATTGAAACAAACTAAAATGTCCACAAAGAAAAAAATATCACAGTATCATAGTTAAGATGTTTACGAGAGCATGCAACAAAAAGTGAATGGAAAATCTGAAATTCCAAGAGAGATGAGATTTATTAAGTGAGTGTTAACTTCAAAAAACCACTTAAAGGTAAAACCAAACCTGAAACACACTATTGAAAGGACAAACAAAGGCAAACATATAACTTTTATACAAAATCTGCAAGTTCATGACCCTATTGGAGCCCTAAAATTGTGATATCCTTTCTTTAGGTTTCCCAAGTTGAAACAATAACTGAAATGTTTCTAAATTACACGTAATATATTAGCAACTCACCTCCTTGAATATACCATCCTCAGTTTTGTCCCAGAAAGGCCGACGACCACATAGCAAAATGTATGTAATTACGCCAATACTCCACACATCTGATTCAGGTCCTGATCTACGCTTTAATACCTCCGGAGCTACATAATATGCACTACCGACAATGTCTTGGAACTTTTTCCCTGCATATATAAGTTTCCTATGATAAGTTTATAACTTTACGAGAGAAAACCAGGACAATAGCCTCCCAGATCATTGAAGAACTTGGCAGGTGTATTGAGAATATTAGTACTTCAGCAAGACCAAAATCTGTGGCAGAGAATCCAATCACCTGGTCTGATGAAGTCTGAAAGACCAAAATCTGTGGCTTTTAATGGTGAATCCTCCTTTGTAGACTTAAAGAGAAAATTCTACAAGAAAAAAAGTTTGTTTGAGAAAAGCAATATCAAGCAGCATTACCAAGTCAAAAGTAGTATCAAACTGCTTACACACCTCAGGTTTCATATCACGATGCACCAAACCATGTAAATGACACTCAGCTGCCACTTTTAGCATCTGGCGTACAACTATTGCTGCATCTTTCTCGGTATACCGACTGTCTTTTCTGATTAGACAAATTATGTCAACCCTTATCAGTAAAACTTCATAATCAGCAATTTGAATAAAGAGCCGGGGTTCTGGAACTCACAAATAATTAACTGAAACTGGTAATTTCAGAATACTTACTTGGACAAAATTCGGTCCAATAGTTCTCCACCTTCACATAACCTAAAAGAAAACAAAAACTGAAAAATCTTAACTTGCCATTCAAGTGGAAGGATAAGTAGTAGGGAAATAAACCAGGACCTGAGAGATTTAAAAAAAACTTACTCCATTACGATGTAGACATAATTATCATCCTCGAATGAATTATAGAATTGAACCACATTCTCATGACCACCTAAGGCCTTCAATATCTTGACTTCTCGTTTCACATCCTCAACCGCAATGGGAAGAACCATCTGCAGCAAAAAATTAATTGGGAGGATACATTGGAACTGTGGTTGACTGGTAAACAGAAGAGTATATAATCATGCAATTAATGTAAAAGTTAACAAGAGTGGACAACAGAACAAAAAAAACACTTGGAAATTCGTATTTTCAAAATTCATAGGCCCATCATCCTATAGTGTTGGTGAAAACTCCAGATCTGATGAGAGGAGATTATAGGAGACAAAGCAGGCAGAACATTTTACCCAGAAAAAATAAATTACAGGCCAACAGCGCAGACTTGCTGCACCATGGATCAATGGATAATCGAACATTTAAGAAGTCATTCATCCATAAGAAACAAAAGATTATGCAAGTGCTCTATAGACTAGAAAGCAGCTTTTATGTGAACCAGGTCAGTTAGCCATTTTCCAGCAAATTAAGCAAGACAACAAAAGCAGAGTTGCTCATGACAGCCAATAGTTCACCATTGGCTTCAGTTTATGATTCTCTGAAGTTCGTCGACTTCAGATCGCTACAAGTCCACAATCCCTAAAAGACGATCAAACACCAAGTGCAGCTATGTTTTTCAAATACGATGTCTGTTTACATGGACAGATTCAGTCTATAGCCAATTAACCATCTACAATAACTACTTAAGCAGGAAAAATCAAGATTCCACCAAAGATACTCCTTTTCAGGCAGAAAAAAGCTAGTACAATAGAATGAGATAGCATTAAAAAAACATAGGCATCTACCAACAAAACCAACACTAGATTGGCTGATGGATATACTTTTCTAAGAACCTAAAGACTGAGTCAACAAGAACAAGATGTGCCTACAGAAGATTTCAGAATCACTGATGACTGCCATCTTCCAAATATCTAACATCTCATAAACACATAATAGATTCAAAACAAGAACACAAACAATCCTCTAGAACTTAAAAGCAAAAACTGTCCACAACTCCTACATGTGAAAATCAACAGGAAAAATGAAGTCTTTATACTTTAGGGAAGGGGATTACAAGGTGCGGAATCAAACACTCGTCAACAAGGATGAAAGTCGAGGCAGCTAACCAACTAAGCTACTAAGATTAACCATGAAAAATGAAATCAGCTCTGCAAAAGAGGAAAAATGGTAATACCTTGTTTTTCTCAATTCTTTTGACAGCCACACGATCTCCAGAAGATTTATCTGTAGCAACATATGTATAACCAAATTGACCATGACCCAACAATTTCCCAATTGTATACCTCTTTTCAAAATCTTTATCATACCCAAAATCTGTTCTTTTCCCACAAGGAATAACCCCACCTTGTCTTCTTGAACTTGGTTTAACATTCTGCTGTGAATTCCTAGGTTGTTTTTGTTGATTTTTCTGGTTAATATTACCTTTATCTCTATACCCTTCTTGATTTCTTGGATTAACAACCGTTGTTGAAGGTGCTTTTGAGGTTTCCCTGCGGTTTTGATGAACATTTACCGCTGTGTTTGTGTTTGTTGTGGTATTGTTGGTTGAAGGGGTATTGCTATTTGAGCCACTAACTTTTGAGCTTGAAAAACAACTACCCATTTTGTCAAATGATGTAAAAATGCAATCTTTTTTAGATCATTAGACAAATGAACAAAAATCAAGAATTGGGTATTGTTGTTTTTGTACATATAATCAAAAGAAAAAGAGAAGCCCCCCCTATTTGGGTGAGAATGTGATAACAATAATGGAGATTTAAGAAGAAAGTTTGAAGTAGATAGGAGGAAGAAGAGAAGAAAGAGAGGGGTGGGGGTGAGGGGGTGGGGGGGGTGTTGTTGATGGTGGTGGTCAAAGAGACTTTTTTTGCAAGAAGGAAGAGGGAAGGTGGGGGTTGGGGGTTGGGGTGGGAGTGGGGGAGGGGGTTGCTATGAAACCCCCCCCTATTTTTTCCAGTTTGGATTTTGGTGAAAGTTGAAAAAAATATTTTTTAAAAAAATCATATTTTATGAATTTTTGTTTCTTTTTAAAAAAAAAATCTTTCTATTTTGTCTATGGTGTTCTTGTCATTTTTTTTTGCAGTTTGAAGGTTTTTTTTAGGGTGTGTTTTGCTTTGGGGAGTAGAAGCCAAGTCCACTCCTTGCAAGCGTATTTCACACGGTACTCGATATTCGATGTACGTATTAAATTTAATTTATTTTTTTAGAAAAAATTGAAAATTTCAGCGAGAAGGAATTTTAACCATTCAACTATAACTTATATGATCTCTAAATGTAAAGATTGAAAAAAATTGGTGTATATTTCATTGTTAAAATTATTGATATAGTTATAAAGTTTAAAGTATGAAGTTGAATAATATGAGATCATGATTTTGTACAAAGTCTTAAAATTATTAATATATTAGTGCATAAAATTTTTGTGATAGAATGAGGTTTTATCACAATTTTATTATTTATAATTATGTAATCACTAATTTTCAATTGTTATACGCAATTACGCACTATCAGCATCGACAATCACAATTACTATCTTTTATTGTATAATTACTATTATCGTCTTCTTCTTTTCACCAATCCACCTTTACAAGAATACAACCTTCATCAAACATCTATTAGGCAAAAATTCAAATAGATTCTCTATTATTCTTATTGTGTTTCTAAGTATACACTTTTTTATAAAATTTCGATTCATGAATATTGCTAAAAAGATATGTTATTCTGGTAATTAAGTTGAGTAGTTGGTCAAAATGGCTTCTTCATCTCTTCTTGATTTTCACTATCTACTACTCTCTTCGTTTCACAAAGAATAACCTAGTTTGATTTGACACGAAATTTAAGAGTATAAAGAAGACTTTTCAATCTTGTGATCCTAAATTAAAGTTAGGTCAAATGTACAAAATTGCCCTTTGATATTGTGGCCTTAAATATGCTACGTGGAAAGTTGTTACCAAAAAAAGAAAGAGATCATTCTTTTTTAAACATACTAAAAAGGAAAGGAGGTCATTCTTTTTTAAACGGAGGGAGTATCTACTATCAAATATTTTTTGGAGAATTATCTTTAATACACTTTATCTATTTATTTAGATATTGATAAAATAAATAATTATTTATTAAAATTAAAATTTAGAAACATCTTAATTGTATACATTCCAATTTATGCACCTTCATATTAATAAAGCCAAAAAAAAATTATAAAAATTCTTAGTATTAGTGATTTTTGACATGTTACATAAATAAAATTTGTAATAACATAATAGTTACCATTTTTGTTAAGCTACCATTTAGTGCTTATAGATATTTATATATAATCACCTCATAAGTTAATTGATTGCATAAATATTTTTATATCAACAATACATAGGATTTAAACTTATATGAAATTGCTTGGGTCTAATCCAGAGACAAATCACAATCAATATTTACATGAAAATAAATTTATATTATTATTATTATTATTATTATTATTATTATTATTATTATTATTATTATTATTAAACGCCAAAAAATTCTTCTATAGTCAAAAATAAATATTTTGACTTCACGAGATTAATTCATAGGATTTTAAAGAGATGCAAGTTGCATAAAGATTGAAAACGCGATGAAATTTATTTTTTATGAAAAATATTTCTGTTAAAATAAGGAAAATATATTATTTTTAATTATAAGCAAAGTTAATTTTCTTATGACAGTCATACTATATACTTCATATTTTTTATTTCAACTAACAACAAAATATTATTATTAATCTCTAATATTCAAATATATCATCAAGACCTTCTTCAAATTTGTCGATTTATTTATCAATCTATATCTATTTTTCATTTATGAATCAAATAACATTTTTTTAAATATTTTTTTCAAAAAAAATTTTAATAGTGTCAAACACACTTAAAGAAAATAAATATGAAATATAAACTAAGCTTATGATGACAATAATCTCTTGTTTTTTAGTCAAACACCATTTTGAAATGAATTTTTTTATTATTTTGGATAAACTAACAAGAAAGAGTCAAAGTTTCTTTCTTTCTTACGTCGAAAATAAACACTCTTTTATCTGAAATTTATAATTTAATTATATATAATTTTAAGTATTATTTATTACTTGGAATATATTATACATTGAGACCTAACCATTAATTTAAGAATTTTCTTTCTTCAAACAATTTTTATAATAATAGCTTGAGCTGGATGGAAATAATCGTATTAATATATATATATATATTATATATATATATATATATATATATATATTAATATGTGTGTGTTTGATATACGCAATTAAATTTGAATCAGTACGATATATATATATATATATATATATATATATTAATGTGTGTGTATTTGATATACGCAATTAAATTTGAATCAGTATATATTAATTTGTGTATGTTTGATATACGCAATTAAATTTGAATCAGTAAGCTTCAAGATTATTTTTTAAAATAATGTGTCTATTATCATTCTCAAGTTCTTCTTATCCAATACCCTCACCCTAAATACATGTTACTTCAAATGATATTAGATAGTATATATATATGATTTGTCTGAAAAATCTCAACAACTAGTGATAATAAAATTATATATATCAAATGTTTATATCAAACTAATGAATATAAGATATATTTCTTGTGTATATATATATTATTAAACATATAATAATGATTAAATAATATGCATTTCACTTTAATCTAGTATTTTTATTTATATTAATTATTTAGTTTGGTATAACTATATGATGTAGATAATTAATATTCTTCAGTAATGACATTGTATATAAGTTTTTGTTGATCAAACATAAAACAACAATATTTGTTGTACCACAATATTGATACTTGACAAGAGTTGCAAAATAGAAAATAATTCATCACAAATATTATGTCTTGGTAAGTCATTGTCTTGAAAGTGATTTTTATCCAATCTCGATGCAAATCGTTGTAGTCGATCATTTCCCAAGATTTCACAGTTATTTTCAAACATGTGCATTCGTGATTGAAATTTGAAGGTTATCCAGATCACTTGTTAAAAAATATTTTAAGCAGAAGAAAATAGGAAGATTTTTTTTTTTTTGATGTTTTATCTTATGTTCACCAAAAGACACTTCTTATATCGAATCTGCAAGGGGATGAACTGCAAAAAAGTAATTTAATTTTGAGAAGCGGATTGTGAATGTAAATGATACTAAAAAGTCATTACATTACATTTACATTAAAAAAAAAATGAAATAAATATGTATGTTCATCTCTTTCGTAACATAATTAAATTTGTATCCTTTGCATTATACTTAATTCATATAAAGGGAGAATTAACTCATTTACAGAATGTAGAATTAACTCAACAATATTAATGCACATTGTGCTTATCTTTATATATTAATTTCACTATATTTTAGGTGTTCTCAATCTATATAATTATTGTTAATGTATTTTTCAAATCTAGCATTTGATATCAGAGCATATTAAATAAATTAAAAATCATGTACATGGATAACTATAAATTGAAATTAGAACCTAACAATCATGACACAAGAACTTTATATTAGGGTTTATGTCTCTAAATTAATTACGATCAAATTTGCAGTTATTAGTACTTTAATTTATTTGTGAATAGGGTCATAAATTTATGCAATATGCTCTGATATCAAGTGTTTGAAACTTCATCCACATAGTAACTCGTAACAGAAAATGAACTAAGTTGAATCTTTCTATCTTTTAGCTTATGACGGCTGACACCATATGAAGAAACGTTTTAGATTAAGTTAGAAAATGAAACATGACCTCATATTTATAGGCATAGAAATCTTGACTTATTGTCTCAAGTAAATTGAGGAGGAGGTGACAAAAAAATGTTGAAATTAAAATTGGTGACAAAAAAAAAATTGACCAAGTCAAACTTTTTAAATCAGTGATTAAGATAATTGAGGTATAAAATATAATATTTAAAACTTTTAAGCTTTTAAAAATATTTAAGATAAACATTATTTTTACTTTTCACAAGATTTTTTTAAGAAAGAAGGAAAATACTTGCCAACATGCTTGAACATAGGTTAAAACACTTTGCACCAGTAAAAGTTGTCCTGCATAAGAACATGTGGTGATTCTTCCCACCATTTGATCTATTGAAGTGACTGACTTACTGACAACTTCTTGGAGCTTAGAGGAGCCCCAAAATATTTGAAATTGTATAATCTTCTTTAGTTTCTAGTTAGCTAGGTTAGTGAAGTCTGCATATTTTTGAGATTTAAATATTTAAATAATTCTGTTATTTTTTTTGTAATATTTAAAATAATAGGCTTTTGATAAAATACAGTTATTTATTTTAATGTCAAATATTGTTATATGTTTGTAATAATCAATCCCTATAGTTGTCAAAAGTTTCTAAATGAAAATTATTATAATTATAGAAACTTTTGAGTGTATAATAAAGTAATTAGACCTTCACGGGTTGTGGTGTAATAGTGAGACTTCTTCATCATTAACCAAAGGTCTTGGGTTCGAATTCTGGATATGGAGAAATTTTTGTTGAAAGTGTCACCCTCGAATGAGTCCTGCAGTGTGCAATCCAACTTTAGTCAATGCTTGTAACAACTGGGCTTCGTCATTATAGAAAAGTCAACGGGGAAAATTTTGGGATCGAAAAACTTTTTTGTAGTAACTTTAACTTTTCCAACCTAGTCCAGATTTGAACGAATTCGAAGTCATTACGGTGTAGGAAAATCTGGTAGCAATTGGGTGATTGCATGAGTAGTTAGATAACTCGTTTAAGAACTCGTACGACTTTACATAATTGAATTTGAGCGAGTTGAACTCCCTGAATCGATCTTAGCGTAAAGAGTATTTTTCTGAGCGTTGTGGGTCAGGGGTGTGTTGTGAAATGGGGGTCTTTGAATTTTTGAAATTGCTCTGTCTCGTGCAACCCGCACTGGCGAGGATTTTTGCCGCTCTGGTGGATCCGCTACAGCGGGGTGAGGGCCGTTGTGGCGGGCTCGATGCGATCTAAGGTCGTTAATACCTATGCACTTTTTGACTTTTAGAGCTAAAGAACGAACCCCAGACGACCCTTACTCATTTTTACCATTTTTGAGGCTAAAGGTAAGTTCTTCACTTATCGAATCCATTTTTCAATCCGTAGGACGGAATATAATGGATTAATATTGATGGGGTTTGATATAAATTCTATGGTGGACACAACCCTAAATTGGATACTTGGGGATCATGTGTATGATCTAGGGTTCATATAATTGTTATAGTTTCAGGTAGTTAGCGATTGTTTGTTGATTTACGTGTTATTATGATTGTTTATAGATCAAGAATAAGCGGAACAAATCCGGAAAGGGAAGGATCAAGTTTTTTAGGGTTTCAAGTTTGTTCTAGGTAGGTGATGATTGTGATTCTATGATTGTGTGATGTATGTATATTCTTATTTCATTATGATACTTGTACATATATGAATGTTGCATTATTAATCACACTTGTTGTAAATGAGATAGACGATATTANGTATGGAGTAGTATATTATTGCATGTAGTTGGAAGATGCACTCACACACACCACCCAACCCTAAACCCCACATCAAAATAAAATAATTGTTGAGTATGTGTTGACAGTCATATAAGTTAAGAACATAGTTCTTTCTATGAATCTCCCACACAAATTTTTAAGTAATTGTTTTGGTTAGGATTTTTGGATGTAGTCAATGGTGTTATATTAGAAAATTTTATTTTAAAGAAAAAAAAGGAAGAGAAATTTAAATTGTTGCTATTTAAAATTGTACAGCTGGTGCCTTATAATTAAAATATTATTTTGTCAACTAATTATTTTTTTATAATACAAACAAACCCTTGTGATTGGAAACAAGATGTTCAAACTTTAGATGTGAAGTCATCATAGGTTATATATAAATAAATATAAATCAATTAGAGATTCTTAGTCAATATTCAGCTTTTTATATAATCCCTTGGTTATCTACTTTTCTTCATAGTTTGTTTAAAAATATACAATTTTGTAGTTTTAGTAATTTTTTAGTTTAACTTTTCAAACAATATATTTAAAATTATAAAATTAAAACATTTTAATATATTTGACATATTTCTAATTTAAGAGCATAAGATTTAAATATTTTATTTTCTTGTACTCCAATGACAAGTTTTTAGGTCAAATGAATTAAAACGAAAATAATAATAAATAAATAATTTAAGTAATTTTTTATAGGATATGGCGTCGTTAAGATGGTAATGACAGAATCTCACATAGGAGATAAACAAATTTCTTAGACTCTTTATATGGCTTAGATAATTCTTACCTTTTAAATTTACTTTTGCGATGAAGTTAGACGCAAAATTTTATTAACATGGTAGCAGATTTAGTCCCCGATGTTGGGTCCCCAAAATAAATTGTTCATGCTCCAGGTGGGATGTCTAGGCGTAGGGTGGGGTGGGGGTGATGGAATCGCACGTCCAATATGGATACGTTCTGTGAATTCTTTATACGATTTGAACAACCAATATCTTTTGAGCTACATTTTAATAGAGTTCGATCCAAAGTCCATTCAAAATAGTATCTTCAATTACGCCCCTGATGTAGGGTCCCGGGGTAGTTTGTTCACGCTCCAAGTGGAATGCTTGGGCTTATGGGAGTGATGAAATCTCACATAAAAAATGAATAAATTTCTTGAATTCGCCGTTTAATTAAAACGATTCTTACTTTTTAAATAAATTTTGAATTGAGATAGACCAAAAGTCCATTTAATCAAGTTTGACACCTTTTCTTTTAATGCAGAAAAAAGAGGTAAGGTGATGAAAAATAAGATTTTCATAATTGATTGAAGGTATAACTTTGAATTTCTGACAATTTACAAGCAAATACAAGTTAATAAGAGCTTTTTTTTAAAAAAAAATTATTTATTTATTTTTATAAAAAAAGGTTCACTCAACAAATGAGTTGATCTTCCTATCCTAACTGATGATAATAATTCACAAGAATTTCTTTTATTGAATTTATTATTATGTTAAAGACAAATTCATTTGCTAGCAATTTCTAAGATTTTCTTTTAGAAAATTTATTGATATTTATAGTACTTTACAAAACACAATAATATTTTGGTAAACAAAAGAATATTAAAAAAAATTCAAGCAAAAAAGATAAATATAAAACATATATGGTGTTATTCATATCATTATCGGAAATTTGTGCTGACAAAAAATAGTAACAGATATCTATAGTAGTTGAAGCGTGTAGAGGCGATAAGTTTGACTCTAAAGCACGTTAATTTAAGTTATTATGCAATGACTTGCATAATTTATTTATTTTTACGTTTCAATGTGATTGATTAGACACAAATTTTATGAAAAATAATAAAAATTTAAACTTAATTATTTTAATATAAATGTATTTCTTTTGAATTACACAAAAAATAAATGTCATATGAATTCAGACCAACACAAATAAATTAATCTATGTAAATTGAGCATAATATTTCTTTAAAAAAAAACAATTTTTTAAGTTTGTAAAAAGATAGTAGCACTAGTCCAGTGGTTTTAGCCTTATTCAAATAAAAACACTATTAATTAAAGTGACAAGTCCAAGACTCCAACCAATATTTGGGTCCTGCTGCCCCCACCCACCCCAAAAAAATATCACATAATATTTTCTTTCATTTGATATTCGATATTTATATTAGAGTCTGACAATATTTGAATCTATGTTAAAAATTTTCACATTAAAAAATAAAATACTTCCTAAGAAAAATAATTCTACACTCGAAAGGACTCGAACCCCAGATCTTTAATTGAAATTAAAAATATACTTATCATTCTATCACTATCGTTATTGATCACACGCGAGTTTTCACACTCTAGTCAATGATGAGAAGTATATCCAATAATAATTTACCTCTTAAAAGAATCTCAACTCTACCTTGTTTTCTAGTTACTTCTTCGTTCTAGAATAGTTTTTATATTTTATTTTTCGAGAGTTCAATTTTATGAACATTGACCAATAATTAAGTTATATTTTTTTTAATTATTAATATACGAAGAATTATAAATCATATTTAAATAGCTAAATTTTAATTTTGAAATATGAAATTAATCTAAATTAGACTTTAAAATGAATCAAGTGATAAATATTTTGAGACAGAAAAATAATTACGTAGTACTATCTCCGTCCACTTTTAATTGTCATAATTTTTTTAAAATCAAATTATAAAATTTTTGACTTACATTTACATGTATTTTTTTAACTTTGAGTTAGCGTGACCTAATTTAACTTTGAAAATTTAGTCAAATAATTTTCGAAAAATACAACATGACAAATAAAAATGAATGAAAAGTCGGAAGTAATTGATCATCCAATCTTGTCCTTGCCACATGGTATTGACCTGGTCTTTTTGACAAGTTCAAATTTCTATATCTTTTTTGCAAGTCCAAGTCATCTTCCTATATGTTGAAAATTGTACATCTTTTTTTTCTTCTTAATTCATATAATTAGATGACCACTCTAGATAAAATGATAGTAAATATGATCTTTAAATGTCTGGAAGGTTCAAAGTAATTACTTAAATATATTCCTAAGAAGTTTTAATTTTTTAAATATTTTTTGAGAAAATATCTCTTTTTTTTTATTTTCATTTTTATTTTAGGGGAATGATGAAAAAATAGGATTTAAAATGAACTCATATTTGGATGTGTAATATTTGCTATTGTATTTGGGATAGTTTTTGAACTTTTAAATTCGGAATTTGTTCTCATAATTGGAAAAGGGTCTGAAAAACATTTCAATATTGGTCGGAAGTTGTTATGATATCAAACTTTATGAAAGACCTTTTACCTCCGAACTTTTTAAAAGTATAATTTAAAGGTATATATGTGCCCACGTGGACACATTACTATTTAAAATGATGCAATATTTATGATGTCAATGTGGGCATATATATACCTTTTAAATACACTATTAAATAGTACAAGGGGTAAAAGATCCTCCATAAAGTTCGATATCGTAACAATAATTTCGATCAAAGTTGAGATATATTTCAAACCTTTGTCCCAATTTTTTTCTTTCACAATTTTCGTTAAATTCGAACATTCAAACTTTCTTAAATATTTGATGAAAATCAGAAGTACTCAATTTTGACAAACTTAATTAGATAATCAAAACTATTTACGAATATATTTAAGGGACTATTTTGATTCTATTTTAAATATAATGTGTTGTTTTTGTCATTTTTCTATAATTTTATGAGATGAAGCTATATGAAACACCTAGCTATCTTGAAACTAAATTAAATTAAGTAGAAATCACGTGAACATAATTTAAAGAACTAAGTATGATTATAGAATGCAATATTGGTGGAAATAACTCTAAACCCTAAAAGACTATGCTAAATTAAACAAGTTCAATTTCACAATTTTAGATCAATATTAATTAATTGAATTGTTTAATTTCATTTCACTATTTTTCATTATAATTAATTAATTAGTATCTTCTTGACTAATAGGATCTTACTCAAGTACTTAACACAAAAGGCATTCACATTATGCAAACTTTTTCTTAAAAACTTCACAAACTTCCTTTGAATTAAAAGCAAAAAGTGTCAGAGAAAAGCACTAATAACATAATATTCTTAATCTTTTGATTATTTAAATATATATATGATAAAATTCAAAATCAAGGTTTACCAAAGACCACTTTGAATTAAAATATAAATTGTAGACTTACACTGCATATACTCTTCAAATAACACACTCTTCATGTGTGAGTGAGTCTTGATTCTTTTTTATAATTAAACATATAAAGTTTTTTTTTTTTCAAAAATGAATTGTCGTAAAAATCGAACCTAACTAATGACTTATGTCTACTCAGAAAGTCAGAATCTATGTTTAAGTGTGTGATGAACAATTATATATATGTTTTCTTTAAATTTAATTAAAAAATTTAAATTTGAATTATGAATATAAAATCGTCTTCATTAATGAACGTTTTTATTTTATATTATATTAGAAGAAAAGTCTAACAAGTGATTCATGTGCCATTATGGAGAAACTAAAGAGCCTCTTATAGTATGATACACACTCATAAAACAAATGAAACTATATTTATTTATTAATTATTTTGGAGTTTGATTAAATGATTATTTTTTTAATGAAACATGTTCTATATTATATATATATATATATATATATATATATATATATATATATAAATATGAATCTCCCCATGAGCTTTCTTTTCACACATCAAAATTAAATAGAACAGTTAAAGAGTGACTTTTCAGCATTTCATTTTAGGTGATTAATAGTCTACAATTTACTTTTATTTTTGTGAAAATAAAATAATATTTTTCAAATATGAACATAAAATAGCTGCTAGAATTTATTTATTTTTTAAAAAAACGTGCACTATTACAGGTGGACCAAAAAATAAAAGTCTGTGGATTTGTGGTGCTGTAGTGTTAATGTCGGTGTTTAAAAAGAGACAAATGTTTAACTTTTCGAGATTTTAGTTTGTAATATTATAAATCTTATTAGATATTGATATGTTTAGACACGTTTAAATATGTCTATATATATATTTCTCAGGATAAATAAAGTAAATTTAGGTGTAATTAATTGTAGATATACTGTATCCAAGTGAATTCACGTGTATCTAGAATACATAAACAAATCTCGTTCGCTTTTTTCTCATCTCGCTTGCATACCCGGTATTCAGATACATGCAAATCACATCAAATACACGGTGTATCTAGTGTGATTCGTTTGTAAGATACATAGACAAATCTTGCTCCCATCCATCCTATTCTCACTCGTCTCGCTCTAGTTCAATATATCTTACTTAAATATGATACATAAAAATATAAAATTATTAAATAGTGAGATAAAATATCATTATTTTAAATTATAAGGAGAATCAGTAAACATAATAGGAATATTTGGGTGATTATGGAGTTATTTCCGTCCAAAGTAAATAATTTTTGGCAATTTTTAATGATCCAAATTAATGATTTTTTCTAATTCCAAAAATACATCAATTATTCTTCTGTTCACATTTACTTATCTGTTATATTAAAATAAATGCTTATTTTTATTTGTCTAGTTTAAAAAATTAAGAAATAATTCTTCACTTAACTACCCTAATTATTGCATTTTTTAAAAACATTAATTTTTTTTTTTTTAAATACCATCTTTATAGTTACAAAAATTACTCATTTTCTAAAAAAATAAAAAAGAAACATTCTTCGTAAAAATCTTTTTTGTCTATGTCAAACACACCCTAAAGTTAAGACTATTAACCATGACTTTAGGAATAACAAATATTAAAAAATGGATTAAATACGGAAAAAATTTGTGCCTCACATGGAAAAAAAAAAGAAAAGAAAAGTGCAAACACACATATTTCAATACTTTTATTTACAAAACAAAAAATAAAAATAAAATATTCATCCATTTCTCTTTTCCATCTAGTTCACTTTTTATTATTTTGTTTTTATCCATGTGCAAACACAAGAAAATATTTTTTTTCCTAAAAAAAAGGTTGGATTTTTTTCTTTGGTATACTATTTTACCTTTGAACTATATATGGTTGATTTATATGTTTTTTCCCTTCCATTTATCACTACTTACTAATGATTAAAATAATTTGATGTAAATATCGAGTATTGATGAGTTCATATGGTGATAAATACAATATAACAATGAGTTTATTCAAACTTAATATAACTATGACACTGAACATATTAGTGGTGTATATATGAGCTCAGATAGATTAGATGTATGAAAATCTACTAAAATTTCAATAAATAATATATTCGAATTTATTTATTTTAAAAGTGCGACCATTCAAGAGTTCTTATGCGTTTCCACGCCTCATTTAAGAACCTCAAAAATTAAATATTTTAAATTTATTTCATTATCTAAAGATTATGATGAACTAACTAATTATTTGTCTAGTAGCAATAATTCATAGTAAGTACTCCCCACTAGCTTTTAATGTAGAAGATGGGGTCTTGAAATAGAAGTCTCCCACTTTATTTTTAGTATATTAATACTTAATTTATTTTTAAATTAGATTTTTATTTTACTTGTTATTTTTGACATATTAATAATAATTAAAAAATTTAATGTTTTATCCTCAACATTAAATATTTATTTTCCAAGACCTTTAATAGGAAATAGTTTGGTAAAATACATATATCAATAATTATTTTCTTAACGAATAGGCCAAGTCAATCTGTCACAAATAAAAGTGAACAGAGGGATATAAGAAGGATACATTCATTTTTTTGATTTTTTCATCAATTATATTTTTTGAAAAGTAACTTTTTAAGAAAAATTAAGTTCTTTAGTAAAAGTAAAAAAATAATATATTCTACAATTGACATTTTATATTTTTTAAAAATAATCTAAAAAATACTTTTTGTTAAAAATATTTTCCTTCCTTAAAACATCCAAAAAGGGGGTAATATAGTTTGGTTACCTTCTCATCAACTTTTTTTTTTAAAAAATTACTAAACTACACTACTTTAATTTATCTAATTCCATTTATTTTTTACTAATTTATTAAATTACAAAAATCCCTTTTTTATCCCCTAATGATACTAATTAACTTTACACGTTGGAAACTTAAAAAGTTAAATTTACCTTCCCAAAATCAGAAGTCACTGTCCCAAAAACTGATTCCATTCCATCAAAATCTCGCCTTCTCCAAAAAAATTCTCCCCTAATTTTCAGTTACAATTGTAAATCAAATTTGAAATTCAAAATATTCTAAGGATTATTATCAATACTCATCCGAATTTGAGTCCTAAATCAGATATATCATCATCCACATTACTATTTCTTCAAAAAAAATAATCTATTTTTGCGTATTTACTGTGCTTATTGTTCAAAAAATTATATTGTTGATTTCCATAGTCAAATTCTATGTAGATCTGAGTTCTTTATTGTTGCATCGAATTATTGTCATGACAAAACCAAGCTCTAGCAAGAAAAATTAATCAAAAAATAAACATGCATCTACTTCTAAAGACCCAAAAACCCCAAAGAAGAGTGGTAGAAAGACGGCACCTCTTATTGTTCGACCAACATTACAAACGGTATGTAAATTTGTTTTCCATATACATCATGATTTTCATGTTGTTTTTTTAGTTTGTTGATTCATGTACTAAATATCGAACCAAAATATTTCAGTTCGATTCAATTTTTATTAATTCGGTTCGATTTTTTATTTCAAATTTTTAATGGGCCCACTTAGTGGGCTTTTTAAAATTTTAAACTTTATAATTTTTTGTTTGATTTTTCAACTTAATGGGCTAAAAAGTAAAAATAATGTAATATTTTTTTGTTTGATTTTTTAAAAGATTTTTTAACATTAATAATTATTAATTAATATAATATAAATTTAATATAATATTTCGGTTTAAACATAAATACCGAAAACCAAAATAATACGTACCGAAAACCGACCGAAATATTAAAAAATACAAAAAAATAAACCGAATATCGAAATACCAAAACCGAAATATTAAAAAATTCGATTCGATTCAGTTTTTCGGTGTTTATGCCCACCCCTAGCCCCATGCCAATAGAAAATAGGTTACTTAATATCTCGACAATCTCTTACATTTCTTATCCATCTTCAAATTATTATTTATTCTAATCAAATATTGAACACAAAAAAATCTTTTTACCAGATATTTTTGAGTCAAATTTTAAGAAAATTTCATGTTTATTCTGAAGTGCTAATTATGTTAGATAAGGTAACAACTTAAAAAATATCACCTTTTCAATTATATGTTGTACGTATTAGTCCCAATAAGCAGTAAAACCTCAATCTTTTTCCAATCTAGACTAATAGATATTTTATATTATTAACTTAACTACCAAATAGATGTTTGAGAACATACACGACTGGCATTTATAATTAAACCGCGAAAAATCCAGTGGTGTAGCCACATAGTGGTAGGGGTGTCCATCGAAAAAATACCATGTATAAGTAAAATAATATACGAAATGATTAAATGACATATTTTGGACACCCTTAACATAACAAATTGCTATTTCTGGACACCCTTTGTTAATTTCTGGCTTCGCCATTGGAAAAATCTATTCTCTTAATAGATATTAGATTATTATTTTTGTTTTTGCAAAATAAAGTATTACTTGTAATATTGTTTAATTATTAGGCATTTGGAATGTGATGGGGCAACTAACAAAGAAGCCAATATCAACATCAATTAACAAACATATGATATAATTCTAGTGAAGTGAAAGCCAAGATATGAAACTCTCCACCCATACTATCTTCTCAAATGATTTTTTTAAACATTCTAATTAGGTGATAACTAAAAGCAATAATTCTACCAATTTGTAACAAACAATATGGTCCTTTTTATCCTTTCTTCATGCAATATATATAGATACAGAACTCAGACCATCAAATGACAAACACCAGATTTCATAAATCTTTTTTTCCTGCATATTGAGTTCTGACTGAGTATAAAATGGAAAGAGGAGGAGGAGGACTGGTGGTGCGGGGACGAGTAGAGATCGATACGAGGCAGCCATTTGGGTCAGTGAAGGAGGCAGTCATGTTATTTGGAGAGAAATTTTTGGCTGGAGAAATTTATGCCAAGCAACTCAAAGAGGTTCTTTTTCTTCTCCTTTTGGCTTACAGTTCATTTTGAATTAACCATATGAAAGTCGATAAATTCATATAGTCGACCCCAACTTGCTAATGATTGGGGACGTAGTTGCAGTTATTGTATGAAAGAAACTACACAAGGCAACATAGATGAAAACAACAATGCTAAGGAAATTGAAAACAAGATAGAAATATAAGTTTTAGGGAACAACTCAAAGTGTCAAAAAGCTGAAACAGGCCATAACCCAACTCTCTGGGTTGAATTGGACGGATCAAAATAAACTAAGCTAATAAATAAACGGGTCATTATTTTCATCGACTAGTTTGGTCACTCTAAACACAACTATTTAAGCCCTCAACTCTAATGTATGTGACGAAGCTTAATTATTTCAACTATCTTAGGTGCAGAGCAAGGCAAGTGGTGAACAGAACCAGTCTAAAATTGAATCACCAGTAACAGTTGAGCTTGAAGAAACAAAGCAAAACCTCCAGAAAAGTAAAGAAGAAGGAACATTCATGGCACATTGCCTTCAATCTTTAAAAGAAGAGCTAGAACTAACAAAAAGAGAGATACAACAATTGAAGACAAGAGAACAGAAGCAGAAAATACCGTTAGCGCTGGATAATCCTGAGATTGATGAAGAGCTCAAATTCATCGAGAATCCGTCATCCAAAGTTGAAGCCACAACACAGTTTCAAGAGGAAGATGACAATGAGATAGAGTTCAAGACAAAGAGGTCTGTTAAATTTGCTAGTACACCTTTACTCACTAGGATCATTGTCAGCAAAGATCATGTAAATAAAGAAATGGAGACTAGTCCTTCACAACTTAAGAAGAAAATGAAAAGGAAAATGAGGCCTTTAATCCCTTTGATTAGTGGATTGTTTTCCAAGAAGAAGGGAAATCAAGAACATTGATATTCGTAAAAACAGTTCGAGCCCTGGATATGGAGTCATCTTTCTAAAGGAGAGCTTTACCCCCATTGTGGGACTTCCCATCACAAATTCAAATATAGTCAGATTCCAATACAGATACCAGGTACCAAGTCGGAAACCAAAAAAAATAACCACAAAAGCCATTTTAAGTTTGAATTTAGTATAAGGATAATGGTAGAGGTCTCAAGATAAGATATTTACCATTGAATAATTGGTTGTTACTCTAAGTTTTCTGTTTATTAGGGAGTATGTTGGTTCATTTTTTTTTATAATCAAGACAAAGAGTGCCTGTAAGTTCAATATTCTTTAAATATGCAAAATTGTACACATTTAAGATGTATACAACAACAACATACCAAGTGCAATTACACAAGTGGGGTATGTTGTTGATGTATATATGAGAGAATTGAGAAGATGATCAACATATTCTTGTTCATTTGTTGTGTATCAAATTTGATGATTTCCTCAGGCAAATACTTGAATAGACTATCATTTTCAGATACATCAGGCTGGAGAGACAGAGAGAGGAAACGATTGCATCTCATGTTCGTTTTCACCAGGAAAACAGACGATTCAATATAAATATATCAGATGACTCAAGTTGATACAGATTGCAATATCAGTCTAAGAGTATTTGAAGAAACAGTTCAATGAGAAAAGAGAGAGCATACTGATACTATTCTCTTGAGAACCTCGGTCACCTTAAGCAGAACTGGTAAAACGATAAATTTACACCATATCTACTAATATACCTCATTCGATGTTCACCAAATCTACTAAAACTACACACAACATGATAAAAAGTTTAAAGGAGAATACCAATGTATCTTGTAAAGCTACAACAAATTCAAGTTGGTTATAACTATTCTATGCAACAGTAACAGGTTTAGTTGGTACGTCTCTCTCACTTTTGCACCTGTACAAGCAAAAGTCCTAGATGTCAAGACACAATTATATGTTTTGAAAACATAGTAACTAAGTTCAAAATAAATAAATATATGTTTTGAAAATGGATTGTTGGGGATCAAGATTGAAAGATAAATAGATATTCCTCATCAAGTTTTCTCAGATCCATATTTGTCTCTCGGCCTACATATCTCAGGTGATGCAGTTAAGCCAACACCGCTTCCCTCCCTCTGTTCTTCCCGAGGGTGAATCTTTTGGAACATTAAATACTTTACATGTGATTGAAAAACCTTTTATTTTTTATTTTTAAAAAAATGTGATTGAGAAGACCATCATCACAATGAGAATACAAGGCAATATGAAATGTCCAAATCCAATTTTAAAATAATTGCTAGTACCTCCTTAAAAAACAGAAACTACAACTTCACTGGAGTAATCGAAGTCAAGTTAAGATAATATGAGGTTTACCAGCATTTTCTCACTATCGGTTCAAAGAATTATGAATAAAACAGCCCCAAGACTCTAACTTAGTGGTAAGAGTGCAACGCGTGATGTGAGTGTAGGCATACATCATCGGCTCAAACCTAGTAGTTAAATGGAGACAGGTAGAGGAGCAAGCCCATTTTCCATTGAGGTGCACCACTGACCCTCGGAGATTTCTCCTTTATGAAAAGAAAATTCCGAACAAATTGACAATTAATTAATCAAGTTTGGAGCATACCTATTACAATTTGATCGAGAAGCGTAATTATGATTACTGCAATTTGTGCACATCCAGTCCCCATCACGCCATTGCTTTGCCCTGATAAAAACATGCAACAACACAATTTGAAAAATGAGCGTAAAGAATGGTCTCTAGCACTATACTTAGATGTAGAACATGATTGTTTCGTCTGGAGCTAGTCATCTTGCATTATCAGTTTGCAGTTGGTTTTGCCAATTGCATTGTGATAATACAAATCTGAACAGATTAGATGAAATTGTGCAAACGAAAAATTGATATATTTTAATGGGTAATTGCACGAAGATCCCTTAATAATAACGTACAACAAGCCTTGCTAGGTTGCTAGAAGCCCTGTATCAGTTGTCTTTCAATGCAGTGACTGGATAAGTAGAAGAAATTTCAGCTGAAAAGAGAAAAAAGAAATGATAGGTGGGGATAGGTGGATTAAATGGATTAAGTTCAACATTTCCAGAGTGAAGTATTCAGTTCTAATCAACAGAAGCCCAGTAGGCTTTTTCTCTGCACAGAGAGGCCTAAGGCAAGGTGATCCTCTTTCACCTTTTCTATTCATCCTAGCTATGGAAGGGTTGAGTAGAATGTTGAACAAAGCCAAACAACTGCAATGGCTCAAAGGTTTTGATATAGGAAGGGATAGAGCAGTTAACATCTCACATTTGCTTTACGCAGATGATACATTGATCTTTTGTGGGGCTGACAGAGAGCAGGTCCTATACCTAAACCTTACGCTACTCATATTTGAAGCTGTTTCAGGTCTCCATATAAACATGCTCAAGAGTGTGATCTATCCTGTTAATGAGGTGCAGAACATTGAGGAGCTGGCAACATATTGGGTTGTAGAACTGGAATTTTCCCAACCACTTACTTAGGCCTTCCATTGGGGGCTAAATACAATGCGGAAGGCATCTGGAGTGGAATGATTGAAAAGTTTGAAAGAAGGCTTGCTACATGGCAAATGCAGTACCTCTCTATGGGTGGAAGACTTACATTGATAAACAGTGTACTTGATAGTATCCCAACATATAGTATGTCACTACATCCCATATCTAGTAAGGCTTTGAAGCAACTGGACAAAACCAGAAGGAATTTTCTATGGGAAGGGAATAACAAAAGCCATAAATTCCATTTGGTCAAGTGACCAATAGTCTTGTTACCAAAAAAGTTAGGCGGTTTGGGCATTAGAGACTTAGCGCTGCACAACAAATGCCTACTTATGAAGTGGTTGTGGAGATACACTCAAGAGGAGCATAGCCTTTGGAAGGATGTGATTATTGTTAAACATGGACCACTAAATCACTGGTTAACTAATGTTTCAACAGCGCCATATGGAGTTGGTGTCTGGAGAAGTATAAGCAAATTATGGGAGGAGTTCTCTCAACACAAACACTTAATTGTAGGGAATGGACAACATATCAGTTTCTGGAGAGACAAATGGATAGGCAACTCCTCCTTAATGGTTGCTTATCCTAACATGTTCCAGATAGCAAGGGAGCCTAACTCTACTATTCAGCAATACAGAGAAGGGAATTCTTGGAACATCATCCTCAGAAGGAACATACAGGACTGGGAAATGGAGGAGTTGGTCAGCCTACTAGCAGCACTTCACAGTGTTGCAATTAACAGTGAAACACCAGACCAGCTCAACTAGGGAGAAAAAGGGGTGGGAAGTTCTCAGTTAAAGCAGCTTTCAAGCTTCTAGGCCCACGAAATGCAATTACAGACCACTGGCCTTGGAAGCTTATATGGAAGATCAAATTGCCTCCTAAGATTAGTTGCTTCAGCTGGACTGCATTCCATGGAGCTTGCCTGACCCAAGACAACCTAACCAGAAGGAAGTTTCAGATGGCTACCAGATGTTATATGTGCAAGAAGGAAGCAGAAACACACAACCACCTATTTCTACAACGTCAAATAGCAGCAAACTTGTGGAGTATGTTTTTAGATCTTTTTGGCCTCAAATGGGTCATGCCTCAGAATATCAGGGATGTTGTAATAAGCTGGGGTTGCTGGAAAGTTGATAGCACCATCAAGAGAATCTGGAAGATGATACCTGCAGCCATTTTTTGGAGTATCTGGAACGGAAGGAATAGAAGATGCTTTGATGGAATATCAACTACCTACCAATCTTTAAAAGCTAACTGCCTCATGTTTTTGTATAGTTGGGTTTATTTATCCCCTCTAGATTTCCCTGATTCATTTCTGAACCATGTCCGCTCCCTGATTCTCAATTAACAATGTAAAGGAGAGCTGACCTTTTTCTACTAAACTTTTGTAACTATTATGCATCTACTTGATGCCTGCAATAGAACTAATTACTTCATCAAAAAAAAATAAAAAAATGAAAACAAACAAAATGATAATACCCTCAAATCACATCAAACTTCAGACGTTTTTATTTTTTTTCAAGACAGTGGTGTCCGGGCATTACTTGCACCTTGACAAATTCCACCTGGTACCTGCTAACTCCCATTAGCACAGGTAATGAATAACTCTGTTCTACAAAGCTTAAGCAGATGGGAAGAACACATGTATTAGGTAACTCAGCCCACTAGCATAACCTTATCTTTATTTATTTTTTGAATTGGTAACTTTAACCTTATCTTTATCTTTTGCCCATCATTCGCAATTCTGGATTTCGAGTTGTAGCTTGTCCATTTTTCTCTTTCCTGCTCCTAGTAAAGATGCCATATATGCCTCACAGCCTATTCATCTTTTTTTACAATTAGAATATGTAATTGTTCCTATTGGAACAAAAAACTCTCGATGATGGCTTGTTGTCTGGCCTTTTAATTTGTTGGTGTTTAGGAACAAATTATCCTGTGATTGTTGCACTACTATTTTCCAAAATAAATGATCTTAGTGCTACGTCAGTTTGAAGTACAAGTGTGAGTATCTTCTGCTGCCTCCACTAGTCAGTCTAAATAACCCAGAAGCATAAGTACATAATAAAATCTTACCCTTTACCAAGGAGTGTAGGTGTTGCTGGTACACGAGGAATCTGCATGTTGGCTTGCAAAGGAAGCACCATCGAATTTTCATTAAGGAAGATCGTTGGGATTGCAGTTAGTTGATTTCCCCCTGAATTCCCCATCCATTCTGCTCCTAGATAGCCTTGTTGATACCCAAATGTCTAAAAGTTCAAATAAAAGAATGTAAGAATGTCAACCAAACAATCCATAACATCAATACCAGAAGATGGTTCCTTACATGCCCTGCATTCAGCCTCTTGTTGTCCCAATCATGAACAAGTTCCTCAGATGCTAATCGCTTTGTTCCAAGAGCTTCATTGTGCGAGGGAAGACAGGAGAGATCACACTAGTTCAGTTACACGCACAGATTACTGGACTAAAAGCAAACATGTGCAGGTAAAAAAACATTTGTCAAAGAGCAACAACATACACAATGAAATCCCACAAAGTGGGGTCTGGGTAAGGAAAAGTGTACGCAAACCTTGCCTCTATCTCGTGGAGGTAGAGAAGTTGTTACAAAAGACCCTTGGTTCAGGTGAAGCAAATCAAAAACTTAATGGAAAGGAGAAACAACAGCAAAGGAAACACGACAACTAATAGGAAACCAGTGCTGAGCATACAAGTAAGGAACAGTACCATCAGCAAAATAGTGAGATCACCTACCCAAGCATAATAAACAGCAGATGATGACAGATACCAAAGCCAGAAAAATAGCAAGTCCAAGCAACATAACTTACGGCTTCCCTTTAATCTTCCCACTATGTTACAGCAAAAAAATAATTATTTTTAAATAAAAATTCAGCTCAGAAACATCAACATGTCCAAATGTTCACATCAGTTTTTCCTCCCAACACAAGTAAAATTAATTGGAAGCCCTTGGTCAATATATGTCATGTATGTATAGGTTCCAATGGTTTGGCAGGAACTAAAATGAAACTGGGAAAACTAGTCAGCTATAAAGTAGAAATAGTTAAAAAGAGCTCTGCAAGGACAGTGACTGTGACAAGCGAGGGCTGCTCAAGTGTAAGCACCCTCCACCTCCAACCCTGAGGTTGCGGGTTTGAGTAACCAAGGGAGCACTAAGTGGGGAGCTAAGGTGGAGGGTAACAACAAAAAATTAAAATAAGGACAGTGACTGCATAAGCACTCTGATATATATACTTCTTTTGCATAAAGTATAAGCTTGTGATCTATACTCATTAATTTAATGGAAAACCAATGAAAGATTTATGATGTGCAAACCTGTAATAGGGGTACTGGCAAGAGAAGACGATGAAGCTGGAGGTGCAGAAGCATTGCATTTTTTGCACTACAAGAGAAGATGTGCATCCACATGAAACCACCAGTTAAAAATGCTTTTTGATACATTGGAAGTATTTAATGTTCTATTTGCAGATACCTGAGCTCGAGAAGAGTAGTTGTGAAAGCCACAACTGCAGAGCCAGTCACCATTACGCCATCCATTTGGAACTGGAAGCAGCTGATTCGTTTGGCTTGCATATGGAACTCCAGGAGTTTGCAGCAGTCTATACCGATCAGCAGGCTGGCTTTGGTATTGACCAGCCTCCCCTAGAGACCAGTTAGAGCTCAAGGGAAGTTGTTGGAGAGCTCCATGTCCTAAGAACCCAATGTTCAAACTTTGTTCCATACCTCCTTGTGTCCTGGCAAAATAATTTGGATGAGATGGGAGAGATGCTCCAGGGATTGCAATTGCTGGCATTGCTGCTACCTCCTTTGGTTGTCCACATTTTTTGCACTTCTCTCTTGATGCATAATTGTTGTTAGTGCAACCTAATGGAGCATCCCCACACACACGCAGTACACATTGCAACCAGGAAGAGGAAACAAGACAAGAATACGCACGCCAACCCCGCCATCCAAGATGAAAACAGACAGGAGAAAACATAAAAAACTCAACCTAGCTGAAATCACGTTTCTCATAAAGTTTAACATAACAAATCAATCTCTCTTAAAATATGAATAATGCATAAGAACCTCCACGCTGACGGAAGCCTAATAACCCCAACCAACCATCCTACTAAACCAAAAAAGACCTTCTGAATCTAACCACGCTGACGGAATTCTCATCCGAACAGTTTTTACCAAGAATATTGACTGAAATCGTACTTTGACTAAATTTCAAAGTTAAAACACCTAATTGCACAAACTCAAAACGGAAGCCCCAAAACCCGAACAAACCATCCTACTAGACCAAAAATGACCTTCCGAATCTAACCACGATGACGGAATTCTCATCCGATCAGTTTTGACCAAGAAAATTGACTGAAATCGTACTTTTACTAAATTTCAAAGTTAAAACGCCTAATTGCACAAACTCAAAACGGAAGCCTCAAAACCCGAACCAACCATCCAACTACACCAAAAATGACCTTCCGAATCTAACCACGCTGACGAAATTCTCATCCGATCAGTTTTTACCTAGAATATTGACTGAAATCGTACTTTGACAAAATTTCAAAGTTAAAACGCCTAATTGCACAAACTCAAAACGGAAGCCTCAAAACCCGAACCAACCATCCAACTAGACCAAACATGACCTTCCAAATCTAACTACGCTGACGGAATTCTCATCCGATCACTTTTTACCAAGAATATTGACTAAAATCAAACTTTGACTAAATTTCAAAGTTAAAAACGCCTAAGTGCAGAAACTCAAAACGGAAGCCTCAAAACCCGAACCAACCATCATACTAGACCAAACAGGACCTTCCGAATCTAACCACGCTGACGGAAGTCTCATCCGATCAGTTTTACCAAGAATATTGACTGAAATCAAACTTTGACTAAATTTCAAAGTTGAAACGCCTAATTGCACAGACTCAAAACGGAAGCCTCAAAACCCGAACCAACCATCCTACTAGACCAAAAATGACCTTCCGAATCTAACCACACTGATGGAATTCTCATCCGATCAGTTTTGATCAAGAATATTGATTGAAATCGTACTTTGACTAAATTTCAAAGTTAAAACGCCTAATTGCACAAACTCAAAACGAAAGCCTCAAAACCCGAACCAACCATCCTACTAGACTAAACATGACCTTCCAAATCTAACCACGCTGACGGAATTATCATCCGATCACTTTTTACCAAGAATATTGACTGAAATCGAACTTTGACTAAATTTCAAAGTTAAAACGCCTAATTGCACAAACTCAAAACGGAAAACTCAAAACCCGAACCAACCATCGTACTAGACCAAACATGACCTTTCGAATCTAACCACGCTGACGGAATTCTCATCAGATCATTTTTACCAAGAATATTGACTGAAATCGAACTTTAAATAAATTTCAAAGTTAAAACGCCTAATTACACAAACTCAAAACGGAAGCCTCAAAACCCGAACCAACCATCCTACTAAACCAAAAATGACCTTCCGAATCTAACCACGCTGACCGAATTCTCATCCGATCAGTTTCTACCAAGAATATTGACTGAAATCGAACTTTGAATAAATTTCAAAGTTAAAACGCCTAATTGCACAAACTCAAAACGGAAGCGTCAAAACCCGAACCAACCATCCTACTAGACCAAACATGACCTGAATCTAACCACGCTGACGGAATTCTCATCGATCAGTTTTTACCAAGAATATCGACTGAAATTGAGCTTTGACTAAATTTCAAAGTTAAAACGCCTAATTGCACAAACTCAAAACGGAAGCCTCAAAACCTGAACCAACCATCGTACTAGACCAAACATGATCTTCCGAATCTAACCACGCTGGCGGAGTATCATCCGATCAGTTTTTACCAAAAATATTGACTGAAATTGAACTTTGACTAGATTTCAAAGTTAAAACGCCTAATTGCACAAACTCAAAACGGAAGCCTCAAAATTCGAGCCAACCATCCTACTAGACCAAAAATGATCTTCCAAATCTAACCACGCTGACGGAATTCTCATCCGATCAGTTTTTTCAAAAAATATTGACTGAAATCGTGCTTTGACTAAATTTCAAAGTTAAAACGTCTGATTGGACAAACTCAAAACGGAAGCCTCAAAACCTAAACCAACCATCCTACTACACCAAAAATGACCTTCCAAATCTAACCACGCTGACGGAATTCTCATCTGATCAGTTTTTACCAAGAATATTGAGAGAAATCGAACTTTGACTAAATTTCAAAGTTAAAACGCCTAATTGCACAAACTCAAAACGGAAGCCTCAAAACCTTAACCAACCATCCTACTAGACCAAATATGACCTTCCGAATCTAACCACGCTGACGGAATTCTCATCCGATCAGATTTGACCAAGAATATTGACTGAAATTGAACTGTGAATAAATTTCAAAGTTAAAACGCCTAATTGCACAAACTCAAAATGGAAGCCTCAAAATCCGAACCAACCATTCTACTAGACCAAAAATGACCTTCCAAATCTAACCACGCTAATGGAATTCTCATCCGATCAATTTTAAAAAAGAATATTGACTAAAATCGTACTGACTAAATTTCAAAGTTAAAACGCCTAATTGGATAAACTCAAAAAGGAAGCCTCAAAATCCGAACCAACCATCCTACTAGACCAAAAATGACCTTCCAAATCTAACCACGATGACGGAATTCTCAACTGATCAGTTGTGACCAAGACTATTGACTGAAAATCGAGCTTTGACTAAATTTAAAAGTTAAAACGCCTAATTGTACAAACTCAAAACGGAAGCCTCAAAATCCAAACCGACCATCCTGCTAGACCAAAAATGACAATCCAAATCTAACCATGCTGACGAAATTCTCATCCGGTCACTTTTTACCAAGAATATTGACTGAAATCGAACTTTGACTAAATTTCAAAGTTAAAAAGCCTAATTGCACAAACTCAAAACGGAAGACTCAAAACCCGAACCAACTATCCTACTAGACCAAAAATGACCTTCCGAATCTAACCACGCTGACGGAATTCTCATCAGATCAGTTTTTACCAAGAATATTGACTGAAATCGAACTTTGACTAAATTTCAAAGTTAAACGCCTAATTGCACAAACTCAAAACGAAAGCCTCAAAGCCCGAACCAACCATCCTACTAGACCAAACATGACCTTCCGAATCTAACCACGCTGACGAAATTCTCATCCGATCAGTTTTTACCAAGAATATCGACTAAATCGAACTTTGACTAAATTTCAAAGTTAAAACGCCTAATTGCACAAATTCAAAACGGAAGACTCAAAACCTTAACCAACCATCGTACTAGACCAAACATGACCTTCCGAATCTAACCACGCTGACGGAATTCTCATCCGATCACTTTTTACCAAGAATATTGACTAAAATCAAACTTTGACTAAATTTCAAAGTTAAGAACGCCTAAGTGCAGAAACTCAAAACGGAAGCCTCAAAACCCGAACCAACCATCATACTAGACCAAACATGACCTTCCGAATCTAACCACGCTGACGGAAGTCTCATCCGATCAGTTTTACCAAGAATATTGACTGAAATCAAACTTTGACTAAATTTCAAAGTTGAAACGACTAATTGCACATACTCAAAACGGAAGCCTCAAAACCCGAACCAACCATCCTACTAGACCAAAAATGACCTTCCGAATCTAACCACACTGACGAAATTCTCATCCAATCAGCTTTTACCAAGAATATTGACTAAAATCGACATTTGACTAAATTTCAAAGTTAAACGCCTAATTGCACAAACTCAAAACGGAAACCTCAAAACCCGAACCAACAATCCTACTACACCAAAAATGACCTTCCGAATCTAACCACGCTGACGAAATTCTCATCCGATCACTTTTTACCAAGAATATTGACTAAAATCAAACTTTGACTAATTTCAAAGTTAAAACGCTTAATTGCACAAACTCAAAACGGAAGCCTCAAAACCCGAACCAACCATCGTACTAGACCAAACATGACCTTCCGAATTAAACCACGCTGACGAAAGTCTCATCCGATCAGTTTTTACCACAAATATTGACTGAAATCGAATTTTGACTAAATTTCGAAATTAAAACGACTAATTGCAAAAACTTAAAACGGAAGCCTCACAACCCGAACCACCCATCCTACTACACCAAAAATGACCTTCCAAATCTAACCACGCTGACGGAATTCTCATCCGATTAGTTTTGACCAAGAATATTGATTGAAATCGTACTTTGATTAAATTTCAAAGTTAAAACGACTCATTGCACAAACTCAAAACGGAAGCCTTAAAACACGAACCAACCATCCTACCACACCAAAAATGACCTTCCGAATCTAACCACGCTGACGAAATTCTCATCCGATCACTTTTTACCAAGAATATTGAGTGAAATCGAACTTTGACTAAATTTCAAAGTTAAAACACCTAATTGCACAAACTCAAAACGGAAGCCTCAAAACACGAACCAACCATCCTACTAGACCAAAAATGACTTTCCGAATCTAACCACGCTGACGGAATTCTCATCCGATCAGTTTTGACCAAGAATATTGACCGAAATCGAACTTTGACTAAATTTCAAAGTTAAAACGCCTAATTGCACAAACTCGAAACGGAAGCCTCAAAATCCGAACCAACCATTCTACTAGACCAAAAATGACCTTCCAAATCCAACCACGCTGAAGGAATTCTCATCCGATCAGTTTTTACAACGAATATTGACTGAAATTGTACTTTGACTAAATTTCAAAGTTAAAACGCCTAATTGGACAAACTCATAACGGAAGCCTCAAAACCCGAACCGACCATCCTACTGGACCAAAAATTACCTTTCGAATCTAACCACGCTGACGGAATTCTCATCCGATTAGTTTTGACCAAGAATATTGACTGAAATCGAACTTTGACTAAATTTCAAAGTTAAAACGCGTAATTGCACAAACTCAAAACGGAAGCCTCAAAATCTGAATCGACCATCCTCCTAGACCAAAAATGACCTTCCGAATCTAACCACGCTGACGGAATTCTCATCCGATCACTTTTTACCAAGAGTATTGACCGAAATCGAACTTTGACTAAATTTCAAAGTTAAAACGCCTAATTGCACAAACTCGAAACAGAAGCCTCAAAATCCAAACCAACCATCCTACTAGACCAAACATGACCTTCCGAATCTAACCACGCTGAAGGAATTCTCATCCGATCAATTTTTACAACGAATATTGACTGAAATCGTACTTTGACTAAATTTCAAAGTTAAAACGCCTAATTGGACAAACTCATAACGAAAGCCTCAAAACCCGAACCGACCGTCCTACTAGACCAAAAATTACCTTCCGAATCTAACCACGCTGACGAAATTCTCATCCGATTAGTTTTTACCTAGAATATTGACTGAAATCGAACTTTGACTAAATTTCAAAGTTAAAACGCCTAATTGCACAAACTCAAAACCAAAGCCTCAAAATCTGAATCGACCATCCTCCTAGACCAAAAATGACCTTCCGAATCTAACCACGCTGACGGAATTCTCATCCGGTCACTTTTTACCAAGAGTATTGCCTGAAATCGAACTTTGACTAAATTTCAAAGTTAAAACGCCTAATTGCACAAACTCAAAACGAAAGCCTCGAAATCCGAACCAACCATCCTACTAGACCAAAAATGACCTTCCGAATCTAACCACGCTGACGGAATTCTCATCCGATCAGTTTTGACCAAGAATATTGACTGAAATCGAACTTTGACTAAATTTCAAAGTTAAAACGCCTAATTGCACAAACTCAAAATGGAAGCCTCCAAACCCAAACCAACCATCCTACTAGACCAAAAATGAGCTTCCGAATCTAATCGCGCTGACAAAACTCCCATCTGATCAGTTTTTACCAATAATATTGACTGAAATCGTACTAACCACTATTCTTGGTAAAAAGTGATTGTTCTACAGTTCACATTACTTGGTGGGTATCTTATTACATGAGGCATGAGCAGGAACTTAGCTTCCATTTCTCACCAAAAGTACTTCTTTGAGGTAACACTTCACAAAATGAACATTTTAATAGCTTGACCAAACTGGCTACCGAAGCTTATCAACTAAAATCCAACTCCTACATCACCCCTATCAGCATCTATCAGTAAGTTCACATACATACAACTAATACAATTTCATAACTTTGCACAATCAATCAAAGAATTGAAAAAACAGATATGAATTCAGAAAGATACATACCAGTGCAGATCCAATCGCCAATTCGAGGAAACCACTTTGAATTATGAGGAGTTTTGTTGTCAACAAGGAGACGAGGCTGCTTACACCTATTGCAGAAACATCTGAATGCATAATTCTTATTACCGCAGCTACTACACTCCCAATCTCCTTCTCGTCCCATTCCTCTCTCTGTATGTTATCTTCTTCGTCTCTCCGACGAGAGAGAGGGAGAATCTCACCGGCGAGTTTCAGTTCTTTCAGTACCGCATAGAGGGATTTATTGCCCTATTTTGTTTTTGCTACTGATGGGCTGGGGATTGGGGAATATCACGTGACTCCTACCTCTAATTAGCTCAATAAATAAGGGGAAAAGGCTTAAAAATGCCCTTAACCTATTAGAAATGGTTCAAAAATGCCCTCCTTCCATCTATTGGTTTAGAAATGCCCTTAACGTTTTTCTTAGATTCAAAAATGCCCTTTAGTTAACAGAATGTGATATGGAATTGTACTAAACAAGTGTCCACTTTTCATTGGTCCACAATTCTTTTATCAAATAAAAAGACCCATCCAACCCAACCTAACCCATTTTTTGCCAGAAAGCAAGTACCAAAATTATGTTTCCATATGTATATATAGCTAAAGTTATCATCTTTTAACTTGTAATTCAACAAAAGATTCCTTGGAAACAGCCGAATAATTGCTGTCCATCACCACAAATGCTATTTACAATTAAAAAATTAAATGCATCTACACGACATTTATGTAGCAAAAACGAGGCCTGTGTTAAAATTAGCTAAATTAAGAAAGTGGGTTTTGAATTTGATGACTCCAAGATTCAAAATTGTATTTCCAATGTAATCAAAGGATGAAAAGAACCCTAGATCGTCGAAATCAAAGTTGAAGCGATTTATTTGCGGATGATTTACCTCTTAATTTTTGCCAGAAAACAAGTACCAAATTAAGTGTTCATGTGAAAACGGGTTAGGTTTGGGTTGGGTGGGTCTTTTTATTTGATAAAAGAATTGTGGACCAATGAAAAGTGGTCACTTGTTTAGTACAATTTCATGTCATATTTCTGTTAACTAAAGGGCATTTTTGAACCTAAAGAAAACGTTAAGGGCATTTCTAAACCAATAGATGGAAGGAGGGCATTTTTGAACCATTTCTAATAGGTTAAGGGCATTTTTAAGCCTTTTCCCATAAATAAGTATAAAATATTGATCTATACATATTTTTTTTTAAAAAAAAAAAGGTTTTAAATATATTTCAACATTAATCGACATTAGAAGTAGTACCATTGTGCTTGGTCAATGTTTCAAAAGTCCTAAGAAAATAACCCTTATTTTTTAAGCTTTAAAGAGGATTAAGGAGTTTAGGGATGGCAATATATTTGTACGAGGCGGAGCAATTTACGACTATGCAGAATGGATGAGAATGAATCTATCTCTAAGCGGATGCAAAAAATTATACAAATACTAGTCTCCTTTCATATTTTTTAATGTAGTGTTACAATCTGCATTTAAGCAATTCTAGTAGATAAATAGCTTTGCAATAGTGAACATTTAAATATTTATTTATATGAGATTTCTCCTCCAGAAGTAATATGTTCAATCATGGAATAATAAAGGAAATTATAAAATATCATGTTCTATAAAATAAAGAAAATTGGAAAAAAAATGAACCATCACTATAAGCGGGAAGATTAACTTGAGCATATACATAAACATCAAATTGAAAGAAACGTTTAAAAATGGTTTACTGGATCTCAAAACTATCTCCTTGCCCAACGCGTGTTGACAACTTTTAATGATAGTGTCACGTAGCCGAAAAGGGGTCAAAAACTATGCATAAAATAAGTTCGGAAGGTAATAGGACTTTAATATAGTGTAAGTGTATCTCGAAGATTTTGGACATATATATTTATGCATTTTCCCAATATACTTGGTATGAAACACACTACACCATTTTAATCCTTTAGCCACGGTTGAAAAGTATGACCTAAACTATCCAAAAGTGTTGTCTTTGATCAAACGCCACACTTATTGACTTTGCAAGTGTGGCCTTTGGCTACGTCCTTTGAAGCTACATCATATGACCACACTTCTCAATTGTGGTAATTTGTTTAGGCTATAAAATATTATTTAAAAAAAATTGATATGCCTCTAATTTATTTTATTTATATAAAAAATAATCAAAATAAACATTATTATTCTATTTAGACTATCTCAAGCACTAAATTAGAAATGTGCAATAAACTTTGGAAAGAAACATATGTGCACTAGGAAAGAATTCCACAAAATAAAAATAATTTAGGTATTGCACACACACTAATAAATATAGATAATTTTAAGATGTGCACTAGAAAACAATTTCCAAAAACCAAATTCTAAGTACACAATTGGTTAACAAGTCTTCATCGTTCAACAAATAGAATTCACTTGTGCCCACCACTGCAAATTTTATCACAGGGAGTTTCCTACAACACATTCAAATAAAAATACAAATTAGAGAGAAAAAAAATTATAAATAATAATAGTGTATGGACAGTGGCGTAACCACATAGTGGTAATTGGACACCCTTTGTCGGAAAAAAAAATACTCCCTTCGTTTCAAAAAGATTGGCCTAATTTGACTTGGAACGAAGTTTGAGAAAAGAAAGAAGACTTTTTAATCTTGTGGTTCTAATTTAAAGTTATGTCAAATGTACCAAAATACCCTTTAGTCTTGTGGTCTTAAATATGTCACGTGGAAAGTTAAAGTGTTGCAAAAAAAAAAATGTCATTCTTTTTTAAACAGACTAAAAAGAAATATGGTCATTCTTTTTTAAACGGAGGAAGTAGTATATATACAAGTAAAATAATACCTGATATGATTAAATAACATATTTTGGACATCCTTAACATAACAAGCTGCTTCTGGACACCCTTTATGAAATTTCTGACTTCGCCAGTGTGTATGGATATGAGATGTGCATAAACTATCGCAACCGCTCCATTACTGAAGAGAATTTCAATCCACTAACACATTAATTATGATCCTCCAGAATATTACTCTTCTGTCTAAATAACATTTTAAATATATCGCAACTTCACGCTTATGCAGCGAGTGGACAAGTGGAGAACTGAGGATTTATATAGTCGACCACAACTTGTTTGAGATAGAGTTCATGTTGTTGTTGGATAACTGAGAATCCGCTATTCCTAGTGTCAAAGTTCAGTGGATAGTTGCCCTGTTGTTCTACATTTTCCCACTTAAACAAGACATCAATCACCATCAGTTTTTATAATCATGCACCTCAACTAGTTCAACCATATATATACAAGATAACTCTACCCACGAAGATGTAGACAAAATATAAGAACTTACCTCTACTAGGACAAATGATTGAGGTTGTTATTTATAAACAGTGTCGGCTCTTGCCTTAGAAATTTTAGGCCATTGCCTATTGGGGGCCTCAAATTTTTATAAATAAAAAATTATGTATAATTTTTTCATGAAAAAAATAATTATTTATAATAAAAAGTATATATATATTTATTTATTTGCTAACACTCACATTATTTATCTTTTTAGCTTTTTATGCACTCTATTTCTTCAGATTTTTAATAATTAGAGTAATATTCTGTCAAAAATATTAATAAATAGCCGAAAAGAGTTGAACAAAGTAAATTACAAATATTTTCTTTTTTTGTAACTTTTCATATTAAAGTAGAATATACCAAGTTATCAATTTTTGGAATCAGATTATATAATTCTAATTCGTATCTTTATTTAAAATTTATCAACTTATTACTTACAGAACTATATCATCGATTCATATAATAATTGTCTCAATAACATGATGTTTCAATGTTAAATTGACCAAATCTTGCTTTAAAATAATAATTAAAAAAAAAAGAATTTGAAACAACCCATTTATTTAAATTTTGAGACTCTAATTAAAATTTCGCTTTAGGCCTCGAATCATGTTAAGCCGCACCTGTTTATAAACTGCATGTTCAATACATTACAGGTCTGCTCTTTTAACATATACTTACCAATAAGATGCCTAAAATTCTTCAACAAACAGATCATCAATGCCAAAATTTACCATTCAAAAATTGATACAACAACAAAGAAATGAGGGTCATGACTTTGCTAACCAACGAAAAAAATATGTCAAGTGCGAGAAATCCTGTATATTTGAAGAGGAGAAATATATTGTTTTCATTTAGCATATCAAGTCTATTGTGACGTCCCGCCACAATTTCAGCCTAATTTCGCGTCCGGAAAGGGGAAGACTGCTCTAGAATTGTGCGGAGAACTCTAGAACATTATTCTAAGTCCGTGACACTATGTTAAATTACTAAAATTAGCTCTCGAGCAATAATGTAGCATAGCTACTTCAATATGTCAGCATTGATCAACTATGTTAATACATCAGACAACAAAACAAGCACATAACATCATGCCAACATCTTCAAGCAGTTCCCATTTCAAGTTTGTATTTATAATTTTGTTATAATGTTCTGGATTATCCTTGAGATTACATGGACAAATGGCCTCGACTACCAAAGTAGTAGAATAAATTAGAGCCATCAAAAGGGAGTCAAGTAGATCTAATGAAACACACATATATATATATATATATTGGCCAATTAAGATTGATTTTTCAAAATAATAAAACCAAAGATTGAAAATAACTTCATATTCAAGTAAAAATCGATAAATTAATGTTATATTTTTTGAATGTGCAATACGTGTTAAGTAAAAATCTTGACTCATTCACTTTTAAATTGTTATCTCAAAGTTATAAAATCTACCATGCATTTTAATAACTAAATGCAACTCAACTTGAAGATTATTTTTTAATAATTGAGATCTCAAATTGAATATAAAAAAAATATAGAAAAATTGTATTTGATGGAAAGCATGTTGTTTATGATAAAATCACTAGGTTGAGCAAGATGAAAGTGAATCAACTCACTAAATCTTTTGTAGTTATTCGATTTTTCCCTAATTACTTATTCACTTTGAAATGACACATCTATTAAAATGATAATAATTGACACAGTGAATTTATCATTGTACCTCTATTGAATATAAAGTGAATGAATTAAAAATCTAAAATTTTCAAGAAATTTTATTTTTTTCAAAATAACTAATTGGGTGTATAAGAGAACTTTTTTTTATTCTTTCTTGATTTATCAAAGTGAACAAATAATTATGCAGAGAGTACTTTTTAAAATTATGCACACTCTTTAAAAAATGATTGGCTCCGCCACTGAGTTTGAATAAATATCTAAAAGCTGAAAGACTTTTCAAAACTGTCTATTTAAGAAAGGATGTCGGGACAAGACCCACGAAACCTCAAAACTACTAAATGAAAAGTAATTGTGAAGTCCTCTGGATTACAATGAGGCTCACCAAAGCTAACTGGTGTGTAGAGTGATCTCAACGAAGTGTCTGTTGATAATCATGAACACCTATATTTGCATCATAAAAGGATGCATGTCAAATGACGCCAGTACATTGAATGTATGAGTGTGTAAGATAGCTGGATAACAAAAAAATGAATGAAAGGACTGCAATAGATAACAATGTACTCAAGTTGAATGTAAAGAAATAAAAGAGTTAAATCATTTAAAACTTTCCAAAATACTTTCTCATCTTTGAACTCAAAATAATAAGTGATATATAAAAATATAATTTAGCTCTAATGGAAGATTATTTAACGAACAATCATCACTATGAGCAATGTAATGATACAACGTCTTGCTCACGCTGCGGGAATCATCCCATACCTTGTCGAGATATAGAACTCCTCAACTAAGTGGATCTACTAAGCTGTGCTTAAAAGTAATAAAAAATCATCTAAAAGTATGATCATTTTGTCACGATCCAGATCGTCGTAATTGACACCACACTAACCCTCAGGTGGGAGAATCATTACAACAACTCAATTAAGAAACTTAACAAAACAAACTAAACATTTGAAGATACAGAAGCAGATTTAAATGATAGTATAACATGGAGTTTCCATAAACTCCGAAAGCTTAAATGAATATCTAAACATAACTAAGAAATTCAACCCATAGCCTGAAGGTCAATGTACCAGAATTCTGCTAACGACAAGTCTGAGAAAGAGGGTTGTAATCCCGAAACTAACACAAATAAGTCTAGCTATAAAGTCTGAGTCCGAAAGTAATGGACAAAACAATAGAGGACCCATGGAAGCCTGGAAGAATTGGATCACCCTTGAATCCGGTCTCAATCAGTGATCTCCTACCTAAGGTATGTCAGTAGCCGCATAAAGATGTCCTGTACTCAACAAAAAAACGAGCAAATGCAGTATTAATACAAAACCACTGTGTACTGGTCAAATCACGCGATCACTTCAGTAAGCACAATATACATAAGTAATTACAACATAGTCAACACACATATACGAAATGCATAATTCAGTCATCACTTTAGAGCAATATACAATCTATAATATCAATGAAAGATACATATAAACATAATAATCACAAGTGGTTTTCTCATGAAATTCATATCCAAACTATTAGTGTGTCGGAACGTGACACCAGGTTCAATATATGTGTCGAAACATGACACCGATCCAATGCATGTGTCCGAACATGACACCCGATTCAATCAGCACAATCACAATCACTAACACACTATAATGTACAGTACATATAGTCACCTGGTTAAGTAGTAGGTTCATTACATTTAGTTGTTCACACATAATCATTTTATTAGGTCCGATTTACTATCCCGCCACAGCGGTATCCAACCCGCCCCAGCAGCCCCGCCCCAGCGGCTTACACGGAGACAAGATCAAAATTTGGGTTCCAAGCTCTCATTTCAAAACACACCTTCAACCCTTGACATTCAGAAACTACCTTTTCACGCCAAGATCAGTTTCGAGAATTCTACTCGCCCGAATTTGATTCTGTAAAGTCGTACATGCTACTGAACGTCTTGGCTATCCACTCATAGGATAAAATTCGTAATTAGATCCCCTATTCATTACCATATTTGTCTAAACCTCTCATGACTCGGATTTCGTCCAAGTTTGACCTAGGCTAGAAATTTCAAATTACTACAAAAAAAGTTTTCTGCCCAAAATTCTTGTCCATCGGCTTTTCCATAATAATGAAAATAGATTCTTACACCTTTACCCGTGTTGGCATACATTGTTTATGGAGGATTTGAGTTGCCTGAACTCTCTCCTATATCGATGCTCAATACTACTCCCAATAATATATATATACTCATGCTCATATGTTTAAAACCATAAATCTTCATTTGGTTTGAAGTAATTGCTCAAACTATCCTCTTAAAAGAGGTATCTGCTCTTGATATATCTTTTAAACTAATAATTCATTCAGAATTATCAGTTTCTCTTTTATCAATGTTAAAATTGATACCTGTGGAATACATAGTCCCCTTATACTCTTACTCAACTCATGCTTGAAAACACTTTCACAAGACATATCAAAATCATATTATAGTATGACCATTGATGACTCGAAAGTCATACTGCATAAACATTGATGGTATATCTAGATACTATATTGTTCATACATTGATGACATACTTGATTGTCATACTGATCATGTTTTAGAAAACTCTTTTCTCAAAACTCATTTGTACTTCCTCAAAAAACTCAATTTAAACTGAATTGTTGGTTTTAAAAAGATTCTCAAGATTTACAACTCAAAATAGGGCTCATGCTAAAATATAGACATGAACAAATCAACTCAAGGATCTTAATAACAATATAGAAACTCAATAATTAGGAATATAATTTTTAATAGAACCATGAACTCAAGAACTTAAATCAACTTATCTAAAAAAATACTCAAATCTAGGGGTAGAATTCTAGATTTCTCTTTACTGATTTGAAAGAAGATGTAGGGCGTGAGGACGAACTAGTCCAACACTATGATAGCCTTACATACCTAAAATGACAAGGTTCTTGAAGAAGAACTTAATTAGAAGCCTTGAAACCACAACATGAAAGGAGAAAAATCAAGAAAATCTTTGTTGAAATTTCTTGAATTAGTTTCTTGAAACTCTATGACCAAAAATTACGATTTTCATTAGTGTTCATAATTTTATGGAGGAATTTGAGTTGGAAAGAATGATTCTTGGAGAAGGACTTACCTCGAAGAAGAATCTTGAAAAAGATCTGAAAAAGATTGAAAGATCTTGAATGAAGTTTTCTAATTTAATTTTTCCTAAGGGTCTCGCCCTAGGGTTCAAGATATAACAAAATGATGGGTTAAAAGATGATCATCTGATTGGTTTGGGTCATTAATTAGTCAAGAAATTTGTTTAGGATTTTTTTTGGAGGTAAAAAGACAAAAAAGACCCTTTTAATGTTTTCTCGTCGGCTAATTCGCCATTGTACTGTATCAGTTACTAAAATGGTCATAAATTTTTACTCAGAAACGGGATTGACAAGAAATTAGTGGCGTTGGAAAGCAGATTCAAATACTTTTAATTTGATAGGTTATGGGTTACGTAACTCCTTATATTCTAAGAGATATGGCCGTTTGAAGTTGAACCAAGTAAAATCTTACATCAAAACTTAAAAGAGCTTAGGAATGACTTGAATGAACTCTCTTCTAAAACCCTAAGGGGTCGTTTGGTACAAAGATTAATAAAGCAAGGATTAGTAATGCATGGATTAGCAATGCAGGGATTAGTAGTGAATGGATTAGTAATGTAATGCTTATTTTTATCAGGTGTTTGGTTCATTGTTTCCCACCTCATCTTGTGTTTGGATTACAACTCTATAAAAAAAATTCTTTCTAATTATACCTTTGAATTATTTTTTAAGTGGGTCAAGGTAGATAATTACCGGATAATATATATTTTTCTATGACCTTCTAACTAGCTATGAGAACAACAATTTTGTTGTCATGTTTGCTACTTTTTTACTTGAATTATTTGAGGATAAATAATTGTCATCATAGTAAATTTATCACTCACAAAATGTCATTTTTCAATTTAAAAAAGATAAACCATCTACTTTTAAAATCGAAAAGACGGTTAACAATCGTAAAATTGAATAAATCATCTACATTTACACATAAAAATTACAAGTTGTAATTTTAATATGTATGTAACTTTTTTTAATTGTTCAAAATATAATTAATTAGAAAATCACACCAAAAAAATTAAGATCACAAACGGCATATACAAATAAACAACTCATATTTCAAATTGTACTGATTTGTATTGGATTATTTTGTAACAAACAAATCTCTAAATAATTTGCAAGCTAATATATTTAAATAAATTTAATAGTATAAAACTATAAGTATAAATCATAAAATCAAGAAAATAAATAAAATAATTGAAGTGATTTGAGGGATATTATTGTCTTTACATAGACTTATCTAATGGTATTATATCCTATGTATTACTACTACCTTTAAATGGAAGATATTAGTAATACATCAATAATACCATGTAGGAGGTATAACTAATCCATGGATTAGTTATACATAGGCCCAAGTTCTTACCAAACATAGTACTAAATAATACATTATATAATACATAGACTATTTCTTCTAATGCAGCCTACCAAACGACCCCTAAGCGTATTTGAATTTATAAAAACTGAGTCAAATTAGATTTGTCCCAAAAATATTACTATAAATCGCTTTAATCTGATTGGGTAAGGAAAATACTAAAATATCCTTCATATTTTCAGGTAATTTTCTTTATTTGGACAACCCGACTTCTAATGGGCATATCTTCCTCATACAACCTTGAAAATTAGTAAAATCAATGGCTCTGAAAAGAGGATTCCAAGACCTTTCATTTGATATTTTATAGGTCTCCTAAATCATCATGTGCTAAAAGTTATGATTGTTTGAAATTGACCCAAAACTTAGAAGAACCTAGGAATGCCTTCTTTAGTTCTTTTTGGAACTAAAGGTGCTACATCAAGCGACCTTAACACTAAGAAAATTTCAATTCCTTAGCAAAATTTTACTCTCAACGACGAATGGCTAAACTCTTACCTCAAAAATTTTCTAGGGTGTTATAAGGGCAGAGTGAATTTATACGGGGGCAAGGTCGATTGAGAATTTAAAAAAATGCTATACGAGGTAGGGTAGGGCGAATTGTGAATTTTGTGTGTTTGAGTTAACCCACCCAGAACCCTCTCTATTGTCATCCATATAGGAGTTGTCAAAAAGGAAGATGACTAGCAACTCGTATTCTCTTGTTTCCTATCAACTCAAAGAAGTAAGAATATAACAAAAATAGAATCATTTAAAATACTCTATTGTTTAAATTTATTTGTCTTATTTTAATTTTTAGTCTACTTAAAAATAAATGTATTTATTCTTTATTAAAGACTTTTTAATTCTAACTTTTCACATGACGTATTTAAGTTCATAAGATAAAAGAATATTTTAGTAAATTCTACATGTGATTTAGTTGAAGACATAAATTTCAAAGGTCTTCTTTATTTTTATAAAGTTAGATCAAATCAAATTAAGACATACAAAGAAATTAAAACAGAAAGAGTATATCACTAATTATCAATTAGAAAAATTCAAGTTCATTAACAGTTAAATTGCTTCAATAATTGATTTATTGAAGAGTTTCACATTAGTATTTGACAAAATTACATTTTAAAGTACTTTTAAAAAGCATGGTCAAATATTAATTGAATTCAAAAGTGTTTTTAAAATTTATTGATAAAATATAAATTATTTATCACAAAAAAATATTTTTTAGCAAAGCACTTTTAAACTAAACTAATTTAAAATAAGCTATTTTTTTTTAAAAAAAAAAGTTTATCCAAATAGGCTATAAATTGACTTTTAGTAATAACAATTATATATTCCCTCGTTAATTTACTCTCCATAAATATTCCACATTTATAAACTTGTCACATTATGCACTCAAGGGTGTGGCATAATGGTCAATGAAGTAGTTGAGAGTCCTGAAGTCTCGAATTCAAATTCCAGCGGAGCCAAAAAATACTAAGGGCGTGTTTGGAAGGACACCCTGGTAATTGGATTTGGTGTAATTGGGTGTAATTACATTGTATGTCATGTTTAGTTGAACAAGTAATTACTTGGTTAGCAAGTAATTGGTGTAATTGGCAGGGGTAATTACATGGTGTAATTACCAGCTAATTACTTTTTAATTTCTTTTTTTTTATTTCTATTTTTTATTTTTTGTTTTAATTTTTACTTCTATTATTTTAAGTTTTTTTTTTACTTTTTATTATTCTAAAAATTTCTAAAATTTTACTTTTTATTTATATAATTAAATTTCATTTTCTTCTCGTTCTCAACCTTACTTCATGTGATTCTATGCAATTTTTCCATATTATCTATTATTTATGCCATGTTTATTTTCTCATTAGCATAATTCTATTAATATTTTAACTTTTAAATTAAGATAGAATTTATTGTTAAGTAAGGTTATAGACTTTTTTAAAAAAAATAAATAAATAAATCATATTTATGTATGCTATGTTGAAATTTGCGCCAAGAGTATTATATTAAATTTTTTGTTTTGAATTTATAACTTATGTTATATTTTCAGTTTTATTTGTTTTAGTAATATTAAATTCACATTGCAAGTTATTTTTTATTAGACTTGATAGATTAACTCTTTGTCAAATATTTAATAATATATGACATATTATTTATATATTAATCTTTTTATCAAACATGCATTTCACGATGTTGGTGGATACTTCATACTTTTAGTTTTTATGATCAATTCAATTGAAATGTTTTAAGTTGAAAAAATATAAATCATTTATTGTTTTCATAATATTGTTAAGAACATATGGTTATTAATTAATATATTTTTTTAAAAATAATATATATCTTAAACATTTAATTTAATATCAGTTATATAGTTTCTTATTTGTCTAATATAAATTTTAAATAATTTATTTTATATTTTTAAAATGTAATATAATATTGTGATTGCAATTGTGCATCCAAACAAAACATGTGTAATTACACTGTGACATCCAAACAGGACATGTGTAATTACATTGTAATTATATTGTGGCAACCAAACAGACTAGTCTAATTACTATGCTGGTAATTACTACCATAGTAATTACACCAATTTCAATTACCAAATGATTTTCCAAACAGACCCTTTGTGATTGTTCTCATTTGTCTGAATCTTGATAGAAGAAAGTTGGTTCGAAAATCACATTAACAAAAATAAGATGATTATATATTTGTCTAAGAATATTCAGATGACAAACTATTTGAAATAAGACTAGGAGACATAAATGTTTCATTTACATAGAGTGATCAAATTCCTTCGTTATAAAAAAAATCATTTTGTATTTGAGTCATTTTTATTCACATATATTGTTTGCACCTTTATTTTCTAAAATAATTATTTTGACATGAGTTTTTTAATAGACACATAAAGAAATTGATATGTTATAGTGCATGTAATTTGAACTCATAATGCAATATTATAATGCCTAACATGTAGGGGACAAAAATGCTAGTAATACGCTAGATATCTTTATTAAAAATCATTGCAAAGTACATGTAGTAAGCCATATTTGAAACAACATAACAAAATAAAAATAAAGCACAAATACTAATATGAATTTAAAGTATTGCATATAGCTTCGATAAAAGATATTATCCGGAGATGATTTTTATGAAGCAAAATATCAGTTATTTGTGTCCTTTGGTGGGGAACGTAAGGAGGAGGAAGCTCCATCTTCTAGCTTCTTCAATTGGGCATTTAAGAGTTCCTCGGCGGTATCCATGATACCTTCAAACTTGGTTATGTCCTCTGCATTGAATTGATCAATGGACTCCCACCAACATTTAACTCTAGCCTCATTCATTTGATTCATAAAACGTATTTTTTCCTTAGCAACTTTTTCTCTTGCATCTAATTCATTTAGCCTATCGTTGTTTTGAATTCCCTTGTTGCGTGCCTCTGCAGCAACGAGTTGTGCACCTAGACCTAATTCTGTTGTGGGATTTATAAAATGGTCAATGGCTACATCAGTACTGGGGTGAACAAATGAATAATGTTTACCAGATGGAGAAGAAAGAACAATTCCAAGATTGACATCAAATTCTCTTACGAGTTTACTGCCTTTTTTATATAAGCATGAACGACGTTTACAAAATGAGGAATATCGAGCAGCTTTGTTTTCTATTTTCTCTAATGGAATTTTTCTGCGTCCTAATGTTTTCTTACGCTCCATGCTAGACGACAATAAAATATATTAGTCAAATGCTTTCAAGAACTATGACTACAAAAAAAATGAAATATCATAAGTATTTATACACATAAATAGAATTGTTTTTCACAATAATAATTAAATTTCAAGCCAAATATAGCCATGGAAAGTACTCGTTTCTTTCATATTGAACATTATAGTAGTAAATTATATTGAATTGATACTCAGAATATGAGTTTTATGGTAAATGAATCTGGAAATTTTAATTTGAAATAGGTAAATCATTTAATATACTAAATGAAATTTATCAATTAGTGATTAGCCATTTTAAATATAATGATGATTCATTAATTATGTACCAAAATCCTTCAATTCATTTATAGTAACTAAATCAAAATATTCACTTTCTCAAATTAAAAATAAGTCTATCACTTATTCTTTTATATATATATTGAAATTTGTTATTAGCCATTTTGAATATTATGGTGATTCATTAATTATGTACCCAAATCCTTCAATTCATAGTAACTAAATCAAAATTTTCACTTTCTCAAATAAAAAAGAAATCTATCATTTAACTTGAAAAGGAAAATGTATTAATATACTTATAATTTTAAATATAGGCAGATCCTTCACTTAGATTGATATTCATATAATTTAGAATGACATTTAATATAATAAAAAATTTAACTTGATAGTTAATGCTTTAAAAATAACTACAATGAAAATCAAACTTTCAACATATATTAAAAATAACTAAATCTAAAATTTAACTTAAATCACATATATTTTAGAAAAAAAGTCATATTTGCTCTTGTACTCTTTGAAATGATCATATTTACCTTCGTCATATGTTTTAAATATATTTGCCCCTGCCATCAAATTTTAGATATATATTTACCTTAGATTGTTAAGTCTCATGTCCCCACTTTTATTATCCTACGTGAACCTATGTGGCGTGTGTAAATATGCATATTTATTTCACTTAATGTTTATTTTAAATTTAATATTATATCCAACCAAATATTAATTATACCCATCTATCTAACCTACCAAATTCAACTTCTAATATATTTTTCATTGTCAATTTTCTAAGAGAAATACATAAAACTTTGACAGAAAGATTTATGGTAGCTCATCCATGAGAAATTGGACTTAATTTGCTACTTTATTTGTGTGTGTTGCCATAGTGCTAAAACATGTTGAAAGATTGTTGATAGGGTAATTAAAACAATGCTTAATTTTTTAATGCATTTTGTGTGGTTAGCTATTTGTGCTAAAAATAGTCATATAATATGATGAAAATTATCTATATTATGTACATAATACTAATGTGACCAAATTGCTACTACATTTTGTGTTGAAGTTTCTCCAAAAGAATATGAAACTGAGCTTTAAATTGCTTAGTAGGTATAATTAGTATTTGGTTGGATATAATATAAAAATTAAAATGAAAAATTAAGCGAAATAAATATACATATCCAAGTAGACATGTCAAATAGATATCATACATATATGATAATAAAAGTGGGGATATGCGACTTAGCCGTCCAAAGGTAAATATGTACTTAATGTTGAACGACATGACAAATATATCAACAAAGTATGACGAAACACAAATTTAACCCTTTTATAAGAGTACATGAACAAATATGACCATTTTCTGAATACTTTAACGTCCTTGTTGAAATTAGAGATTTTTTTCTAAATTTTTATGACTAAGTATTTTTTTGGAAATGCATTATTAATTAAAAACTTAAATTTTAGTGCAACCTTTTATAATAAATACATTTGATTTCACTCTCTCACGTTGACTATGGCCCTTGTGGCATTAACCAATCTCACACCCACTGATGAACCATTGAAATATTGTAATAGTACAGTGATATTATTCGTTTTGAGCCTAGTTCTATATAATTTTAAAGTATAAATATTTCAAAGATCACTTAATTATAAGAAATTATATAGCCAAATCATTAAATTTTATTTTATATCAATAAAGTCATTCAATATAGATTTTTTCCTCAAAAAAAATGTTCAACTAAATTTGTTATGAAAAACTCACTTTAACATTAACATTTTGCATTTAAAAATGCGAGAAGGCACAACTATCCCCTAGACCACGACCAAAATTTTAGAGACACATCTTAACTAAACTAAGATCCTATTACTCCTGAACTCATTTTATATAGGAAAAATTACGCAACAAAGCAAACTTATACTATTTAATTACTCATTATAGTTATAGTTTGCTATAATTACTAACATTATACATTAATTACGTAGGGTGACTTCGAGTTTGTATAATTAATCACGTTTGTATATGTATAATTCGCCAGAATATACAAATACATATGTATAATATACAATTATTTAACATATATACATATACAATTCACCTCTCTCCCACTCTCTGCCCTCTCTCGCTCACCACTCTCCTCGCTCTCCCAATCTCGCTCCCCTTTCTCCTCCCTCTTCCAATCTCGCTTGCCCTATATACAAATGCATATGTATAATATACAATGATATACATATACAATTCACCTCTCTCCCACTCTCTGCCCTCTCTCGCTCGCCTCTCTCCTTCCTCTCCCTCTCTCCTCTCTCTCCCACTCACGCTTGTCATATATATAAATACATATGTATAATATACAATTATCTAATTGATATACATATAAAATTCACCTTTTTCCCACTCTTTTCCCCTCTCTCTCCTCTCTCCTCCATATAACATGTAGTTACGAGTTGTAATTATCAAACTATAGCTATGGAGAGCAATTAGACTATTTTTAAGTGGCTATATGTGAAAGTTTCCCATTTATATATAATATTGTACATCTTTTGTCTTATGTGGCACACTCCGTAACTCCACACCGTTGATGTGTATGGGAGCTGTTTGGATGCCACATAAACCAAAAAGGTGTAAAGTACTTGTACCTTTTCCCTTTAAAAATCAATACCCTTTCACATTTTGAATGAGACGATACATCCTCTCTATTTCAAATCAATGACTAAAAATGAATTTAATTTATTTCATATATTTTTAAATGTCAATAATGATCCTCAAGTTAAATAATAGTACGAGAAATGAATCAATATTGTTTTCTAATCTCAAGGCTAAGGGGCTTGAAAACAACTTCATCTTAACAAGGTAGCGGTAAGATTAGCTTACACTTTATCCTTTCCGACTCTGCTTAATAAAATTTTACTCAATATGTTGTAACCTCAAAGTTAACAAGATATACGTGTATCACTCAATGTATTATTTTACTCTTAATGAGATATTATTTTCTTAGAAGTGCTAATGTCATGTATACAAAACCAACTTGTTGAAAAAAAATGGGAGAAGGCACAAGTACCCCTCTAGACTATAACCGAAATCTCACAAACACACCTTAACTAAATTAAGATTCTATTACCCTTGAACTAATTTTATATATAATATTGTACACATTTTGTTATGTGGCACACCCGTGACTCCGTGTAGTTAAAACGTGTAGGAGATATTTAGATGCCACGTAAGCCAAAAAGGTATACAAAATTACAAAAAAGTTGAGTTCAAGGAGATACTATGACCTTAGTTTAGTCTAGGTGTGTCTTTGAAATTTGGGTCATAATCTAGGAAGATATTTCTATTGTTGGAATTCTGACCCCCAAATTCGCCTAAGGAACAATTATATTTTATATGTTCCTTTGCTGATTACAACAATTACGTTTTGTGAAGCAAATACAATAATAACATAATATTTTATCGCGGAAAACCCCAACTCATAAGGGTAAAAACCACGACCTACACCTCTGTAGGATTTAACTCTACTTTATTAAACTTCAAGTCTCAACACAAGATTACAAACCTATGTAACCTAAGGAATTATAAACTATAATCCCTATAACTCTAATTCCTAGCTAAGAAATTATAAACTCTAATTCCTAGATACCCAAGATAAAAACCCGCAGGTTTAAGTCTTCTATCGTCTGTCAAGTTTCTCAAACTTGTTAGATGTATCCTTCACACTCTCGATTGTAATAAAAAACTCTTAATTACAATCTTACAATTTTTTCCTCACAAATTGGCAACACTCCCCAGTAAATCTCAAAACTCTCTCAAACTCTTGATCGTGTTTTGATCTTCTCTCTATGTGAGTGCGCAATTTTTCTCAAGCGAAACTATCGCCCTATTTATAGATTTGGATTTGAATCCAAAACCTATTTCAACTAGAAATCCTACTTCATGTAGGACTTCTCTTTTGTGTGGAACTCCTAGTTCAACTCGAACTTGTCTTCGCCGCATCTTCAACTCATTGTCTGAATCAACTTTGTCTTTGCCTCTACAAAACCTTGTTAAGTTCAACTTGGATTCTTTATCACTGCCCAATAAATCTTACGCTTTTTTCCTCTCTGCCATAAGTTTTCCTTAAACAAGTACGAAGTAGTTTTCCTCCTTTCATCTTTATATCCTACTTCTCTTAGGATTCCTATTTGATTAAGAAAACTATCTTGCTTGCGAACTTCTTTGTAAAAGGAAACTTTCTGTACTTCTCGTCGAAAAATAAATAATTCCACAACTTTATAAGTTCTAATTCGCGTGATTGACGTTCTCCTTATTGAAGTTGAATTCGGTCTGAAAGGAACACGTCGCGCAATCAGTTTCTTTCATCTATTCCTCTATTTGTCAATTACAAAATCTTTCTCGTTCTAACAAATTTCCCCTTTTTGATGATGCCAAATTTATCTGCTTGCGTTGAATAGATAAGTACACACATAACTCATATGCATGCTGCACACAATATTTTCATATTCCTTCTTCCAGTAGGCCTTGTTAAACTCAGATCATGTTTGCTAAACTTGTTTCATGATGCAACCTTTGTCACTCTTCAAAATATACATATTCATGTGTAGAGCTATCATCTACCTTTTTCCAAATAGAATTATGAAAAAATGATATTAATGACCGAACGAATTCACAGTAAGTTGAACTTCTTAGTTTTCCTTGTTAATGAAATTCAACTATGAAGGGCATTGTTTCTCAAACTTAAATGCTAAAAATGTAAATTGTGATTTTATTATAATAAATTTGGTTGAGTAATTTTACAAGATTAAACCTTAAGTTTAGTAATTTTATTGATACAAAATAAAGTTTAATTATTATTGTACATAATTTTTTCGTAATTAAATAATCTGTTGAGACATTTATTCACTTTAAAACGTATCACAAACTCAAATGGTAAGGAGTTAAAGTGAGGAATATATAATGCTTATCTTTTTATATACTTAGTATGATCTCTCTCGCATGTATTATATATTTTTTTTATGCGAGATTCATCCAAGCATCACATATACCCCTAAAGACTCAACATCCTCCCTGAGGTTTGGTTGGGGTAATTATGATACCATATGTCACATCTCAACACAAAGTAATATTGTACGTTTTAGATTGATGTCCTCGTGATTTTAAAATATGTCCTTATATTTAGAGGTGTGTATCGATCAGTTTAATTTATCAAATTTTGATTTTTAAATATACTAAACCAATAAAATTACTTTTTACTAATTTTTGGCCCTAACTATTCAATTTTCGATTTACCTAATAAAAAAATGCTCACATAAATATATTTACGAGTTTAATAAGGAATTAAAGGGAATAGGCTATGTTAAAAATGCTTAGATTTCTAAAGTTTCTTCCATTTATTTTTTTCTTACATGGAGAAAAGAGCCCTTTGTCAACCATATGACTGGTCGGTCAAGGTTACCTTTATCTATGGTATCATTTTTTTTTTTCATTTTCTTAAAATAATAATGAAACACAGAAGTAAAGTTATTAATAAGGAATTAAACTTACTAAGCTTTTGACGTTTTGTATAATATGAAATTAATTTAAATTATTATGAAATATGAATTAATGCTAAAAAAACAACGGTTACTATTAAGATTTTTTGAAATGATATTTCTAGTGCTGTAATAACAATTTAACAAAACAAACAAATATATATCAGATGATGTAGGTTTCACAATTTTTTCTTTCGAGCGATATTGTCATTAAACAGGCTTTTCATGTAAAATTGTGTTTTATTTTAAATTATTCGTTTATTCTATTTTGATATGAAATTTGTGTTTTTCTTTAATACTTGTGAGTCTAGAAATATGCTAGTCATTCTTTTCTACTTATCCTCCTAATTTTTCTAAATAATACCTTATATTAAAACTTTATGATGAAATTAACTTTAAAGCTTTTTATCAAATTTCTTTTGTACAGAGAATTCTTACTTTGTTTGTATGTCCGAACCCCTTAATAAAAAATATGAATCGTCCATTAATTATTACGTATTATTTTATAATATATTATTTTATTAATATTATATTGTATTATATTCCATCATTTTGTATTCTTTAAATAAATATATTAATTGGATAATTTGTAACATTTTTCATCATTACATAACGCCACAAATCGATAATTTAAAAGATAAACCTACAAGAAAAATTGAATATACAAGGAAAGTACTCCCTAGATTATGACGAAATTTCAGAGACACACCGCAACTAAACTGAGGTCCTATTACCCTCATTTTTTTTTGGGTAATTTAGTACACCTTTTTGCTTAAGTGACATTCAAATATCTCCCACGCGCCTCATTTGTGTGGAGTCACTGAGTATGTCATGTCAGAGAAAAAGTGTATAAAATTACAAAAAAAAGAAGAAGCTAAGGGGGTAATAGGACCTTTATTTAGTTAAAATATATCTGAAATTTCGGTGATAGTCTGAGTGTGTGCATTTTCCCAAGATAATATAAAATAATCAATAAAAATAAAATATTAAAAATAAGGGAAAAAGCACAAGTACACCATAAACTATGATTGAATCATAGACACACCTTAACTAAACTAAAGTTTTATTACTCTCTAAATTATCATTTTTTTGTAATATTTTTGCACTTTTTTTAGCTTACGTGACATTCAAATATCTCTTACACGCCTCAATTGTGCGGAATCACGAAGTATGCCACGTAAAACAAAAAGTATATAAAATTATAAAAATAAATAAATTGGGGGGGGGGGTAGGGGTGATAATACCTTTGTTTGATTAAAGTGTGTTTGTGAGATTTCAATCATACTATAAGGAATCCTTAAGTTTCCCTTAAAATAACTTTACAATCAGACAAAATCGATCTATCACATAAAATGAGATTTTTCCTGTTATCTAACATGAATTTAACAATACAATATATTTTATATAATAGTAACAACTAACCCAATAAGGTGGTAGTAACGTAATTAACTACGTGAACTTTCACCTTGTCGTTGAAAAATTACTTTCCTATTTACAATTAAAAAAAAGAAAGAAAAGAAAAACAGCAAATTCATTTGGTAGCCATCCTTCAGACAACGCGTGTTGGAGAGCAGTGTTGTCATCATAGTCATTTTTCACCTGTCCTAATTTCTCTTCTTCATCCATAGCCCATCTGAAGCTCCCAATTTTCAATTTTTTTTCAATTAAATTTTACAAGGTGACTCCTTTTCTATATGCTTTTTGGAATTTTTCCTTATAAATTATATATATATTTTCTTTAATTTACCTGCTATTTGTTTCTTGATCTTGTGTCTATTTGGTTCAATTTTCTTATTATTGAGTATTAGAGGGGGAAATATGAAAAGGATATTTGGGAATGATAAATGTTTCTCCAAAAACAGAAAACCCCCAAAAATTATTGAGTATTAGAGGGGGAAATATGAAAAGGGTATTTGGGAATGATAATGTTTCTCCAAAAACAGAAAACCCCCAAAAATTATTGAGTATTAGAGGGGGATATAGAAGATTTATGTAGCTGAATCCATTTTTTGTGGGATTTTTGTTTGTTTGTTGTGGTACTACTGCTGTTGTGAGTTTGCTGGGTGACAGTATGAAGGGTTTAATGTCAATTTTGTTCTTTGTTTATGATCTTGATATGATTTTTATGATGAGTTATGTTTGCTCTTTTGGTAAAAGTTGGGTTTTTTTCTTTTTGCTTGGTGGTTAAGATATTTGAGGGAGGGATAAACTATAAAGATTCTATCGTGGTGTTGTGTTGGATTATTTAGTTAAAGAAGCCAAGTTGAAAGCTTGGATGGATTAGAAATGGGTGTCTTTAGTATTGTCTGAACTCATTGCTAAATGAAACATTTCGTAAACTAGAAAGTTTCTGTCTTGGAGTTCTATTGGATTTTTTTGTTAAAGAAGCCAAATTGAAAGTTTGGGTGGACTAGAAATGGTGTCTTTGGTATTGTCTGAACTCACTGCTAAATGTAAGATTCGTAAACTATTAAGTTTCTGTCTTGGAGTTCTATAGGATTTGTTAAAGAAGCCAAGTTGAAAGCTTGGATGGATTAGAAATGGGTGTCTTTAGTATTGTCTGAACTCATTGCTAAACGAAACATTTCGTAAACTAGAAAGTTTCTGTCTTGGAGCTCTATTGGATTCATTATAGAAACCAAATTGAAGTTAGGGTGGACTAAAAATGTTATCTTTAGTATTGTCTGAACTCACTGCTAAATAAAACATTTGGTGAAGTATAAAGTTTCTTGTTTTGGAGTTCTATTGGATTAGTTAAAGAAGAGAAATTGAAAGTTTAGGCGGACTAAAATTGGTGTGTTTAGTATTGTCTGAATTCATTGCTAAATGAAACATTTCGTAAACTATAAAGTTCCTGTCGTGGAGTTCTATTGGATTCATTAAAGAAGCCAAATTGAAGTAGGGGTGAACTAAAAATGATGTTTTTAGTATTGTCTGAACTCACCGCTAAATGAAACATTTCATAAACTATAAAGTTTCTGTCTTGGAGTTCTATTAGATTAGTTAAAGAAGAGAAATTGAAAGGTTGGAAGGGCTAGAATTGGTGTCTTTATCACTGTCTGAATTCATTGCTAAATGTAACATTTCGTAAACTATAAAGTTTCTGTCTTGGAGTTCTATTGGATTAGTTAAAGAAGAGAAATTGAAAGTTTGGAAGGACTAGAATTGGTGTCTTTAGCACTGTCTGAATTCATTGCTAAATGTAACATTTCGTAAACTATAAAGTTTCTGTCTGGGAGTTCTATTGGATTAGTTAAAGAAGAGAAATTGAAAGTTTGGAAGGATTAGAATTGGTGTCTTTATCACTGTCTGAATTCATTGCTAAATGAAACGTAAACTATAAAGTTTCTTTCTTGGTGTTCTATAGGATTTGTTAAAGAAGCCAAATTGGAAGTTTGGGTGGACTAGAACTGGTGTCTTTAGCATTGTCTGAACTCACTGCCAAATAGAACATTTCGTAAACTATTAAATTTCTGTGTTGGAGTTCTATTTGATTTGTTAAAGAAGCCAAATTGAAAGTTGTGGTGGGCCAAAGTGGTGTATTTAGTATTGTCTGAACTCACTGCTAAATGAAACATTTTTGTAATCTATAAAGTTTCTGCCTTGGAGTTCTATTGGATTCGTTAAAGAAGCGAAATTTGAAGTTGGGGTGGGCTCAAAGTGCTGTCTTTAGTATCATCTGAACTCACTGCAAAAAGAAACCTTCTTTACTTCTTGATGTAGTGTATATGGATTCTTTTGATTTTATCTAAAAGAAAGGAAGATACTTTTAGTTTCTTCACTTGGTTATGCAACTGGTTGATTTGGCAATGAATTGGTGTGCTCTCATCGTGTCTTTTGGTAAGAGTTTATCTGGAACTGTAGTATAAATATATATCTTATAGATTCAAAGGCAGGGTAAAGGTCTGCATACATCCTATGCCCCTCAGATTCACTTGTGAATTACATTGGGTATGTTGTTGCTTTGATTCACAGTATGAATTTCTGAAATTTGATGCCAAAGAAACACCGATAGAAGTTGCGTATAAGAGGCACTATCTTGTTAGTGTAGTTTCCTTTTTTTTTTTCCTTACCTAGTTTCTAGTGCAAATTTTCTGTTTTCTCTAGGTAGAATTTGTAACTTTTTTCTTTTCATCTTACAGCAAAATTTATGCATTGTATGTCTGTTAATATTTATGCATTGTATTTCTGTTATAGATTGTGTTTTGTATTCTGATGACTTAAGTTGGTAGTGCATTGCGCTGCAATGAACTTGTTCATGCACTTATGATGCATAATCTGAATATCAAGAACTTTGTTGTGGTGATTGAAGTTGCGAGTTGTTTGGTTAGAAGGAAATGGAAAGGAAGGAATGTAGCGGGTGACAAAGATAGTACTACAGTTTTAGTCAAAATTACTGTCTTATTCGGTATTGCTTTTAATCAACACCTTAGTCTTCTGATATGGTCTTAGTGAGATTCTTTCGTTCAACTGTGCTGTACTTGTTGATACTAACTAGTATTGTTAGATCTTTATTAATGACCTAAGTTCCTAATTTGAATTTACAACATAGGTAATGGCAGTTGAGGAAGATATTGATCTTTCAGATTTGAAGTACCAACTGAGCCAAACACATGTTAGTTGGAAGCAAGAGATGGAGGAAAGCCAGTCCCAAGTTGATGCCTTGCAAGCAAAACTATTAGATGTAAAAACTTGTATTCAGGGGTCAGAAGAAGATACAAAGAAAGAGTTAAATGTTCTTTGGAGCAGAGTCAGAACTGCTGCAACATTAATGATGTATTTGAAAACTAAAGCCAGAGTCATGGCTGTTCCTGATTTGGCCTCTACGTCATGCGGCATAAAAGAACTATATGGAGTAGGGCTTATAGATAAAAATGGTGTACCGTTGTCCAGTTGGTCAAGGGACATAGATCTCTCGTCTTTTGGTGATGCTGATGATGCAGCATTGATTAGACTAACAAGTACACAAGATTCTTTTGATGAACAAGATGGGTCTTATAGGAGCGAATTACTCAGAAGTGCACAATTGGTTACATATGTTATGGAAAATCTTGTCAAGAGGGTTATAATGGCTGAATCTGAAACTGCTTTAGAGAAGGAGAAGGTAACAATAGGTCAGGAAGAGATTCAAAGAAGGGCACTTCAGATTGAAAACATGTCTACTAAGTTAGAAGAGATGGAAAGGTTTGCTTTGGGTACAAATTGTATCTTGAATGAGATGCGCCAGAGAGTTGAAGATTTGGTTGAAGAAACTTCTAGACAGAGGCAGCGAGCTGCAGAAAATGAGCAGGAGCTTTGTTGTGTTAAGAGAGACTTCGAATCTCTAAAATCCTATGTCAGTGGTCTCATTAGTGTCAGAGAAACTCTTCTGTCATCAGAAAAACAATTCCAGACAATTGAAAGGCTTTTTGAACGGTCAGTGTATCCCTTTCGCTGGTGAACAGAATTTCTGTTTTCATATAATGATGATATAGCTGTTTATTTATGTTCTCTGAGTAATAATGGTCGGTGTGCCTGTGATGTCAGAAGAGACTACTGCATAATATGTTGCTTGATGATATGTCTTAATACTTGCAATGCAGTTTACCAAGAGTATATATCTTTCTATATCTTATAGCACACCTTTCCGAGTCAATAGGGTTAGAATCTAATTATGCACCCAAGAGTCAATACACATGTTTTCTGATCAAGTTATCAATTCATTTGAGACTTTGAATTTATGTCTAACCATTTTTTCCAGCCATATTTCTCCACGACACCAGAATGTTATCTGGTGTAGTGGGTTATGATTAATTTGCAATGTCTTTATGTTCAAAAACGATATATTATGAAGTGGATCACTTGGATTAAGAATGAAATCATCCTTTTTTTTTTAGTGCAAAGGTTTTAAGGTTGAATCTAGACTAGCGTTATGACATGTCCTAGGGTACAAAACTTGGAACAAGAAGGGATGAGTGCAGGTTTGTAAAATCTCTTCTTTGATCCATTTGTGAAAGCATAGAACAAATGAAACTATGAAAGTAGTGATAAATCATCTTTTACAATTTTTTTGAGAATTGTAAGATTTTATAAGCCTTACTTGTGGGATTACATCCGGTATGTTGTTGTTGGTAAGATTTTATAAACAGAAACAGTGAAGCACAAAGTTTGTGCGGAATCAGTTCCTTTACATCACTCTAGGAAGTTCAGAAAGTCTTGACATTTTATCTGCTGTGTGCTGACTGCTGATCTTCTAATCTACACCTAAAAGTCTAAAACCAATAAAGATACACATTTATATTTCAATTTATGTATATTTCCATATTTGCTTTCAAAACATAGTCGATTCCGTTCTTTCCAAATCACCCACCATATGCATGAAGGAATGGTCTCCTAGATTTTTCTTTTCTCCTTCCCAATACCCTTACCAGTCCAACAATGCAGCATTTGTTTGATAGTCCTAGGCATCACCCAGCTTAACTTGAAAAATGTTAAAAAACAGATTCCACATTTGAGTTGTGATGCTACAATGCAGAAATACATGATTAGCATCGTTATTCTTTTTCACACGGTATACATCTACTATAAATAGCTATGCCTTTTTCCTATAAGTCTGTTGTGTAAGAAGTGCTTCATGTATGAGTCTAACAAAAACATGTCACCTTGTGTGGTGCCCTGGATCTCCATATCTGCTTCCAAGGCCTGAAGCTGTAATTCTGATCCAATGTATCGGAGGTAAATTGGAATTCGTAGCAGCTGCTGACCGAGAAGGTACCTTTACTTTGTGGAACCCATCTAATCACCTCTCCCAATAGTGCTAATACTTCTTTGGGCTACCTGTACCGCCCTTGGAACCATCCCTAGACAACCTCTCACACCTCTGCCATCCGTGCATGACCTCTTCACATGCCCAAATCATCTCAGTCTCGCTTTTCGCATCTTGTCCTCCACTGAAGCCACTCCTTACCTTGCCCCAGATATCTTCATTTCGAATCCTATCCCTCCTAGTATGCTCACAAATCCAGCACAACATTCTCATATTCACAACTTTCATCTTCTGAGCGTGAGATTTCTTAACTGGCCAACACTCCGCCCCATCTAACATAGTTGGTCTAACTACCACCCTATATAGCATGCCTTTAATTTTTGGTGGTATCTTCTTATAACGCAAGACTCCATGTGGGAGCGCCTCTATTTCAACATCATCGTCAATCTCCCAATCTCCTTGGTAAATAGATCCAAGATACTTGAAACCTCATCGGTTTTTGATTTCTTGTGTATCAAGCCTTGCTCCACGGTAGCCTCATGTGTCATATTACTGAACTTGCACTCTAAGTATCCTGTTTTGGTCCTGCTCAATCGGAACCCTTTAGACCCCAAACCTTTAGCTTAACATGTAACTCCACCCGTCCACCGCGAGTCTCGTCAATTAAAACTATGTCATCCGCAAATAACTTGCATTGTGGCAACCCTCCTTGGATATGTCGCGTTAATTCATCCATCACCAAGGCAAACAAAATCAGGCTAAGAGCTGATCTGTGATGCGACCCCATCACAACTAAGAAGTACTCCCAGTCTCCTCTCACTGTCCTTACCCGAGTCTTGGATCCATCGTGCATATTCTTGATCGCCCTAGTGTATGCCGCAGTTACCCCTTTAGCCTCCAAGCATCTCCATAGAACCTCCCTTGGGACTTTGTCGTAAGCCTTTTCTAGGTCGATGATTACCATGTGTAAGTCCTTCCTCTTCCTATGTCGCTCCACTGATCTTGCAAGATGAATGACTTCTGTAGTTAAGCGCTCCGACATGAATCCGAACTGGTTCACGATAATATTTACACCCCTTCTCACCCTTATCTCCACCTCCCTCTCCCAAACTTTCATAGTGTGTCATTTTTCACCTGTCCTAATTTCTCTTCTTCATCCATAGCCCATCTGAAGCTCCCAATTTTCAATTTTTTTTCAATTAAATTTTACAAGGTGACTCCTTTTCTATATGCTTTTTGGAATTTTTCCTTATAAATTATATATATATTTTCTTTAATTTACCTGCTATTTGTTTCTTGATCTTGTGTCTATTTGGTTCAATTTTCTTATTATTGAGTATTAGAGGGGGAAATATGAAAAGGATATTTGGGAATGATAAATGTTTCTCCAAAAACAGAAAACCCCCAAAAATTATTGAGTATTAGAGGGGGAAATATGAAAAGGGTATTTGGGAATGATAATGTTTCTCCAAAAACAGAAAACCCCCAAAAATTATTGAGTATTAGAGGGGGATATAGAAGATTTATGTAGCTGAATCCATTTTTTGTGGGATTTTTGTTTGTTTGTTGTGGTACTACTGCTGTTGTGAGTTTGCTGGGTGACAGTATGAAGGGTTTAATGTCAATTTTGTTCTTTGTTTATGATCTTGATATGATTTTTATGATGAGTTATGTTTGCTCTTTTGGTAAAAGTTGGGTTTTTTTCTTTTTGCTTGGTGGTTAAGATATTTGAGGGAGGGATAAACTATAAAGATTCTATCGTGGTGTTGTGTTGGATTATTTAGTTAAAGAAGCCAAGTTGAAAGCTTGGATGGATTAGAAATGGGTGTCTTTAGTATTGTCTGAACTCATTGCTAAATGAAACATTTCGTAAACTAGAAAGTTTCTGTCTTGGAGTTCTATTGGATTTTTTTGTTAAAGAAGCCAAATTGAAAGTTTGGGTGGACTAGAAATGGTGTCTTTGGTATTGTCTGAACTCACTGCTAAATGTAAGATTCGTAAACTATTAAGTTTCTGTCTTGGAGTTCTATAGGAT